>WIXG01000004.1:0-695404 GCA_009869945.1 Mesaphorura yosii | reverse complement strand
TGGAGAAATCCTGGCTGACGTGTTTTCGGGTAGGGGACGAATGCAGACCTTTGCTTTTTTGAGATGAGAACAAACTCGCACTCGGCTTGTCTGTTCTCCTCTCTTCTCACCAAAGGAAAAAGTACGAGAAGATGACTTTATTTTGTCGCTTGTCTGAACTTCACACTGAGACGTTCTCTGCCGCGCTGAACTGCTGCTGGGTTTATGGAAATTACCAAATTATCACGCATAATTAATCATTGGAGAGGAGCAATTCGACGTGATGACAAGAAAGAGCCTTGACTTGAGTTGAGAGGGAGACAAACTACAGTAATAGTTCCACTAAACTTGAATTGGCCTCAATTGCCAATTGCATCGGTCGATCATTTGCACCTTCGCCTGTGTCTTTTCGTTGTCATTGCCTTCGCTGAGTAAATGGGCATGTAATTTGGGTCTTAGATCAGGTGCGTTCAGTAATCGGATGCGTTCCGTGCACATGATTTGCTGAACTACATCTTGCGTCTTGCAGCGCTGTCACTTAATGAAATGCTCACCGCGAAATTGAGGCCGTTCTATTTTCATTTTTAAGTTCATGCATGCACTCGAATTTGACTCTTTGATTATTAATAAACAAGGCATGAAGGTTTTCAGGGTTGCATTTTCGCCAGCTATTGTGCGGTAACAATGCCGACGTTTACCATCACCACAAGAATTGTCACACACTTCCGCTGATCTCTTCTTTGCCAATGAGCTCGAGAGCTGAAGAGCGACGAGCGTCACCACCACCAAGAAATGTCAGCTTGCTAGACGAGACGAGGCGCAACGCGAGTGTGACAAGAGCACATTTCATGCTTGCAGAATGTGGTTTTGATCTCGATTCACATCTTTATGCTAAACTAGGTTTAAAGGGTTAAAAACTTAAAAGCTCGTGAAGAAGCTCGCAAAGCTGGAAATGAGCATGCGCTGAGTAAACAAGGCGTCACATGTAAATGACTCCTCTTGTTTAAGCTTCTGAAAGGCACAAATGCCCTTCGAGGTTGAACGGAGCACCTTTTGTTTACACTCGTTAATTAAGCCATTAATTAATTAACAAATGTCAACGCTCGGAGTTCAGAGTTCGCGCACTTGCCAAGTGCGCGTGTCTTACTGCTGAACTCTCAAGATTTCAAATCTTCGTAGTCAAATCGTTGTTCTGTCCTTTGACGCACAAACGTAATAGTTTTTTTGTAATCCTTTCTGATATTTGCAATCCATTATTTCAAGTTCACAGCTGTGGGCTAAAGGCTCTAATGTGAGGTTGACTTATTAATTAAAATGTTCACACGTCCAAATTCCACTGACATCGAAATATCGTGATATTCCGTTGCTTTCTTTCCCGGCGTAATAAGCGTTCCGTTCGAATTACGCGTGGAATTCAATTTTAACTGAGTTTTGAACAAAGTTTTGTGCAATGCTTCGGCTTATACAAATTAGGTTGAGCATAGTTGAATTTTGATCTTTGTATCCAAACACAATTTTTAATTCTACGCTTGTGCTTGGAATTTAAGCCTATTAAGAAGTGATTGGCTTTTATTAGGCTTATTTGCGCTGCACTTGCACCATCCAACTTCCAACTTCCATCTGTTGCTTGAGCAAAGACCTTATGAGATTACAAGTAACGCTTGAGTGTTGAAACAGAATTATTTCATTCATTGCCCTAATCGCATGCATTTTATGACAGGATTTGGTGTAAAATACAATGCAATTACAATTATGCTAAATCAGGCAATAAATTCTGTGAGTATAACTGAAAAGGTCACTCGTACTGATGAAGGAAGTGCGTACTTTGCAATTTGAACATTTTAATATGCTAAACCTCGGAGCAAGGGAAAAGCGTAAATTTACGACTTCGCACTCCTCACTGAACTCATTTCCTATTCTTTCACCTCGTTCAGAGTCAGTCGATGTTGGACTTGTTTAATAAACATGTCCGATCCTAATCTTGACGTGGAATGGAAGCCCAATTTCCCATCCCTTCGCTTCGTTCCTTGTTGAGCTGCCGATCTCCTGCTGTTCCGTACAAATTATTGACATTTCCCCGACGCGTACACGCGGTCCTGTTAGCATTTACTGTAAACCATGTAAAAGGTGCCCATTCTAGTTTGTAATTTTTATTTCTCATTTCTTATTGCTTACATGGATACAAGTGACATTAAAAAATTGCTGAGATCCCATAATCTGTCGGAATCACACAGAACCCAAAAGCTGCTAGTTGGTTGGCAGCGTGGTAATCGCAATGGCGGTGGTCAGAGCAGTAGTGTTCGAAGCTAAGCATAAGAATAAGAAAAAAAAATTTGACGGAAACGAATCTGTTTTATGTGAATGTGCAGTTTTGCAGTTTCGCGTTTTCTTCGCATGCTTGTATAAATGACTGCACCGGGTTGAATATTGGCAAAACTCAAATGGCATGTCCGCTTCAACATCCGAACGGGATTTTCATAATCTTGAACTAATTAGATTCTCTGAAACGCACGGTAATCAAAATTTTAATGGAAAAGGAAAAATGTACGGTTCAACATGGGCAATTAAGCTTTTACGAATTGCATGTTTAATTCAAATGGTAGTCAGCCGTTCGCTGAAGCTAGACTTAGGACTGACCGACCGAGAATGCAATGGCAATGGCAATACAATGATGTGGCAGAAACGCCGAAATTATGACCGTAATGTGCAGCAATATTTTCATTATTCTCTTTGAAGACGCCTCGCATTCTATCACTCACTCAGTATGAGTTCAACTGTGACTAAATTTTACGACTTTAGTAATTTGGATATTAAGCACCGACGTTTACGGTTTAACGGAACCGTGAGATTAGTTGAGATTTTTATTGACAAACTGCAAATGTCAGACGGGGTTTATGAGTCTATTTTAAGAACTACTTGCGAAAGTTCCGCAAGGCCAATGTAATTTGTCGGGTCAACTGCGATCGAGGCGGTGCAGTCAATGATACAGGACCTAGCATGAGCTCCATTTCTAGTGTGACTTCAAGATGCAGGAACCGAAGTTGTAGGTGTCATAACGGTGCATGGAGGGCAATAAAATGTGCGGTAAGAATGAAACCATTTAAGCGTTTGCACATTAAGCAGGTAATTTGCAGTTGCATCCGACGTCTGGGACAACTGGCTCGGAATCATTCATTTCATTTTGCTGCGTCACTCCGTCATAGGCAAGTGCATGGTTTTGGACACATTCTTAATTACCCTGCTTGCGCGTGGGGAGAAATGTCAGGTGAACGGGCACTCCTGACAGTTTGGCCCACAGTCATTAATCATGTTGGAGTTCAATTCGTGATAATGGGACTTAATTATTTCTTTGCTCTGCTGATTCCAATCTGTGCCGTGATAATCACTGTTCCGCAAGAAAAGACTTCAATTTAACGCTGAATGGGAAATCGGACAATGAAATGTAGGTGAAAATGCAGAAATGCCCATTTAAGAACATTTGCAATCATTTGTAGTGGGCAGAATGCAAAGTCCGAGGGAAAACGATGTTACATGTGTCAAGGAATTGGAAATTTTTAACATTTGCCTTTTAAAAATTCTGAGTTTCTGCCGTGAGCATGCGTAAATGACTAAATGTAAAAGCAGATGCTGGTTTTGGAGGACAGTGGAGCAAGTGCCCCATGCGAAATAACGGCGTGATGCTTCAAATGTTCATACTTATGCCTACACGAGCCACGAGTCAATATTACTGTCATTTGATCTTTTCACTTTTGCCATGTTTCTTATGATTTTCCTGATATTTATACCTGATTTTAACGTGTGAATTTTTTTATCGTTGCTTTGAGGTCGGAAGTCAGGAATTTGCTTCGTATTTCGATCGATCCGTACGTCCTCAATAATTACTTTATTCGAAGTGTGCGTCCTTTGGTCACAAAATAGCAATAACAATTTGCGACCCGCAAGTATTTACAGCTTAATGTGCATACGCTAAACGGAAAGTTGATAAAGCGGACACTCGCTCGCATTATGTCAATGCCAATTACGAATCGGACTCACGTATGATTATGAATTTTGACGATGGGATGTAAAGTTGTGAGCTGTGAGTTCCGTTATCAGCACGTCTTGTTTGAAATTTATGCTTTCATCTTCCTTTCTTATTACAAAAACCGACATTGTTCAATTTACGAGTTTATGTGGCCAGCCGAGCAATGTCGAAGATGCGTGCGTTATTCTTGCAAACGTAATTGTTGAATTTTTATTTACTTTTTTGGTCACTCGCCTCTTCACACACATAAAGCGGACGTTGTGTTGTAACAGACGAGTAAACAAGCACCGGAGACCCATAATTTCTACCGTAATGTCATGCAAGGCATTCAAGAGATTCTTTCGCCTGTGCTTGTAAGATGGCATTATGAAAAATGAGATTTTGTTTCAAGTGCCTACTTTTCTCATCTTTCACTCGACTACGTCAAGACTGTGGTAGTCGAGAATAGACTCGTTTTCTTTTCCTGCGTCTCCGCTCCGTCTTAATCTTTAATTTATATTTATAAGATAAAGCGAAGGCGTGGGAAGTCTCGAGCAAGACAAGAAAATTACTCAGCTGCTTAACATAACACCTTCCCTACAACGTAGCCATCATGATGTCAGACCAAAGACCAAGTTAAAAAAATGAGATTTTACGTTTTACGTGACCTGAACTTCATTAAAGGCAGTTGTTCAGTGAATCTTTGTGTTGCGCTGTGGTGAAAGAAAGTCCAGACAAGCATCGCGCCTCACAAAACTCATCAAGCCAGGAAAAAGTTGTCTTTTACGAAATAATTACAGCGTAATGCAAACATGTTGGCGTTGGTGAGATGTGATGCGGAAAGAATGGAAATGTAAAATGCAAAAAAATGGGCTGATGGACAGCCAGGGTGAAGCTGAGTTGAGACGTTGAGACGTTGAAAGGAAGAATAAAATAGAATAGACATGTGATTCACAACATCACAATCAACGGACAAGCAAGCAGCATTGAGGGGCCTTTCCATTGTAGCTTGAACCAATATTAATTGTTCGCGGAGCATGATGATTTTCAGAATCATAATGGAAGGGTGGCATAAAAAAGTTGTCCCAGTTTCCTGTACTCAGGACCGATTCATGAGCACGCATTAGGAAAACCGTTACGATCGTGGCCATTTCCTTGGAATTGTTTTGCCCTGTCCTGCCATTGCGATTTGTCTAGCAATAGCATGGCTGTTCTCGATATCGATAGTCATCAGTGTTAGTTACACGCATTAAGAGCTGCTGCAGTTTGAGTTGAACCGAGGTCAGAAGAAAGTGTGTATATATCTCTGCCTGGTTGTTTTACATGTCGATTCCCGCCGGTCCCGAATGATGATATTCCAATTTCATTTCTCACATCGTCACCTTTGTGCGATGGCAATTGAGATCAGCGAGAAGATTTCACACGTCCGTATGAGATTCTCAAGCCTCTTCATTAGAATTATGTCATGAAACCATGATATGTGCTATCTTGACACCTTATCTCATAATTGCACGTTGTATGTGATCATCTTCCAATTTGGAATCTATTCTTTACGGTACTTTGTGCATTCAGATTGATTCTCGCCGCGGCCACACCGGGCATTGTATCGAAATGAAGTCACACGAATTCTGAGCGCTCTGCATTTGCACCCTTGGTTGTACTAAATATTGCGTCACAGAATTCCACAGAGGATTGTGCACCGTCTAAGGATGATGCATTGTTGTCAACGTGGACCCAAGTCGCGTTCTTTATGACCAGATTGCGTGATCTTGGCAATGAAGATATAAATCTTATTACATTGTGGGTACAGCACAATGCCCGAGCCCGGCGACGACTAGAATGGAAAGGAATGTCACTTCAACGTTTAATTTTATTTGCTTTAAATGTGATTGAGAGTTCGAGTTCAAGTGGGAATTAAATTCTTAATCTTAATCGTGGCTCGCTGCTTGAGCACAGAAATGCACCGAAACCACGAGCCAAAAAATAACGTAATAAATCAATTTTTTTCAGATCTTTCCCCAGATTAGGATTCATTAGCCTCAGTTGAAGGATCTGCGTTGCATATTGTTTCAGCCGGGCTTCGGTGCATGGCGCATGCGTGTTTTTCTGGTTCTTTTACTTCCCCTCCCTCCGATCTTTGATTTCCGGTGTTTAAAGACTTTATTTATGAGCCAGAATAATTCTCGGATTTTCTTTCTCACTATGAGCCCCATTAATGATAAGGTGGACGTGTTATCTCTGCTCTGAAGATTAAATTCCGGAAAGACAAGTTTCAAGCCCACGAAGTAAAAGTGGCTGAGGAGAAAGAGAAAACGTTCCGTCAAGGTAGCTCGGAAGCGCAGGTTTACTGAACTTACAGTTGTAGTGCAGTTCTTACAGATGAGATTGCGACTGGTTCTGCATTTATTTGATTGACTGTCGTAAAATATTGGCGGACAGGAACGCGGCACAATGCGCACTACCGAGAAGGAATGACGGAAAGAGAAAATGCTTTAAAATTGATTGAGTCTGAAAACGAGTTCATTTTTATGGTTGGCTATTTGTATCGGTTGTATAACTCGTCTCGTAGAAAACCTGAACTTTGATGTAAGTAATTAGCGTTATGTAACGAGAACAAAGGCAAAAAACTGGATAAAGGACTGAGAGACATTTATTATGAGAAGAGCGGAAGAAAAGCAGTTACAGTAAATACTGCAATTATCTCGCAATCCCAACCAAATAAGTACGTGCAATTAGAGTAAAAACAAGTCACTGCTGTTGCGATGCTGTCCGGTCGGCACAGAGTAGATCAACTTGCCTTTTTATGATGATGATATCAATCTTTACTTGCACTAAGTTAATGATTATTAATATGGCATTCTAATTTGTTATTCTCTGAACCCAACCGTACGCGTTGTGTGCTCATGATAGATGGACGCCGAGCCAGCCACGTTATTTAATGATGATGACCACCTGAACCGATTGTTACAGACATTTCATGCACCAATATTTCATTACAGAATGAATCCCACCTCTGAAGTTCTCAGGACCTCTTTGAAGTTTAGACAACAGCTTCTTTGTTCATGTTACTCGACTAGGAAGAGATTTACGCGACAGAATGAAGAGAATTCACGGCCAGGAATTTGAACAAGATTCATTGTGTTCATGTTTCAGTTGTTTAGTTGTTCAGCTACGTTCTTCGGCCGGCACATTCTCGCTTTGGTCTTCTGAATTTGGATTGCAGGCAATAAATCGTCATATTTGTCTCTTAAGTCGTGTTTTAGTTCCGCACTTCACTCCACAAAACAAATTGCCAAAATATTGAAATGACTTTTTGAACTTGCATATTGTAGAAACACATAAATCAAACCATGGCACAAGGTGAAGACAAACGCGTTGTCTGATCACATTAATTTCATGCTAATGGCAATAATGTGAGTAACATTCATAAATCAGATGCATAATTGTTCAGTGTACGCAGTTTTCGGTTTATTGCGTTGACGCAGTCATCAAACAAGCTCTGGTCCTGGCCAGTACTGCTGGCACATGTGGATGCGGAACTCGTGAAAACATGTGCAATTCATCAATACCATGCGGGCCACAACAATAACCAAGAGAGAACTTTGTCTTTTTCTAAAACATGACCAAAACAAGCTGAAGCTTCACGCAGGCTTCAAGTAAAATTTAAGAAAAAACTCATTTTGTTGCGCCTTTTAATGTCATTATTATTTGATTATCATTATTTTTCTGTGATCCACGAGCCCATATGCTGTATGCATGTGAGCTGGTTATCCCTGTTGGCCGTCTGTGGGGTCATTGTCACGACAAGATTTCATGGAATGATGGAATTTCAAGAGGAGGAAACGGTTGAAAGTCGTTCCATATCCTAATTCTTATTAATTTCCTTATCCGTACCTAATCTGCCGGTCATTAACGAACTGAGTAACTGAGAGATGGAGATAAGTTAATCGTGAATTTGCCGGAACAAATGCTCATTTTGGAAAAATAATTATGATATACGAATCCACCCACACGGTTCATTGATTTCAAGAAAAATTCAATTTAATTCGGATGTAAATCATTTTGGAGAGGAAACGAGAAAAATAATTAAAATATTCTTGGGTGGCATCGCATTCGGAAGATCTTCGCCAAATTCGGACATTGCGTCAAGAATTCCACTCAGATCTCATTGCAATGCGTCCAGTCATTGTCCTTTCGTGTTTTGTGTAGCGATACAGACAGTTGTGTTTCTGTACTGAACGTTTTGAACGTATTATGTCTACCTCAAGACCCATTTGAGGACACAAATTCATGCCCCATTTCGCGCAACTTGAACTCCTGTCGTTGCAACATTGGCAAATTGATTGCGGTTTTCTGAAGACTGAATTTGTGTACAAATTGAAAGGGAAGCAGACACATAGCCAAAATCTGAGTTACTTTATTGATGTGTAAGGTTGTGGGAATATTTTAGCGCTCGATTGACAATGGATGAACTCTACTTAATCTGCATGGTTCAATCTAGGAATTGACTCGAACTCATTTCTTGACAATGCGCATTTTTGGAGCATATATGGCCGGCCATTTGAAGTTCTTCCACGAATTTCCATTGTTGGAAAATTTTTGCAATCACGAACTACTCTTGTTGTCCAACAAGAAATCAATCGAAGAAGTTTTTAGAAGTTCTGTGATGCGAAATAGAGTTCACACGCGATTGTGAGTTTAGTCAATTGAGTAAATAAAATGCATTGTGAATTGTGAATCATTGTTACTTAAATACGGTAAATCGGATGAAATTCGGCTGACTAATGGAAAAGAAGAAAAACGTCAAATTTTGGAATCGGAAAGTTCAACAATTTCTCATAATTAGGCTTGAATTGGTCCTTTTACACAGCGTGTGCGAGGTCGTTGATTGCAAATTACAATGCAGATTGATCTAAAAATCTCACTGGTTGCTTCACCATAATTTTCTGCACAATTGTACAATGAATTCTTGTGTTTAATCAAATCAAGGATTCAAACATGTTTTGGACGGACTGTAAAGTTCTGTCGGCATAATAATTGCTTACATAATACCCTCCTGTATTTTCCTTACTTGATCCAAAATAGCAGCAGCTTCTGCAGTAACTCAGACTTGTTGTTCATTTTGCTGTTACGAGATAATGAAAATTGCAACCTCATTTGAGAAAGAACAACAAGTCGTGATTCAACGGTGCAGCTTCCATTTTGGAATTTCCCATATTTGGGCAACTTCGAATCTTTCAATTCTTTCTTATTTATGTGTAGTTCTTTTTGTCGTTAATTGTATTGTGTACTCAGACTAGATTGTCGTCAGGAAGCTCGGCTCTTCTTCGGTTCATTTAGTCGTCATTCCGATTCTCGTTCTCGTATCTATGTCGTGTAGATAATTATTGGGACGAGTCGCGCATCTCTAAACAGCCCAATGCGAAAAGTATTCAGTTGCGTGGGTTTGCATTGAAGAATTGCGCAGAAACAGGGTTCCACAGTTTTATCACCTCCATGCATGCGCCTTTCATAGATTGTTATTCACCTGGTTCGGAACGGATTTCCTGGTCACAATATTCCGCTCCTCATTTGGCAGGCCGGATCGAATTTCTCTCGGAAAGACCTGCACCTGTTGTGATTGATTCGACGAATTCAAACTTTATCAATCTCACCAAAACAGCTCTATCACATTTAAATCTCAAGACGTTATTGAACGAAGCATGGCGAATTAATTGATTGCAGATTTGCGTGAAGTGATCAGGTTTGAGGTGGGGAAGCAATGTGCATTCTTCTCGACTCTTGACCGCGAAAGATAATAGTAAATAGCACCAGCACAAATTAAGACTGAATTGAGCCTACGAATTGTGGCCCAAGCATCGCGTGATAAATTATTCGGTACCCTTTGTGTGGTTTTGGCGGTGGAGCAAATGAGTGAGCACAAAGAGCGATAATTCATCATGAAACAGTACTGTTAAAGCAATACGAAAAATTATAAATATCGCACCAAAGTTAAATGATGCTCTTCTCCACTGCACTTTGTATTTGCAGTGTATTTATACACACAGCCCGCACAATAGACTGACAATGAACTTCCTTGAATGGGTGAGAGTCATCAGCACGTATAATATGGAATCTGTTATGTAACGAGCTGATGCAAGAGTCTAGACGAGACGGACACATTTCCTTATAAATCCCAAGTGTGCAGCCACAAGTACAAAAGTGTCTAATTGAGTGCACTTTATGTAACTATAACTGTTGAATTCCTTTCGTACGCACTCAACACGCAAATCTCAACAAGTCCGAACGTTAATTTATGTTCCGTTTTGCTAACACGGTGAACAACTGACCGTTGTAAGATGAAATGGCCATAAAATGCATGAAAACTTTCGACATTTGCGTGCGGCGTGCATTCTGAATCATCTGATGAAGATGATTTTGTGATTTCATTCATAATAGACTCTTTATTAGTTCTTCGTGAAGGGATATTAGTATTTGGTTCGGTTACAGTAAACTCGAAGCCGTAGCCGTAATTCGCGTCTAGCCAAACGTGTCAATAATCGCACGTTTGCGTTTGCTACAAATAAGCCAAATGCTCTACTCGATTTTTTTCGAGCGTGGATTAACGGCAGCCTCTAATGAATGATTTCCGTTTGAGAAAGTTTGAAACACTCTCGCATCATTGTGACCACGCTCTCGAACCAAGTACAACGAACGAATATTTGCGTTAGCGTTCAGTATAAATAGTGCAGTTTGTGTGGGCTTCGTGCTCCATTGTACGGTTACTCACACGAAATCAAACAAATAGGGTGAATTTACGCACTTCAGTTTCAAGAGGCGCGCGATGGGCTTCAAGGCTTCTTGCGAAACTGATGTTTTAACTTATAATTCATATCTTAGGAATGAATCACGGACTTGAGGTTAATGAGTATCTGAGAAATACTTCCCTGAATATGACTGAAAATGGAAATATGACCACGGCATAGTAGTAGAATATCTAGAATATAACTCAAACTTGAATTTCGAGGCTACTCCATGAAGCATAACTTGTGTGGGAAGAATTAGATTTAGGATTTTGAACGGAAGTTGTTCTGTGGAAAAAAAATGCGTTAAAAAAATAACTGTAGCTCATGTCCTCATGTTTATGTATTTATATTTTATGCACGTCGAGTTATCAGAAAACAAAAGCCCTGTCACTTGCCTTCACTTTTTGCTTAAAATATATGTTTCTTGAAAGAAAGAAAGAAAGAAAGTAAAGTTCGTGTGACTCAGAAAAGTTGCAATTTCTTATCTTAATGCGACAAGCAAGCACTTAAAGTTTAGGGACAATGAGAAAGTGTCTTGTCTAGGCTCAATAAAAGGATTATTAAGATTAAGTTGTACGAATTGTAATGATTACATCAAATTCTCACTCTCACATTCGTGCCTGTCACTTCAGCCTTCCGCATAAGAGGAGTCTAGTCGGTTCTCGGTTGAGTCCGGCAGCGTAGTCTGCATACAAATTAGCCACAGTCTGTGTGTCCGGGTCGAAGCGTCATTATGTTAATTTATGCGCGGGTTAATCCGACAGAGGAGTTACCGACTTAATTTAATTATCGGCATTCTTTCTTTTTCTGGCAGCACACGCTAACCGGGCACAGCGGAAAGGTGTTATCAGCACGCTTCATGAGCGACCTTTCCCGAGTCATTTCCGGAAGCCACGACAGGACGTTGAAGTTATGGGATTTGCGTTCGAGAGCATGTAAGTTCAATTCTCGCTCGTTAAGATTAGATTACACGCGATAGCCACCAAGATTGCGATGGAATTAATAAGAGCACTAATTTTTTAATTTTCATTTCGGTTTCCTGTTGCAGGCGTCTCAACGAAATTTGCTGGCTCAAGTTGTAATGATCTTGTAACGTTAAGCGATGGAACAACCGTAATTTCAGGACATTACGATAAGCGAATACGATTTTGGGATGTCCGGAAAGATAGCCCGACGCAAGAAGTCGGGCTAGTGGGAAAAATAACTTCATTAGACTTATCTGTCGATCAAAACTTCCTTCTGGCTTCCGTCCGTGATGACTCAATCGAAATTTTAGATCTGAGGATGAACTCAGTCATTGGTCAGTTGAGGTGAGTGAATCAAGTCAAAGGGCGCATGAAGCACGACGACGAACGAAGCTGCGTCACTTAATACCCTACAATCATCAGCACGAAAGAAAACGTTGCTTTTCACAGAGCCGTGTTAGGTTCGGAAAAGTAACTGTGCAATGGTGCAAAAAAGAGTGCTTTAATTATACACATCATCATTCATGACTGTTGCATAAACCAACACCACAATGCTCCGCCAAGTTTTGACGGGCAGCGTGAATTTATCAAGTGATATTCCTTTTAATAATCCTCGCAGACAGACGCACGGGGGAAAATTACTCTCTTCCGCTGTTCTCTTCATTTCAGTTGTTGAATTAACCCAACTGCTCTCCTTCACTCGTCTCGGCCGAATAAAAAATGACGAGAGACAAATGAGTTGCTTTCATTATGCTTGATTGCTGAAACTGTACATGCATTGCGTAACTCCTAAAGTGAGTGCTACAAATTTCAATCTGATCCGGGTACCTGATAACGCGTCGAGAGCATTGTTTGCTCTACATGCCCGAAAAAAACTGTTCCTTGCCGTGATGAAAGCTTTCCATTGTCTGCCCTGCCCTTTAGCTTTCAACACTTGACTTGACCACGCAGAATTCGATTTGCGCATTTAACATCCGCTTTTATTATCTTGTTAAAAATCCCGTCATGTAATGAATAAACTTATTAAAATGGCAAAGCGTGTGATAGAATTTCGAACCTAATTCCTTGATCCTTCGATGAAAAGTAACGCTTCATGCATTTCTCAGCTAATTCTCATTCACAATGTTCTCACATTCAGTGTCACGGTTCCAATCTTTTCAATTACATGCTTTATTGCCAGCTGCTAATTGGAGTTTTAATTTTATGATCTTTTTAGTGCCGAAGGATTTAAGATATCCTCAGATTTCAGCCGCGCTTGCTTCTCACCGGACGGGCAGTACATTGCTTGCGGATCTGCAGATGGTTCAATTTATGTGTGGAATTTTATGGAGAACAAATTGGATAGTGTTCTTAAAGATCAGCGACACAGGTTCGAATCAAATTGAGTTTCCTCTCCCTGTGAGGTCAGCATTGGCGTAATTGGCATTAACGATGCAGAGAATGAATGAATCAAGACGTAGACGCTATTTCCTCAAGTGTGAACAATCATAAAGTTCGGAATTCGAAGTTTCTCTGGTCTAAAAATAAGACATACGGAATTGATTTGGTGGTGTCGGTGTTTCCGTGATGAAAAGGTTATAGCGAGCAATGTTATTAAAATTTTATATTTTAGTTTCAACCTATTAATTTAGCAGCCGGTACTTTCGCATGCGTGAAATTTTACTTTGCGTCTGAATGAGTTTTCTCATGATGAACGCGTTGCTATTTATGCTAAGTCAAAGTTTTTCTTGAACTTGTGAGTGATGCCGGTCGGTCGCATTTCACACATGAAGGCAGACTACCGGGGAAAATGAAGAGGAAAGTCCCGTTCGTTGGTCCTTATCGTTTGCACATGCTCATCGGGCTCGGATGCACTGTAAAATCAACCTTCGTCTACTGGCATCTGCCGCCGTGGCGGTGGCGTGGCTCGCAACAGCTCACTCGTATGCACGCAATTAATAACGTTAATCAGTGATCCATTAGGCAAACTTACTGTAATCATTAATTTAAAACGGTCGAGGAAAATATCAATCACAATAAAATAATGCGTTCGTTCCCGTAGCCTCTAATCTGTAATTATGTCTTGAGAGTTCTCGCCAATTACGCCCGTAATGCACAGTCCGCATGGTGTTGAGTGAATTAGATTACGTATCATTGCATTTCATAACTCTCATTGTAAATTGCAATTAGTGCTGCCATTGGCGTTGTTCATTGGCACCCGAAGGGAATGTCACTGGCCAGTGGAGACCGAGGAAAGAAGATCATTCTCTGGACCCCTTAACATCGTTCGACTAACTTTGCCAATATTCATGTGAATAAAGCTTCAATGCACAAGCGAAAGCCAAACCAAATACTGCTGCTGTTTTTACTTGTACCATGTTTAAGATGATGATTAATAAACGCGTATGAATTACTCAAGAATCTGTAGTTAAATCTTTTTTGACTCACCATAAGTTAGTGAATTGCTCATTTTTCTGAACCACCGGTGGAGATGTAGAAATGAAACCAACGACGAGATTATCAAGACGAGCGTTCACATGATAAGATTACAACATTTGGGTACTTCTGATCATAGAATGTATCAAACTCCAGTTTTATTTCAACCCAGAGAATTAAATGAAAAATACAAGGCCAAATTCAATTCGAGAGAGAAACCAATGAATTACACAAAGCAAAATGACAAATTGAAATTATTCTAATTTGATTATTGGCCCACTTATTTATTTTAAGTGCACCATTTCTGGCGATAAGAGGTTAAATTTATAAAGGAAATAGCATTTTGTGTTAATAGTGTTAGTAAATGAGACAGCCAATCAGTATTATTTCAAATCTTGCAGTAGATACAGTTCATTTTTCGCCTACAATTTTTCTTCTAGTAAACCATGTTTGAAAAACATCATGACGGGTATGCTTTGGCCGTCGGTGTCACGATACTCCATAACTGAAATTAAACCAAGTAACAAAGATTAGTTAATCTAGGACCACTTGGACGAGGGACCAACAACATCAATGAAATAGCCTTGAATAACTTACGCCCAACCATTCCCTCAACGTCCATTGATTCGCCTGTCACGAAATAATTAATCATTATTTAGATGAAGATTGGCACTGTATCAAGAAGTGAATTCTAACCAGTGAAGAATTGAAGATCCTTAAATCTTCCGAGGATGTCCTTCATGACCTTGTTCATGTTCTCCTTGAAGATTGGAACTTGATCTGGAGAAGATTCGTTCATTCTTTCTACGATTTTCTTCATATATTCCTTCAAGTAAGTTGTGTATCCCCTGAAAATTTACATTGAGTTCAGTTACTTACGTCACATTGAAAACCTTTATTGGCAAAAATTCAAGATACTTTAACTTACTTCTTGTCAAAAGAGGTTTCAACAAGTCGATTATCCAGAACAATATTCACGCCAGAAACGGACCCCTCTTCAGTACCTTCGTCGGCCTCCTCAGCTGATGGATTGGCACCATCCAAAATCACCTCTCCGTCTTTACGAGTTTCATACTGGAAGTGACATAATCATGATTAGTACGAGTAACGCCAATAATGACAATCTTCTAGACTTTAGGATCAAGCCCAAACCGAATTCTAGTAATTTTTACCTTCCCGATGACTTCATACAGTACTTCATCAATCAACTTGTATTTGTAGGTGTCAGTAAACATCTCATCACCTGCAAAAGAACAGACACTAATTATGTAGTGAATTCAGTATTAACGGAAACCGTTAGCTTCGGCATTCGACAAGCATCGATTCTGGTCATTAACTGACAGTAGCATTAGGTATTCACCCATTCGTGTGAGCTTTGCCACAATTTCCCGTATCGAATTGGGCATTTTGACATATACGCGCCATTAATTTTAACAATGAGTCATCCTTCATCATCAATGGCTCACTAAATAGACCAGTTTTGAGGTTTATTCAGCAGAAGGTCACTACTAAACACCGTCGTTCAAAGTCCAAGACTTTAAACTGCAGACGGCATAATCAAAGTTAATGTCTTGTATCATCGAGCAGACGCTTGCTCGGACTTTCTGTATGTACGTGTGACGACATCCATCCAATATTTAAATCCCAATGGCCAATTTTAAAATTCTAAGTACTCTCAATCCTAGGCATGCACAGTGGCCCGAATAATTTTCCCAAGTGAAGAGCACGCTAAATTTTGACTTACCAGTGATAATATCCTTGAAGACCCTCATTTTGATGGTTTAATTGGCCAAAATTTGGACGCAGTTAGGAATTTGATGCACACACGACTGTTAGTCAAACCAAAAGGAAAGATGACTCTTTTGCTGCTTTCGAAATTCCAGTACGACGACGTGCTTTTACGTGGGCACATGCCGGTTTCATTCATTCGTGCAGCATATGTTCTTGCTGTACTACGGCCAAGCCTTTTACATGTGCTCCGTCTGTGGTGTCGACTATCAAGACTTCATACCACTTACTTTTTGAAGAAAGGTTCATTGGCATGATAGCAAACTCAAGCAGCTTTTAGCAGCTTGGCTGAGCTTGAATCGCACCTTTTGGTATTTGTTTGTGCTCTCGCATTTGAATTTTAAAACGGAATCCTCGTCCTCTGTTTACAAAATTCAAGTTCTTTTTGCAATTCATTAATTTGTGCAAATTTTTAGCAATTGAGCACTGGCCGAATTTGGTGTCTGGACCGCTGTCATTCGTCCAAGAGCCTTCTGATCTATGTGAGACGTGACTTGACCTACTTGCGGAAAGTAAGCACATACGCAACAATCGACAATCAAGGCCGTAGAAATGATACCGTCTAATTGAACCTCTAAAATTCTCATTTTTTCAGTTCGAGAACAAAAACAAGATATCCGCTTCATTGACAATATCATCGAATGAAACTTAAATGTCAGCCACGTAATCATGCCGTACGCGATTGTCATCTGGAAACGAGGCTCAAATGTTATCGACATCGCTGGTCTTAAACCGGAGGACTTGATTTATTTAGAGAAGATTCCATGCATGTCTTCAAGATATGAAGTGGATTCTGAAGGCTTCGTGAGATTCGGGACGCCAACTTGTAATTCATCCTCGCAACTGCAGTTAGTCTCCAATTCGTCCAAGCCGAAGCATCTACTGAAAAGTATTACAATCAAGCCGGCGGTCATTCTTACTGGGTTGGAGGTGCTTGGCTTCAAGGTTGTGACAACCACAGCGTCACCGTGCACAATCACGAAGGGCGAGACAAACATCGCGTGCACAGAGTACTCGTGGACACTGCGGCGAGATTTCTCGGAGCCGGAACCACAAGAGTAGATTCGAAGATCGAGACAATTGCTCGGCGCGTGAGAGGTTTCCACTACTACAGAGGTTGTTACCGATGATAGTCACTATTTTACTCTTCAATTACGTCTATCGTTATTTGAGCTAAGCCAAATTGAGAATCCGGCTGTTTTCTTCTGCTTTAAAACGATAGCGATTACCAAAACAAGTTTCGAAATTTCTATTTTATGACTATGCTAGGAGTAGGTCTCCTGTAAACCGTAACGCGCTATCAAACACCTTTGAGATAGCGGACTATCTTTGTGCAAGCGAAAAGCCATCGGTCCCGGTATGTCGGAACACAAGAGCGTCCTTGGAGGTGATCGTGATGGGTCCAGTCATGATCACACGCACAAACATGGTGATCACTTCAACTGCTGCACATCAACACTAAACCCCAGCGTGACACAGAACTTGGACGAAATGGAATTCGAACGTGGGATTTGGCAAGCTGCTATTGACAATAATATACAAAGAATTCTGCATTTGATGAGTAACCAAAAAGTTCACCCGAATACTACTGATGCTTATGGGTACGTAGATGGGCTCTTTTTATTCTTCAATCTTGATCGCTTTTCAACATCAGAATGTTGTCTCCATTTACAGATACACTGCATTGCATTATGCTGTTAGGAGTTCCGCCTTTGACGCGACCAAATTTTTGATTGATGCTGGTGCGAATGTAAATTGCCAGACAAGAAACAACCAAACCACACCGCTGCATCGTGCAATCATGAATGACAAACCTGAGACCCTTCGCATAATTGAGTACTTATGCTCTCATGGAGCCGACGTTAATCTGAAGGACAGCGATGGGATGACGCCTTTGGAGAGGGCCAAGGCGAAGCAAGTCATTTCTCAAAGTTGCGCAAAGATTATTGAGTTACTGGAGAAATTTTCTAAGAACTAAGCCAAATACAAGAAGACGCAACGCTGAACTACTGACCATAACTAGAATGTTGTGAAATGAATTGAAATTATAACTTTCAGTCCTTTGCAGTCTTTTCCTTTCAAGTTCAAAACTAGTACAAGCTTTTAGTTTAGATTTTCTTATGATCTGCGGTTAGTTATGGCATGACTGTGAATTACATTTGGCATTCCTGTACTATAGCTGAGCTGTAATCCTTTATAGTTCTAGTACGAGGAACTAATTTGGAAAGTTTCCGTCCAAGATTTATTTTACTACTACGACAAACTTATGATTTCAGAAAGTATTATGCAACTACAACTGGAAATAAATCAGTTACCATTCTATGCTGACAGATTGACTCTTACAATAGAAACCAACAATGGACGCCACAACTCGAAATCTAAACGCTTCGGGGAGAAATTCAATGAAATTAAATCGCGATTCATATGTCAAACATGAGAATAGCTTTAATGAATGTCTTTGTTGGTCAAGTTTCCATACTGTACTAAAATACATTTAGGTATTGCACCGGAATATAGCTCTCAATAATTACAGTTTGAAGGAATGATAAGTAATGTGCCCTCGCAGCCCCCGCTGACATCGCACCGCGTCAAAACGCCTTCGGTCGTGAAGTGGCCATGTACACAATGACGAATACCACAAGAGCAGTGATAATTATGGCTGGAACGGCGATTTTCATGATATTCTCCTTATTCTCACGGAATTCTTTCTTCCGATCCTTCTTCTGGGCAGCAGTCTCCTTCACCTTTCCTTTCAATTGTCTCATTTTGAACTAGAAGCCTCAACTCAAAGGACGGTCTCAAGCCAATATGCTGACTACGCTGAATCAATTGAGATGAAATGCTCCTGAAATAAAAAATACCCGTAAATAGAAAATTAGCTTTCTATTACATTGTTTAGGAGCTCCGGACGTGCAATTACTCAAAGCCTAATCACAATCCGGGCAAAAAAATGAAGCAATTACCCGTACCAAATTCACGCCAAGTGTCAATCCTAACTCAAAGTGTGGCCGCTGTGGTTTGGGTGTCCTCACAATTTGTAATTTAGTAAAATACTTGATTAAACTCAACCTATTCGCAGCTACTTCCAACTCATCACGTCATATCCATTGCAAGAGAGCACAGAGCCAAGTAAATATTTTGGTGCTATTCCCTCGTATTCCCGGCAATTCAAAAATTTGGTTAAATTGCCTTTGAGCAATGTGTAGCTGTTTGCCATCCACTTAGTACACATCCTTCGCAAGAGTCATTTGCCTTTAATGTTGTTGCAGAGGTGTGAGAATTATCTGTCTGTCGAAATTTCATGTACGCTCTGATGGAGAGCCACCCTTTTGCCAACGATTCAAATGTTTTCAACAAGCATTGCATCAAGCCAAGCCATCACTGCCGTCAAGCAAAGCAAGACCTTGCGACCCAAATTAATTCAAATAAATTCAATCCAAATTAGACCATCAAAAAGTACGAAGTTCGCCAGGATCCTGGCACTCGTGCCATAGCCATTTCACTGGCAAACTTCATCCAGCGAGCCAATTTCCAGTCCGTTCGTTCATGCACGATACAAGCATGGCGAGGGTATCGGTGAAGGTGCCTGGTCCAAGTCCAACAGATTTCGAAGCTCCTTTCGTGCGCGCTGTGGTTAATAAGATGTTGACATTTTGCCTTGGTAGCGCGAACACAAACCGAATGGGATTCTGACGAAATCTTACAGCTTCAGCTCAGCAGTGCGCTCGAGTTTCTCTACCACTGCACCTTTCCTTACGCCTAGCCCTAGCCTACTATATACAAGTACTTCCATTCGAGTTCATGACCCTCGAAAGGGAACGAACCTTTTGGCACGATTAGGAGCACGCCACGGATTGAAACCTTCCAAGCCTATCGTGAATGCAATCTAATTCCGGAGTCTTGACAGTCAAAATTAGTTGACTACATTGCTATTCATTTTTAGCATTTTGCACGCGAGTCTATGTAGTGCCGTTTTATGGTACAGAACTGCATAGGAAAGTTTCCGACAAACTCGAGCATTCAACACAGCATAATCAAGAACCTCGCGATGGAAGCAAGATCTGCTTTTTAGCCTAGGCGAAAAGAGCAAGAAATTTTTTCATAATCATGATTTCATGATGACTCATGAAGTGCTTTAATTGTTACAAAAACTTATTTTAGGCTCACAAAACTTAACAGAAGTTATAAAACAGAATTCCAGCCAGACCATCCACTTGTCACGATACATTCGTGATAGAATTTGTAACTGATAGATTACTTACACCTACTTTGTGTGAAAGTGAACTTCATAAAATCGTACTAGCTCCACCGATCCACGAACGACGTTGGTAATTTTGTAAGCCAAGTGCCTTATTACCATTTTTATGCCTAAATGCTCCCCGCTTGATCTTTCGTTTTTCAAGAGATTTTCCGCGACTTTACACTCAGCATAATTGTTTTTGTTAGAGTCATACTTGGGACGTTTTGCTTGGCTCGTCACGAAGAAAGAAAGTGGGAGATAAGGCCACTTGCAATTATCAGTCTTTTGCTGAATGGTGATATCCGTACGTAATCTTTTTCTGAGGTTCTCCGTTAATTCACATTACAATTCCTGCCATCAATCAATTCCTTCCTAAATTACGATTGTATATTTTTGGTTTTGCAGGCGCAGAAGATTGCGGAAATTTCTGCATCTTGTCTACACTGGAAAACGGAAATTGATGGAATGATGACAGATGTAGAAATTGATGGTGTAAAATGTATTGGCTCAGCAGCGGCCGATTAGGAATAGTCGGAATATAATTGACACTGATAGCTTTGTGAGTTGGAGCTAATACCCAGTGCTCTAACGTCGAGTTGAAGACCCTAACAGCGTCGGGATCAGTGGGTAAGCAGATTCAGGTTTAACACCCCATGGTTCACAGCTAATAACTAACGCATGTAGCAGGAATCAAAATGACTCGTTGGATTAATGAAGAAACGAAACCTGACTTACCCGACACTACCCTTTCCAATGGCGTTTTCAAAGCGCCAAAACTGACAATTGAGGCAGGATTTTCTGGTGGGTCTGTTACAATACAAAACGGGACATCGAAATCTCTAGTCTCTTCGACGAATGGCTTCGAGTATTCGAATGGAGTTTGTGATGACTTTGATGAGGGAATGGATGCTCCCGTGCTAAGCATTGTCGAAGCGGAGCCTCGACAGTACGGAAATCATAATCATGACGTGGAAATGAACGGTGATGTGTCATCTTCAGACGGCTGGGAAAACGAATCAAGTAACATAACCAAGACATACTTAAAGGATCCATTACAATCAAAACCCAAAAACGAAGCGATTCCACTGCCAGCTCCGCCGTCATGTAAGTTCGATCCTATTTTACTTGCATCAGTCCTAAGAAAGAACAACAATGAAGTTGTAACATAGACATACTTACAGACTCTGGTCAAGCCAATGGGGGCAATTCTTCGTATCTAAAGCCAGATGCAGTCATGCCTACTCAGAACTCTGCACCATTTTCAAGCAATTGGATCTCATCCTCACCGTCCCGAAGTCCTGGTGATGTTGGACTGACGAATTTAGGAAACACTTGCTTCTTAAACTCTGGCTTGCAGTGCCTCCTTCATTCAGGTGGCTTGGTTGAGTATTTTCTTACCTGGTGAGTCTCATTTTTCATAATTTGATGTCTTGCAGACCGCATAAGCGATCTTGTGCTGACAAAAAATACTCCCTTTGCAGTAAATTCAAGGAGAACATTGGAGGTACCATTTTTTCACTTCTGCGATCATTCCAAATTGTGATACAGCAGGTATGGTCAGCACAATCTGATACAATCCCGCTCAACGATTTTCGGAATATACTAGGAGCCATACATCCTCAATTTAAGGATGGACGGCAGGTAAGCACGCTGCCTTCCCTGAATTTAGCATAAACGATACACCAATTGAAATCCGTTTTACGTCATTGCAGCATGATTGCCAAGAGTTCTTGGGATTCACTCTCGATACACTCCACGAGCAATTGAAGAAGTGGCATCTTGAAGAGGCCAGGAAGATTATCTTGATACGTAACGAAAATGCTGCAGCTGCGGCCTATGTCAAGAAGGACAGCATTGAAGATGTGAAAGAGGAAGCGGCCACACAGTGCGATGATAATCAGGTTGATATTGAAGGAAGCTTTGATAGTTGTGAAGAAGTGACTAGCAGTACGAGTCCGACAACGCCAACTCTAAAGAGCCAGACGAGTATTAGATCTCACGCCAAATTAGTTTCCTCGAAGGCCGGCCGTAAACCCACGTCTTCACTTCACACTGCGCGAAAACTTTTTACATCACCAAATAAAAACTTACAGAAGGTGAAACAAACCTCTTTAAACAAGACAGCGGACGCGGAAGTTTCAACCAACGGTTCCTTTGAACCGTTGGTTGCGGAGAAAATTAGTCGAAAGGTTTGTTAAAACTTCGGCCACTATTGCTAGTAGGCTTTGGTTTACGGCTATGCTTTGTAGAGAATAATTTATTGGTAGACCAACCAATAGATTCGACTAATAAATTCGCCAGGCGCCTTTCACTGAATAATAATATGCGCATGCCTTACTTTCTAGAAACCCAAGAGCGAGGAATCTGATTCAGACGAAGAAACAACCAAAAAGAAGATCAAAGTCGAAGAGAGCAAAAGTTTACACAATGACAATAGTCAAGGTGCCAATGGAGAGAAGAAAACCGAGGAGGGCTCTGCGGAGATTAAGCACGAGCACGTGGCTGTGAGCTTGGATGATCTGAAGGAAAGAGTCGGTGATTATTGGAATAAGCACATTGAGGAAAATAACACTGTAGTAGCATCGACTTTCCAAGGACTTTACAAAAGCACAGTACGTAAAATTGAACATCTTCCTATCATTCATTACTGGGAACTCGGAAGCAATAATACCGGCTGCATTTCCTTCTACAGGTTATTTGCTCGGAGTGCACATACGTCTCAATAACTTACGAACCATTCATGTACCTCAGCCTGCCAATTCCACGAATTACCACAAAAGAGCTCAGTGAGTGAAGTTTATAGTTTAGTATACGAAGGCTGTCTGGTTGGTGATGGCTTGACATGAAATTAATCGAATGATTGCATTGAAACAGAAATAAAGGTGCAGGATGTGAAAAACCCGGACTCAGAACCAACCGACCTTTTTCTGACTTTGGAGTTGACTGACAACATTGCTAAGCTGAAGGAAGCAATCATCAATGAACTTCGAAAGCGAGATCTTCTGAATGATCGAGAGAACGTTAAAGCAAGTGACTACTGGGTTTCGGAAGTTGTGAATTTTTATGTTTCGAGATATCTTGTGAGTTTTACGTTGATATTATGCATTCTGAAGTCTTGTTTCTTTGTACTAAAGAAGTTATTGCGTACAGGACGACAATGTCTTCATCCGTGATATTAATGATGTCAACACGAATATTTATGCGTTTGAACTAAACAACAATTTCAACTCCGAGTCTACCGAAGTGATACTGAGCAGTGAACCCGCGTATGCTACTTTCTACGCGGGAACCGAAAGTGTACGTTTACGACAGAGTCACAGTTTTCTCTTCCATTCTGTTGAGTTTCTGGACTTAGTTTAAGTAATCATCTTAATCATTAGGAACCGCGAGAGCTGATTGGACGCTCGTATTTGGGATACGAAGAGGACTGGGATGCCGATACCACTCCTGTACCACCGCTAGTTGAAGTTCACGAGGGCAGTTTCTCGGATAGCAAGTACTCATCCTCGTTTGTGCCCTCTTCATCCACAACCTCGCAGGACGCAGATGAAAAGTCTACGCAAACAATGGGACCCGTGCTCACAAACGTGGGCGATAAAACTCATTTAAATTTTGGCTATGGAAGATCGGATGAAACATGCTGTATCTGCCTCGAGAGCGATCCCAATTTGGATTTTAGAAGGCATCAGGTTTGCGGTTGTGTCGTTTGTAAGGACTGTGTCAAGGTAAGGATTTCTTTTGCTTTTCACGTGTAACTGGGAACTATAAATCTAACTCTTCGCGTACGGTTTTATCAAAGAGAGGAGCTGAACATTACAACAAAGACAAGTCCAAAGAGGCTTCAGAACCCTCTGGACTTAACTACCTCAAGTGTCCAATTTGCATGCGCGTGGTTGAACATGTCAAAGAATTCGTCCCGTACAAGCCAAATCTTGATCCACTTCTTCGAATGCAGCTGGTCACCATACTTTTTCGTTGTGATTCGGATACCAACAATAACTCAGCATCTTCTAGATTGTTTGGAGCTCCTTATGTTGTGCGACTGCCAAGCTGCCTTCCGACTTCACAGTTCAATGAGTTCATTGCTCGAATGATCCTCTTTCCAGCTTGCGAATACAAAGTGGTAATCGTGGATAACAAGGTACACTGCCTCCAACGTGTTTCATAATCCGTGCACTAGTGGAATTCTAATATTTAATGTTTTGCATACAGGGAACGAGATGTGCACACTGTGTATACACCGATGAATGCCACGGTTGTGAGATTTCCATAAGAGAAAGAGAAGGCAACATTCATCTGTCTGCAATCAATACCCTCGCAATTTGCTATTCGAACCTCAGCGAAGAAGACATATCTCAGGTCGATCCAGTAGACATGATGAAGGGTACCCCGCCTACGCAGTTGTACTCTCCAGCTCCTTGGTTGAACCAGAACAAGGAGCCACAGGTGGACATTTATGAATGCCTGTCGATGTTCTCCGCAAAGTGAGTCTAATCGGAAATACGCGATGAGGAGACAGTTTTAGAGCTTTTAATAAGCGGTCGGTATTCTTTTAGTGAAAGTCTTGATGAACAGAATGGATGGTTTTGCCCCACATGCAAAAAGCATCAACGCGCGACCAAATCAATGAGCATCTGCAAAATTCCCGACTACCTCATTGTTTATCTAAAACGGTATGTTTTATGCACGAGTTAGTGCACGAAGAATATCAAACTATAAACGATTTTCTCTGTATTATGTCGTGATAGGTTTGTTTTCGTCGATAACTCCAGCATTAAGCTCAACAACAAACTCTCCTTTCCTTTAACTGGACTGGACCTGAAGCCATACATCGCAGAAGAAAGTGCAGAGAACGAATGCGTTTATGATTTGTACGCCTGTGTGTGCCATTACGGATGTGAGTAATTTTGATTTTGAAGATAATGCTTGAAAATTTGATCAACTGATCAATTATAAAAATTTCAGCGGCTTCGGCTGGTCATTACACGGCGTACGGGAAAAACCCGGTTTCTCAGAAATGGAACTATTTCAATGATTCTCAGGTGACTGCGAGCACACCGGGGGAATCTGACTACTCTTCCGCCTACGTCTTGTTTTATCAAAGGAAAGGTAGGCAGGTGTCTATCACATTCCAAAGAATTGTTACAGGGCATCTAGGCCAAACTTATTTATACTTTCGCTCAAATTCAGGAGTTGCGTGTAACATACCTGCACCTGAAACCATCAAGATCTCGCCGATGCATAGTCCTCTCCAAGTCGCATGCGTGGTGCCATATCAAAATCAAAATATACACGGTTCTAGTACCTACTTGAAGAATTGCCCTTCCCAAGCAGTTCAGGCTTGTGATGATGACAGCGGCATCGAAGTCGGGCTTTCGGGAACATCCAGCAACAGTGATAGGCCGCATATGGATTCTTGTGATAGTTCGAATAGGTTGAATAGGGGCGGCTTTCTTACAAATGGACATTTGAAAGGTGAGTGAATGATATAAACTCTGACTGGAGTATCTGTATTGCATGATGCAAATTGTCCCACCCGCACTACATAGAACATTTGTTTGTGCAGTAAATGAAGAAGACCAAGAGAATCATTGTCCACCGAAAATGGTGAATGGCTACGATTCAGAAGACTCTGATTCGGAAAAGAAAACATTCAATCTGAGCAGGAAGACCAGACGAGCCGTACAAAACTTCAATGGTGGCGATTCTGTCATGGACAGTTGATCAGTTCGCAGTTCTGTCCTCACCAAATAGGTTCATGGGATCTTCAGACATTCAGAGGATCATTTGACACAGTTCACGATCTGATGCGGCTATGGTCTGGAACCAAAAAACTTCCGGCAATCGATTACACCAGTCCGAGATATGCCACGGCCATGTAATCAATTATTATAATTAATTAGAGGTTGTATACTTCCGCCGCAAACGCTATAAAATCTAACATTTATGTTAGTAGTTTAATAATTCTGCATTCTGCTGGACCATTCTTTAAATTATGATTAGTAAAGTAGAAATAAATTATGTACTGCAGCCCGGAACAGCGTGGAGTTGTTTAGTTTTATGCGAATGGCTGCTGTTTACTCGTACCGAGGTTTCACGCGTTTCTACGCGTGATTTGTGGACTAGTCTTTCGTATTTTTATCCGCTTGTAAAGCATTTCAACTTTGTCGGGACAGTATTATGCTAGAATTAATTTCCAAGCGTGGTATTAGGTTGTTGAAATGTGAAAAGAATTCATGCTCTCCTAATTAGAAACTTCTGATGCTGTCTCATATTTTTTCGAATTGATTTATGAAACTGTGATTAACCTTAAAGATTTAGCATAAAGATGATGTAAGGATTTTATAAATCGGTTTTGTACTTAATTGTCTTCGTAAATTGCTAAGAATTCAGCGAATGCGAAGTAGTATGAAATGACATGAAACGCAAACATTTGAATTCCATTCTATTTTAGCTAATTTAAAATATCCGAATGTGAATGTTGGAAAGAAATGGAAAAATGAAATAAACATTCGCAATTTTTTCACATAAAATTTTATTGACTTGATTCGTTCTTCCACTTGGTTTTGCCTTTTATCATGTTTCTTAACCATTTCCTTAAACCACAATAATGCGACCATTTTTTCGTGCCGGTGGCTTGTCCGGCCGGCCTGTTCTAAACAATTCCTTTGTCATTATTATGGTACACAGTCTGTCACTTGAATATAAAACAAATTCAATTCAAAGATTCCTTACTTAAAACACTTACAGTTATCTTAATGTAAGATTAGCGTACTCTAACACATGTACATAGTACTTAGTATCTTAGGTTTAAAGATATTAAGACGACAAAGGAGTATTTTATGAGATCCTAAAACGTTAATTAGTAATAGTATCGTTTTTATTTACCTTTTCTTTACAATTTTCATTTTATGCTGTTGGTGATGCCATTTTGGCGTTGGGCGCCATGAGCCAACGCCAGACCCCTCGTCGGTAATTGTCAAATATTTTATGAACATTTTACATGCACGTACGTAATTACATGAACAAGAACAGACAACACGAAAGAATCTTAAGGGTAAGTTTAAAACTAGCATACGCAGTCAGACTAAACTCATGCCGGACGAGTGTCCCATTGAATCCATCACAAACTGCCTAAATGCCAAATGCATGAAGTACGAAATAATTCATGGCTTTGAATTTCCGATAAGAAGACGACCGACCAACTCATGACTTAGTGTAGAAAACCTACATGTGTCAGTTCATTTAAAAAATACGAGAGAAAATGTCTCGTTCTCATTTAATCCCTACAAGCCTCTTCAACTCGCTGTGCTTGCTTGTGCTGGCGACATGCACTAAAATGCATTGGTTTAAATAAACGTGAAAGACTGATTTGATTTTCTCCCATTCTTGCTCTCAGATATAAGTTTCAGTGCACGTTCGTTAGCGTTAGCCTTCTACTTCTATCTTCCAAGTCTTCTTTGCTCAATTGTTAACTGAGTTGTGACTTTTACTAAATGCATGTTGTAACTGAAAAAGAATACAGATTGAGATCAGAAAGATAATACATCAAAATGAGACAAGAGTAAAAACTGATTTCGACCGTCAACAAAGTAAAATGAAAATCTAGTTAATTGGCAATTGGCACAAAGTCAGATTTATCGTGTGTGTTGGTGGTAACTGAAATGAAAATTATGAAAGCAGTTCAGCTTGTGCTGGTTAATCCCGCGCCTACCTCATTCTATCATTCTAACTCATCCCTAACAATGAAGCAAGATTACAGTTAAATGCAACAAGTGACCGCCGCTCATAATTGCGTTGCGAGTCAATGGCCAAATCATTATTTACAAGCACTTGCAGTTGTGCAACCGAGCATACTTTGAGTTCCTTGAGTTAAAGGGATTCGATTTGATTGACCAATGAACTAATTACGCTAAGAAGTTTGATTTTCGGCACTGACGACCCATTTCATCATTCGGTCAGGTCAACCGATTCACGCATTAAAGGTAAAAAGCCAGGATTCATAAGGTCTCTAAAATCAAGACGTAATCGCTCGCCCTTGCTAAGCACGTCAGATCGTGAATCTTGAAGGAATCTGTTCCTTAGCTGAAAATCAAGAATTGATTGCAGAGTGTTGATCATTTTTCAAGCCAGTAAAAAATCGTGTGAATTCTCCTGAGACTAATAAAAGCAAGGGAATTTATTCCTAGAAGACGGAATGAGTAAGACGATTATTTGGCAAGCTGCCCTGCTGTGGTACAAAGGCAAGAAATGAGTTCGGGTTCATGAGCGTTGAAATTTAGTTGCTCACTGCTCTAAATCGAATTAAATCTTTTGAAAAGCTAATCATTGATTGAGTTGTGCATCCAAGCTTTAGAACCTGACTAGAAACTATACTCTCGGGCGTGCTACTGTGTAGAGTGATTGTGACTGGCTCGCCTATCTAAAACACGGTTAATGATTATCACAAACAATGGAAAATACAAAAACTGTCTTCCTCCCAATTTCAATGATGCGGAAATAATTTCACCTGATCATTCAAGTCATAAATTCTTCGTCTTGACCTAAAATTCTAAAAGCTCAAATAAAAAGTGGTGCAAGTCAAGAATTTCTAAGGATTTTGTCTGCTTCGTTCCCCATTTGCCATTTATAAACTGGCAAAGGTCGGAATCGTGCATGTAGCTATAAATTTCATAAGAAATAAAAGAAAATTTAGGGTAAAAACAGTTTTTCGGTTTCCTTAAAACGTCGCTCGTCTTTCAATTTCATTCCATGCATGCTTGACTTGAACCTATAATGAAACTAATCACGTAATCACGAGACGCGAAACAAAGATTCTTGACAAGACTCCAAGAAAAGAAGACAAGACGCTACGACTTTATCTAAAGTCTTGACTAAGTATCATCATAATTGGTTTGAGTAAAAACTCAATAAGAACACAACATTTAAAATAGAGAAACAAGAATTTCTCCTCAGCATTCTTCGAATGACAACAACTTTTCTACTTACGGTACGCTCTGGTCGTACTACTCTCTAATCTTACGATTATTAATAATATGACAAAACATTGAATATTTGACTGACAACTCATCTGACTTAGTTCAAATGTAATTTCATGTATAAGTTAGTGCACGTGTACAATATTCCTCAACTTCATTAACTACAACTGACTTAATCTATTTGCTGAGAGCAGCAATTAATTAGACGTGGTAATTTTAGAAACATCAAAAGAAAATATATTCTTATTATCCTGGTACTCTTTCGACCAACTCCAAGATCTTTTCTTCATTTGGTTAAATTGAATTCTCTACCCTACGCAATTACAATGGCATAATAAATCATGACATCTTACTTTCATAAAATATGGACATTTTATATATAAAGTTATAGATTTACTACAAACTACAATACTTAATATAGTAGATGTATGAATACAATTCGATTAAGAATTCATTGGAATAAAAATGCATTCTTTCATTTTTGCATCGTTTCTTTATGTCTGGAGTATGAACAAGTTTCAAGGTAAGGTCAAAGGTAAGTTTTATAACTAAAAAGTCATAGGTTTGGTGAGTACTAGAATTTGCAATATAAAATCCGGAAAACTTTGAGATTCTAAATTCGGGATTAGTGTCTGGTGGTGTGAAGTGAAGGATAAAAGTCACACAAATGCAGTAGGCCTGAATATGTTGACACAAACACTGCCTGGAAGCCAGTTCTGTGTGTTGTGTTTGTGAGGTCAGCAACATAGTTCGCATTTTCCTTTAAATTCAAGCTTTCTTTAGCCGATCAAACCGATCTTACTCATATCACAATTCAGGTCCCCTCTTTAAGGTTTGTTTCTCGCAATAATTTCAAAGTTCAGCATAGTTGATATTGTGTGTATAGTTTCGAGCGTTCGTTGTGATTACATTTTATGCGATAAATTCGACCTTTTCTCTTTAAAGCGGATTATGTAAACTATTTTCATTTTTGGTTCCATCATCAGGTATGGTACGATTACAGAATGAGTTCGAATGGTTCATATCCATTGTGAATGTATATTCTCTGTGGTGTGAAACAAAAACTTCGTCTCGACCCAATAAACGGCTGGAATTCCGGAATATTGCATATGGTACACTTGCACAACGAAAAATGATTAAATCTAAAGTACACAAGATACAAAGTAGTCTACGAAGCTTAACCTAAAATACGCCACGAGGTCAATTACTATTCTTTGGTTTTCAGTGCCCGTGAGTATTTGGTATGCATTCATTTTCCTACTTGATTGTAAAGACTCCAGACTCTCGACCGAGCACTCAGGAGCCAGTAGATTGTAGTTTTGCATGGGGTTTCCGTTGTACGTTACAATTTGGACGATCGCTGTACCTTTGGACTTATACCTTCATAATATGCTTCGTAAACTTTCTCCAAACCAAATACATGCGCGAAAATTGTACATGCCTTGAAAATGCAACAAGTTTGGGTGAAAGTTGAAAGACGCATGAAAGTAGACAAGACTAATACGATGGAGATTTGTGACTTCCGAAATTACTTCAGATCTGTGACAGTTATGTAGTAGAGCTGCATTTAACGGAGGCATTTGATTAAGGTCGTCATCAACTCGAGAGAGACTGCAGTCTAGGCTGTGCGCTGTTTTTCTGCTAATTTCTTGCGTCTGTGACCTGTTGCTGCTTCTGAACAGGAGCCGCCGTTCAAACAAGAGCTGATGCGCACAAATATTGAGAATCTGACCAGAGATGAATAACGGGGTGAGATAGTTGAGACAAGCTGAATCCTGAAATCAGAATTGAATCCATGTCAGAATTCGTCAGGCCGGGTCAGTCACTGAGTTTCTCTCATCTCATGAACAAGAACCTGCCAACTTATCAAAACTTACTATTTTGGAGTTTTTGCATGACAATGACAATGATTTCAAGACATGGCGATGAAGAAGTACGATGTGGGGTTGGTTGACTGGTTTAGTAGCGAGGTACACCAGGTGGGTGTCCAGCAACTACAAATTCAGAATAGCGCATAATTAGCATGGCAAGAGGCAGAGCTTGCACATGTACTGTGCTTGGCACTACTCGTACTGGTACGAGTCGTGAGAACACTCATAATTTTATTTCCGTGAAAAGGGTTGGGCATTTGGCGTTTGGCACTTTTTGAGTTCAGGGTATTCATTGCATTGATGGTTAATGAAAATGTAATGAAAAGTTGATAGAAAAGCGAAGAAAATGTTTGTGATTGCAAGCTGAGAAGAGTTTGGATTTCACCCCACCAGCAAATGAGCAAGAGTAACACACTTCGACTTCAAATACGGGCCAGACACTTTTGTGTGGGTCAAACCGAAGGACCTACTTTTTGGAGCAGCAGACAGCAGAGGCATTATAAAATATTTTGCGAAGCTATAAAAAAAATGGTTGGCTTGATTCAATTCTCGAGAACATTAACGTTATTATTAGAGTTGAGTATCATTAAAACGAGTGGTTGAGGCTCCGTGCTTTGCTTTGCTAAGGCTGTTCATGTCTGAGGCTGGCTCGATTCGACTCAGTGTCGGAGGTATCATCGACATTTGAGAAATAGATAAATAAACACTTACTCCGTGGTGCGAGTGGAAATGAAACATTCGTACTCGTGAAGAAAAGTGTTACGACGTTACGAAACGAACGAGTTTAGATACCTCAAGTGACGAACTAATCATGACTGATGGCAGAAATAGACATGGAGACCCCAGTCATTTATTATTTCTTTACGTGGGGAGAAATAATAAAATAAAAACTTAGAAAGCCTCATTATTTTTGGCAAGCTCCATTTCAGTTATTGAAAATCACGTTAACGCTCCGCTCTGCTTTTGTTTGCAGCCTCTTTCAACTGATTTTGGCTACGGAAAATGTCTGTCTCTGCCGTGGTGAAGTGTGCAAATGAATTGGAAGACAACCTGAAGACAGGGTTCATTCCGCAGCGAGTGAACTTATCAGCGTCAGCATCACAATAGAGTCAAGGATCATCGAGAGTTATTTTGTCAAAGCAATTTTGGTTTGCGGGTCGTTAGCGTTCATGCACAGCAGCACAGTTCGGGCGCAGGAGCACACCTTGCTTGCGGAAAGCCATTGCTCGCTTCGCGTACGTGGGACATGGACAAACACTGATTACGACATAGAAAATAGCTGAATAAGAAATTCCTGCTGCCTCACGCTGTCAGTCTACACGCAGGACGCTAACTAGGATGAATGCAATATGCAAGTGCGAAAAGAAAGACTATGAACTATCAAGTCGATTAGCCAAAGGCCGAAGTAAAAGCGGATCCGATCCACCACAAATTCATAGATCTTTGGCGATTGCCGGCAGGGCTAATACTCGTGTTATTTAAAGCGCAACGAAGTGTGCTGGGTGGATGCAATTTCAGATTTAGCGTTGAAAATGCGAGCAGCAATTTGCAATTCTAACTCGAGAAGGCCACAATGAAAACAGCAGCTTGCAATCACAACAAAAGTAAGATGGAATTAAAGGAAAGTAGAAATTCTGAAAGGTAGAAATTGGTCGGAGAGGTCTTAACTCGATTTAGCGTAATTCGCACCCTTACAAAAACAAAGTGAACATCAAATCGTGCGTGCGATTTGCAAAAAGATTGACTTTACAGCAACACAAATCAAACTAGGGGAAATTGAGAAGTTCGAGACGAAAGTTAAGCCTTGGAGAGGAAAGTGCATTCTCTAGAGTAGAAAGTAATACCAAAGAGATGTAGTAAGGCAGGGCACAAAATTATCAGCGTGTGGCATCCACTAGAGAGACATACAGTCACGACGGCGGTTCCTTCGTGGTCACATTCCAGAAGCGGATACGCTAGTCAAAGCTGAACCAGTTGATAGTTTCATTATTAATACAGATCAAGTGCGCCGCAAGCCGAACCTGAACACGACATGGCGACAGAGCAGAGGCAAAAACTTTAATTAAGCGCGTTGCTGAGTCTCGCATTTTTTGCTAAGCGCAATTGCTCCGGATCGCACGGTACATAAATTCAAGCTCGACTTGGGCCAAGACGAAGGTTCTTTCACGGAGCACAGGAAGAAAGGAAGGTGATCGAAGGATAGGAGATGGATGTCTTGACTCTATTTTTGTTTAGCTTAAAATCGAATTATTTAATCTAACTTCCATGTGTTCCGATTCATTAAACTCAAATAGGTTTCGCACTGAATTTAGCCTGTTGATTTATGAGTGTTGCAGTTGCAAAATCATGAAACGTTATGAATCATTCTGTATTGGATTCATTTGCTACATTGATTGTTGCACACGAGGCGTAGGTGTGAAGTGACGGCAGGAAAATGGGAACTAATTCCTCGTTCTTTATCTAACGAAATGGCGTGCATCATTTTGGATGACGCGCAGTGAACGTGAGCTCGGTTGATTGAAGCTAATCATTGAAGAAGGTCAAAGTAGACGGAGGAGGGCAGGACAGAGTGGCAGGGTGAATGAGGAAGTGTCACGTAAGTTCATGTTGGCCTAATGGTAGGATTAGCATTTAGATGAGCTACTGTTATTACAGCCTAAGACACGTATAAATTTTCATGGGAAAGAGTCATTATTGTGGATTTGTGTGTCACAGGACAGAAGACAGAAGAGAGTAGACAACGAACGAACCCATCATCAACAATTCATAATCTCGAAGTAGCAGCAGCGGTGGTAGTGGTTAAGAGCAGCAGCAGTTGGTGGCAGGAGGAGCGGTTGCTAGCAAAATAAAAAGTTGAAAACAGAGGCAGCATCCAGCAGGCAGGCGCATCCTTCTTACAGCTCCAAAATAAAGACAACTTCTAAACATATTGAGTAACACAGACTGCACTCGGCTGGATGCAATTCGACACTTTACTTGCGTGGTTTGGCTTGACGTTGCTGGGTCTCGCGTTCGGTTTGTAAGGAAGTTACGGGAGGTTTCGTATTATCAGTAGCAGCAGCAGAGTACAGTAGCAGCGGCAGGCTCATAAAGTCGACTGTTTTGCTTTCTAAAATTCGGCAAACCACAACCCAAAACAATTTAGCTAAAAGAATGCAAAAATTGAAAACAAAACAAAACGTATTAAAATGTAAATTAACTGTCAGCGAGAAAAAGCCATAAATTGGAAATGTTGCAGAGTTTATGTTGTTGAGAAAAGGTAAAAGTTACTCAAGTTAAATCATAGGTTAACTCACGTTTTTCACCTTTTGAGGGTCGTAAAAATTTAATTGATCACAAAAATTGAGATTAACTCGAGAGGTGTCTTTTTATTGGTCGTTAAATAAGGGGTAAATCTTTAACGCTTTCTCTTTATTGTGCCTTTCTCTTGGAGAAAGCTTGCGAGATAATAAAGGGCAGCTGGGTTCCAAAACCGGTTGCATTCTCAAACGCCCAAGTGAGTTCAAATTTCCCAACCAAATATAACGAAATACCCCGAATGAAAACTAAGAATGAAGAAGCAAACCCATACAGTAGACGAGAACTAAATCAAAGGGTTCAAAACTCAAAGATCTAGAATAAAATAAATTCAGTCACATATTAGCACTGGTAAATACGTAATAATCGACACGTATAGCGAAGTTCAGAACTTACCCTCAAAACAATAGAACCAGATCGGAAAATTGGCCCGGTTCATTGCGTTTGCGAAAGCGTGTGCACGAGGCCAGGCAAAAACCTTTCCGGATGTGATGACGAAGGGAAAGCGTTAGTGGATCATCAGCAGTTCAAATTACGGCTTCCAGCATGGCTTCCAACTTAAACTTAGTTCACAATAGCTGCGAGTAACTACAAGTCTACGAAGGCGGTATTTTGGCCACTGTTTCCACGAATAAGAGTTGGCATGCATGGCGTCTTGCGAAATGCGAAGATTTCGTTAAGATTAAGCACAGGTAAGCCACAGTAAGATGGCAATCTTATCCAAATCTTCAAAAGAAGTAAAAAAAAATCAGCTAAGCGTACACACATGTGAATATTCTCTATTGAACTCGATTTAAGAATCGAAAGCGATCACACCCTTTAAGAAAATTGCGTAACGGAAGCGCAGGGTAGGAATTTTCAGCAAAGGAATGAATTACGAATCAGATAAACGATCGCGGAGGGTTGTGAACATTCTCGACTGAGGTGCAAACATGAGAACAACAGGAACACGTAGAAATTAAAATAAATCCCAAACTGATGGCAGAGGCAGCAAGTATTGGTGATTTCATCCTTTGCAGCAAAGCTGGCGGGCATCTTCCCAGCTGATTAATGCAGTCAGCAGCTCGCAAGAGTTGTCGCACTTCACAAGCTCTACTTGGCGCAGCCGTGGTTAATAGCGAAGAGTTTAGTAGCAGCAAACTGGCGGCAGGACATTTGCATGGCATTGGCAGGTAAAATTGGCACGGCACGCTCGCGAAGTGTGAATGGAAAATAAATTGCAAAAAAAGGCACAGATTCATTTAGCAAAGACATTTTATGCCATTTAGGTTTAATAAACACTGAATTAAAATGAACCCGTCAAACTACAATGATGAGAGTAATGTTTAAGAGTGTGTGATAAACAACACGTACTTACGAGCTAACATTCAACAGTGATCATGATCAGTGAATAGTGAATGAGGACTAAACGAAACATACAGCGTAGAGAAATAGAGAAATAACGTAGACTAATTTTACTACACTTTATAGTAAGTTTTGCTGTGGAATACGAGTAAAAGTTCACAATGTACAAATTGTTCGTCATAAAATACCCACAAACCAGGCAAGGAGAAAATCAAAATAGAAAGGAGACGACACAAACTAACAACTTTGATTAGAGCATTGGTATAGCTAGGCTAGCTTACGTGTAGGCTTAGGCTTAATGGAACCACAAAATGGAAAGAGCAAACAGTTGGGTAAAGAAAAAGTGTAGCATTAAAATATTGCTAAAAGCTAGGCTCGTTTTATGCATAATTGGTTAGCTAAAGTTGCTCCTTCTTAAAATGCCCTTTTCCTACTTTGTCTAAAAGCTTAATTGTTACACGAATTAGTACATTGAACAGTAATGATCTGACGGGATTCGTTTTTAGGCCGGTCTCAATCGTTTAACTCCCGGTTGGAGAGATCCATTTGCTGCGGCGGCCGCGGCAGCAGCAGCCGCCACTGCCGGATTGCCCATGTACAGTTGTTGAGTGGGCAGCGTGCCCGATGCAGCAGACACGGCCACTGGAACGGGACCTCTGGCAAACTGCCCCGCGTATGCGGCCAACAAAGCCTGTTGTTGATTTTGTTGGAATGGAAGCCCAGCTGCAGCAGCAGCTCCTCCTGGAGCTCCGAATTGCATTCCGAATGGGTTGAATGCAGCAGCAGATGAAGCTTGTGCCTGCTGAACACCTCCGTACGGAGATGGGTTTCCGTATGCGCCAGCGAGTGCAGTGGCAGGTTGCTGGGCGTTAGTCAAGAGACTTGCTCGTTGTGCAGCCGCAAGTTGTGGCAATTGCGAAGCCAAGTACGGGTTCATGGCGGCAGCCGCCGCTAGTTGGTTGAATCCTGCTGCTGAAGCTTGATTGTAGCCCAAGTTGGCCTGAGCCTGTTGTTGTACTCCTCCTTGTGCATTTCCAGCCAGATGTTGTGCTTGTGGGTAGCCTCCTCCCTGCTGCCCGGCAAATGCAGCCGCAGCCATGGCCTGATACTGCGAAATTAACTGTTGTTGACTTTGCTGAGACTGATAGCTCGAGTGTCCTTGCTGTGGAATCATAGACTGGGAATAACCAGCAGACTGCTGAACTTGTGCCTGAACTTGCGGTGTTTTGTTGGTTTGAATGGGAACTCCAGTGTAATTCATGGCTGCGAGCGCGTTGTGATAGCTCTGGGCCGCAGCAACGTAGGCCGCATTGTTTTGCGCCATGGCCGATGAGACGGAGACCGAAGCAGCACTGGAGTTTAAATTCGGCGGGCCGCTGCTCGTGCCGACGTTATTTACTCTCATTCGTTTTATGGCCGATTCTTTAGACTCATCCTCCAGATCATTACTGTTCAATGACACCTTTGCCCCTTGCACATTTCCATTATCGAGAATTTCATGGCTACCTTCCTCATTCTCGATCTTTATTTTATTCGCAGAAGACTCATTGTTCAAGTTAGAGTCCAACGAACCATTCAAAAGCCCAGCGTGATCTTGTCCAAGATTAACCGACAACACAGCCGTTGCAGACGAGCCAGAGCTTGATGCAGGATTATTGTGCTGGATGCTATTAGCTGTGAAAATAATTTACGTAACTAAACTAGTATAGCATGGCCTTAAGCAAAACAGTCAAAATAATTCGGAAAATCAAGGACTGGGGAGGCTATAGCGTCAAGGAGTCACATCTTTCACGGACATGCAAGCGAGTCAGAAAGTCAAATGAAGTGGAATCGAGACTTACATGAAACAGGCACGAACGGCTGTTGGAGCTGCATCAAGTGTTGGTATGCAGCAGCTGATGGAGTGTTTGCCGGTTGGTACATCGTGACGTTCTTGTCACCTGCATTTGGACGTTTGTATGCCACCATCCCTCCGGGGTAAGTCTAAATCATGACAGAAATTACACTGAGTTAAATCAGACCAAAGAATCACACGTTGCAATGGAGTGATCGGCTGCCACCACATATTTCAATTCTTCCTTTTCTTAGCGTTTTGTATTCCGTGATTGGTGAGGTGTAAAGAAAACGACGCATGCCTTCAACACTACTTACATGCTGAAATAGCACGAGGCCACGGGGAGGCAGCGTTTTTTTAGTACAAGCATGCAAAATAACTGAAGTACTCGCCAATCATACAAACCTTTTCACACTTTCTCATTCCTAAGGTCCAATTGAATGGAAAACAAGCTTTCTTAACATGCACACACAAAAACTAAACAAAAACAACGAGGCTAAGAGAACGAGCAAAAATGTACAGTAAATACCCGACTGAATATTCCATCAGGTCTACTCAATCCAAAGTCAGGAAAAGAGCTGCGGCGCTGACCAACAAGGAAATCCAAAGTGGGTGAAGGCAAAGACCCAAGATGAGACTATTGCAGATAGGAAGTTAGAACGGTGAAAGCTTTAGTCAACAGCATACTGCACAAGTTTAGTGTTACGAGAAATTCAGGCTAGGCAATTGCAATCGAATGATTCAAATAAATGCATCAAGGACAAACAATCAAACATAAATCTAAAACTCGGTAGTGTTGATGCTAATTAAAATCTAGCCATGCGAAATAGTTTCGGTCGGTAAACTTGAGTCTGGAGCGTTGAATTGAATGCGTGGTGACCCTGACAGGTAAATTAACTAGGGATTCCAATTCTTTCAGTTCTCGTAGTAAATACCTCAAGACGATCGGAACGCTTCTGCTGAACGACAGTTTGCTGAGGAACACCAAGAGGCGACATCACAGCTCCTGAGGGATCAGATACCAGCGAAACTAATGGACCTGTCGCAAAGTATGGATTGTACTGACTCGTGACACCAGTTAGGTATGGGTTTGATGCCTGCAGGTAGCACAATTAAAGCAACATTTAGTTATTCCCAGTACTGAACACCAACGGTTCCACGACCAAACATATTTGTCAATTGAGAAATTCAGAGTTTAGAAAATTAATATAAATACACAAAAGAGACACACGGACAGAACTTACCACACCAGGAACTTGGCCAGGAACCACTGGCTGACCAGGTGCCAGTCCCATCTGCTGCATGAGTGCATTCTTCAAAGCAAGATGATTCCGACCATTGATTAACAACTGATCCTTCAAGTGCGGTGGTGGATGGAAATATTTGCACGGCGGTTTCTCTCGGTTGCAGCGTCCCTGAAATCAGACCAGTCATAATTTAAACGGGATATCAAGTCAAAGCTGTAGGACGGATCTAATGAAACGGAACAACTGTACCAGTGGTTGTCGATAAATCTTACTGTCTCTGATCTGAATTATAAACATCACCTCGTTGAAAACCGTAAAAAAATCAAAGGTATCCATCTTCGTGTGTAAATATCAAATTTTGAACAAACAACATATTTTGAAAATGGTCTCATGTTCATTCTCATACGAGTGCACGCGAAAGGTGGTTAAGTCGTGGCTGACGAAGTTGGTTTACGTATTTTGCTAAATAATCATAATAGACGCCGGTTTTATTATCACTACGATTGTCTACGGCAATATATTACGAGCTCAAATCAAATCACGGCGTACGTGTTGGGAGCAGAAATGTGTGCTGCTGCGACTGTGCACTTCGAACTCGCAGGCAGGATTTACAAGGAAATGAGAAGTATACTTCAGCAAGCAAATTATTGAAGTCAAGCCAAAAATATTAAAGAGGCAGAGGAGCAAGAGGAGAAGAGCGACGGAAACGCGCACGCATACTTGTGCCACTTGAGTCCCGCATTCGCTTGCCGTGCCATGCCGCAGCATTCTCGGTACAATTTTCTCGAAGCGAGAGAGGAATCATGTGCAAGCTGTGATTTATATTGCCAGTTGTCACATTTACGTGCTTACTAAAGATTTGTAACTAACTTTGAAATATCTGCTCTGCTCCGTACTTCTGAGTGAAACTTTGTAGAAAATTGACACAGAATCAAAAATACACGGCACAGCACTCGTGTCATAAAGCATCCTGGCCTCAACGACTCGTCTGTAGGTATTGTTTATTTTGGAAAAAATAATAATTTTTCATTTGGGCAATTTTCGATTCAGTTTAGCCTCGAATAAATAAATAAGCACGGTTTATTTGTTGGTTTCTTAATGCGCGAACTTAAGACTGTGTCTCAGCACTTGTAAATTACAGCGTAGCGTGGATGCTGCAAGCAAAGGAATTCGATTGCCTGGAGCCGTGTTGAAAGGCTCGACGCGTACACGTTACAAATGAGGGAGCGGTGAAAGTTCATCTTCAATCTCATGTCACGCGTGCTCTCATCAGCCAAGCTCTAAGGCCGTCCTGTCCCTGTCTTTGTGATTTCTGTCAGAAAGTTAAGCGAGTTTAATCAAAGATTTATTTTGAGAAATTTCGCTCGTGTACACACCGTAAAAAGTTTTTCTTCGATAAGCCTCGCCCGTCACCCGCTTCAAAGTTCCTCAATTGATACCATGAACTAAATTATAGAGATTCATGCGGGAAAAGTTTCTTTGGACTTTTGGATGGGAGAATTTAGCGGAAAGAAGATCATTCATGATCACAATGAAATCCTTTGGCCTCTGCATTCTTTATCCCATTCTAAGCTTTACATGGATTTATGGTTCGCAAGTCGATTTTCTGAATTCATGAATAAATGAGCCGGGCAGCAGAAAAGTAGCTTCCTTTCTCAAACTATAATTCTAATTCCTTGGTCAATGCTTCCGTTCCATTTCGTACATTATTCGAATGAAATCGGTTGTTCTGTACTACTGGTACAATTTCTCAAATACTAGATATGATACAACAGTTTGCTTGCAGCAAGGTTTGGCGAGCCGAATTCAATTTAATACCGGTCTATTTTATAATTAAAAGGGGATCAAAGTATTTCGAACATCGAACTTATAAACGCTGTAATTATATGGCTGGTGTCCTATAATGTGTGAATATCGAAATTATTGTCATTATGCCTTATTTAATGCCAGCAGTTCGTGGAGCGAAATTGCTAAAGACTGCGTGCTGAATAATTTTAAATAATTGTGTCGCTCCTCTCCTTTTTCAATATAGCCACGACCCACGAGAGTGAGTAAATATTGCCTTAGATTTTAAGTCCGCTAGCTCTAGCTTTCGGTTGCAAGCTTGGGATCTGCCTCAAACTTAAACGAGCACTGATGCAATGCAATTGCTGCAATATTGAGAGGTTTTCCTGATGTCATAAAAATTCAGAAGGCCCAAGGGTCGCGCATTCTCGCTCTCATGTACAACGGGCGTCTCTGCCAAGTCGATTGAGCTTCAAATGTCCGTGACGTAATCCTAAACTGACGGTGCTCTGACAAGGGTTAACGTCGTTTGCTAGCTTCAAAAAATACAAGACAAAAATTCAAATGACACTGACAGCATGAATGACACTTTTACAAAGTTTCTTCGCGTGTTCTCACATCTCAAGGGAAGAATTTCGCTCGCTGTCCCCATCTCGCTAGTCGCTCTTCGAGAATTGGAAACGCGTTCATACTTCATTGCCATTACGAGTCTCGAACGGTTTACGATATACTCCATCATACGACCATGGCTGGAGCAAACGACGCGACACGGAATATTATCAAGCCCAAAGTGTTATACGGAAGATCGAAATATCAGTGAGCACGGGAGAAGAATATCGATTTAGAAATATAGAAGTCCCCTGTGCTTAAGAAAGTGCAAAAACTTTCATTTTCTAGTCTTATTGCTCCTCTAACTTCTATTTTGATGCGAGTCTCGTTGTCTTTACGTCGAAAATTTTCTGCCTTAGCTTGTGAAGGGCAGGCAAGGCATCACAACCTGGGCTCAGTACGATGACGGTATCGCCGAACGGGTGACTCGTCTCTCTATCCTCAGGGATTGACGTATTAACTTGCAAGCACCAATCTTACTTAAGATTCATATATTACAACATTCATACATGGTGGTCGAAGATTTAAAGTTCCGTCCCAGGCTTCTCGCTACTTTGACTTCTTGATCTTGCGTCGTCAGCGAAGGGTTCGAAATATTCCATAAAATTATTTAGTGTCTCTAAAGTTCGAACATCCAGTGTTAAAATAATATTGAAACCATGTGGAGTGATTAGTAATCAATAATGCACGTTGAATAAGCAAGGCACTGTTAATACAGCTGCCCGGCATTCCAAAATCAACAGTCTCGACGAGTCTACAGTCATTAACTTAATCCTTAACCGATTTTAAACGTTGGGGTTAGAAATGGTTGAATTTCCAAATTCCATTTCAGGCGCTCCGAGTTCATTAAATATTCATTCATTCACTCTCTGTGAAGGTGATCGCAGCGCGTTACGCGGGTCCTCATGGACCACTCGTAGGGAAGTTTATGTGCAATATTATATCTCTAATGATCTGCTTTGATCAGGAAGCTCAGCCCGAATGAAAACACTCGTGCATACGAAAGTGTGAATTGGAGTTGATGCATAATCAACACTTAAGCACTGATCGTGATTCGCGCCCGGATGCTGACATACTCTTCCGTATGGAATCTCACTCATCGAACGCAATAATATATTCATGGTTTAAATCACCACGGGATAGCGAAAAGCGACAAGGACTGAATAGTAATGCCTGAACAGAATATGTGAGCAACCCACAGAGACTTTAGAGACAGCGAGATGACAAAAGAAGTCCAACCAAGCTTCTCTAACACTTTGGTTCTGAGCAGATTGTGGACGTGGATCAAGCAAATTATGATTTCTTATTCCTGACTCTATCTTTCATCTTTTCATTTCATTCCGCGCGTAACCTTGTCATGCTCATTTCTTTACGGCTCTTCTCATCCGTTTATCATGATTCCAATTCCACCAAAGCCAATTTCGCGTGTCCCCTCTTGTCATGTGCTATGTTGGCCACGCATGATATATACATAAAGTAATCTAACAACTGTCGGTGTAAGTGTTAGAGAGCAATCGGTTACAAATTGGATCAAGTGCAACCATTACTAAAGTATTTTAATCCAATCTTCCAGTCAGCACAAAAACCAGCGGGTTAGAATATACATTTACAATCTGTCACCAATCTCTCCTTGATTTTGTCACATTTGCGGCATCAATCTGGATTGCGAGTGAATGTGAAGGAATTTGCTCGGAAAAATCTATTCAAGCTGACTACTTGACGTGAAAATAAATATAAATTCCGGTTTTTGTCAGCCCAAACCCAATCCCAACGTGCGCGGGATTTGGCGCGTACAAGCGGCAAGCCAACAGTTGGTTCGTCGAGAGCGAGACAAATATTAGCGTTGCTCTGGAGTGTCAAGACTCGTGCTTCTTGCGCGCAGAAGAAATCTTCTCTTCATGATGGAAGAGAAAACTAATCAAATGGAAAATCATTGTTGCTTGAGTGGGAGCAGAAGAGGAAGCACGACGGAATCTAGATATTTGTGATTTTCCAGCCAACTTGGTACGGAATGGGATCCGAATACGATGGGGACCGTGTGACTTCTCAACTTCCCCTTTCTCAACACGCAGCTTGTGTCACGCCGAGCTCGCTCGTTGATGGTGCATGCACAGGCATTCAGTACGGAGATTGGAAAAATGAGCATGTTGGCAAACGAACGTGATGGCGAAATTGTTATTCTTATACAGATGCTATTCTTGTCTCGCGCGCCTAAGAAAAAGAGCAACTACTCAAAATTGCAAGAACACAAACTAAAACCATTATTCATTTTGTTTCTTGACTTTTTTCTCGTCTAGAGATATATTTTCTTTCTCCCCTTTTTTCATCTCGTAACGGATCGAGAGAAACGTGAACGTCTTGTGCGAGCCTTGCACTGCGTGCGGATGGGTTCAACTTGTTTCTTCTTCTTCCATACACCCATACTATAATGCAGTATGCAGTACGCGATTTCGAATGTTACAATGCTTTAACCAGCTACAGCGAGCCTGGCAGACTTTCCCTTCTACTGTGCCTTCCGAGTATCTTTTCCATGCTACGCACACGATGTTGGAAATACGAAAGCTGTTTTGCTGCTGTTTTCCATGCGTCTTATATTTTATTAGGCCCATTGCTGTTGTTGCTGCAATGCATTAACGCATAACATCTGGCAAAAGAGTTTCTTTTAACTTTTATTATAATTCATGCCATGCTTGAATAAATACACATACTTCCCGAGCGAGCCTGAATCTGGTGGATTCATTAAAGCGAGTTATGGAATAGAATCACCATTGAGCAGGAGTTTGCAACTTTATTGCAGATTTCGCCCTTTTTAATGAAAATCCCGGACGTGTCCGAGTTGAATCGCTTCTTGTTCATTTCATCTTGGCTGATGCTTCCTTTATTTATTCTGCCCGTGGACACTTGGCCTTTTCTTTAACCCAGGGTTAGCAGGAAGATGAATTGTGACGCAAGTGAAGCTCTCAGTTTAATCCAATCATAGCGAAGCTTTTCTGTCGATGGTCAGTTGACCAGCGCTTCAGCAGTTGTTTATAAAGAAAGCAGTTCTACGTTTTCATTTGCCAGTAAGTTATACTTTGTTCTCCTATTTGCAGTTTCCCTTCTTGTTAAATCCTGACCTTTACTGCCGCTCCTTCCTTCAAAGAGCAATTAACTGACTGAGTTCGGTGCTTTGGATTATTAGCGCGTGTTTGTAGAAAGTGTAATTAATCTGTGCATAGCTCATAATGAAAACGTAACCAGCAAAGGCGATAGACGAACAAAATAGCTAAGCGTGTAGAATTACCAACATTGTAGAAGCTCTTTCCTTCCCTTTCGTGCTCTGAATTGGAATGAACTAACAAGCACGACATCGTAGCATGGCATGTATTTTGTAACTGCGTATCTATTCCTTGTAGTGCAGACGCGCGAGGAGTTGGAGGCGAACATAAAGGAAAGTAAAAATACGTGGTGTAGGAAATTTCACATTATTCTACAAACTAAAGTAGACAAACTCTCTTTCCATGTGGCTGTTATTAAGAGTAATGTGAGGGCGCACTAAAGACTAAGTACACACGCCACTGCCTTGCCTCCTTAGCAGCGCGCTTAATGCGTGGCGTGCGGCGGAGCCGAGTCCGAGTAAATGGAAGTTTGAAAAGCAATTCGCAAAACAAATTATGAAAGATGATATGAGAACTGGCAGTTGGAGCTCAAGTTGGGGTTATCCTGTCTCCCATATATTACACTTAATTGGAATCTACGAGAATTGACTTCAATTACAGACAATTAGCTCAAATTCCCTCCAATCTTCCCAATCAGGCACTGCGTGATCTGCCCCATGCAACGAAAGAAAAAGGAGTCATGGTGCTTGAGTATACTTGCTCGCTACTTCGTCTACGAGTTGATCATTTGATTTACTCGCTAAAATTAAGGGAGATCATACACTTGAGTTTGAGTTGAATTAAATAAAACACATCTCTCAATTTTCGGTATGGCAGACACTTGAATTGGAATTGGATGTTCGATATGAATAGAACCATTCATCATTTAATAAAATCATACGAATTATTGGCCTTTATTGGTCTAGTTAATTGAAGTGTACGTTTTTAAGCGATTGTCGTCTGAGGCAAAGTGAGAGAAGCCTTAATATTGTAAAGTTAAACAGAAAGAACATGAAAGTTTAATCGTGGGACGAGGTGGTGGTCGAGGCTGCTTAATTCACTGGCACATGGTTTCGTTGGATTTAGGAGTTGTTCTTACCTTGATGCTGTCGTAGCATGCTGTGACTCTTCCATTCTGAACTTCGACGTTTGGAGGAGGATGTGCAAATTTGCATTCAGTATCCGGACGGGAACACTTGTTTCTCTGAAATTCTCTGCAAACTTCCAATTGTAGCCAACGCGAGTCCTTAATATTCAACAAATTATTTACGTTGACCATCGCCATTGTGTATTCTAATGAAAGAGCTGTGATTCGTGATTCAAAGCAGTCCGCCAATTATCCTGCAAATACAACAAAAAGGAGTTCATTAGTTAAGCACGTGTATGCAGTCAATTCATATCTTAGACGTCAAATAGCCACTTGCTCAGCACATTGGCCCAAGAAACAAGAAATTCTTATCTTTGTAAAGCCGACCATTGATTGCGTGCACGGCCGCGGTCAAGGCAAATTATTTTATGCCAACTATAATTATTTTATGAGGGCCAGTCCAGATTCGGACAAAATAAAACTAAGTCGGTTTCGCTTATTAATAAAGCAGACAACTTAGACCAGTTGACCAACACCAGTGAAGAAAGTAAAGAAGCCGACTACCGGGAAAAGTAGTCCAAGTGCCATATCTCTAATGAAAATCTGTAGCCAAAAATTTTATTGCTCATATAGAACATGTGAAGAACTCTTTTTATTACCCACTCTCTCTCATACCGAAACCCAAGCAGTCTTTATAGGAAAGGCTCTCTTGCAAATTTCATTTGTGAAATCAATAAAATGCCCGATTGCTCATGCATGCAGCGGGGAAAGCATGGCAAAGGCTTCATATCGTGAAATAAATAGACTGGACCTACTTTGGCTCTGAAGCAAGAGAGATTATAGCATTTGATTATTTTACAACAGCAGCAATGCGCTCGACCGGTAGCGACTGGCTAATAAGGGTATTTTAGTGCCTGCAGACGGCTGCCAGGAAGCGGGGACGAACAAACTTGATTCATCACTCAACTTACTTCATTCTGTTGCAGGTACTTTGGGTTTTGCAATTTACTACGCGCTGCCAAATTTTGGCTTGCAATTTTCCGACAATACACGCCTGCACATTGCGTTCGCTTCGCATAGGAAGTACGTTTTGCTGCTGTTGTTGATTGAAATAACGATTTTCTTAAAACCGATGAGACCGAGGGAAAAGAGCGAGTTCATTTTGCAATAAGGAAAACGAAAGGATATCGAGTCTAGACAGTCATAAAAGCTTATTTTTGGTTAATCTAGATAATGCCTGGCACAAAGTAAAAGGCTAATCTTATCTGAGCGAGCAAAATGAAGTGTACTATTCTAGCTTGCCTGGTCTCATTGCATTTCGGCCGACCATTCCATCGACAGAGTTTGTTCTGACCTTAGCTTTCTGGTTTTGTGATGCAGTATCATGAGCAGAGTTCATGTTTTCTTAACATGAACCCAGCCCCAGAGCACCACCAACACCAGACTCAGACTGCATATGCATTTGCAAACAACAGTTCGCAGTTTTTGCCTTTGATGTTTGTTTCGTAAAATAAATAAGGCCCGGTGCTGGTATTATTGATATTGCAATTACAGCCGTGTCCCAGTCACACTTGCAGTATGCCATGCGTGTCTGACATTCTGCAACTCTTTTTGCTCACGATTTGCAAATACGAAAGACGAAATCCCCATCACACCACCAAACGACCATTCGCCTTGCCACGAGCAATCTATTAAGGGAAACTTTGCGTGTCAACTTTTATTACAGCGACTAATAAAAACTCCGCATGCCCAATCCAAGAGCACAGCAAGGTTCACAATTAACAATCACCAACGCCTAAAGCTAAGCTCGTCATAAAACAAGGAAACCCTTTTTCGGAATAGCATTAATGACTCAGCCGAAGTAATAAAACTTTATATTGCTTCGTGTGGGAATATTTCGCAGAAAAGCAATACAGAAATAGCGAATTATTCACAATGCGGCACGACTAATCGAGATTAGTAAGCTCTTAAGCCCATAATTCGTGCATATTCTATGAATTCACCATTCGTCCTCATTCTTAAATGAAGCGACGTGTTTCGGCGAACGTACTGGCATTAAAATAAATTAGCGCATGCTAAATTGCAAATTCTATTATTAAAGGTGACTTCGAGATGACAATGCAAGAAAATCAACCTTGTCCTGTCGATTTCTTTGCTAATGTTTCAACCTCGCGTTCTGATCTTCTGGTGTTCTCCACTCTTCTGTCTAATATACACTTCACAGCAATGACTTATGTATAGGTTTCTGCATCATGCAACTATCTGGTGCTTTAATGTATGAAATATGAGCACAATCGTCAGTCACCCACTGGCAAATATAGCGATGAAGTCACTCGTCGCCACACCTTCTCAATCAGCACCAGTACAGCACTTGAAAAGTGTCTTATACCAGATGTAATTAGCCATGTGATGAAATTAAACATATGCCACCCAACGCAGAACAGATGCGCCAGTGTAATCAATTTAATTTCAAGTGGTTGAGACTGCCCTCGTGCGTTGAGAAGATGCAATGTGTGGTGAAGTTAAACAAGGACAATCAGCTTCCTAAATTCAATTAAGTGTAGGATGTAAAAATAAAGTGATTGTTTCACAAAGAACAATAAGGCTGAGTAATTGCGAATCGTGCCGACTTGCCGACCATTTGCCAATCATACATTATCACAAATGTGAACGTCTCTTCGCCATGCCGCATATCACAACATTCAAGATTGGTACGGTGTGGCATGATGAATTGTAATTCCCTAACGAGATGAGGTTTATAGAAAAGACTACGAAATAGGGAAATGAAGCTGAAACAGCCTTGGCAAAGTGTCCGTCCGCCCTACGCTCTTGCAGAAGATAATGTACGTAATAGAATCTCCCTCCCAACCTACTCAGCACTGAGACTGAAGGAGCACATTTTTCGTATTTATGGCAGGGAAAGGAATTCCGGCGCCCGTGTAGAAAGTGATGACTTGTGACAGATGGGTTTTAAGTTCATTTGTAAACGATCATTTTGCATCACTTTCCTCTTTTGTTTACACGAAACCTCAATAACTGCTAAAAGACGTTACAGGCTTCGGAAATGTTTTGTCTACCCTACGCTATTGTAAACTTTTGCGTAAAAAGATACACGTACTAAGTGCTCCACTTTCAAGCGGACAAAGAATTATAAGGCTCTAACCAGAATAAATGGAAATATCTTGCAAGTCATGAACTTTTAGGAAGTAAACCGAGTTCATGCGACGCTGGATGTAATTTCCTTTGGATTCTGGAACCAAGTCGAACTCCTTCAAGATACAACTGCCTAAAACTTTTCGTGCTGAATTGAATATTCAAACTACAATTTCGAATTCTAACTAAAAACTTAAGAACTTTCGAGATTTGATAAATAGTGGCAGGAGAAATTGCAATTTGCATTTAGAATGCATAATGCAATACAAGAATTGGAAAACTCATTATTGTACTTGCAAACTCAATTTCCAAACGTTTTTGAATGTGGGGGCTGTGTGCTGCGTAATGCGTAATTGCATTATTGTGAAATTGTGAGTGACAAGTTCAGCTTCGTCTTTCGGCAAGCCTGTGCATTTGATCTCTGGTGCAAACTTTTAATTCATTGTCACTTGTGCTTGTAAACCACAACATTCATGAATGAATTAACAGTGCTGCCACAGAGTTATACTTATCAGAGCAACTTCCGACGTCAGGAAATTGGTTTCAGCGGGGGGTTTCACTTCATGTCGTCTGCTGAAGGCTCAGCACCAGCTCATATTCATAACAAAGCTTACACACTTCTGCCTCTCCTTGCTTTGAGGCAGGGTGAGAGCGGGAAGAACTTGTAGTAAGAACAGGACAATAACACCGGAAAAGTGCGTTTTAATTTTCCTAATGAAAAGGTTATCTGCACACCGAGAGAAATCTCAGAGTAGACCGGTCGGCAGCTCACAGCGACTGCACTCAGGCCATGCATGCGTCAACATTAGCAGTTTGCAGAAGACATTTTGAAGTATATCAAACAAAAGGATTCTCTTTCGTGATTGTCATTTTCCTTTTCATTATGCAAGGGTGCTTGTTCTTTGCAGGCAAGCTGTGAGTAAACGAGACCCATTCTGCGCTATGCGTCTGTCGGCTCTAATGGACGCATCAGTAAATAGGAAGCTCGCGAACGTGGATGCATGCGGACAGGCACGCGGCATATCAGCTTCGTTGTCTTGATAGAAATTAATCCAGCTAATTGATATTGATTAGATTTGAGTGTAGTTTTCAAAATAACGGGCACAGAGCATAAGCAAACCGAGTACATGAACATGGCTCATCAGTCACACACGCATGCACTGTCATCTCATGCTACTTGTTGGTTCAGTTGCTGTAGTCAATTTCATGTTATTTCTCCTTTTGTTACCACGCCCAAAGAATTCCGCTCTCCTCGCTTTCCTCCTCTGATCGTCTCTCCTGCCATTTCTATGAGCGAACTAATCCAACCTTTAATCTAATAATACCGAAATTGTCATATATTTCCACATCCCACACAAACAAGAGAAACGGAAAATATGGTGGTGTTTTGATGAGATGAAAATTACAACTTTTCGGTGGTTGATTTTGTACAAATGTGATCACGCGTACTATTTTGATCACAACATTAAGTTCTAAAACTGTATTCGATCCTCCCATACTCCAAAAGCGCTTCCAACTTCATTTTACCTGTTTATTGCGCGCAAGACCCACGTAAAAATTTCGTATGTTGCCAGCTCCATTGAAGTAGTTTAGTATGTTTTTGCGAGACAGGTCGGTCGCGGCAGCCAAGAAAGTCAATTTGTGACTATTTCTTGACAATTTCAGTGCTCAATTCGTACGAGGAAAAAATAACACAACGGAAAGTAGCAGGCAGGCGACAGGCAGCAATCTTGAGGGAGGACGACGGATGAAACGAGTAATGCTAACGCTAACAGATTTGTTGAGAAATATTTTTGTGCCGTTTGAAGAAGCTGTGCTACTTCATCTAAAAACTTAAAGGCAATTTATCTTATTCTCCTTGGACTACGTAGGTAGTCGGCTGAGGTACAATGTATGAGAAGTGAATGGTGGATGTATAAAAATACATAAACTTATAAATAGGAACTCAGCCAAAATACGAATACGTGATACTTCACCATTTCGAGTGCTCCAATCCGCCTTACCGCAATACATTGTGCAATTGTGCCACGCCATCCTTATCCGTTATGCAACATTCCAGTGCTTAAGAAGTCATTCAAAAAAAGGCCAAAGTATAATTTCAACCAATTTTATTTTATTCGATGCGGACCGAGTGCAGTTTCTCGGAGTTTATGAAATTAAGCTGCGAAATTGCACTCTTGCGAAGTTTATCAAACCATTACGATTCATGTGGCCCGCGTGGAATGTCGCTGGTGCCACAAAAGCGCATTGTATGCCACAAAAGCTGCCGCCGCTCCTCAGCGTGCCGGCTTCACACCACTCACGCCTGGCACAAACAAGTTATGGTTTGAACGCGACAGAATGTAATATTTGGGAAAGCAAAGCCATGTTCCCCAGCCATATAATAGTCATTACAATGGTAAATCATTTCTTTCGTCTTGACGCAGGCCGTTATTAGCACTCATCATAATCATCTGCAGCCATTTCTTTCTAGATCCCGAATCCCAGAAATATAAATGACATTCCGGCCTCTCTTCAAGAACCTCGATTACTTAGTTCATTTACGGACGCAACAACACTCACAATTCTTTCATTAATCAAACTCTTTCGTGTTCTAAATACGTGCGTCGCAGACACAGGCGGCAAACTCTTGCGCCATGTCGTGTGGTTTATAATTCAGTTTAACACTTCTATCTTCAAAATATTGCAGTCAATTTGCTGTATTGTGCCAACGTCCGCGTGGTTGAAGTTGACAGCGCTCACTGGAAGTGTGTACAATGGAAAAGTACGCGACCGCCTGTCAAAGAATGTAAAATCTACGCTTCCGCACAAAGAGCATTGCATTGCATTGCAACTGTAGCCACCCATAATGTCAGAGCTTCGCTGCGTACTCCCTGCTGGTTTCACTTTGCAAATGTTTAGATAAAAACGTAGACTAAATATTAGAAAAGGTACAAATATGTCGGATTTTTCTTGAATTGCTTTCGCTTAGAGCTTTCGTATGCCTGTGCCCGCTTCCTTGCTGCTTCTAGCGAGTCGGGTATTACGTTCGCTTGAAACAACATCCCATCGCATCATAAGAACGACAGGGAAGGCTGAAGTAACAAAGTCTTCCAGGCCAAGCTGAAGTTAAGATATACAAATGCAGAGCTAAGTCGGGCGAGCTTCTGTCTTAGCCAGCCAATCTGGTAATCATATCCGAGCTTTACTCCTTATTTCTCGTCTGTCAGTCAACTTGTGTTATGTCAAGCTGTAGACAAAATGCAAAAGCATTGTATCATGAAAAGTAGTACGAAGATCCAAAAACATGTCGAAGAAACTGAATCCTGTCTCGAGTAAGGAATCACATCTCAGAAATGACACAACCACCCACATCATTTAAAATCCCGGGATGAGGACATGCTTCCTGCCGCAGCAGATATCGCCACACTGGAAAGAAACGTTTTGGTGATTGATTATGGCAGCTTTATCGGCCAATATCCTTCTCAGTTCGAGTTTGAGCTACCATTAATTTATCGTGCCTTGTTATTACAAATGTCATGACTACTCATTGAATTTCTGTCAGATCGGCTCAGGAAAAATTGGAAACAAGTTAGTCAAAGTTAAACCTCATATCTGCTCACTGCAAGCTTGTAAGATATCAGCCTCCTTGCACACTTCCTCTGTCCTCGGATGCAATGCTCACGACTCGTGCAGTGAATCGTGGTTCTTATTGAGATGTGAACCACAACAGCACAAGTGAAAAAGATAAACCGATTCGACTTTCAGACAACTTTCCGCGGAAGTCATAAAGTATTTACGACCACCTTAAATGAACAGGTATGAATTGGCACTTGACGCTCAAAATAGATTTTACTACCAACGAACCATAAAACTAATCCAAGGACTGTCCCTGACAGGCATTTATCGCTCCCGTACTTTACCATTTCACCTTCCGTGTCATTCTGAGTATGCTCTTGTGCTCATGTGTTGTGTTTTGTATCGTGAAAAGCCTGCTGACTCGAAAATTGACGTTGCCACTGCCAACTGCCTCCAGAAATAGCGATGTGCCTTTCAAAAGAATGCATTTAGTGAGAAGTCGGCAAGGCATGGCTCAGCACAAAGGTTACAATTACGGCCTCTCTTGCGGCAAACATGCTGCTGTTGCACTCTTGCATTCAAGCGAATCGAGCCCACATGCTCGTGCAAATGAACTGAGTACACAGACTTGGATATGATACAGATTTGCTTTTCTTCTTTTATTACGTTTGTGCATTACATGATTACGTATTATACCTTTCAGTTGATTAGGAGGACAATTTGTTGAGGACAGCAGCAGCGTGTGGAGACGACGGAGGAAAGTCGCTTTCTCCGGAACACTGCACTGAAGTGAACCAACAAATTAGAGGCCAGAGAATTGAATGGAAAGTCAGCATTATACTGGCTGAAGTTGTCAAGCTGCCTTTACTTTATAATATTATTATCCGTTTTCTTATTCTAGGAGTGATTCGACTTTGAGGGGAATCCCGAACTCACAATGACTGACATATCGCATAATTGTATTACGACACTGACAAATGAACAGAGGGACTTTTCGGTGCGTGATGGAGAGACACTCCAAGAAAGAGAACTCCGTCTCTCCTCTGCTCGTTCAGTCAACTTACAGTTTCATGTCGCAAGCATTTTTATACATGTGGCTGCAGCTTTCTCTTCTCTCCTTCTCCGAACTTCTCCCGGCGTCCCATCACTACACACTTTCTATCGTCGGTGAATTCCTTTGAGCTTTAAGTTTTTATAAGTAGTAATAACAAGATACGAATGGAAAGAAACGACTCCAGTCTTCACAATTCAATTTCAAGCGGAGTGAAAGTGAAAGCTGTGCACTTCTGAACGCACGCTGTATCGGAATGATGGACTGAGATGTTACAAGATTCAAGCCCCAAGTACACAAAATTAGCTACCGTTGTCGAGTAGCCTTTCCTTTCCAATACTTTCTCTATCTGTATCTCCAGAAGTTGGGCATGCATCGAGAATTTCAAGTAGCTCATAAAAAGCGCACCATGCCTAATTAGGTTGTCAGAAGTCCGGATCATGATCATATTCACCACAATTTACACATCCAATCTACTCGGAAGAAATTGACGAGTGACAGCGAAACACGAACCCGCACATTCAAATCAAGCAATAAACATTTCCCTGCCGCCCGCTCGACGCCCGCTCGACCAGCCAGGTTGGGCAATTCGAAAATACACTGCAAACATCGCACTCACCAATTTACGACGGTTTTACATTCTTGTTTCTCGAAGCGTAATGTGAACTCGGAAAAGACATAAAAAGAGAAGGAAAAGTTTGGGCCGTGCTTCTTTATTGCTTGCAGAGCGGCCTGAGCAGCAGCGCGAGAGCTTCACAGACCTGCAGTGCTGGTGCTCTTCCCATGTCATTAATAGCACACAAGGGGCTATTGCAAATGGGAGAGGGCTTCGCAAAGATGCAGTTGCTGCCAGCTCATAAACATGCAAGATGGGCAATTTCGTTGGTCCACTTTGACCATATATTTTCCAATTGAGTTAGCGAAGCGAAGCTCATCTGAGCCACGTCTCTCCTTTCTTTTATTTCAAGTAATCTTGTGAGCATTCTTATTGCCCGGTAATACCGAAACGAAGTTTGTGTACTCATGCGATGGTCAACATCTTTTTCTCTTGGCTCGATCGTGTTCTTGCGCCCGGGATTTTCAATATCCCACAACAGCTCCGTATCGATCTGATTCTGCCACTGCTGCAGATTCATTGACCAAATGTGTCTACTTTGGTCTTAAGTGTGGACTTTAATGTACCCCCTTGCTAGTGTTTTGTTTTCAGTAATTTATGATGCAGGAACTGAACTGGTTGCGAGCTGCGGTTAGGAGATTGATTAGGAGGCCATAATGAGAGAACACATCACAGGCAACTTAAAGACATTGCCCATTCTGACATAACAATCAAGCCATTTAAACTCACAATGAGCTCCAATGAAGTACAAATGCATGTCTTCTGTCATTTGCTCGTTTCGTCTGCATAACTCAAAAGTGAGAGTCCTTATATAGACTCAACATCCTCTTTATGGAGCCATTTCAGTATAAAGTAGGATTGAGTAGGATGGAGCAGCATAAATCACTAGATAAGCTATGAAATCATCTCAGTTGGATGAGTACTGAGAAATAAAATATCTGGACTGTTTCAATTGCGCTCGATCTGTCCCTAGAACTTGGTACTCGACTCATCGTATTCGTAATGCTGGAATCTGAAGTGGATGCAACATGCAGCTAATTCAAAGGCACAGTCCCACTAAGGCAAATGTAATTTTGAATACCACACACTATGAAGCGATTGTAAACATTTGCTGGGGTTTGGATTAGAACAAGAGAGAGCTTTTGGTCTTATTTGTGCAGCGAAACTAATTTAGAAGACATAATGCAGACGACATGAAGTGGAGTATGATGGACATTTAGCACAGCTTCAACTTCAATTGCATGCATAAAGAGAGACCCATTAGCAGTTGTAACATGCTCTCACAAGTAATGAATTGTAAATAGCTGCGCATTGCATTGTTGCACGAGGATGATCACTAGATTCAGACTTTCAGGCAAGAATCAACCTCACATACAATCAGAAATTGCATTGGTCAAAATCGTCGAGTGATCATCGTGCTTCAGGGCAGAGTGTTCAGCACGCGGATTCGATTACAAAGAACAAACATGGTCACAAGAGCAATTAGATGGATTGGAGAATACTCAAAGATTTATTTACCAGAGACATTCCTTTGAATCAAAGGTATAAATACTAGGATTACAGCTCCCAGGCGAAGCCGGACAACCTCAGCCACTTATGGCACTACGCTGTCTGCGGCCTCCCGCCTGATGCCGTGGGAAGTGTCAAATATTTAGCTTAACGCCAACCTGCATCTTTAATGCCTCACTGCGCCGTGCGACCATGACGTGCCCACATCTGTGAGAAGCAGATGTAAATATGTCAACAGTCGTTAGTGGAATAGGCTTTCGCGATTTCAGTAACAACCATCGACTCTTGAAAGACATGAACGAGTGGGCAATGCAAACGAGAAGCCGAGAATTGATAGGTATGCTTTGCGAGACCAAGACGAGAGTTGTTGGATTTGGACTGTGGGTGCGGATTTTAAACAAGAACACGAAACACCTGCACCTTCTGTCTGTCTACATATTGAATCTTTCGGTCTTGCGCATTCGGATTTCCTCACTTCCATTTCCCTGAATGACTCATGCAACCGAACCGAAGAATTTTTCTAAACTTCAACTTTTCGCTACCACCACGCATTGCATTGTAAAGTCGATAAAAGCTATTTCATGTTTTCTAATCAGGGAATCTCTTTCTTATTTAGAATTCAAATTCTTCACTTTCACCCGCAAGAGCCGTGACAGGTGTAGAGCCGTATGAGTTTCTCATACTTCTGGCTCTGCCCCGGGGACGCAGATAAGCGACTTGGGTTTCACATTTCACTTTGGACAGGCAGCAAGTGAAAACTACACAACTCGTGTAACAATTATTTAAAATTGCAATAAACTGTCAACCGATTTCCTGATTTTGCAACAAGAGGTGGATTTATCGCATTTTAAGCTCGGTCGCTCGGTGAGTAGCGTATGAATATTAATTAAGCGCTTCGATTTTCCGAAGGTCCTTGAAGTTTTGTTGATTACTGAATTCAAGCCGGCTCCCCTCACCAACCACACACCATGCACCGGCGCAAGCATGAGTACCTAAAACCTACACATTCCGCTCGCTTTACGGATACACACTTTGATGTCATGAAATGATAACTATCGTATTTCCTCTGCTGCTGCTCTCACTGCCTTAATACATATGAATTCATCATTTTGATAGTTTCACCCTACCCATATTTCAAACCAACTTAAATGCAGTAAAGTGTATTCAATCAAGTTGGACGGAGTGGGCTCGTGTTCCGTAGCAATCAAATAGTACCTAATTTAGCATTCAAATCTATCATAGTTTCATGTTACAATTTCGTTGGCCCTCGCCCGCTGTCGCTGCCCGCAATGTAAAATCTTTATATTTACTGTGGGCACGTTTTCTGGATACTCTCCCAAAAATCAATCCACAAGGAGCTCTCGCGAAAGATCCATCATTCCCTTGCGATATAAAAAAATATCGCATCATAAAGTCGAAGCAGGCAATAACCATGCAAGGAAAGGCTTCGCCTATCGCGTGTGATTGATTGACCTCGACAAGCCAACCCGAATGCTTACACATTTTCATGAATCCGAAATTCGCATCGCAGCACATCTTCTAATCTATCTTTGTGTAACCTTTATAAAGCCATCTTGATACTTCATCTTCTTCCCATCTTATCTTTAGTGTCAGGGTAATTCAAGTGAAATCTCATCATTTATATTGTAAGTGAACACTGAACCCTCCCTCCTACAGCGCTCGAAGCTGGAGCCAAAGCGAGAGGCGAGGAGACAGGAGACTTGTAATTTAATATTGTGAAGCTCTCGAACACGGCCCTGTTTTAGAGATCAAGAATTCGAAATACGAAAATATGATCCCGTCGTATTTTGCTTTACTTATACTTGTCATTCCTCTGAGAATGACATCAACCACGAAAAATGTCTCGTCGTCATAGTCGTAAAGGCTATATGCATTTTGATGAATGTGTGCAGCACTGCATAAAAGATGAAACGCGAAAGACATCACATCACCCATCAAAACAGGAACTGCCTTCGAGCTTAAATAAAATTGCAAGAGTCATCCGAGTCACCAGCTCGCGAAGAAATGGATGACAGGACAAAACTGCGTTCAAAGCTCATTAATCTGCTTTCATTGAGCAATTCCTGCTCGTAAGATACATCATTATCAGATAGAATCACAGCAAGCATTCCTTCTCCAGTTTCCTGCCTAGTTGACGGAGTCAGCCTACATTTCGAATGTTGTCACATTTAATTAAAATATATTCATTCCAGTAATTCCACAAGCTCCTGTCGCGATTAGAGAAAACTCTTACACATATTAAAAGATTCGCATTCGCATTTCAACCCTACGTGTTTTCCTTGTCTTGATGTCATCTCGCAGTCTCGCCTATCGCTTCGTTTCCCCTCCCAAGCAGCCATGCACTATATTATCATTAACCCAGAAGGGTCCTCTCCCACAAGGCGCTTTCTTTTCTCCTGTCAGTTCATTTCGTGCCAATATTTGCTTGCCCGCACAATTACCTTTCCAGTAAAACGCAAAAAGAACAATAGACTTTGTACTACCATCTAAGCCAATATTGAAGTAATAATATCGACATCAGCTTCGACCGCGCTGCTGTTGACTTCTCTCTCACTTTCTGTCACATTACAGAAATTTACCTCCAGCCGTAATTTATGGCCTGGCACAAGGCTCAGTACACGTAAATAGCCGTATCGAGCAGAATACCGGAGGGAATGTATGCACGAAATCTCTAATGTAATAAGATTGCAATTGCTAAGTAGAGCCTACCGGCAAAAGGGCCCGCACCGCAGACGGAGAGAACAGCCGCAGTAAGATTGGTTCAGCAGTATCATAAATTAACCATGGGCACGCTACCACTAATTGGATTTGGAGAGATACATACCATTCGTGAAGTTGGTGTATTCTACACACCGCATTTGTATGTGCAGCGCATAAAATCATACTCTCCGGTGAATTAAAGCAATATTTATGCCCCCAGTCCTCGGAGGATTCTATTTCCAAAACACATTAACCTTGAATTTATTTTCCTGGAATTGCCTCAATTATGCATTTATTCCTGTACGCCTGTGAGTAACTCAAACCCAAACCATTTCTACTCAAATTCATTCAGTCCACATCTTACTGTTTTGCAAAATGCTGACTTACGAGAAACATCGTTTATAGTTTTCCAGCAAATCAAAGTTTCTAAGTGGCCAACTGAATTAGCCTTGAACCCGTTCTATTTCTTGATGCTCCATCTCAGATTTATGTAATGCGTAATTAGCATTACTGTCAAATCTTAATTTTGACAATAAGTTTACTCCAGAAAAAGAAAAACTGTTACGGTAGTATTCAATTTGAGGAAGAATTGCTGTCATCACGCACCGAATTCTTCTTTAAAATCCTTTTAGTGTAAAAAGTAGTTTACAATTGTGAGAGTTACTTTACGATCTGATATTTTACTGTGTTGGTTCTTGTTCCGCTGTTGGAACTCGTTCAAGCGAGGTCTACACGTGCTTCTGCTTTTGGATTCCGGAGTGGAGAATGCGAACTTATCAACCCATTTAGTTTTCGACAAAGGAATAGAAGTTTCACATTTTTGCAACCTGCGTACCATTGAATAAAGTATGAATGGATAATGGAGTGAATAATTTCAATGAACATCACAAGCTTGTCATTCCGGAACCGAAAGAAACTTTAGTGTCCCAGCCTTCTTGCATGGTGTGGGTCCCACGGTTCACCTCTATCTCTGACTATTCATTGATAGAGAGCAATTACGTGAGTGAGCACTCGTGGAGTTCTGAACACTTACGCACGCATTGTGTGGCAATGTTTTCGTTACAAAAGTCATGCAAAGTTGAAAGAAACCTCCTGCTTCAACTTCTAGCTAGGGCTTTCTTTCCGTACAACTTTGGTCCTGGAGTGTCACCAAGCCGTCCTTCCAACTTCACTCGCATCTCCTTTTATGCTTTATCATTCCTCCGCGATGCCCTGTGCATTATTATTCCTTTTGGCTTTCTCGTACTCCGGAACCCGTGTCGCCATTCTCTTTCTGTATCGACATTCCAAATGACATTATCTGCACGCTTGGCTCAAAGTTCCACGGAAAGCGCTTTGCGAAAGTGCGGCCTGGAGCCCAGGCCTCGCTTAATGCCATGCTTAAGTGGGAAATTTTATAGCAGTGGGAAAACAGAAGAGCCAGAAAATATTCTTTTACTTTTTATGGAAACTTTAAGAATGTACGCAACACGTGTGTCGCTTCAGTTTCCACTTTGATTCGTTTAGATGAAAAACTTTTCTCTTTTAAATAATCGTATTCAAGGAAAGGATCACGGATCGGAATTACATTCAAAAACTTTTCGAAATTCGCCGTATGCTTCTTAAGAGCTTTGATGATTTCAGGAGTTTGTGGTGAGAATACCAAGATGGAATCGAACCGTATAATTTATTAGCGTAAAAATGAAAGTGACATTTACACACTTCGTCTATGCAAATATTTCGGAAGCACTTGGGCCCCATCTCAGATGGCCAAATGGACGCGTTACACGACTCTGGATGCAAGTTTTCGTTTGAAAGCGCTCCCAGCATGAATCTTGTAAAATCTGTATTTCATCAAGCTTATTATACAAGTAGCGTATAAATAAAAATATGTAATGCTAATCTTCATGCTTTTTATCACTTTTTTTTGCCAGGCGGTCACTTTCCCCAACTTTCCCAGGCATTCAGAATGCAGTGATGAAGATAAGTGCGAATGGCGCCTACAGTTTGAGGGAAATGTAAAAATAAGTCGGAAATCCTCTGAAAGTGAGTTGTACATCATAATTTTGTACATCGGTTGGCTACGGCTTCACAGAGGGCACATGAAAGAGATGAGTGTGGTATTGAGGTCACCGTCGTTCTTGCTGGAGGTCGTGGAGGTGGAAGGCTGAGTATTACTTTCCCCCTTGCTTCTCTTCAGAGAGAAACAGATTACTTATATCTTTTTAAGCTTCCGCAATTTCTCTCGCCGTTAGCGGTAATTTTGGTACTTTTTACCTGCAGTAGCCAGATTAGCACTTTGGTTCGTGTCTGATTTTATAGTAAGAGCTTTATTCACAATGCAACACACAGGGCATAGTTTTCCTTATTTGATCTATTGCACTTAAAAGAAAAATGCAATACAGGAGAACGGCATGACTGAATTTAGAAATTGTTCATTTTAAAATGCACGGGGAAATTCAGTCGCAGCACTGTTGACTTATTGTCGCAGAAGCAAGCGAGAGGACGAGAGCTCAAACGCGTGTAATCTCGAAGATAAAAAGAAGAAAATTACATCATAAAAATACTTATAAGGACTTTTCTTGGAAAGGGAAATATCTACTTAAATTAGATATAGCAGCGTTCGGTGCGTGGAGACGTGTTGTGCTCGTCCCAACAGTTCGCTTGCTAGATAATAATTCGAAAAGCTGTGCTTCTGTGTAACGGTTTATAGGACGGCGCTCCGCGCATGACAACACAACTCATGAATGTATGCATGCGAGATAACATGCCGAGGTAGAGAGAAAGTGCATGAAGAGGGAAAAGGTAGACAGCCAGCACATCGCTCGCGATGGAAGTGGTACGTGAGGAGATAGAACGAGGAGAAAGGCAGAGACCGAGAGAAGGGAAAATTGAGTAGACAGTCAAGTCAAGACTCAAGACAACATTGTCGAGTAAAGCGGCGAGGCAGGCAGTAGAATCGGGCTGGGGAATTCATCAAAAATTCTTTGAAATTACATCACATCACACCCCAAGAATCTTAGAAAGGAGGAGAGGAGCCAACCAGAGATGGAAGATACAGAGAAAGAAGTCAGACAAGAGTAAAATAGTCGACCTCAGGGGCTCCATAGGTCCAATTGAAAATTCAGATCAGGTCAGAATCGCCACAAAGAAAAGAAGAGAGAACATCCGCCAACCGACTCAAACCCTGCAACATGGCGTGGAATTCCATGACGAAGGCAAAAATACTCGTACCTTTGTAGCTCTCACGGAGCTGCCAAACTACTGCAATGTTAAAACTCGCACTAAACAACCGCGATGCTGCCCATTACACTACTCAGCCCAAGTCCCTGCTTTCTTTCTTCTTTTGTAAGTTGAAATTACAGTACAGCGCTCATCTCGTCCAATAAAAGAAAATTCTTCTGGACAGGACATCAAGAAGGAAGCCTTTAAATGGATATGAATGAACAGACGTCAGTTCCCGTGCAGTGTACTTAAGTCTGACCTCGTAATTGCGTCGGACTCCGACAATAAATCTTAGGGACTTCCTTAATCTATTCATGCTTCAAAATGAACGGCTGACGACTCTTCTGCCCCCTGCTGAAAAATTTAACTTGGATTAGCCATCTTCACGGACACAGTGTCACATGCATGAGCAAATTTATTGCTGTCGAGTAAAACAATACGAAACGAATAAGGGTAAGGGTTGTGTGATCACGTTGAAACCTGAAGAGAACTCTTGGGGTAGATGCTCATGATTCTCTCTTGCTATATTCACCTACATTAAACACAACCTTGAATTGAACAACAACAGGTTACTTCGAAGCTTCCACACGTATGTAGTCCTGTGCTATATGAGCTTGCAGGCTCAGACTCTCTAGGGATGGGTTGGTATTTTTTGCTCTGCCTACAATCGTGTAATTTGAGCTGCGAATTATGTGAAATGTGAAATAATACAGCATAATGGAAACCTGTTCGCCCACATCAGAGTGACAATGACAATTTATATGCACATTATATCATCTTGTAGATTCACAGCACGGCTCGGCGGCAGTTAAGAATTGCGCAAGTGTGAAGGAGACTCGTAGTTCTTGCAAGCTGATTATACGCTAGTTTGAATGCAATTCACATCTTTCCAGAGCGCCTTATTAGAAATTTTATTCCCTTCAGGGGACATCATATCGAATAATCTCAATAATGATATGCAAAAATATAAGGAATTTTGCAATAAAGTGGAAGCAAATGTGATTAATATAGTCGAGAACGCAATTTCACGTCCGTGCGCACTGCGCACTGTGATAAAGACAATAATGCCCAAGTAAGCCCGGTTCTCATTCAAAAGTGACAAGGCGGTGCACAATGCCCGGCCCAACTTCGGAGAAATGCAAAAGAATTCTTCTCCGAGTCACTTCTTCTCATGCGGTGCGGGAACGAAGCGGGAAACCAAGAATGTGATTGGAATTGAAATGTGGAATCCCAAACAAGATTATGAAACTGCATTCAGCTTCAATGCAGGAAACGACAAACGATGGAACAAAGAGCAATGAAATGAAAGACATTACTTTTTCGAATAAAAATAAAAGATGAATAATTTAAGCATGCTTAACTCTCGCTATGCATATTGTGAGCTTGTAAGCAATCCACGCTAGTCTTCCATTGCATTTGAAATTCAATAACTCTGACGAAGACTGTTCAGGCTGAGCGTTCAACTTATCCCATCGGCAAACAAGAGGTTCCCAAATGCTTTGGCACTTTGTGCTGGTGCCTTGTGTATGCATTTTGTAGCGAATGCATTAGCATTGAATATAATTGAGTCTTAAACTTAGGTTGTTATTTGTCCTTGCACGAACCAAGCTTGACAAAATATACGGCAATAAGTTGAAGAAGAGAGAGAAACTCATAAACTACGGCTTTGAGTGCTGTACAGTGTTTTACTTTCAGAACACTTATTAATCACAAGTTGTACCAGCTAGTCACGAAACTGACCAATTACACTTCCGTTTTACTCATACAAGGTTAACATTACGCTAAGAGTATTACTGAAAGCCAGCAGAAGCATTAAGTCCATAAGCTGAGCATATCTCACTTTTCAAAACCATTCAGGCAGAATTCGACAACGAAAACGCAGTCGAGTTGATTCAAACCTCGAGCTTAACTCCCCCCAGAGAATGGATACGTATGGCTCATGGCTGTGACAGCGATGAAAGGAATATGAAGATAAAAATGTTGAAAAATGTCGGTAATTTTTCTATTTCTAAAATCAGAATGGAAATATGAGCACGGTTGCAGAAGGAGAGTTCCTTAAAAGTAATCACATCCCGCAGCACAGCGAGTCTCTAGAATATTGTATGACAACACCAATTAAAACGAAGCCTATTCTATTGAGCACGTCAATAAATGTAATGTGGCATCGATTGAGTTGGACGAATCAAGCAACAAAGAGCGAGGCGAGACACAACTTATAATTAATGCGAACGAAGAATGATGGTGAAACCATACCAAACATGCAGTTCGCTCGCACTTTCGAGCCACACCACGGGCGTTGTAATTAATAATTCCAACGGAACTAGCCCATCAAATGAACAATATTATCCAGTGGCAAAATATCGAACCAAAGTTTCACAGAGTTTATAGACCAGTAGAAAAGTGAAAACAGGGTTCTTTGCTCGGCCCTCATAATTTTCATTGAACATTTACTACATTGCTTGCTGCTTACAGAGTTCATTGAATTCATAATTTCCTTAAATACGGTGCAACATGAAACTGCCAAGTAATTACAGCACTCAGGTATAGGCATCATTCCACGCGTGCACGTTTCTTTTGCTTAATGACAAAATATCCTCATTCACGCCAGATTTTTAAAACAAGCCTATATTACCTCTGCCCTAAACAAAAGCAGAACGAGAGAGCTGTTAATGGCTTACTTTACATCACGTGCATCATATTTCAATTTGTAATACAAATACAAGTCGGTGGCTGTGTCTTTCCTATGGATAACAGACTAACGCTAATTACTATGAAATCGCCCAGAGGTTATAATGATCTACTTCTAATTCATGGCATTCTCCATGCATGTGCGCATTTTAACAAAAACAAATGGCTATTAAATAACATGATCAGGATAACAAAAGTCGGCAGCAAATAACTGGCAGTTAACGGTCACAATAAATCTCAAACATGGGCAAAGAGATAGTGCAACTTTTCCAGTTAAGCTGTAATGTTCGGCTTGAATATTTGACGTCATTACAAGGGCTCTAAAATTCTCTACGCGGTGGCTAATGTTTTGGATCGGTGGGTCGGAATTAGTGAGAGAACCACAACCTGACAGCATTTTTAAAATCCTTTTGTACTCGCTTGTTAGGTTTAATTTATTATGCGAATTCTTGCTCCTTTTCATCTGTGAAACAGAAGTTGTTTCAGTTGTTTGTTATCTCGTCTAATGATTTATTTTACCAGAGTAGAACACTCTACGGAATCTATTCCATCGGAGAGCAGCAGAACAATAGCTTTTTCTCACTCCAGTTCTACTGCCATTCTGCTTACGTTTCGTGTATTACCACAAGAAGCTGATTTTGATTTCAGGATTCACACAACTGTTGACAACATGTTTGATTAAATGAATGAACGCCAGCAAGAGCCCAGCACGCTGTGCCGACGGTTGAAACGAAATTAACTTGTTCCGAAAACCGAAGTCAATGAAATCAGACTCAGGTTGGCGCCTGAAATGTGATTCTACCTTGTCATATTACAAATTACGAGTTAACATCTAATTTCCAAATCACGAGACTTTGCACAAGGAATACCGCAAAATTCCAAGTATCGCCCACGCCCACACGCAAATTCGTAGATGAATGGTAAAGGACGATTTTCGTCGCTAGACTTTCAAAAATTAATTCTGAACAGATTGGTAACGGATTCACGTAAAATTTAAGTTTCCTGCATGCCATGCCTCGCCATGAGATGAGATGATGCCATATTTTGGCAACTCGTATTCCAAATTCAAGCTCCAAGTTAAATAATAAAGTCAAGTAAATGTCAGCACAAGTAAACTCAGATGTTGAGTTGGTGAGCGGCTAATAAAGAAACCCGAAGTGGGAACGAATAAATTAACAAGCCAACTTTGAGAAAAGTTTTTCGAATCGTTAACCGTCTTGCTTGATTGAAAATGAACTTACTCCACAACTAAAGTTGACATCGCACTCTCTGAGGCGCACAAACAACTTTTGCTTGCGTGCAATGCACAAGCCCCAGACGGGCAGACTAGACTTCACTTGACTTGCACCTGGCCTTTCGAATGTTATTCGAATGAATGGGTCGGCTTTGCCAATTAAGGTTTTAACATAAACAGTTACATCGTAAAAATTACTACGTCTGATACCCCGAGGAGAACCAAGTTCACGCACTTCACTTCCCCAATCTATAAAATTTATGTTCGTTTTTTAAAACGGTATATCTCAACAATTAAAACGCAAATTCATAAAATTTGCATATGCAGGTCTAAGGCCACGAAAGATGCGAAGTGAAATGGGCCAAGTCGATGATGAATTAAATGAAATCAACATGAAACAGCTTTACTGAGTTGGTGGCAAGATGCTTGAATGCAAACAAATGAGCGTACGGACCAAATAATTTCCAGCTTTCTTGAGTTGGTCAATTTAGCGACATGAAACAAGGACCCTACAGCGTGCGCAATCTAATGGGCAACTGCCACGCAATATTAAGATCGGGAAAACAATTTCACAACACGTCAATATTTTACATTTTAGTACTCCCGAAATTATGCCTCATACTAGAAGGCCATGCTCAGATTCGCGTGCGAATTCCAATAACTTCACGTTTCGTAAATTCGGGTGAGAAATGAGACTGGACTGGCTCGGGTCGATTTTATGGATTAATCCTTTTACACGATGTGTAGTTGGGTTGGAATTTACGTACAATTTCGACAAATTTAGCTGGAATTCTCACGCCTAGATACGTTAATCATTCTAGGTTAGAGAGAATATGGATCAAGTGTGATTTCACATGGTTGGTTATGCTTTCGGGATAGACGAATTGCCGGATTGGTCCTTAGCGCAGTAGGACAATTTGCAAATCGACCGATGTAATGATCAATTGCAAATGTGGAACACGATTTTCAATCACTCGTCAGTGTTTAAGTAATTTATTACTGGAACATTTGAAACTAACTAATGGTGAATGCTGGCGTTGCTATGATTGGTGCCTAATGTCATAAATTATAATTGCAATTAATTAACTTACCTTGTACTAGTGATGATGACCGATGTTTAGTTGCATAAAGAATTCTCAAGAAGATTTCTGGTTCGATGTCTCGTACTTCGATTATTGTAAATGTTATTGTATTCGACTGCTTGTATTGTTGTATTGTGCTGGACTTGCGCGGCGTGTTCAATTACAAAACTAGAGTAATTACAACATCAATTAATTGTGGTGTTCTGTTTATGTTAATAATACTAGAAGTTGTGTTGCTTTTCTTGTAGAGTTGAATTCCGACTTTAATCTTGCTTCGGATGGCTAATATAGCGCGGAACGGACACCAGTCGCGTCAGAATTAATTTCAGTTCAGACACTTCCTTCGAAAGCAAATGTTCACTGCAAGCTATATGCAAGCGATGAGCTGGAATTCGAATCAGAATCAGCGTCCGCACTCACAATTAAATCAAACAGCTTTTAATGGCTCGAGCTGAACGAATTGAAGCCAAAGCTGTTATTTTGCTGGGAATAATTTTGAACTGGCGGTTCTTTGCGTTTGGTAGACGAGTGAGCTCTGAAAGCCTTTGGTTTCTGCTGCGCGTTTGAATAAGCAGAACGAGTGAACGGAGGAGGCAAGAAAGGTTGGTTGGTTAGCGATCGAGTAGAGAATGCTGAATGAATCGGATCCAAAACAGAGTTAGAGCCGAGTGTCTACTGTACACGTCTTGATACCTCAAACGCTATCCCTGAACTACGCTGCGCCCTGCGCTCTACCCAACTTGACTCACTGCTAGCTTTAGCTTTAGCTGTAGGAGTCGATTCAACCTATCGCTAAATTCTCCTTCCTATTGTACTCCGTATTTAAGCGCAATCTCTCTAGCTCTAACATCTAGCTGTAGCTGTTCATGCTCTAGCAGTATACTTGCCCGTATCACAGTCACATGCTTTTACCAACGCCATGGAATATGGCAATCCACGATTATGGCACGAATGTGCACATTTCTTGCTAAGCCTGACCAAAATTTTGCACTGCGTTTGAGCTGCCAGGCCTATCTCATTCGTGCTAAAAATCTGCGTAAGTTAAATAGTTAAATTGTTGGGTTTGGTAGTTGCGCTCGCTTATTCATTGCCCCAAGAGGCAGCAAGATAAAAAGGTCCATAAAGTTTCTGATCATTGAAGCTTCCTTTTGCTTCGTTTTGTGATCTTTTTCGTGTCTCGGGACAAAACCTTGCCTTTGCCTCCCACAACAATCAGCTTACACGGTGGTGGGTGCTTTGTTCCAAACTCATGGTTAAAATAATCCCAATACTGCAGTGCAGCGCAGCAGTGCAGGCGTTGTGCATGGGTCCTGTCTCCTGCGCCCTGTGTGATCAAGCACAAGGTGCATAAAACACAATCGCCAATATGCTCGCATACGGAACTCATAATTCAAAGTTGTTGCACCGCTCTCGCGTCTCGCTTGTCCCAGCAACTCCTGAATGATGTGGCTTCTCTTTGCGTTGCATTGTTATATTTGTGCTTCCTTTCTGGTAAAAAGTTGTGGGTGTCAAATTGACGTGTCGCTTCTATTTTTGACTGCTCAGTGCGTATTTTTGTGATGCTACATGCTGAGAGGTTGTGACATTTTACTCCTGAAATTGTTGAAATGACTCATCTCGCATCTCTCCTATTTTTGTTACTTGTTGAATGAGACGAAAGGCTTAAATAATGAATGGACCAGTACTTATAAGATTAGTTTTGTGAAAGGGTCATCAGAAGTCAGGAAGTATCTTCTGACTGCGCTTGACATTGTACGCACATTTTGACTTGACCATCAAATTCTGTGTTCGAATGAGTCATAACGAGAGTTTTTGTCGAACGCGCACCATTCTCATAAATTATCAACTTCTGACTGACCACAATGCAGTTACGAAGGCTTTGGTGAGTTATAGAGAAACTGGGTTTTGGTTTTGGGAAGCAGATTCTGTATAATTTTGACTACGGTCTCAGTTACAGTGTAATGAATTCCTGTACAGGCTAGATCATAATTATTATGTCATGTACCACATAAAATATAAATGAAATGAGCACAATCAAAATCTGGGTGTGACCAACCTACAACACTGACACGTACTAATGTGGTACGCGAGACTGCACTCAAACTAATACACGTAGCGTGGCCACACATTGGGAAGAGTCAAGAAAACCATTTGCAATTTGTGCTTTTTGCTCACCAAACCAAGTTAGTCACAAAATTCAACCGCGGGTAGCGTAAATTCTGTAAATGCGCGTGGCACAGGCAAAGGACGTGTACAAGGAGATGCGAATCTGGCATGACCTGTCTTCTGCATTGCTATGCTATTGTCTTTACTTCGGTGAAAGATTAGGCAAAGGTGACGAAGGGCTAAAGCCAATTATTTTAACCTTCTTTGATCTATGTAGCACAAAGGTTCTTGATTGGTCATCATGCATTATCACATTTTTCTGTGGTTAGCTCATTCCTTGCTTCAGCTTGCAGTGCGAATAATTGTCACGATCTCTTTCAACCCGTCCTACTTCATTTCCTGCCTGCACGCTTCCATTGTGCGGATTCAGAATATCTACTCTGCATTCACAATCGCATTCTGAGTCAATGAGGCCCTACATTTACTCACTGCTATTTAAAACCTTGCTCCAGAATTCGCCAGAATTTGTTGGGAACTTGTGTCAAGCAACCAATAGGAGGCAACGCCGTTGAAATTGAAGCTGATCTCAATTCACGTTAAGTTGGCCTTTTTTATGGAGTGGAAACAACATAAAGCAACTTTAATAATTCCAGAAAAATAGCAAACAGTAATCTCGGTTAATGTCTGCCAGAGAGCAGAAACACTCTGACATATTACTACTCGAAGCTCTTAGACATCACTCAATGAACGTCTTGACAATTTGAAGAGGATTCTAATATCGTTGAGCTGTTTTATGTCCTCGACTCTCGAGTAACAACATAAACATGAATCACTCTCATGTGCTGTTTGGATATTTATGAGTGCTTTCTTATGAGTCGTGTATGTGAAATATCACGCATGAAAGATCGGCGCGTGTTCCGCAGGCTTCTACTTCGTTTAAGTTAGGGTTTTTAATAAATTGACGAAGCAATAAAACAAGAGCCAACGTAATTTGGTATTATGTCATTGTTAATTTTAACTAATAAAATATGTGCTGGCTTAATGCTCGCTTTCTAAGTTCGTCTTTGTCTAAAATATCCCCAATGCCAAACTTGTAGCGAGTAACGCCGAAGTGCGGAAGTCTCGCTCGCAAAATAAATTTCTTTTGGAGTTCATTCAGTCGAGAGACATTTATATTTTAGTTGTGCGTTGCATATTTATAATCCTGGCTTTATTTGACAGCATTTGCAAGGGTAAACAATAGAAATTGGCAGAGTGGTAAGGGATTTATGACTGTCTCGTATTTTTGCAAAACTCCCTTTATTGGCAGTCTGACGAAAGGACAACCAACTACAAGGGGAGGTTTTACATGGATGTGCGCTGAAAGTACTTGGCTGGTTGGTTCCAGACGAGTAAAGTATATCAAGCGTGTTATGTCCATTATAAATATTATGAGAGCCTTAAAGCACGAGAAAGCAGAAAGGAAAGTCAATAGACTGTCATAAAAATGATATCATGTTTTTGCCATTTATTTTACAGCTTGGTCTCCCTCCCAGAGCCCCAAGTTGAGAAGACACAAAAGCATTGCAAAATTCATTCCTCGCTTTCCAGGGATACACGACACACACAAAGCATGCGACATAATCAAAAGTCAATGAATATTATAGGCCTTCCAGTGTGGTGGTATAAATTTTTTCGCCATCTAAAACTATTACAATCATTAACTTAGTCACAGTCACAACTCCTATATTTAACTACCGTCTTTATTTCCTGCGCATTGCTCTCAATTTCGCTACAGTTAGTCTCATGTTGATACGAGTCATGGCTGTGACAGCGACTATGACTCCTACAATTTTATATCTTTGTTCATAAGGGTGTGCAATCATTATTTTCGCAATATAGGAAATAAAGGCAATTTCGGTTCTGTTTGTGCACTGTTACTGCACTGAAGGCTTCTCTCTGTTCTCGCTTGCTTGCCCGTCGTGACATTAAAGCAACTTTCTCCTTCTTCACTTGAATTCCTTGTCTTGACGGTGGTCCTTCCTCTTTGGCATTTGTTCACTCAATCAATCTTATACGACATGCCATAAATATTATGAGCGTACTCCCCACCAGACAAGACACACGACACTGATGCATAGGGCTCAAACTCAGTGGATGTCTGCTCTAATCGTGCAATCACATCATAGTCTTAAATCGAAGAATACGACAGCGAGGATGAAAACTTCCGAGTAAACGAAAAATGTTATTCTGCAATTAGTTATAAAACCCACCATCAAGTATAGTTTTAGCAAGCGCAGCGAAAGAGGGATCATTTTATTGCCTTCGGAGTTGCGCTCTTCATCTGACATTTACTTTAATGATTCGCAAAATTCACCCATTATGAATATTCATGCGCGTGGTACAGAATTGTATTCAACATGATCGGGGAGAGTAAAATCTACATCTTACATGACATCAATTCTAGCCATAAACTTCGCAAGCGATGCGAAAACTTCCCTTCGTCAAGGAAGGAAGGGCTTTTGTGCCTCAGTGAAATTACTGAGGGAATAATTTCAGTGATTTATTCAAGAGCAAGCCAAGCGAAAGACCTTTTCGGATTACAAGTCGAAGTAATGAAATCCATGAAAAAATCACAAGCGAAAAATCTTGCCGTCATCAAGATTTCGAACAAACCCTTTAGTATGTGTTGTTTAACCAAGAGGAGATTCGATTCTTCCAGTGCGGAATGGTATTACAGTTGCAGGAGTGTCAAACCTGGGAGGAATTTTAATGGCTCTCTACGAAGCATTACTCAATTTGAAAATGGTTGGACCATTTAAGCTCCCGACTTTTAAACAAGAGGTTTGTTCTACTAATTAGCTTCTTGAATAATTTATGTACAATGAGATGTAACACGAAATGTATTGAGCCGTTACATCTCAAAGCCAGCCTTTGTTCCCATCTTAATTCAGAAGGTTGAGAGAGTTGAGACTGAGCTGGTTGCCAAAACATATAAAATAACGCAAAGAATGCAGAAAGGGAGTCATTAATAATTTTCCATGATTAAATCAATTCTGGCAGTGTTCCATCACTGACTTGTGAAAGAACTTTATCGATGTCCTGTTGAAATGGGCCACTCAATAACTCAACTCTTTACATCTGTGTTCGTTCCTCTTCGCATACATAATGTGCAGTGAGTTTTATTAGATTGACATTGATAGCTGTCTACTGCCCGTCTGGCAACTTTTTCGCAGTGTGCCTGTGTCCGTTACTAGAGAGACACTGCGGGCTGGCGTTGGCTGAAGGCTTAAAATTATGTGAATAAAATGAATTTCTTTTATTTCCGTCCAGGCAATAGGCGGCAATAAAGACATTTGTGACTCTGTCAGGGTTTCTGAGAACTCCCAGCGAAAAGACAAATGAATATACAAACATTATGACTTTTTTACTCGTCTGTCGTATTTTTACTATTGGACTTGCCTCTGCCTCGTCTTCTCCCGTCGCAATGAAAAAAACGACAAAATAAAATGACTTGTAAAGGGTGAAGCATAAAAAGCAGTTGACTTTGGGAAAGCCAGAGCTGCTTCCGACGCTCATGAGTAACTACAACTGAAAAACAAACTTTTCCTATTGCAACTTTGTGTTGAGCGAAGGCAAATGAAAGCCGCAGTCCACGAATCTTATTACATTAAATGCATTACACGCATTCCTTATATTTGTCGAAAGGCTCTCTCACTCGTGCTCATTCGAACAGTTTTTATGAGGCTTCCTTCGTCAACAAATATTAATACTCCTTACTTGCGCCCAAATTCGCTCTTTCAACTCCCAAGACAAGCGACCGAGCGTACGCCCTCGCTGCGCTGCGCTGGTGTAAATATGAGCTGGAAAATTGTCATTCTCATTTTCCCCTTCGCTTGTTCTCATTTCGCATCTTCCGTCCTCCTTTCTGCTTTGGCCTTACATTTGCAGATTTTATTTTATGGTTGGGCAAAAAGTTTTCGTATCTCGCAAAGTATCTTGCAAATTGTCTTTCCCTTCCAGCTGCTTGTAAATTCTCTTCTTATCCACTACAGCAAGTAGCAAGAGTAGACAGCTACAAACATTCAGAGTGTGCTGCGTACTGTGGGAAGAAGGTCAATTCAGTCAACACAGAGCACAGTCAGCAGCGATGTGTCCATTGTGCATGTAATATATGGCGACACTGCAATTGTAGCGGAGAAAAGAACCACTTGGCAATTGGCAATGTGGACTCCTCACCACGCCACGTGATAACTAACTGTACACCACCCCTAGTGCCCATGCCTTTGCCCGTTCCATTGCCCACGGCGTAGTCGGAAGGGAAAGATAGACCCGAAAGACAAAACAAGAAAAAAGATGAAGGCTAAAATAAATAGAGCAATAAAGCAACTGAAAATTGCATGGAAGGCTTGCCTTGCTGCTTGCGCTCACTGCCTTTCGCTTGCAATAGAGTGTAAGTTCGTGTCTAACATTATTATTATGTTATTATACGCTTGGCACTGAGTCGTGATGTAGTCTCGCCTTGTCTTATGTGTTGGTGATGGAATAAATGGAAATAGGAAAACATCACCGTACCGTATCATCTTCGGCATGCACGACGAAGAAATTGGTGAAACTGGAGAAAGTATAACATTATTATCAACAAGGCAGTGAAATACAAAGTTTAATTCAAAAGGGATATACAGCACGGACTCGTTGCGCGTAAACTACGTGCCGCGTCAATGTGGTGGTGGTATTTCTCACATGCTTGGTGTCTGATGCCTGTGCGAAAAAGAAAATCTTCGAGTTGTACGTGAAAGTCCTCCATAGTCCATATATTATTCCCTAACAGCTTTTCTACTGCACATGGCGATAGCACGGTGATTCGGCACAGCAATGGATGTGAGTTGGAGAATGTAATTTTGTGGTGTGGTCGTCCGCTGTCTCACAACTTCTGAGTTTCATATAAATTTACAATCTATTATGCTCACTTCCACGTACACGAGCGTGAGTACGAGAAAAGAGGAGCAGCCAGTGCTTCTCGGTGAATACAGATGGATAGATTAGATTCGTATTATTAGAACTTGTTCACTGCATCGCACGTCGGATGAACAAAACGGTAGTCGTGTACTTTGTTGTCACACTCTCCGATTCACACTGAGTAGAGTAGAAAATAATGGAATTACAGAGTAAATTCATTTTGTAATCAGCATCTCCATACTCCAAGCAAAATACTAAAGCTCTCTGGCTCACTTTCTCCGCTCCTGCCGAAAGAAGTGAAAGAATTAGTAATTATAATGCGACGCCAAGTCCTTCGTCGAGTCGAAATAGCAAAACAGAGTCAAGCAAAGGTTAAAGTTAAGCAAAAGCAAAGGCCCCGCATCGGCCGTCTGACAGTCATACACAAAGCGATGGAGAATGTGACTGCGACAGTGTGCATCTGTTTCTTATATCCATCGAATGGTTGTCGTTGTCGCATTGTTTGAGCTTTGACCAATTCCAGTTTCTCTTGGCACGTCTGATTGTTATTTTAACCGCTTCCTCTCATTTCCTTTCCACTTCTCACTATTTTACGACGTGCCGACTCCTCGCCTGTGAGAGCGAAACACGACATGGCATACGTGAACTCTGGTCATAATGTATTCCTCATGCATACAAAAACAAAGAGCGAGCGAAAGTGTGAAAAGATCGTCCTATTACAATAATACGTACTTGCCATTTACCCTCCGCATACGCCTGCTGCCTCTGGTCTTAAAGGTATTGTTCAGTCTCTTCTCACAACAACAACGAAAGTCAGCGCAGCATCGCATCTTACACTTTGGTAAGTCCTTCTTGATCCATCTTGATGGATTTTTCCCGTTTTCACGGTATGGAAAATGTCTCGAAGTTACACCCATGCAGGCCGTTTTATGCTACATTTATGGTATCTTTATATCCTCTCTTTCTCTCCTCGTCTGCCCATTACGCTCGTGCACTTTCGGCTCTTTTTATTTTTCTCGCACATTCATTGCTATTACTCCCTTAAGTCCCAACTGCTGTAGTTACGACTCGACTCGACGCAGGTTGTACGTGTTTTTGTTGTGGTGGTCTCCAGCCAACCTGAAACCCAAATGTGCGTGCAGGAAAATTTTATATTTCACGGTGTTTTGGTCTCTGGTGTCGGTGGTGAGATATGAAGGCAGCGGAAGAGAGATGAGGACCGCAGAAGAGCATTCCTATCCTGCCAATAATATCTGCCAGCATTTTTATTTGAGTTCATGCTTCCCAACTAAAGTTTTCCACATGTATTGGAATTTGAGTGCATCCTCTGTGGATGGTGGATGAGTTGGACGCAGTTTGGCAAACGGAAGACAAGACAAGCTGAGCATTGAAATTAGAGTGGAAATAAGAGAAGGAGTGCATCGCTCCATGCTCGTTTACTTTCAGGACTTTCTGCAGGCAGGCCCTTCTTTCCTCAACCTCTTCGAGCCGTTCGAGCACCACGCGTACATTCTTACTTGAACAAAATTGATTCTCCATTTTTCCTTCTCTCCTTCGCTTTTCTTTTATTTCAACGTCATTCCGTCCGCACAGTACATGCAGGCTCAGCAACGACGAACGTGCCTTCCATCGGATCTTGGAAATCATTGGTTTTAAATAGAGTTCGAATACATCAAGCCACAATAATATCTCACATACGAACAAGCGATCTCTTCAATTTATTATGAGTATTGGAAGATAAGGGGAAACGAATGAATTTATTTGGTGGGTTCAAAAATCCATACGTGCACTACGGTAGAGGCGCCGCACAGAGTACCGAGGGTTCACAAGCAGCGTATGGCTGCAGGTCTTTTTATGGAGTTTACAAATTGAATGAACTCAATTACTGCTCAACCACAAGAAAAGACAAAATATAAAAACTGTCAAAAGAGTGAGTAGATAAATCCAATCCTGGATTTCCGATAAGCAAACGTCGAATTCTAACCGCTCCACCACGGGAGTTCGATCGTCGACAAAAACCAAACGCCGATTGCACTTTCTTCATTGAAAGTAATCCAATGACGTTCGTGATTCTGTCTGGCCTGTGCTATAATGTTCCAATTCCCAAGCCAAAGCGTTGGTATTGTATCTTGCCCGTAATGCCCAATTTATTAGACATTGAACTCTCTTTGGACTGATTATTTTCCGCAGGAAGTCACCTTGGCTTCTGTAATGATAACAAATCAATCCAATCTCTTTCTTTTGCTTACACTTCTGTAGAGTGCTTTGCGCTAACGAATTTAGTGCTAAATACTTGTGCATACGGACATAAGACGAATCAAGCAGCAAGATCAGAATCGAATGAAATGTTTTGTTATTGCTTCAACCAACTGCGAGACACATGCCGCAAATGTAGTCGTTGTCGCAGTGTGAGCATACGGCACAGAACGTATAAATCCTTCAACTTTCTAATTATTTCTCTCACTCACAGCCACCAACAGAAATCAGAGAGAGAAATTCTAACTCTTGAAATTCTATTCTTCCTTTTTCGCACTTTCTCTGTCCAGAATACAAATCCAGTATTTTTAACATGAATATAGTGTAGAATTGATGAGAATCGCGTACTTCTTGAATTCAAAATACTCGAGAGCGGAGCAGGAACTGGGAAAAAGCAGACAAGACAAGTCAGAGAGACGCATGTACTGTGTTTAGAGTTCTCGGGAAAAGACAAGACACGACGAGAGTGAGATTGGTCTTTTTCTCTCTCCGTCTCACACTGGCAGCCAGCCGCACTGTCATGAACACTGCTCAGTATTCAACTCATGAAAAAATGAACGTCAGCCTCAATTATTCCATACCAAGTGAAAAGAAACGTAAATCTAATTTTTTCTTTTAACTTTTCTTCTTCTCGTGCATCGCGCATCGTGCGGCTGCTTCGCTCTTCTTTATTTCTTCATTCTAACTTCTCTCGTGCAGAAGCAGAATCCTCCACCGAAGATGAATTCCCCAAAGCCGAGTGAGGGGCGAGGGCATATAAGGGACATAAATCTCGATGTAAATTATTTTACTACTTAATTGTCACTAACCATTAATTCGTATGAACAAGAATCAAGGACTATAAGCTGAAGTGAGATTAAGCACATGCATTATATTGGAATGAAATAACATTCAATCTTTAGGATTACATCGAGTTAATTAACTTGGTCGAAGCGAGCCAAGTTCAAAAGTATTCCCTTTCGCTGCCTCTTACCCTCCTGCTTCTGCTTTCTGGCCCGGCCTGGTTTGGGCTGGGGTCTCGAAACGTGTATCATTTAAAAAGTAATCAAACGCAGAAGGCGTTGATGTATGGGCAACGCATTACCGAGGTGTGAACGAGAAAGAGAATTAAGAATGGAACAGGTTATGCAATATCAAATGCAATTAAATGAAGTGTAAAGGACCCACTAACGTCAGGCTGGATCTCAATGGAATAAAAGGCAAATTGTAATTCCTCGCCTACAGTGCGAACGAATAAAGAGCAACTCTTCATACTTACACTCCTGGAGAGCCCAGACTCAAACTTTGATAACATTTCAATGAAAATTATTCTTCGCAGGGGCACACGCGGCGGCTCGACAACTTGAGACCCGGTGAAAGACTCGAATATACATAAATGCTCTAGTACTTCAAATACTCTCGGTAGTTTCCATCCAACTTTCACCATTATCAAAGTGCCTGCAGAATGAGGGCCATTTTTGTGCCTGTCTTCTAGCTGGCATTGTTCTTCACGCCCGTTGTGCACGCTTGTACAATAATGGCACAAATGGCTGAGAGAAATGAAAGATTTCCCAGTTGTTCTTCCCGGCCCTCGGTGTAGTGCTAAAATTCGTCCATGTTTTTGCACGCGCACACTCGTTCACACATGGAGCTCTTGCGTTACTGTGCAAGCCTTTAGATGTATAGATTTGGAGTTTTGCGTTACTCCTCTCGAGGGAAGAAAGCGAGAATTTAACACAAGTCGTAGAAATGAACTTCGAATGCGTGATACGGAGTCAGAACGACGAAAACAATTCCATTCAAACACTGCAACAAAATCAGCACTGAGATTGGAAGCAGAGGCCGTCAGCTTGGTCTTGTTCCAGACTCCTTTTGAACTTTCTTTGAATACCTGCCTCTGTGAGAAAAAGAGAAACTTAGATTTTGAGTTCAAAGTAGTCATCAAGCTTGTATGCAGTGGCTGGAATGGAAGATGACAACAGAGAATGGAAAAAGTCTGGAAAAGTGGAGGCGCGTATCAGCGAACAAAAAACTCGTGCACAGAATGCAAGAGACACATTGCTGTTTATAGCTACAGCTGCATATTATGCAAATTCTACATCACGCATCAACGAGAGAGAAAGTTACCTCGACGTCAGTGGAGTTTTTGGCTGCCTTTTCGGTTCGAGCGACGCATACTTTCTCCACGATAATATCGCGGTGGTAAGTGTAAGCAAAAATAGAGGCCGAGAAAGGAATATGCGGATGGAATAAGTTTGCAAGTGGAAAATAGAGTTCCCGGTACAAATTCTATTTCAGTAATGCACTTCTCACTTTCTCTCACCCAGACTCTCATTCTTTTTGGCTTGTGAGGTCTCTCCACTCCAAACTCACAGGAAGGGAAAGGATTTTGAAGAGCGATAGGCACAATGCGACATTGGTTGATAATTAAAGCAATAAATTTCTAGAATCTGAAGGGTTGGTTGAGACTCAACTCTTCTACTCTACTACCACCTCAGTCCCAGGAGTTGCTCTCGTAAGGAAACTCAGGAATGTAGATGAATTGGGAAGGAGAACGTGTAAAGACGGAAGCCGAGTTCAGGAAATGTTAGTGGAAGACATTCTAGCAAATAGTGTTCAATTATTGTTGGTCGGTTCCAAATTCTTCGTAATAATCTGTGACTGCCAGATGTCCCAGCACCTATTAACTCAAGGTTTTGATTACAAGATGATTTTTGTATGTTCTATCGACAAAGCTCGACGAGATCTTAAACAACTTTCCACTATCACTACCTATACATTTTTTGATTTTGACTAATCTGTGCTAAAGTAGATGATGCAGTAGACTGCAGTCAATACAACCTGTTGTGTTTACTACTAATTTACGAACTGGATTTAATCAGACGATGAACGCAATGAATTGAAGGAGGCAATCAATTGTTAGTTGTACCAGTTGCTTTCATGCCACATAAACTTGCTTTATTGCAGCTCTCTGGGTGTTAGCATCTGGAATTCCTTTTCTACCGGGCTGGCTGAGTTGATGAGGACACTCAACAAGCCTGTAAACTACGCCAAAGTTTTGTTCTCTCCTGGTATTAGTTGGGCAAACTTTACGCCTCTTTTATAGGGATTTAAAAAGTAAAAGTCTCAGCGAAAACAAAAGACTGAAACTCAAAGTGCAAAGTGTGTAAAGAGCAAACAAGGCAGCCCCCGGCGAGAAAGGCCTCGGCCTCAGCTCAGTGGCACGAGCGCGACAATGCGAGTTCAGAGGCGAGACTACAACAATAACGAAATAAAAGTGAGAGTGTGTGAAATGGAAATAGAAATGTCATAAAAGTGAAAAATGTTCCAAGAAATGGCAAATGTTGCTAATAGAAGACGAAAGAAGGCGAGAGAGAGGCACGTTGCACACGTGCTTTAATTCACAATGTTGTTTCAAGACATGACATTATTCAATTACCAATTTTCTCCTCGCTGCCTTTTGAGATAAAAGTCACCGTCAGAATGATCTTTGTTGAGACAGAATTACAAGTAGCAGCGCAAGCAAGGAACTGTGATGATCCGGACGCAGATGAGATAATGACTATTATCAATACTGTGCACGGAGAGAGGAGGTTAGTTAGCAATAGCAAAACAATGCGCAAAGTAACAGCGGCAGCATGCCCCTTAAATGAATGGACTAATGATACTGAGTCGGAGCTGTATTTATTAACATCAAACAATTCCAAGGAAAAAGAGACGTCCTGGAACTTTCGCCGCAGTTCCGCTATGCTTTCATGATAAATGTTTGCTACAATCTTTCCTTTTCTGTTCAAGTTCCGTGTACGATTTCCTTCACATTAAATTGCTCCGAGTGTCAATCTTGTTAACGTACAGGGAAGAACAAAGCTATCCGATGCGATATCAGTTACAGCGCAATGTGAAATGTGTGATACATGGGATATTTTGCTTTATTTGCCCGTGCTTGTTGAGTGTCCTGGTCCTACACTAATGCACAGCGTTCCTTTACGTGTGTGCATCTTGATTTCTGCTTTCAATGCATACGTTCTCCTCCAAGTCCTATTATGGGTGAATCGACTGTTTCCTTTGCAACCGTAGCCGATTTCAATACGAGTGCATATGGCGATCAGCTCTGCCTTGATGGAAAGGAGCGCCTTTGGAAATGGAAATTGGAAATCAACAAAGAGCTCAAACAGCAGTTAACGTCAATGTTGGTGCTGAAGGCTCGTACTTGGCTTGCCTTTCACTCCCTCGGTGCATACAAATAAATAATGCCTATTGGAAATTGAATTAAGGATGTACAGTATGTATATGGATGCACGGATTTTGGAGTTACAAACTAAGAAATCCTTTTGTAACTTGCTGGGAGTGCTGCGTCTACCTTCTGCGTTCAGTATAAGAAAGGAATAATCTATGGGAGTCATCAGCAACCCAGCTTTTTACAGAAAGTCATGTGAACACGTTCAGAGCAGAGGAGTGGGGCGAAGGAGAAAGTAAGAAAATGAATTATATAACTTTTGTGTTAAAAAGGAAAGAAAATGTTCTTGTCGAATTCTAAATGAGGACCATAAAAGACTTGACTACAAAGCTATAATTCTGTACTCTCCCGCACTGTGCTGCCTGCAAAGTGCCTGCCTGCGTTTCCTTTTTGTCTATTCACTTCGACGAGTTGCTCTCCTTTTCCTCTCCGCGTCTTTTTGCGTTTCCACTCCTATCGATTTCGAATTTGTTTTTATCTGCATACAACTGAGAAGCACGGTTAACAACTGAAAGAAGAGCCAGACTCATGAGCTCATGATCATTATCTCGATTGATCTCGTACCTATTTTATAGCAATCAAGAGCGAAATAGAATACTAAATACCGTGACCTCACTCATTTGCCCTTTAAGTGTGCATAAAGCGACGTGGACGGCATAATAATTTGCCCTGTATGGCTGCTCGAGAAAACATGAACTAAATCTATGACTTAGACTTCTAGCTTTGGGACGCAACGAAAGCGATAATGCTCGAATTAAAGCCTGCACGACCATAAGATGCTAATCCTTTACTCATCTTGCATTTAAGACGCCATAATACGAATTCAAAGTTGGCTTATCTGCAACCGAGAGCTCACCAAAGTGAAAATCGAATAAGAGTAAAACATGAACAGAGTGAATTCTACTCACGCGAGCCCAAGCCAAGAGACAAGAGGTATCTACTTCCGGATAATATACCGCTGCCGTAAATTTGGTTTCGAAAAGAACCTCTCTGATCAAAAACGGAGGCAGAATGGAAGAACAGCGACGGATAGCAGCAGAAGATCGTTATCTCGACGATCTACAAGAGGCGCAATTGTGTGTGGTTTGTTCCCAAACCGAAGCAGTTAAAGAAATCCGGAGAAAATAGTAGCACTAACTGCGTGCAATATTTACCTCATGCTTGCACTTTGCTTGTGCATGGTGTGGTACTTTCTGCAGCTTTATATCTTATTTATTCTGTGGCCAGAGCAAAAGCAATTCAATATTCAGGGAACAGGAAAAATAACAAGGCACAGCATGCATCAAAGTCAGAGTAACAGTTTTGAGTTTTATTGTGGTTGGTTATATTGAAAGGAAAGTGTCGAGTGTAAAATCATAATTTCAGCGGGGTGCTTTTATTGCTTCCTTGTCTTTACGCAATTATACTGTCGTTTCTGCTGGGTTTCACGCAATCACGCAACCTCCATTGAATTGAGTTTCGAGTTGCAGAGACTTTTCCTTTCTTTTCTGCTTGCCTGCAAATTCTTGGATGAAATCCTATTACATACTGTTTGAAATGACGTTTGTCGTGGCTAACACCGTGAATTATTACCTCCGTATTATCAGCGAGGTGCAAAAGATGAGCTTACCACTTTCGTCCCTATCTATCTTAACCTTGATTTGAAAACACAGAATGAAAGTGGAAACTGATCCCCTTCCCAACTATTATGAAAGGATGGAGGATAGATGTTTTCTGGGTAAGGCTTTAAAAAGGCTGTCATGATCATGACCTTTACATTATTTTTCTGCCTTCAATTTCTGCTCTAATCCAGAACTTCAAGTCTGAAGCACACTTCAAATTAAGCACACAAGGGTACGCACGAACGTGCAATACGAAAGTACGGGGGAGTCAACTGATTGCTAATGGTGTTGTGATGATTGTGAGAAAGGATGGAGCACGGGAAATAATTTCAGACCAATAACACTAAAAAGAGCACCAGCCGACCCCAGACTTTAATTTTTGGGGAGCTTTTCTTCCAGTTACCCACAAACATTACGAGAGTAGCATAGGTCATCAGATGCGAGGGGAAAAGGGAATAAAAAGAGATACCGCACGTATGTGTTCACCAAAAATGCAGCAAGGGAAGAGTAAATGGCAAACTCTTGTCAGAAGAGCAGACGAGACGAGGAATCGTAAGAAGCGGCCGAAGGAAGCGAATCCACCAAGGCCAAGAGCTTAATGTAGGACTCACGAAAACATGAAATGCGAGAAAAAATTGGTTTCAAAATTCAACAAATTAGAAAATGCTACTGCAAGACGTACGCCAAATTATATGGTTGCATTTCGGGTTTTATTTTCTGGTATGAGAGCTTCTTTTACACGGACGGATTCACTTCATGAAAGGAATTTCCCTCGCTTGCTTTGCTGCGGCTCTCTTATATCATTATTATGGCAAAGCCGTTTTGAAATTGAAACTAGTATCTTTTAATATTATGTGTACCATATTATTATGTAAGAGGAAGCTCCGGTGAGCTGGCTGTCAGTAGCGTCAACATGTGAACTCCCAATTTTATTTACTTGTATCTCTGTGCCCATAAGGCCGCTCGTTCGGAGAAAGTACTTTTGCTGATGTGTTTGTGCGTGCAATTCCACCCAGACCAGAAGCTTTACTGAGAAGATATTTCGAAATGAAAAGAAAATCCCACAGAAGGGTGCGAAATTTGTTTTCGATATTAGTCTCGCAGGCGCACATGCACTTGTCAGGTGCTTGCAGACCTAAGAGCATACTTTACGACTCCTGGGAGGAAACTCACATCTCATCTCCGCGTTCCTGCTGGTGATCATAAATGGATTCTTGACAACTGTCGAATCTTGCAAGGAGACAAACATTTCTTCGTTCACTGATGAACTTTCGAAGACTGTGGCTGGAAGAAGGCAGCCATGACTTTTATTGTAATGACACCCTGAAATTGAATTCGAGTCCATTCGTCACTCGGAGAAGGCGAAAAACAATAATTGCACTTGCACTTCGCAAGAGTGAAGTAAAACAACAGTTAAGGCGAGTGAGCATCGCACCATTATCATTAGTGCACGCACTGCGTACTGCGTGTTCAGAAATTCTAGCTGCCAAGATACGATACAGCGGCGTTATATCATTAAGGAGATCAAAATCTCTTTAATAAGATGAGAATGGTTTTCTAAAACCTATTAAAAGAATCTACTTTTTGTATTAGCGTTCATGTTAGTGCACTGTGCCTGCACAGGAGTATGGATCATTGAGCAGCACCAGCATTAGTATCACATGTTACGCCAAGCCCAGTAAAACTGGATAATTTGAAGCACCGCGTCCGCGTTTCGCTGCCATTGCTAATACTGCTGCTAAGAAGAATACTACGCTACATACATTTTTCTCGAAACTACAAAAGAATTACAGATAGTCAAAATACGCGAGAAGAAAGTGTTGGTTCGTTTCCTGCCTTTCTTCACGTAACACACCAACACTTTTCTTAATTAAACTTTTCCCAGTTCGAGTTCTTACGTTTATTACTTGAAAGACACACTCTTTGCTTCGTGTTACTCAGCCTCCTACTTTGCTTCTCTCGCTTTTCTTCATTTCATCTCAACCACCGCTTCTGCGTTGTGCTGCGTTCTTGCTTTTTAAAAATTCATTTATACAATAACATAAGGTTGGTTGGACAGATTTCTTTCTCTTCCCCGCTCTTGGTCACAATAAACTGGAGGCGAAGGCTAAATGCGCTCAGAGTGTTATACACGATGTTATTTTTTGCGTATTCTGTATTTTCAGAGTGCATGAGAGCACAAATTACATTGTTTAATATTTGTAGCCGAGTGCAGAGACATGGTTCATGCATAAAATATACATTAATGCATTTATTTTACTATGTAAGAGACAGCACGGCAGAGGTTGAACTAAATGGGTGTGCCATGCCGATGTGGTATCGCCTTTGCCGTGCATGATGGCAGCCACGAGAACAAAATGCCATTCATTTGCATACTCAAGTAGTCCCGGCTTCGCTGACTCCACAGAGCGACTCTTTAGAAAGAATTAGAGAAAGTTTGATACGGAGGAAATGATACACTTTTGGGGAGCTCCGCTATTTGGCAGAGGTTTGCATTTCCAAGCCTGCAGCCATCATTAAAGGAGATATTCGAGATTTTTTCTCGAATACGAACAAATTCTTGGGTCGCCTCCTCTGCACTTTTATAACGGTAGCCGCATGTATAAATAATTCCTGGAATTTAGCATGATGTGATGCAAAGGTTGCTCCAACACGGAAGTGCGACTCTTAAATCCCTTGATTATGTCAAAAATTTGTTCCAGGATAAAAATGTTACAGCCCGGCCAAACCAGGGGAAACATGATCCAACGCAAAGAAGGAAAGTGACGGAGCATTCAAGACGGAGCATTCAAGACGGAGCTTCATAAAATATCTATAATATTACTTTTGTACATTTCCACTTCCTACTTTTTTATTGCCTTGTCTTGCCTTGCAAAATACTTTGAGCCCAATTCATCCGACGGGCAACACTGCACGGGCGCGGCTGAGACAGTGAAACTATTTAGAATAGTTTTCGAAACTACTCAACTTCTTTTATACGTTTTATAGTTCTGTTTTCCGTGCGTAGTGGAGTCTCTGCAGATTTTACTTTATGCTTTCTCCTTGTAACTCAACTTAAAATAATTCTTTCCTCATTTTTTAAGTTCAATAATATTACTCAAGCCAAGCTAAGCAGTGCCATGAAACAAACAATGAGTTTCTTCTTTTTATTACACATCGAAACTTATCTCTGAGAAAACTTTCTTGCTCACGAGTTTCCTTCTTCATTTTGCACATGTCTCACAATTGACTAACTTCTTGTGAAAGGATCCGAGTCGAATAGAATGGCAGAGCAAACAATTCGACAGAATAAGTCAAGATGGAATGCATTTTCTTGAGAAATACTTCAGGAAATGAAAATCAATTGGAAACTGAAACTGGCTATAATTTGCAACATTTTCGAAGAGGCGAATCTTCGGCAAAGTATCGAAGAAATGTCTACTCTCGCCAAGAGCATTGGCAACATGGGCATTAGGGTCCGAATCCAAAAACGTTAGACATATCACAATTAAAATAAATACACAGCCAACTTAAACTTCTCAGAGGATCTGAGTCCTTCCCTAGAGTATTTATGCATTAATTAAGAAAGTACAGTGGAATTTGTGGAAGCTATGCGTGCAGCAAACAACACACATGCGGCCAAGCTGTATGCGAGAGACGCCTTCACCTTTTTCCTTTCTTTTCCTTGCTTTGCGGACCATACAATTTCGTCTTGTCATTCCTTACTTGCTTTAGTCCAAATCGAGCCAGTGCAGTTGGAGTTTCGGCTTTTCTTTGAAAACACACACTGAAATCAGTTAAATTTGTAATCAAACAAATTACGGAAGCAGATTAATTAAAACTGACTTATACATCGCCTAACCTGTCGCTTTTGGCTTGCAAGTATTCATAATCATCTACAATGGTAAGTTCGTGGGTAACTAATTGATGATGACGCTTCCACCTGATCTTTATTTAATGGTTCAGCATCCAAGCAAATAATAAACTTTTTATCTTGCTTGCAGTCTATTCTTGCATACAACGGAGGCGCCGTGGTGGCAATGAAGGGCAAAGATTGCGTGGCTATTGCGTGTGATCTTCGTTTTGGAGTCCAGCTGCAAACTATCAGCACTGAGCACGATAAAATCTATAAATTTGGTCCGAAGCTGTACTTAGGATTTCCAGGTTTGCAGACAGATGCTCAAACTGTCAGTCAACGTCTACAGTTTCGAACAAATCTTCTAAAGTTGAAGGAGAACCGTGAACTCACTCCAAAACGCCTTTCCTCGATGGTGTCTAACCTTCTGTACGAGCATCGGTAAGAAATACCTCATATCTACAAAATTAATTACTTCATTGATTGCTTGTTTCATGACCATAACTAATTCTTCACCTAATTCACCAGATTTGGACCTTACTTCGTGGAGCCTGTCGTTGCTGGTCTGGACGAGAAAAATAAACCCTACGTGTGCGCCTTCGATTTGATCGGCTGTGCTAATGAACCGGAAGATTTTGTTGTATCTGGCACTTGTGAAGAACAACTGTACGGCATGTGTGAATCCGTTTGGGAGCCGGACATGTCCCCCGACTCCTTATTCGAGTGCATATCCCAAGCACTGGTCAACGCCTGCGATCGAGATGCGATTTCTGGTTGGGGTGCGAAGGTTTACATCATTGAAAGTGACAAGGTCACCGTTCGTCGCGTTCGTACCAGGATGGATTAATAGATTGATGAATACTTAATATGCATAAATAAATCTATGATTTAAGCATTTGTATTACATTGAAGTTGGGTCTTGGGTCATTAAAACCACTCACAATTTCGATAATTTCAAGGTGTACGAATGGGCTCCTTGTTGCATGAAAACAGCAAATATCTTCAGAAGAAACAACATTTTAAGCTAAATCACATGATTTTGCTATTTTCATATATTGCTCTTTCTTCGTGGGAATTATCGCAAAGAAAATGAATGAAGTCCGCCAGGTTGTGGAATATTTTTCAACTTATGCACGTTCTATTTTTGCTCATTCATATTTTCGAATCTCTTTCCACTGAACTCAGAGCACATGCCTGTCTAGTCTGCTTTCTCTGAGACCTCTGGTTTGCATTTAAATACGCTTATTCATTAGGTTAAAAGATGTGGCTTGGCCTGGCCAAGTTTCTCGGTACGTGCGTTGAGAAATCGGGTGTTATGATTTAAAGAAGCTATTTCTACTTTCTGCATGAGGGAAAACGGGAACTTTTTGAAGAATCTCTTTCTCAGCCGTCTCTCCTCTTTATCTCTGTCAAGTACTGGTTTTTCGCCTCTTCCACAAGTTCATCTTCAAAGGAATACTACAGAAGATGTTCTAATATTATTATAACATATTATACAAGATTTTCATCTTGTTATAAGACTCTTCTTCAACTCCTCCAATCCACCAGCTTTCTTTCTCCAGCCCGACCTGGCCTGGCCTTTCGTCCTTCTTCATGGTGCATTTCCATAATATGAATATATATTATACCATTATTGCATTAAAAGGAAAGCAGACTGCCGAGAATGCTTTGATTTTTCGAAGCGTGTATGTATTTATGTGCTTTGACAAGACCCCAACTTGCCAGAAGACCATGAAGAGCCGTCGTGTGCTTCCGCACATTGTAATGAGAACTTGTCACCAGAAGTTTAATGAAATGAATTTGTTACCATTTTCACAGTTTCCCAACTTTCTCTGCACTTCCACTGACAAAAATTAATTTCATACTCTCTGAATTCATAATGAATTTACGGGAGTGCGTCCGCGCTTGTCGGTGACCAAGCCTGCCTGAGTCTGGCTGTAAGTTAAGATTTTACAGCTCCACAGCGGCATAACGCATAAGTTGTGTGTCTGGTGGGATTACAAGTCAACACAGTCAAGAGGCAAAGGCAAGGGATAATCAGGCTTTATGAGAAGTGAGATGATAAATTGGCGAGTCAACGCGGTGTTTTCTGGGGAAACAAGTACAAATTATTGCTGGTCCACGGCAGACAACAGAGGCAGTTGGTAATGATGCTGATGAAGGAACATACGCAGCAAGCGGAAATGCGACGGCACAAAATGCCCATTTCTTTTCAAATCATGTACTCCTCATTTTTTCATTCTTCTCTCATCCTCATCATTATGGACGGAGCAGAGTAAAGGAGCCAGCCCAAGACGACGATGGCGGTGTTTGCCATCATCGTCACCGTCAGTCGGTGTTCCTTAATTCCAGCATCAGCATCAACAGTCGTTCAACTTTTTTGATTATAAAAGTTTTCTTTTTATTTTAGAGAAATAGAATGGCTTTACTTGTCCTGATGATGATGATGATATAAGAACAACAAGATTCAGTCCACGAAAGCCGTGGGCTTGCCAAGCTATGGCCATACCTTCCAAGTAAATATCTACTTTGCACTCGTGTACTTTCTCCAGATCCAGGACCAGACTGACTTGTTCATCTCAAGCTCAGAATTGCACAAACTATCTTTCCAGTGCACTTGATCTTGCGACTTTTTCAATGCTTTCTCCACCGTAGCGAAGTTGGTGTTATTCTACGGCAGGGTTGGTTAGCGAAGCAAACTTTTTGAAATATGATTATTTGTTTTAAAATTGTGCCTTGGCTCTCCAAGTTTTAAATCAAAGCATTTTCCAGCCTGTTAAAGCAGAAAAGCTAATACTGGTACAGGTAATTCAATAAACATGTACGCATTTTAATAACTTTAAGAAGTGAAGTTTACTCATAACGAAAGGAAGCAAAACGATTGAATTTTATTAATGATCATAAAGAACGACTTTCAATTCTAATATTGCGTTGCAGGGAGGATGATGAACCGTTATTAGTGCACGTAAAATCTTGGGGAATATTAAAACTTTGTAAAGTACAACCGAAGTTCATTATCATTGTTCATGCAAATGGCGCGTTTACACTTACGCTGGGCAACTTACAATAACTCATGTTATAAATTCGTCTTCACCATCTTCACTTTTGATTACGCTTGCATCAAGACTTCAGGAGGGTTGGACCACTATCCAGCGCGTCAATCTACTACCGGGTCAGAGATAAGCTGATACCAAAGTCGGTTTTTCTCGATGAAGGTTGCACTAGGCCAGAATTCGGTATTTCTGAAGCATCTGTCGACTTGCCTGTTCCGTCCTTGAATTTATGTTTTTCTTTTCCTTCTTTCCTCGTGTATAAATTTGCTTTCCTCGTGCCTTACACATCGTCGCGTCTCCGCTAGCAGAAGAGATAACTCTATCAATTCTGATACAAAATTGTACATAAATATGATGTGATGCCTCGCTACCCAGCATTCATTTCCTTTAGCGTGGCACTTGAGCTCGTCTCTTTGGGAATCATGTGCAACTTATTCGTATGCGCACACAGGACGAAACTAAATCATAAAATGGAAATCACATAAAACATTTTATGAGAGAGGGCGAACAGGGCAGAGAAGGAAAAATTAGAGGATAAGGCCTGAATACTAAATCGAGAACATAAAAAGTGTGATGATGATGTTGTAAAAGAGTTATGATTTGCGACGCGACGACAAGTCGAAATTCTGAAATTGCTTATTGCTCTTCTATATGCAGAATAAATAAATAAAGTAGTGCGTGATCTTTGTAGTCGGGAGAGGCGAAAGTCACGTCAAGATTCAGAATTGGTTTGGATGCACACGGAAAATGACAAAGTTAATAAACTTGCTGTCATACGAGTTCTTGCGCTGCACCTAGCAGTTTTGATCATTTTAATGCAATTTTAAATTTACAGAGTACAGCATGCGGCAGCGCGTTTAACACGAAAGGGAAGCAACACAAACGAGCGAGTCGGAGCGACACAATTTCAGAAATTTGATTTCATTATAATGAGATTCCACAATGGGAGTTATTATGGTCATCTCTTTTCTCTCCTTCCTGTTCTCCGTTCTAAATGATTCATTTATTAGAGAGATCGGTGGAGTCTACGCGTTGTTTCTAAATATTGCCTTTCCTCCCCGGATTCGAAATTATCTCTGAATTACAACTTGATGCATATTGAAGCTAAGATTGATCGTACATCAGATGTTTCAACCTCCGCCAACATGTTAAGACCAAGACATTGAGAGGGAAACACAGAGAAAGTTTGCTTCCCTGTTCCAAAAGTACTCTTATAGACTGTGGAGCAAGTCAGTTCAAAAATTCCTGTTTTTTTCGTAGGCAAACTTTGCTGGATCGGCAACGTGACTTGATTTCCGACATTTAGCTTAGATTTGCCTTGGTAGAAAGACCAAAATGCTTCAAAGGAAGACGAGTGCGTTCGCAGCACGCGGTAGAACGTCAGAGTACAAAAATCGAAGAGATAAATGTGGTATGTGTACACAGGAAAGGCGAATATGTACATGGTTCCAAGTATTGTACAAGTCCGTGTACAAATAGTTTGACTTGACTTGCTTGACCAGCACCAGACCAACCATGCCGTCCCAATTTTTTATTATTGCCGACTACTGTGTTGGAGAACCATGGAGAGCAATGAAGGATATGAACTGGGATTGCGGAGGATTAGACATCAAATAAAATGTCTCTTGTATGAAATTCCGCTCGGTCTTGCTCCATCCAAAAGTCAACGCCAAAGCCAAACCGCTCTGATCCCAGTATCATCCGATTGTCTTTCTCTTTTTGTGTAATAATAATATCTTTCGCTGGCATGGGCGCAAAATGTTCAGCGTGAGCATGAATGATTCATCTTCATTTGTCCAGCGTTACGGCACCCCATGCGTTCGGCCGTTCGTCTACTGATGATGGCAGCAGTTCATTGAATTTTGACCATGGAGAAAGAAAGCAATCCTTCAATTGCGACTCCTGTTTCTGAGAATATTCTGACAGTACAACAGGCTTCAGCGATTGTGAATGCGTTTAATACTATCTTGTGTTGCCAATTCATTGTGAGCAGTATTTAATTTTACCGAGCTGATTGTGGCGTGGAAGTGAAGGCATCAATTATGAATTAGCTTGACCTCGTCATCAAAGGGATAGGGATCCTCGTATCCCTATCACTAAATTAACTTGCATCTTCTTACGGGGCATGAAAATTTCCGCCAAACAAAGATCATACAATGTTCAGTTCAATACCATGCGCCACTTTCGCTCGCTTGAACTGGTCCACGAATAGGTCCTTCAAGAATCGGAGTTTGTCAGTCCTCTAGGTTCTAGGAGCCTGACTACTTGGTTCGTTGTACTAATTAGTGATTGCTTTGGTAAATAAGTGGATAATACTTTGATGGAAATACTCTTTTCTCTCTCGTTTATTGGTAATGTGTTTTTCTTTCCCGAACTTTTACTTTTGCGCTTGCCTTTCGTTGGTTTCGAATCAACGCGATCAGGATTATCATCATTGATGAGCACTCGTTGTTGTACATTTCTTGTGCACTATATACTTACGGAATTGTACAAAAGAACAATACCCGTTACCTTTAGGCCAGGCAGGCCTTGCTATAAAGACAAACTGTCTTTTGTTGTACTTGAACCAATGCCATTGTCATTACATTGAATCGTCAGCTCACGTACATGACTTGCGTTCTATTAATATACTTACTTTCCTCCGTTCTTTTCTCTAATGTCTGTCTAAGTATTTATACGGCAAGAGACAAGATCATTATGGCGATCAATACGGAATAAAAGTCTAATGCCAGAGTCCATTCCAAGTAGCAGCGCATTATTGACTACGCGGCGGTCGAGGGGAAATTTCCAAGATACTTTCTACACTGCTCCTTTATTCTTCCACCGCGCTCAGTTCCAAGTTTGGAGTTTCGGATCACATCATCATCATTGCACGTCATTTCAGTGTGTAATGTTATATTATAATCATCATAATAATAGAATGCAATTGAAATCCACTTATTTTCATTTTCGTTCGCTTTCCCGTTCCTAATAATGGGTTCAATAAAGGAAATTGAATGCCCAAAGAGGAAAAACACTAGTCTCCGTACGCACGGTGCGAAGGACTATTCAGGAAAATGATCTTTTGTGCAAACATTATTAAAACACACAAGCTATAAAGAGAGGCAAGCAGGCCAAGCGAACAGCAGCCTATCAGAGATTCGCAGAAGGGAAAGGTCTTTTAAAAGGTTTCGTGCAATAATGAAGAACACACATGCACTGCTCATTCATGAATTACCCACACGCTCAAGCCAATAGTATTATGATCACTGGCAAGAGTAGTGCATTGTTACATAATTCAAGAGAGTTCAAATTGCAAATTAACACGCTATCATAAAATATAGATAAGGCCTATCCAATGTAACGCGGACTGCAGGAATTGCAGACTGAAGCTACTCTTTTATTTTATGGCCGTAGTTTCCTGGTAATAAGTTTCTATTTCCTTGCCATATTCAGAGTAATAGGACCGAATTTCTCCGCATGAACCCTAATTCCGAACCTATTAACCAAATTAAAATATTTACGTAGTCAGGAATAATTGGGGGGAGACAGCAGAATCAGGCTAATGCTGATCTTGGCATGAGTGGTTGGAGCGTACACAGAATAATTTAGCGCGTTAGGAAGACGCTGAGTCTGTACTGCACAAGGAGAGATGTTTCTGACATAACCATTGATAGTGTAAGAATGATAAATGGAACGGGAAGATGAGATTTTCTTGGTGAAAGCTTCTCATACAATGGAATTGTAAAACTACACAATTCTGGACATAATTCTTCTCACACCTTCTTCGCGTCAAAGAAAGTAGAAGAGAAAGTCAAGGCAAACACGACCATCATTGTTATATTCACACGAGTCCAGTATTTGACAAATTTCTATTACCTGACCAGCATACACGATACAACAGCAAAACCCATAATCTACAAAAGGAACCAGCCTAATGTTGCAGATGATTTGTTCGATCTTCCATTTTCAGGTCAGGAGAGTTCCGGATATTGCGACAATTCTTGGTCATCGCCACTGCTGCTATACTGTTCTTGGATGTAGCCACTGAATCCTTTTCTTAAATGTTCCCGAGGCTTCACTTATAAATATAAAATTACATTCTACGTTTTGCGGCGGATGTAATAAAGGGCGTCTTGCATAATTTAAAAGCGATTTGTACCACAAAGTAGGTTACAATTGCAATAAGCTTCCATGGACGGACACTTGAGGCTAAATGTTATTCTATTCCGCCCTCCACGCGGAATTCAATGTTCACTCGTTTCCTAGCGCGAAGAATAGGTAGGACCATCAATTTTCATTAAAGTTTTGAAGTACGCACCCTAATTCGAAAGCTTACTAGTAAAAGTGCCCAATAAATTCATTCATGGACCATGTACAGAATACATATTACAATTTGGCCTCTGTAAAGCGGTAAATTAGTAAAAATCGGCCACTGTGAAGATGCCAGTCCAATTTCCCAATACATTTGCCTGCCCACAGTTGAGCTCAAGTGATCTCCTTGTTCATAGAATATCGTGGATACAATGCATTATTTGCGCAAACACCATCCTCTATTCTAACGTACTCACACAGCATAAGCTTTATCTTGTCGGATGTTTTGTCTCAAATTCTCCTGAGACCGTACAAAATTTGGTTTATTTTCCCTGCGTGTGTTTACAACACAGGAGATAGGTGATTCTTGCTGAGGTTCGTATTTGTCGGTGTATAATATAAGTTCTGAATGAGCTACTTGCTGCATATTCCCATTGTGTGCACGGGAGCTCTTCCTCATGTGCATACTTAATAATAAATATTTCCAAAAGTTTCACATTGTAATAAATTAAGTAGCAAATTGCAATAATTCAAAACGTCCTCATGGTCTAATACAAGCTACACGTTATAATGCACTCATAACAGATGCACGACCGATGCCTTACTGGAGAACGAAAGCAGGGACTGTGCTGTGATGCCTAATCTGAATGAAAATCTAAAATTGGTTGAAGAAGTCGCCTTATTATGTAAGCGACTGACAACAAATCGAACACACTTGAACGGAAGTCACAGAAAGGGTAGTAGCAGCAGCAGCAAAGCATAGACCAATTTGCTTGTGTATTGTGCATGAACAACTTACAATTCGTCACATCTGAACTTGGAGCCTTTCCATAAACGGAACACGCTCTCAGATGTGCTAGGAGACATTCTGAAAATGTTGATGATCCGACAAAATGGGCGCGCCAATTTGTTCTGTTTTGATGCGAAGAAGGCTTCAGCTTTTCTGAAATAAACATACGCGTGATGCGTTAGAAAATTGCATAGAATAGACAAGATTTTTTACTAACAAGATCAGTCATTATTCGCTGCGTATTTCTTACTATCACATTTCCTCAAACTGACGCGAGGTTTGTTCATTGCCTTTAATTTCTCATAGCTCGCACAAGCTGCCAATTCCTCACGAGGTCTCGACGACTTCGTCTTAATTGGTCAAACGGATATGTCCGGATTTCATCGTAGAGAGCAGCTCTCCGCATTGAGTTGGAATCTTCCCATTGAGCACTTTCTTTTTTGTAAGGGTAAATGCCTCGAGTTCACGTGCACGCGTGGTGAAGGAGCAAGTGAGAGGCTAAGTTCTTGGTATTCAAACGCAATTATTTCAATAATACGTTATGAAACTCGAAAGAAGACGATGAAAGTGTGAACTGTTGAATATTCATACTACACCACGGCACACAAGCATAAAAGGTCTATTACAAATTGCATTACGCTTACACGATGATGCTGAAGTAAGTTGTTACAATCTCCTCATGCCATAACATCACGCTGGTTTCCCTCTTCTGCGAAAAATGAAAGTAACGTAGTAACGTCCCAGGAGCTCTTAAAAAGTTCAAGTGTTTTCTTTACAGATTGAAAAGGATGCGTATTTCAGACAGAAGACGATGTCTAATTTTCTCCTGGATCTGTATCACAAGACAGTCTTTATGGGCGACTAATTAGAAGTAACAAAACACTTCAATATTACATCGTTCTTCGCTCGTCTCGTGCCAACGGCTTTTCTGCTGCCATGCAACCTCAGCTCAGAGATTTCTCTCCACGACAGCTCAGCACAGCAATAACGTTGTTATAATCGTTCAGTCAGCCCATAATAATAATAATTTAAAATCTCTTTTTCGCGATTATGGAACCAAATGCCAGGCTATTTCGTGGATGAAATGAAGAAAGCCAGCCAGAGAAAGTTTCCAGTTTCGAGATTGCAATTAACTTGGAGCGAACAGTCTTTTTATGCGCTTAGTTGAGGTTTATTTCTTATGCCCGTGCTGCTTATGCACTGCTCCGGCCATCCCATGCTCTCATTTTCTCGAAGAGCAAAAAGAAAAAAGTGACTCAAACCAATTAATTCATTCTCCGGGGACAAATAACCACAAAATCAAATGCATGCACTTTATTAAACTCTTTCCGACGCTGACACCACGTTCCCTTCATGAAAATCTTATCGTCGCGACTTGCTTCGAGTGAACGGAGATTTTTTGTATTTTAATTCTGATACTTACGCATTACGCGAACTCTGTACTACAATGCAATGTACAGTGCTGGTGCAGTATATTAATTTGCGCACGATGGGGCAGCAAACTTTCTGTAGCTCATTTCTCCTGCAGCTTACAACTTGCGGTGCAAAACAAATACGGTCTTACCTTAATTTACTCGCAAAATGAATTTTCTTTTTAATTTACTTTTTTATTACGTTATTAAATCATATTTTATTTCTTTTCTTCCCTCAACCTGTCAAAAGAGTCGTGCAATAGAGTGCAGTATTATGAAAAACCTTCCATCGTTTCACCATCGTTTATGCGTGTAAAATGTTTCTCTTCGTCTTGGACTGACTTTTCATTGATCACACGCATTGCATACGACTTTGACAACGAAGCCAGCACAATGAAATCATCTCGTAAGAGTCGATGTCGATGTTACAACATGTAATTAGTACTTTTATTTCTTATCGTTTCGGACACAAAATGAACTTAGAATTTGTAGTACGTATGATCTGTACTCCACCTTGAGTTTCCTTTTACAGCATGTTTTTGTGGGTACACGCGAAATTCTCGCAGTCAGTTTATTACCTTACGATAAATTATAACGTTTCATTACTTCGTACAACGAAACTGCGTCCAAATTTACTATGCAGGGTGTTCCATCATTATCATACATTAAGGTAATACGCATTTCGAAACGAACAGAAGGCGCGTAGAATAAATAATTTTGATGGCAAAAGGATTATTACTGAGGGCGCACATTTGTACGTTGAACGCATCGTCTCTTTTCAGAAATAATATGCTGAACTGAACATGCAACGCTTCATAATTAATAAAATTGGGATCTGATAGAGAGAAAGTCATGCAATGGAGAACTGAATGAACGTAGTTGCTTGTGCCTGCCACGTATTATTCTTCCACCTCCGCCGACGAACACAACAACTATAATTCTCCATAACTTATGTTGACATACTGGATCTTAGTAAAAGACAAGATGGGACCCTGGGCGGCACTGGCACAATTCTTTCGCCTGCACTGTGTACTGATCGAGAGTTTGAGCAGAACTAATCGTGATTATGAGTTTAAGAGAAATATTTAAATATTATTAAGCCTAATTAGTACTTAACCCTGCAGCTAATTATATATCTTTCATTCTAAAGTAAGTTACTTCATTTACATTTTATATGTACAACTAGTATCACAATAAATGGAGAACTTTACCCCAAACCTTACGAATGAATTCTGTAATCTTTAATAAATCAAGAACACATTTGGGTTTCTGCCGCGACAGACGATCTGACCAACAACGGACTGATTCCAAAAGGTTCATGGGCATGCATAATAAATATTTCGAAAACGGTTGAAGAGAAACTTTGTATTCTGCAGAATATATAATTCAGTATAGTGTGGAGTAAATGTTAGAGCATATTGCTGCCACACGTTTCAATTTTGAAGTAAAATTAACAGTAATCTTAAAAGAGATCCCTCGCCACGACGTTGGCAAGTTGGCTTAAATTTTGGAGCGAAGGAGGCGATCGCTGCAACTGAGAGAATGAGTGCTTGATTTCTAAAGATTAATTTGGGGCTTGAGAATCATCCGCTGTCCCATGAAACATTTACGCCACGTATGTGTATACTTTCCTGTAATTCAACATGTTTAAGTTTGAAATGCTTGAATAGGAAGTTGAAAATGAGTAGGTCATTGATCGATTTCGTTCATTACCGATCTTCATTTGTCCGTGCGAGGTATTCCCTTTCAATGAGACCTTCAATTCGCTTTTTGATAACTGCGGGGTAAGGCAGAAAGCGGCTCTTCAGTTGTTCTGTGACCTCAGCGACAAGACTGGAGTGCTGGAATAGAGAAGATAGTGCAAAAGTTAATAACTAATATTAAGGCCATACTTTGAACATTTGACATCGAAGCTCCTTCAACATTTATGAAAACTCACTGGAAGCTTCTTCCGTGCCTTCATAATTCTGACAATGGCAGCTTCAATTTCATGTTTACGATCTTCTTCAACTTTACACCGGGTTTCTTTTCGCTCTGGTTCAGACTCGCCCTTCGCTGCTACTGTTTGAATTTTAACTCTGCAAACAATAGCATAAAGTTATATGTTTGGCATTATATTTTCATTTTCAATTAATCTTAAGCATTAAATCGTATTAACCTGTGAAGCTTGGACGTGAAAGAATCATTTACGAAAAAGTAATGAGACGGTTCAATTTCTTTTGTTTTTGGATGTTTAATGAGTATCCGTTGTGACGCTTTTCCCATTGCCAAACTTTGCAAGGCACGAATGAGATCCTTTTCAGGGATGTCGGTTTCATTCTGGATTTCTTCATAGGTCAGTTTGTCTCGGTTGTTAAACAGGACCAAAATACACATTTGGTATGTGGAGACTTGAATGATGTGTTTTCGTGGCCCCAGTTTGCAGTTCGACTGAGCTTGGGTCAGTGACGATGTGGACGAACTCGCGCCGTCGCGTCCCTCGCCTTCTTCTCGTCGTTGGCCGAAGAATACCGCATTAAGGTCTGCAGAACCTAACTGAGGGTTGAGAGTCAGTTGGCGGCCGCTATGCTTTCCCAAGTAAAACCTGACATTCAATAAAGCAATGTTAGGATTAACAAAGCATTAAGTGAAAGACAATAGCTGTTCACTCTTGAATGTTTCTAACCGTTTAAAGGCGTCGAATGCACAACGAGGGGCATTGGGGATAGTGCATTTTGGGGTGGCCGACTGAGTTGGCCAGAATCCCGTTGTTAACACGCGGACACTTAAATCAACTCCAGCTAATGACACGAGCGTGAGTTGGACATGTTCTTTAAACTCTTCCATGATAGTATTGGACACTGTCATATCCTTAAACATTCCTTCCAATTTTGTTGTGAATTGACATCCACATTCAGTCTAGACAGGTGTGCAAGTTAATTAGAATGTTAAGTCGCGATACATAGTTGTTACTCAGCTCCCTTTTGGATTTACCTTGAGTTTTGAAATCATGTTTTTCTCGCTGTCATCCGATACTGATTTATTTAGAAGTAGCCGTTTAGCAAGATGCTGTTTGTAGTATCGTTCGAAGATGTCCTTGTCAACCAAAAATCGGAACAAAACCATTGTTTTGTCTAACACAACTTCAATTTCTTGTTCTGACATCTACAAAAAATAAGCGACATTATTATGGTACGCTCAGTTACAATATATCCGTTTCGTCTGAAAAGCTTACCCCTTTCACGCCTTTCTTCAATTTGTCGTCAATAAATAAGGATAAGAATTCAGGAGATTTGTTGTTCAAATTCAGAAAGTATTCGAAATCAGATGCGATCATTTGCTTGAATATTTTATCACAACCAAACGAGTTGATTAGAAAGTGGTCGAATCGATCCTTTAAATCCAGCAAGTTCTATAGGATTTACATAGCAGGACTGCAGTTAAATTCAAGTCCAATAAACTCGCCATCAATAAGACGTACCTGCACGAATGTAATTGCGCTTCGGTTTTCATCTTCGCGTACCAGTCCCTTGCCTTGTTCTCGGAGGTAACGGCTTATGCAATCTGAAACAGTCTTTAGACCGTCCTGAACTCGACTGAATAACTTATACATACAAGCCAGATCGTCTGTCTTCTGGTACTTCAGCATGTGCACTACTCCAGAGTTCTCCATTTCGACAATCGTTCTCATGTGCTTCTTAATTAACTCTTCCTCAACAACTTCTACAATTCTTGGCTCAGTGGATTCATCCAGATAATGCTTCGCCCTTTCCGCTTCTTCGTTGATTCGTGCCTCTACTTTCTTGATGTAAACGGAGGCACAGTTTTCCGCCAAGAACTTTTGACTTTCCAGCTAAAATTTGGCATATAAGAGATTCCGTTGCGAAATTAATTTATAAGTACGAGTGTCGTTCTTCAAAATTACTTTGTAAAACTCGGCGGACTGATCTAAGAAGGGACGCTCAAAGTCTTCTTCGTACACAGAGCGGTCATCGATGCCAAGAATCATTAACATCTGGCACGCGTTCTTAATCGCTAATCGGTCGACAACTTCGCCACGGCGTTCTCTCATTACCATACTCAGGAGTGTGTCCCGCAAATGGTCTCTAATGCCACCATATCGAACCACCTGAACAAGATCAAAGACCAAAATGTCTTCAGACTCAAGATTCGTAATGATTCAGTTACGTATTCTAAGCCAACTTACTTGATCTCGGAAAATAATAAGTCCTAAGTTATACACATTGTCTACGTTGTTCTGTTGTACATAAACTCTGTCCATGTACATGAGAATGTCACGGATCATAACCATGGATGTTTGGTGATCGTTCCAAGCTTGATTGAGAACTTGCAGGAAATTGTTGTGTAGAGAACGGACGACTTCATCTCGTACCTGAGAATGCAGGAAAGGAATCGTTGTGATTGAAGTGAAAGGGAGCCCGAAGTTGTGGAGCTTACGAAAGTTGCAGTGCTCACCTTGGTTTCCAAATGCAATGTCACGACTTCCTTCAAACCCGTGTAAAGACGTTCGCCATGTTTGTGAAGTACCATTGTGTACGCATTTCTATATAATTCTTCGAAGCTGAGCCCTGAGTTGTTCTTCTTCTGAATCTCTTGAATAGCGCTCTTCAATAAGGACCAAATGCTTTCCACGTACTTTTCGTCCATTGTCATCTTTGAGAGAAGCAAGTATTGTAGCTTTCACATCGATTACATTCATTTTCCATTCCTGTTCCATTGAACTTACAGGAAATGCTCGGATCCGCATTTTGCCTTCCTTTTTCGGTGGTGGTTTCGAGTTCATCATGGTTTATGTAGAAATTGGGCGCGACAAAGAAGGATCAATGCGCAATGCCACAAACGGATTAACTAGATTCAAGGCATAGTAGAAGTTAGTGAAGCCAACCAATTTAACTAGATATGGAGAAAATTAGAAGTACTAGTACTACCACTTCTACTGAGCCGAGGTCGGAACGAGTAAGCTCTGCCAGTACTAAGCAATACGTCCAACTCCAAATAGCCCTACAAAGTTAATTAACTAATTCATAATCTAGCAGTAGAAGCAGCTATGACAATGAAAACCTTCGACAATACCTTTCTCGGCTCCTGGACTTGAATTGCTCGAGTTATCACTTACCAGTTAGCTCTAACTCTTATAAGCAGAGCAGACGCCTAGAAGTTGATGAATCCAATGAGATAACAGAGGCTAATTTGTTCTCAATCAGGAAAGTGCGATGACCTAGCTTCAGCTGACCGAACCCAGCCAACAACTGTTAATTCCTAATGTTTCCAACGCCTCCACGAAGACACAAGTTGATTTCCGAGATTAACTATGACGGTCGCAGCATTTTGCATAGTGGCTTCACTAATAAAATAAGAAACGAATTCAAATCTTGAAAATATCGACTTTTGACCTTTTAATCAAATCACTTACTCAACACAACTGTGTCTCCAACTTCAGTAGAGCAATTTAACAATTTCAATTACACAAAACCCGAAATTCTGTCCCAATTCGAAAGTAACTATTCGAATTAATTTATTGAACTACTTGCATGTAAATTTTGGGATTGATGAGTTTATCTCAAAGTTTTCACCTGCGAGTTGGTTTGTGTTGTTACGTGTTGGTGTTGGTCTTCTCCATAGTCTATTCGGACAAAGGGTGCTGTAGACAAGCAGCACACGATGCATTACGGCAAAAATAAAAATGAGTGTACGCCGTCGTCCCCAGTAGAAATTGGCTATGAGCTCTGCAGTGCAACTCTACATCAGCCCAAGAATTCAACAACCTCCATCTGTTCTCTACCATCGAATTCTCTCGCCTTACACCATACGTGTATTTACTTTGTCTTTTCAATCACCAAACGTCGTCGATCTCCAGTTTATCAACGGTTAAACTTACGTCGATCATATAATTGAAAATTGCTTCAGCTCCATTTTAGTCTCCTAAATTACAGCATCATTAATAGTAGCTAACTATAGCTAACGTCCCGTTTTATGCATTTTAGCATTGGCAGGCAGCTGCAGGGCCACGTGTGCGTAGACTGGACGATTGAATAGCGAACTATTGACGGATCCGCATGGCAAAGTGCATTACAGATCATGACATCCACGTCCCATGTTAACTGCGAAAAATGACATACGGCATACCGCTGAGAAATCGTGAACTGCACTGCACGCTATAGTCCACAAATTTCTAGTCATTACTCAAACAATAGGTATGAGATTATGTTTAATTGACCAGTCCAGTCCATGACGAGTATGACAGTTCACACCCGATTTCGGTTATCTTCAGCTCGGAGTAACAATTCTCAGAGTTATTCTAAAATTGAGAAATACCATTTGAATGATGCTGATACACTCTCAGCAGAAATAGTGCTTCCTGGGACTACTGGAAACAATGCTCCTAGAATAATTCTCGGAAACAATTCTCCTGGAACAGTTTGCTGGAAACAGTTCTACTGGAAAACCCTGTTGGGTCGAGCCTACGGAAATTCGAATTTGATTTGTCACCCTTAACGCGTTGGAAGTCTTGTCTCGTCGAAATTGCGACTGATTCGCATTTGTAATTCTTGCAATCTATTACCGAAGGTAGTTCGAACTCGTGTAATTCGAACTGGTGCGGTGACGTGATACAAATTTGCGAGCGGGCCATCATTTAACATTAGAAATTCGCTCGTATGTGCATAATATACAGCAGTATTGATACCTTAATTGTCTATTCCTGGATGTCATTGAAAATCAATTTATTGCTTGCGCAGTCGAGATTAATAATTCTGTGAAAGATATTTTGCTTTGATTGTGAAGAAACCAACACTGCTGAAAATCCGCAGCTGACTGCATTGGACAATGCTGATTGGTAGAGATTATTTTTCGCTGAGGAGCCTCATTACAGACTGCTGAAATAAATATTCCTTAAAACACGCACAAAGCGACCTAATTTGATGACTCTTGCAAAGATTCGCGCAAAGTAAATCGACGAGCCCGTGGGAAGATGGTATGTGCCCAGAGCCAGACAGTCCCAGATAAATGACATTGAGCATGTGCGCAAAGGATTTGGGATTTTATGAGTACGAGCAAGTGAAGTGGCCTGCAAAATTAGATCATGCGATCCTAGGCCAATATGCAATTCGTGCAGCATGTTCATAGTGAGCATGTGCATGTCCTTTTTCATTTGTTGGATAAAATATCGAATGCATTCAAAGTGTATGCGTATTTTGTATTAAACACTTCATTCCTTGCATTTGCATTGCTACTTTTGTTTTGTTTTCTTAACCACTCATTGTTCCTGTCCCGTACTGGTATCGATTTCATAATTAATATTTAACAGGATTGGGGACAAAATGCTCGTCGTATTGCTGCGTTGACTGAATAGAAAAGCAAGTAAATTCGTTTCGAGTAGATTCGCAAACGCGTGCTAATCATCCATCGGATTGACAATTGGTGGTTACACAGCTCGCATGTGTATCGCGCTGCCAGTGCCTGTGTGCAATTACATAAGCATAAAAATTAAGTGGTGTGCGTACGTTTATCCTTATCGCGATGGTCAACTAGTCACACGACGTGCTTGAAGGATGGGCGGTTGAGATCAGAGGAAAAGGAAATTAATTGTGAGTCATTAACGCAGCGCAGCCACACTCGGCAACTTGCTCCTGGCACTTGCACTTGCGTCGAGGAAGGAAATTACTCACTGCTGTTACAACTCGCAATAACGAGAATTTAGTGTGTTACAAGAAATATTTCGTAAAAACAACTCGCTCTTGCGCAATCACATTCTCGACTGTCCTGATTGTGTGAACAACTTATCAGTTCCTAATTTGAAGACCTGTGTGAATCACACAGCACAGGCCTGACGCTGAAGAAGATGTAAAAGCATCATTGAAGATCCAAAACTCCAATTAAGCATCTACTCGCATCGCACATCGTCGCATATGAAATAATCCTCCACGCAACTTTCTCAACCTACGTGAAAACTCAATGGAACCTGATACATGTCATTAGGAGCTCGACTGCTACTGGAACCATTGTATCCTCGACATCCTCTTCAGTGCTGACATATAACAACATCTAGGTCGAGAAGTGAAAGTGCTCATTTGAATTATTACAGTATTTATTACCCATTGTTCATAGTACAAATTTGGAATTCCAGCGTATATTCTACTCATTGTTGAGCCCCCATTCATTCACGAGCAATATTACTTAACTGAAAGGTTTAGTTTGTGCCGACCAGCGTCTACACGGTTAGGGTTATTCATTCTTGTCTGTAACAATTGCGTGCTAAACAATAATTATTAATGTTTACTGTTATTTTTGTACTGGTCTTTGTTACTCAATTTACGCAGCTAAATAGCAACGTGTACATTCGTTTATTATTTTAAGCTAACTTCTTGATATTCAATTTTGATTTTGATGTTTAAGTTTCAAGTCAAGGTTATGCAGAGCAATTCTTCACATTTACATTGAATGAATAATTTGTAGTCATGATATTACGTAAAAAGAACTGCTGACCTTTGCGCACATGGTCTTGCAACCTCAACTCGTTGAAAACCTGTAAATTGTAAAGAGTCGTAAGAGTACCTGAACTAATTCCTGTCTTCTGTGAGAACGAAAGAAGCTTAGTACTTCACCGGAATTCATCACGGATCTTTTAAAAATGCCATCGCTGGGATTTAGCCCATATGTAATTCATGATCTACTCGCAGGCGGTGTAGATTTCAACCTTGCAGGTACGGTACTTTATGCCCAGGCCGCTTTACCTTTGGTGTTACAATTTATTTAATATTCGCTGTTTATTAAAGGCAATGGCGGACCATTATGTAGAGACTTCACCAGCCCGGTCAGGAGGTGGTTCGAAATATTAATTGGGGTCTTCACTGCTTCGATGATGCTAATGTGGGGATACAAAAACTGTTCCTTGCCCGACTGCCGTCCGTTGGCAAGGCGTGATCGAAGTGGAAGGAAAACCCTCCTAGCAATTGTATCGCTCGTATTCGGAATGGAGGTTGCCTACAAATTCGCTACTCGAACTCTTATTTTTCTTTTGAATCCATGCCACGTTATTACTGCAGTTCAGGTGAGTTCGCAAAGTTCACCCCAAAGACCATCTCATAATGCAATTATCTTGCACAATTGCAATTACAGATTTATCTACTGGCTGCTACACCTTCGCGTTTCGTAACAGCGTTGTTTCGTATTCACTTGAACTTTTTAAATGGCGCAATTTTAGCATTAGTGTTTCCTGTCACAAATACACTTTTGGTAAGTCTTTGAAATTCTTACCTCCTATTCATCATCCGAATTCACTTCTTATTTGTTAAAGTTTATATGTATATACAGCTTCCTTTCGAGACGGAAATATATTTTATTCAACACTTCATGATGCTGGTGACACCGTATTATCTGTTGAGAGTCGGAGGTACACATACAATTTAATTAGCAATTTCTTCCGGCCGCGTACCGTACTTTGTAAATTAACAACTTTATTTTAAACAGGAGCTTACACTGTTGAGAAGTTGACTGATTTCTCCTGGTCATTCATGGCATACGCAATTATGATGCTGTATCACTTCGTTTTCCTGATGTCTATCGCCGTTGTAAGTGACTGACAGAGGTCATTATCCGCTTACGGTTTTTGACTTTTATTGATTTTTTATTTTTAGCCGATGGAAATTAATATTGGTCAAGTACTTTGTCCTGCCATTTCTGATCCATTTTACGGCCAGGACTACCGACTTTGGGGCGTGGTGCATCAAGGAATTTTTGTGCCATTGCTTTGCAAAACATACTGTGCCCTGGCTACCTACTTTATAACAAAATTTCCGTTGACTAAGGTCAAAAGCACAATGGAAACTGATTTGGCTCTGCTCACCATAATCGAAAGCAAAAATGGAGTGAAACAGCAGCATACGTGCCATGCGTGCCACACAGGACTGTCTAATGGCCACACATAGCAGGATGGTCTGAGGCCTAGATTGCCTCGTTCGGACACTGAAACTTGATTTGATATTGAAAGACAACATCTCAACCTCATCAGTTTTTGTATTAGGCTAGGAGTAGGTTATGTGTTGTAAACGAAGTAAGCCTGATTGTAACCTGTCTAAACGTAACAAGCTTTTCAGTAGGCACAAGTTCGCACAAGCCGTACATTCATTCTAGCTGCTAAGTTTGACGTTTGACCTTCCAGAATACGTTGGTTGTAGTTACTTTACATTGTCAGATAACCAAGGGTCAAATGTCAAAAAGAAAGGAGACGCTTTCAAAACACGAGCAATACAGAACGGAAGACCGCTTAACCTTTGAATTTATAGTTTGAATCTTGAATGTGACTCTTGTTTCTTGTGCTTCAATATATGACGTAACGTTGTAAACTCAATGTCAGAACAGAACATTAGAAGGCACATCACACATAATGGCTCAGAATCCACATCTCAGGCTCCTAAATATCATATCTAGATTTTAGGCTCAAGGTTTCTTCGTAAGATTAGAGAGAAACGTACAAGTTATTCTAGGGAATTCTTATCTCCATAAGCAGAAACAGAATGTTCGACAAAAACCGACAATGCAAAGTATTAGAAACCATGAGCAGCAACAGTGCTTGATGGAGGTACGCCATGCAACAAAGTTTTGATTACAAAATTAGTCAAAAAGTGTCATTTAGGTCGAGTGTCATGTATTGGTCCCTGTGCCAAGTGTGATCTCATATTTTTCGGTAATACAAACTTCGAAATAATGGAAGGTACTTAGAAATTGTAACGTGAACGTTGATCCCGGTCGCGGTTGTGTTTGAGAACACGGTGAGAAATTCGAATGTTTCCGGCCAGAATTTAGGTCAGGTCAAGTGTCAGGCTGACTTCAGGTCGCCTTGAAGTCCAGTGGTCAACTTCTTTTGCTATACCTTGTTTGCGGGCAACTTGGTTTGGTTAAGAGAGAATTGCATTGCAGATCAGTAATGTACTGAAAGCTCAAGAAGAATAAGTCTTTTGTGATTTAGGTTAACAGTAAGAATATTTTAAGAGAAACGGGTGAACACAGAATGGCTGAGCCAAACCAACTTTAATTGTAGAACCTCTCGTGGGAGGTTTAGTTTTCTTACAACGCAAACTGAACAGAAAGTTGCTAAACAGCAAGTCAAATCTAGTCTAAATTGTAGGAACGATAATATTTTCGCGACTTCCAAGCGGATTACAATTCCTTTGTTAAAAAGAGTGCTAATTATTTTGGATTACTAAACGAAATGATTTCAACGTGAATGAGTAAGTTCAACTTGTTCAAGTAATTGCCAGAATCAATGCATTTGCTAACTTTGACGTTTTTACACTAAAATTCCTTTGCAATGCAAACGGCATGCCAGGATTTCACCTATATTTTCAACTTGAGTAAATTCTTGTATTGTCTTTTGCTCTCGTTACAAGCAGTAAACAAGTGCGATTGATAAATTGTTTAGTATTTACATTTGGAAGGTTGGACACACATTGTTATAATACTAAGCTGGAATGCTACCAAATTGTAACTGGGAAAATGCAATAGCATAAGAATACGCTTACACTGTTGTACTCGTACATTCTTGATTTTAGCTTGTTGAAACTTTATGACATCGCTGTCACAAATACTTTTATGTTAAAGACTTCTAGTGACGCAAATGCAACTGAATAAATACCCTTTATTACGTAAATAGCAGTTTATGGTACAAAGTACAAATCTTCGCTTAATTCATGCTCGTGTAAACTTAATTGAATGATTGAAACAATGTGGTATCATCACTTCATAATGCATTCGCCATGAGTTCTTCCATACTATTTGGATCGCCATGTCTCAGAATGTCATGGGCCAATTCTGCAGTCTGGCTAATTGACTCGTTGTGCATTATCTCCTCAAACTCCGTGATATTTTGGTCATCACTACTTTGCTTTTGTTCAATCTGTCGTCTTGCAATTTCTTTCAATGCCAGCCACAAGTGAAATAAAACGGAACCTGCAATGTTCAACCCATCATTGAGCGACCACTTCGTAATCAACCCGATTGCAAGACAAGTAATCACATTAAGCTTACCCTTGAAAAGGTATACTCCATTGAATAATTTGTCGAGAACGTCAAGCGTGTGCCTGCAGTAATTGACCTTCCTCAGGAGTCGTGCGTTCGGAAGTTCAGTCATCCCATTTATTCCGGCCTCATTCCCGTAATATTGACAGAGGAAATATTTGACTTGGGTGAATATGGAATGGTTTGAATGGAGAACTTGTCCGTTGTCATACATGTCCAGCCAGCGCTCTGTATCTTCCAAATTGGTTAAAATGTCAGGTCTCTCAGTTTCAATTGAATGCACAGTTTTGTCTAGAATGTTCTGGATGTCCTCTTTACTGGTAGTACTGTTGGCACAATTTGAGCAGCTCCATTTGCAGGCTTTGTCCTCAACTGAAAAGAATGCACTGAATGTAACCAGTGCGCAATTAGGGCACCTAATACTTGATAGATTGGTGCGACATTCGGTTGCGTCGGTGCACCGTGAGCAAGTGCAATGAAAGTTCCAAACCCGATCCATATCGTTTTGTCGCTCAGCGGTTGAAGCGAGGAAGGACATGTAAGTTGTGGCGATTGATTCACCTTGGCGAATCTTAACTGCGGCCTTCGTTACCATTCGACCATTTGAGAATGTCCCGTTGTCACTGTCTGAGGGACAGAAATACCTGTCCGTATTCATGATACAATTATGTGCCATGAACGAAGAAAAGAAAAACAATCTCTCGACACCAATTTCATTTGTTAGCTGGCTAAATGCATTGGTTCGGAGAATTCCCAGGCACAAATGAGCAGCATGGAGTATATCGTCAGTCTCGCACAGGATATCTGCACTCGGCGGTGGATCACAACAATCTCCAACGGAACCTTCAGAATCCGAAGAAAACATGCCCCAGTTCAACAGAGAGAACCCTTCATCTATTTCATCAAAAATGCGTCGCTGTTCGAATTCTTTCACGTTCGATTGTAGCTGCAAAAGTTGGTTCCACTTGAACCTGTCTGTGTGCTTCAGGAATAGGCACCTGACCGTTGTGATGAATTGACAGAGCAAAGTCTGTTTACACGGATGCTGGAACACATTCGTTAATAGCACTGGAGCTTGACTAAATATTTTGCACTCATTCTTAAGATGATTCTGAGATTCTGCGCATTTCGTTGAGCACACAATTAAATCACATGCTGGACAATGGACTGGGGCTATCACTTCCGACGATTTTTGACTCGCATCAACCTCACGTAATTTCTTGTAGCACGATGGACAAATGTATGTGTGAACACCACTCTTGGTTTCAGTATGATCAATTCTCGGTCCAGGCTGTGGACTCGTGCTGAAAGATGATGAAGACGAGCTGTCAATGCATGGACCATCCACGATACTCGGCTCGTCAATTATGACACTTCCTGGATCAATGTCACGCAATGCCTTCAGATATCGTCCAATTCGAGGGTCGTATTCAATCTTGAACATCGCAATTGAATGGAGCCCAAGCCACAATTGCACAATGACGACAATGAGTTTGTTTAATACTTGATACAGTTAAATAGTTTCAATTTTATGATACTAATACGAATGGAGAGTAAATCTCTGTACCGAGTTCGCGCGTTCGAAGCTAATTAAATTTTTGAAACTTGAACCTGCTTGTCATCTCTGGTGTTAAGTAACAAAGACTGCACTCGTACGTGTACAGAAAGAAAATCATACTGAGAGAATTACTATGAAGCGATCGCAACAGAAGTACAGATGAAAATAGAAACTTAGAATTTAGAAACCGACTGGATTAGGCTGTATCACACCGCCTTCCTTGCAAATGTGCCGGGATATCTCAGTTAAGTATTTATAGTAATTTATCGGGTTGGCGCCTCCCATGTGGCCCAAGTTGAGCCGGACACGTTCGGATGCCTTAAACAAGAAAAGTCGACTTTAGAATTGCTTAAATTATATAGAACTTGATTACTGTTGCTCACATCATAGCACCAAGCTTTGGCCATGGCGTCCTGATGATTGGCTGATGGCTGGTTCTGTGTATGAGCCAAGCTTGCTCGTGCTAAAACATTTTATTCATATCTTGTTCAAAGTTTAAGCGAGAAGAAACTATTTGCCAAACGAAAATTGTATGCTTACATAAAACGGCCGCCATTCCCATAATGTCGATGGCGCAATCGGCGAACCGAGTCATGAGGAACTGCTCTTCCGTGATGGTCTTTCCGTACTTGATTAAAATCTGTTCAACTGATTTGCTAAAGTGTCCAATAACCTGCAAAAATATGGAACTATTCTATAGCATATTCTTAAATCAATTAAATGTAAGGACTCAATTGCTAACCTCCGAAAGAAGCTTGGCCTCAGCTGCGAGGTTTGGGTGCACCAAAGGCCCGATTTCGTCCTTGGAACCACTGATACGTTTGGTTGCTTCGTCCGCAATCATTCCAATGTTATGCAATGGATTCTTCAGTGCTTTACTGAGCCTGGATAAGTGAGCCCCGGCATGAGCACAACCTTAAATATGAGCAATTGCTTCAAGTTATCTAATTGTTGCCAATAAGGATTTAAAGCCAACAAGGTGAGCGGCAAATATTTTACCCGTGAGAGCAATCAGAAGCCTCAGAATGTCGTTGGTTCCTTCAAATATACGAAAAATTCGCAAATCTCGGAGAACGCGTTCTAGTCCCGTTTCTTTCATGAATCCCATTCCGCCCTACACATAACCTTTTAAAGTAGTACATGTACAAATTGGCGACATCATCTTGTGATGAAGTTTACCATTATCTGTATCGCCTCATCCACCACATACCAAGCAGCTTCAGACGCAAATACCTGAAGGTAACCTTGATTTGATAATTGCGCCACATCGTCAGAGGTCTTTACATGAACAATGTACCTTGCTAATGGCAGCTTCGACATGATAATCTGTGTATCCTCTGTCCATGGCTCCTGCGACAATGTAAGCAATCGACTCGCACACGTAGTGTCTCACCGCCATATTGGCCAATTTTTCTTGAATTACTCCATAACTAAAAGACAGTTTGAAATTAATAAAACAAGTAGAGGAATGGAGTTGCTAGAAAGAACTTACTCCATAATCTTTTTATTGAACTGTGTCCGACTGACAGCAAATTCGGTGGCTTTAGCAATGGCCCACTTCATGGTGCCAGAGAGAGTTGCTCCCATACCAAAGCGACCATTGTTCAGAATATTCATTGCAGCCTGCACGAGACAAGGACCCTGAATCAAATCAAGCCCACACTCGAGAGCTAAAACACATATGCCTTAAACCCATCCCCAGGTTGAAGCAACACATTCTCAACCGGTACAGGCGTGTTGTCAAAGTACACTTCGGCCGTGTTCGATGCCTTTATGCCCATTTTCTTTTCAGGTGGCCCGTTTGTTACTCCGCCGAAACTGCGCTCAACAATGAATGCTGTCATTTTGGTTTTCGTTTTACCAGCCTTATCTGTGACGGGAGTTTGTGCAAATACTGTAAAAACTTCAGCAAAACCACCATTGCTGATCCAGAGCTTCTTTCCGTTCAGGATCCAGTGCTTTCCGTCGGGAGAGAGTTCTATAATCGCAAAAACCAATTTTGTACGGTCGCAAAATGGATACTCAGTATAAGCATTGACCTGCATGAGTCCTGACGCTGGCTGCATCGGAGCCGCTTGAGGGCTCCGTCAAGGCAAAGGCTGTTAGAACAAAAGAAAGCATTTTCTACCACTCTTGAAGTGAAGTTTACATTTAATGGCGTACCAGCAATTTTCTTTCCCGTGGCTACTTCCGGCAAGTATTTTTTCTTTTGTTCTGGTGTTCCGAAAAGTAAAATGCCCTGTGCATAACAGTCCCATAAATTCTCACAAACCATTTGAGCTTTGACTGGTACGTTGCCGCAACCTTGAATCCAATGGACTGGTGAGCTCCGACGACAATTCCAAGTGCCAAATCATGAAAACCAATAATTTCGCACACTCTTGCATACTGCGTATTATTAAGTCCCAGGCCCTGAAACTCCACCGGAACCTACGAAAAGGAATCCTATAGTCCTAGCCGCCTGTCCTATGCACCTCTCGTACTCAATTAATCTCTGTCTACCTGCAACCCGAATGCACCCATTTCCTTTAAAGCGTTCATTGTTTCTTGTGGGAGTGCCATTTCAGCATCGTTTTTCGCCGGATCGTTTTGCTCCTCCAAAAACTTTTCGGTCGGACCAACAAATGCCTCCAACATTTCCTTCTGCTCAGCATTTAAGACGGTCGGGTAAGGGAAAACCTGATAATGCAAAATTTTAGAGAATGGCATCACAAATCTTCGATTCATTCTCACGAGGGCATGACTTTAACCTGCTCTGCATGTGTAACACCAAGAAACATGTTCACTGCGAAGGACGTTGATGGTGGTATTTCTTTCGGTTGCTTCTTTTCTTCATCGTAGTGCACAGTAGATGTTCGTGTACTCCGCAGTTGGCTGGTAGAAATGTTTGCGGTCGAAAGTCTGAAACAGATGCAAATTCAAATTTCAATTTGCTTGGGGTCCAGCGAGTCATTTTACCTGGTCAAAAGTATTTTGTGATGCGCACTAAAAACTATTCTTTTAACACCTGCGAATATGCCAGTGAATTTGGCGAGGGTCGCGCGACTCGCCATCATTCTATAATTTTGCTAATACGATTTTGTTAAGCTTAGCCCTGATGTCCTACACCGTTAGCTTCACACTGTAACACTGGTACCTCGAATTTATGTATGTCTCAAAATGTTAACGACCTTGATATCCGTCCACTTGGTTGTCAGGAAAATGATTAACTACAAGACCTCATCCCAAAAGTCTTAACGTTTTTCATTGCCGGTTCATATTAACTTCGTTGTTCAGCTTTTCGCATAATGAAGTGCAAGTTGCAATTAATATAATGAAAACTTGGGAAATTGGACGCACTGTTCCGGTGCCAGTGTATTTATCAATCGCACCTAATTAGCTCGCATGGCTCTTGGTTTTTGGCTATTGGTGACGTTGATGAGAGCAATGTGTTGTGAGAGAAAGAAAAAAAAATACCCGAGAGTATGTTTGCTGTCACATTAAGAGGATTTACTGCTAATCCAATTTAATTTGTACCATTTTATTGTGTATCCATGAATTCCCATCCAATCGACGGCGGGTCAACTTCGTGCCATGTCATGAATTGCTTCAATGAGCAAGTAATGAAGAGCGTATCCGCTTTGAAGTGTGTAACTGGATCGATGTTTCAGGTAATTTGCTTTTATGAGTTTGACTACCGAAATCATCCACTCTAGATGTTTACTCTAGAACTTGAAATTGGGGCAAGAAAACATTGAATATGTCGTAATTACGAGAAGAATTTCCGCATTTGCAGAGTTTATGTGGGTAAAATGATGTGAAAATGCATTGGAAAACGCCACCACGAACTGAGTTTCATTTATGCTTTGAAATTATTACTGACAGGGACCGCTATTTAAGGATCAGACAAAAGAGTGAAGTTTTGCTCACACGAGTCCTTCCCAATTCAAGGGCCACTTTTTTATCGCTCCTCTTGATCAAGGGTGCGTGCGAGTCGCGTGTCAAATACCACATAGTAGAAAAAGAAATTTCTGCCCTCGCTCGAGAGCGAAGTGTGCAGCGCATTTAACATTGCTTGTACTCCCGCAACTCATGCTCGAATGCCTATCCACTATCCGATCACAGGACTCGTGCTGCCGCGCTGTCTTTCTCCAATTTTCTACTATTTAGACTACAAGTGGTTTACCAGCACTTGACATCCAAAGCAAATATTTGAAACAACATGAGATTTCCTCAATTCTCATCAACCGAGTCCTATCTTGACTTGTGTCTTCGTGCTCCGGGTAATATGAGAGCATGAGTTTCCCAACTTGAACACAGCGGGATTCCTTGTCAGGACCGAAGAGCGAAGACCTGCAACATTGTGGCCAATAATAAACAGCGTATTGTCGCCTGCCGTAAGCACTCCCTTCAATTCGAAATATGTTTTTGAAGTGTTCATTTATTGTACACCACAGCCGCGGACTTTAATCTCCGCATCAAATCGCATTGTATTCAGCAGCAGTTCGTGAAGTGCTTTACCGCAAGTTCAAATATTATCTCTTGAAAATCTTGCTTGCTGCCTGACTACTGCCCATAATTTCATTAATTGTCATCCACGAGTACAAGGTCTTTATCGCCATGTATCATCATGTTCAGTTGCAATTTCAAATGATGCTGTGGTGAGCCCGCAAAGATCGAAGGACGACAAAGATCAAGTTGACGGATAACAGTTCCGGCAAACTGTGGGAAAATATTGTCCAGTATCTCTCAGCATTTCGTTTGGCATTTTCCTGAAGTTTCCAAAACTGCTTTCGCGTAATTTGAGTTCGATTTTCCCTTTCCATTACCATCATATTTTGTAATTTAAAGCATTGAAAACAGAAGCGGGACAATGGACGAGTTCACCGGTTTCATATATTCATGCCATCATAAAGCAATAGGTGATCAACTGAATAATGAAGTCACACTTTCTCCATTTGAAGAACAATGGAACCTGCTGCATTTTTATTTTTAACAAATCGTTTTGTAAAAAATCACTGTTCTTTTCCGGTACTTAATTGTGGGAATCGGCACAATAATACCGGCGAGCAGTTACATAATTCAGAAGTTGCAAGCAAGACAAATGATTTTTTAAAGTTGATAAATATTAATGGTTTGTGGTTTCGAATTACGGAAGAGCAGGCTCATTGCCGAATAACAATGCAATGAGCAGCGCAGCCTTCGCCCCTCTGTTTTAGTCTTGCCTTTTGTTTCACCTGGCATTAGAAAAATGTGAGCGATTAACCCTTTAATTGAGTTTATCATGCGTTGATATTGTTCATCCAAGAATGGTCGAAGTGACAAAGTCGGATGTTGCAGCAAGTGAAAAGGTCGAGTGCATGCGCGTCAAGAGTTCAATGAAGAGTCAGATTGCGTGAAATAAAAATTGGGCACTTGACAGCCGACTTGTCATTTTTAAAGTCGTGAGGCTAGTTCGGCGTTGGCCCTCACTGCATCGCGTCGATCGTGCAACCCGCAACCCTCCTCTGATCGAATTCATTGCTCTTGACATTGAAAGGGTTCGAGTTTATTATCCAGCAATCATTTACGTCTCATCTCACACCCTTTCATTATCCGACTATTATCATCATCACTCTTCCACGTTTTGTTCTTGTTAACCCTATCAAATGATTATCATCATAATGAGACTGTTGGTTTTTTTTTTACAATGCGCGAGTCGCCAGTGTCTGTTAAGTTGATGGGAATTAAAACGTGGACCCAGAAGTGGGTTTAAAGAACAATAATTTCGTTTCATAATCACTCACTTCATCAAACTTCGAAACATATTGCACCAGACAGAAGCATCATGCCGACTAGCCGGCTAAATGCGCGTCGCCGCGCTGCAAAATATATGACATAAACAAAATTGACGCAGTTCGAGTCTGTGAAATGCAATTTTTCCGCGGTTAGTCCAAAGTCGGATGCTCACGAATCCTCAACGACGGGCCGAAAGTGGCGACACTGTTTTACTTGCTTGCAAAATCACAGGCTGCTCAATGGAAACTTTGAGTAGTGGTTTAGGAGGTCGTCTTGCTTTCCAGCCACTTCATGGTTAGATGCGATGCGCTATTTAAAGTTAGCCAATACTTTCCGTTCAGCCAAGCAAGCAGAACTGATATTTTACTTTGGAATCTGAATGAATAAAAGTTGAGTCGGGTTTAATGATTGAGCTCAATTGGGATCAATTAAGGCTGGAATCCACCATGAGTTATGTCGCAGCCGTAAAATTCTGTGAAGAATGTCGACGTAGTACTTCACAAATGCACATCATTAATTCGAGTTGCAGGAAACCACTCGTTTAGAAGTCAGACCGCGATTTCAGCATTCTAGCACCCAGTTTTGTCTTGGCCCGGCTCCTCGTATCAAAAGTTGAAGGGAGTGGTTGTTGCGTTTGCTTGTTACAAGCCTTCTAGACGTACTGTCCAACTTCCTGTTTTCTCGCATTCAAGTGTCTACACGTACGTGGCTGGCGCAAGTCATTCTTTTAATTGAAATAAATTGGCTTCAATTGGACAAGAGTTAAAGGACGTCTTTGCCATGCGTTCATTGATAGCGACAAAAATAAAAGTCCAAAGATCCAGGCCAGCATCCTGCAAGAGCGAAAGCGTACTTCAGCAAACAACAGGGCAGAGATTCTGAACGTATTCCTCTTGCTTTGCTGAGATGAAGTGAAAATCTCCGCATCGAATTCTTTCTCATCGCTTGCCGACTGGGGTGTTGCCACACAAGGAAGAGCTCATCTCTGATTGCTAGAGAGAAAAAGAGAGTCCAACCCCTTTTTCAGTCACATCTCTGTATCTAATAATAATTGTTTAATGTAAATCCCGTGAAGAGTGGAGAACGAGCGTAGCACATGACAGGGACAACAATCCCAGCACTGCTGCATGATGACGACGCATCTGCCGTAGCTTAACTGAATTGGTCGATGGCCGGTCCCACGGACCAGCTTTGAACAAAAGTCACAATTGCATCCATTTCGGAGTAATTCAGTCGAATTAAAATTTATTTCACAAGTCAATTCTAACCGATTAACAACGGCCTTAACGCGAGCCCGACTGAGTTGCGCTGAGACGATTCATTTTTGAAATTCGCTGTGCCGCGCCGGCGACTTGGCCCAGAGTGGCCGTATAGAATTAATTGTTGTCGATTAAGTCTAGATTAGATTAAAGGTAATCATTACTAACCATTTGTTATTAATATTTATTTGGGAAAAGTCGTCGCCCGATGATAAGTCTCAATTCGTTATTTGTATAAATATTATTCTTTCTTGATTGTTTCTTGTTAAGTTTCATTGGAACAATTTAAGTCAGCGCAGCAAGTGCAAGTGCATCAGAGCAAGCACGCACAGTGCGAACGAGAGTTGATTGAATTTGGCGTGATTGGTGATAATTGATTTGGATTGACGACACCACCGCAGCACGAGTACGAAGTAAGTGATTATTGCGTCAATTTGTGACTTGCATACTAAATCATTGTGCACTTGACCCTTCATTCATCTCAAAGAATTCTGGATTCATTGACTGAAATTGGAAGCTCGCGTGGGCTTGCAATTTCACACACTTTCCTTCATTTGCGTCTTGAAATTGAGCCCAATTAATCAGTTCATTGTTCAGTAGTGCTCAGCGTTGGGCAGGAACTTTGCAAAGTATCTTAATGAAAGGTCTCACGTCTTAATTAATAATCATTTTCTTGATTCAGTCATAAGTGAATACCTCTTAATTAAATGCGGCTGGCTACGACCCTCACAAAGTCTCACGTTACCCATGGCCGAAGCGCCAAACCAAGCCACAGCTTAGCTTATCAATTTCGGAAAGCGCACCGCACCCGCACTGATGCTAATGCAAGAAGTCTTCTTCGAGCCGTTGATCATGTCTTGCTCCGTACTTGCATACATTAGGGATTTAAAAGACAAAAGTCTACGCAAAACCTCATTAACCACAAAAGAAACCGAACGAACCACCATAAAGGCTCGTAGGTAGAGACGACAAAGCGTATCTCCTGCATATAGACTCACTAAGAATGCATTGGAATCCAATTATCGGCATAAGTAGCAAAGAAGTTCTATGGGAAAGATGATACATGGCCCAGTATGCTTCTTCGATAAATGCACACCGAATTTTACATGCGAGTGAGAAGAGTCAGTTAGAGCATGTTCTTCATTCATTAAGTTACACGCATTTTGCATTTGATTAGCTGCAGTTTGCCTATCGTAATTAATTTTCGGTTTGCCTGAGTCGATAATTTCAGACTTATCATCGACGTTTGCGAAAAGAAAGTGTTTGCTTTTATCTGTGCCTGGGTTTGACATTCGGAAAATGCTGAATAACAAGTACGCCTACATGATGGACAGGTTTGACAGAAGCTCAGTGCACATGGAAGGTCACACGCTGGACGACAATTTGTTCCCGGACCTGGTGGATGCTAGTCACTGTTTTAGTGGAGGCCACAATAACAACAATGGCGAACTATCGCCGTCAATGCACCATCCGCAGTTAATTTCGTTTCCACTGGAGTCGCAACACCAGCTTTCCCATCACCACCATCAGCATCAGCACCATTTGGTGCATCACCACCAAAGACAGTTACCACCACAGCACCAAATTCTGCACCAGCAGCATGTTCCTCAATATTTGCATCATCATCATCACCAGCAGCATCATTCCGAACAAAACCTACACGACCCCAACAATGACCTCAAAATATTTTCGCACGAGCAGCAAGCAAGCCTTAACAAGTCACCTGCAGCGGCAGCGACACCGTTTCATTCTATACAGGTACGGTCCAAGTTTCCACCTCGTTTCGAAACAGCATTAAACGTTTCTCGGGCAAATTACATCAGATGAGTGCAACAATAAAATGTGCGCAATGCTTTCATTCAAAGGTTATGTTGGGTCTGCATCAACCATACCCTGAACTTTCTCATATGTCTCTTGCACAGCAGCAAAATTCTGGCTCACCACCACCACCAACCTCAACACATTCTTCACAACGGTTGTCAAGCGATATGTCCATTGGCACCTCGATGGCGAGCCCGGGTAATTTGGCACAATTCGCGTACAAATCTGAACCGATGCTCGACTCCCTCGCGGCTACGAGCAATGGGTACTCATCGGCCGACAATTTGTCGCCGATTCCAGGATTAAACACGACAATGGCGAACGATGGCAGCACCGCAAGTATAACTGTGTCAACTGCGGCTCCGAAAAAGGAAAAATCTAAGAAAAATGTGGACAGCTCGACTAAAAAGAAGAAAACGAGGTGACGATTCGTTTCATTTTGTTTGCTAACTACTTCCTTGGCGACGGTAGAAATCGAGTCTGATATCTCAAATACGCACTTATTCATAAAAGTTCGAGACTGTGTGCCTCATATTCAGTTCGAGCTACTGAATTAACCGTCTTCTGTATACTTTTCATTTCAGAACCACGTTCACAGCTTATCAGTTGGAGGAGTTGGAAAGGGCCTTCGAGAGAGCACCGTATCCAGATGTATTTGCACGCGAAGAATTGGCGCTGAGATTACGATTGAGTGAGTCCAGAGTACAAGTTTGGTTTCAAAATCGGAGAGCAAAATGGAGGAAACGTGAACCACCACGAAAGTCGCCCGGATACGTAGCTACGAACCCTGGTACGTATTCGGAGACAATATATTCTCCTTCACTTAAACAATGATCTCTACTCCTCTGTGGCTAAATGCTCACCTCATCTTCATACCTTTTTCAGGCGGAACAGCATCGATTGCGTTCAACAATTTCAACCCTCCTCACGGAGGCATGTTGCCGCCCGTGCCGCAGCCCGAGTGGTCGTATGGGCCATCGTCATATCAGGAGCCGTTTAATGTCGGTTCGACGTCTCCACAAAACGTTCCGCCATACCCATTCCATCATCATCAGAATAATCCGTACCCGTACGCGTCGATATTTCCTTCAGGCAACAATGGTGGCAATAACGAAAGCATGGCAGGAGGTTCGTTTTATAATATGAATGTGAATGGAGTCGGATCTCCAGTTAACATTGCTACAACCCCACCTAGCAATAACAGCAACAGCAGCAATCATTTAACACCTCAAATGCCTTCGCCACAGTCAGAAGAGTACAAGCTGGACTTCACAAACATGGCAGTAGAAGAAAAGTACATTCCACCAGCCTTGAGTCAAAATGAAATAAGCATTGCATCGGCTCCCGATAGTGGAAATGGGAACCCATCGTCTCCGGGCTTAGCCAAAACTATCAAAAACAATTAACAGTACACGTGTTGCTGTTGTTGGGGGGTCAACACACAGTTGAAACGTAGTCACCTAGTAATTAGCGTAGCTGTAGCGTCATCATCAGAAACACAAGCAGTCATTCCAAAGAGCCTTTGTGAGGGTAATTCAATATCCCGATAAGTCAATTATAAGTTGCATTAAATGTGTGAGAGTAATAATTAGTGCAAAACGTAAGAAAACTTCACGATTACTTGTTGGTTTCGGTTCAGCATTGTAAAAGATTGAAGTAGAAAAAGAAAGGGTCAGACATTCAACCCAAATACTGATACAGCGATTTTTCTGGAAACCATACATGGTACGTTTCCCCATAGGCATACATGCCACATGCATGATGTATTGTGAGTGGGACAGAGGCTCGCAATTTTCTGTAACGACCATTAGTAGTAGTGTTCTGGTCATTCAATATCGTAATTTGTAATTAAAGTCGTTGTGTTAATCAAAATCTGCCGAGGCTAATTTCTATTTAGCTTTGATATTCACGCCAAAGTAAGTGCATACGCCTTTTGTGCCTTTTTGTATGTACATAAATTATGAAGTGTTTATGGTGAATAATTTTTAATTAATATCTGTAACCAAAAGTCACTAATTAATTTCTTGCTGAGGGATTGTATTTATGGGCTGAGTTTCCTTCTGTCGCTAATTAAGGGCTAAATACTCTAATTAGTTATACTTCATAATATCGTGGTTTCGATCGGGGTTGTTGTTGCACTAAATACATTTCTTCGCTTTAGAATTCCGTATGTGTCTCAGAAATCACGGTTTGTGTGTTTCTCGTTTCTTGTGTTATGTGAACCATTTTCTTCTGCTTGTAATAAATGGGAAATTGCGGTTTTATTTCATTAGTCTATCGGGGCATGAATTTTTATAAATTATGTCATCCACGTTTTCCTCATTCAGAGCACAGAATCAAGGAAGAAGTCTTCAGATGCCTTGCACGTTTTCATATCAAAATCTTTTAACCATGACGTAAAGGCAATTTGAGACTACTCCACGTAATGACAAGCGAAGGACAGCGCCGCGCCTCATAGACCTGGAAGAGGCTGAAAATGGTAAGCGACATAACGAGCCAAGAGAGCAGATAATGATGGTATTGATTTGCTAATCTGGCCGAAAAGATCTCCATTTGATTCGGTGAATCGAATCTGAAATGTCAATTTCTGAGAATCTTTGTTTTGCGCACAAGACGCTTCAAGTTTCACTCCTTGCTTTCTTCTGACGTAAATATTGGTCTGGATAATTTTTGCGCAATGCCAGAGTACACATACAACACAATACACAGAGCGACAGAGGTGGCTAATCCACGAACCGTTTTGTTGACCGACTGATGAGAGTAGGTGAGTGTTGTGCTCATTTTATGTTCGTTGTTTTTCCAAAGTCTTCGAAGTAGTTCAAGCACTCACGTACGCAAATTCTATTTCCATTTAGCATTACTTGGCATTGGAATACAGGAAAGGACAATAGGGAATGATTGGCAACCATATTTGATAGGAAAACTTGCGTCTACATCGCGCCGTGGTTGAAATGGGGCTTTAGTTAGGTAAGTTGTAACCTAACTTTAGATTTAATGTGTAAGCTCCTATTGTTGATGTTACCTTTACAACTCTACCTTAATTTAGCCATGCCGCGTCCGCAAATGGGATACGGGCACGCATAAGACAAAATCACCGGTGAGTATGGGTAGTGCCCTATCGCCCAGTTTTGGCAAGACTGACTCAACTCATTTGCAATATACTTGACTACTTTCTGGCGGACATTCACTTGACAGTTGATACAAGATGGGAAATGTGAAAAACCCGAATCAGGTTAGTTTAATAGTTTCATTATGCAGCTAATTGCTATAAAGGACCGTGGGTCTTTTTTCAGGTCACGTTGATTCACTACAATGATGTCTATGACATTGAAGGGCAAAAGAAAGAACCTGTTGGAGGTGCTGCTCGGTTTTGCACAGCCGTTAAGCAGTTTCAGCATTTGGATCCTGTTGTGTTGTTTTCCGGGGACTGCTTTTCGCCTAGTCTTTGTAAGCACATGCATACTGCCTTCATATCTCCGTTATCTCTCATTTTACTTGGCAATTATGTGTGCTTTTCTTCATTTAGTAAGCGCGGTTACCAAAGGGGAACAAATGGTGCCAGTACTAAATTCTGTTAATACAGCATGTTCTGTTTACGGAAATCACGATTTCGGTACTCACTTTGCTTGCAACGAAATCCGGAATCAGTAATAATGAAGTCACGCCTGAATTACAGATTTTGGTGTCGATAACCTCCTCGAATTGGTTGAGAAGTGCGGATTCCCTTGGCTCATGTCGAACGTGGTGGATAATTACACAGGCTTACCCTTAGGAGACGGACAAGTTACCTACACGCTTGAAAATAATGGCAAGAAGCTAGGTCTTGTAAGTGTAAGATGTGCATGATGTTGAAGCTAACAGACCAGCAGTTGAAATTAAGATGCTTGTGATACATTGCATTTCAGATGGGTTTGGTAGAGTTTGAATGGTTGGAAACTTTGTCCACTATAGATCCTGATCAAGTTACTTTTCGTGACTTCGCGGAGGTAGGGAATGAGCTGGCTAAGAAACTAAAAGAAGAGGTTGGTTGGAACCAAATTTTCAATAATTCAATTTACCTACGTTCAAATTAATTTTGGTAAGCATATTTTCTTGAATTTGAATTCAGGGTTGTGATCTGATCATTGCGCTGACGCATATGCGTTCTCCAAATGATGTTCTACTAGCTGAGAAGTGTGAGGGAATTCAGCTCATTTTGGGTGGCCATGATCATATTTACGAAATTCAGAAGGTAAAAACTTAAACTTAAACTTCGAATATCTGAAGTCTGACATTCGCCGCATTTCAGGTGAAGGGCATCCCGGTTGTTAAAAGTGGAACTGATTTCAGAGACTTTAGTGTAATTCAAATTACTTGGCCTTCGGCTGGAGGTGATCCCGAGTTCCTAATCGACCGAATCTCTGTAACATCGGATTACCCAGAGGATAAAGAACTCATGGATAAATTGGATGCATATACACGTAAGCCCTGCAATGTGACACTAAGTCTTCACTTATAAATATGCTGCAATTCTAGCTTATGTGTTTATCTTGCCGCAGATATGATGAATCAAAAAATGGATGACGTTCTTGGCGAATTTCATGTCGACTTGGACGGAAGATTCTTTTCCATTCGCACTGGCGAGAGCAACTTGGGGAATTTCATGTGTGACATTATGCTTGCGTCAACTAATGCTGACTGTGCGCTATTGAATTCAGGAACACTTCGATCAGACAGAATTCATTCTGCTGGACCTTTTACAAGGCGAGACTTGATGACAATCCTCCCCATGATGGATACGCTGGTCGTGCTAAGTGTCCTAGGTTAGGAATATACAAATTAGGATTGCAATGGGCATGCCTACACACAAACTTGCCCTATATATAAATAGGTTCACAATTGGTGGAGGCTTTAGAAAATTCTGTATCTCAATATCCGAAGCTGGAAGGAAGGTTTCCTCAGGTAATTCTCAGAAACTGAGCCATTAGATAAACTGGGAGTCATTATAAGTGGTAAACTATCCAAATATCCAGGTGTCTGGAATTCGTTTCGCCTTTGATCCGTCCAAACCACCAGGTAATTTCTGAATAGCCATGGCCATATCAATTGAGGTGTAGCTTAGAGGAATGATTTCTTTAACATAGGCGCTCGAGTAGATCCAAAGTTTGTAATGGTCGGTGACGAGTATATTCAACCCCACCAAGTGTACCGACTTGTCACTAAGAAATACCTCGCAACCGGCCATGATGGCTTTCTGTGCCTCGCAACTACTGAAATTCTAGTAAGAACCGGCGTACCTTGATTTTAAGAATAGAATGAATTGACTTTTAACACTCAACTTTCATCACGTGCAGGTAGACGAAGATGCTTGTCTGGAATTATCTATTGCGGTTCAGAACCATTTTCATGCAATTCAAGTAGTACAAGGCCACATTGTTCCACGACGAAATTCTCGCCATCACCAGTCTCTGGTTACTCTGTCCAGACGGCACTCTTTATTCCGATCCATGAGTACCGGATTTCATGATGTCTCACCAAAGAGCACACTGGAAAGAACGGTCTCCTTGTCTCCAAGACCGTCCCTATCACGCCAAGGCAGCACGTACGAAGACATGGAAAAGGTCACGTGCAAGTTGGAGCCGAAGGTTGAGGGTAGGATTGTAATCGTCAAAGATAAGGAGGTTGGTAAAATTCTTGGAAATTGTGTAGAGCGCGAGAATGTATGAATAATGTGTTTTGATAACTTCAATCTTGTAGACTTTGCACCAACTGATAAATCAGAGAAAGGAATGGGAAAGCGCTCGTGCTATACAAGAGGAAGACGAAAACGGGAGTCCGACATCTCCCGTTGGTAATGCATCTGTTATTATTGTGTAGAGGTGTCGTGTCTAGTCAGTTTAGTATTTAGTAACAGAAACAGAAGCTTTACTACTATCATCGCTACTTCAGATCACGGTTTTTGATGCTAATGTTAACAAAATAATCCAATAATTATTAGTTCGTTTATAACCAAGTATCTTTTCACTCCTTTCACAACCTGAATACCTCTACTTTGATATTAACCTGAGATTTTTCCTGAAATATTCCTGGTGCAACCTTTCCTGCCTCCGTCACAGTATTTGGAATGCTTTTATAGATTAAAGGCAAATGTCAGTATTGAAAGTAGTTCTATAGGTCACATTGTTCCTTAATTACCAGTCAGAATGTAATTATGCAAAAATGAACTAGTCAGGCCATCATGTCAAACGGCCGTTATGGGTTATGGCTATTGTTACTGTTGTTAGATTACAGACCAGACTTTTCTGTTTTAATCTCGTTGCTAGTTTGATCATCACACTTACCATATCCGCATTAAGTCTGTAACCTTTACCAAACAAGCCCATTTTCCATTGCGTGCAATAAATAACTTCTGATTACGACTTCACTCCAATAATAACTTGGTGTGCTAATTTTGTGTGACAGTTCAACTACTACCGTGTCTCTGTTCTCATCGTCTGTTTGCTTAGGCTTGTCGGGGGCAGAGAGCATCCGAAAAATTCGACAAGCAGCTTTGGAAATCATTACATGAGGAAAGTGAGAATTCGTGGAAAGTGGATTCGAGGTTGAAATTTAGATGCTTTCATGTTGTGATTCGAATTTCATTGTGCTAAAAATAGTGGAGTATCAACTTGCGTGGTCTCAAGTCATGATGAAAAATCCAAAACATGTTTTCACTACCTCAGGCATTTGTTTCTTCATCACAGCAGAAATATGTATAATAAACTCTCCTAGAATCTAGAAGCTGGAAACTTCTTCAGTTTTGCATAATCTCATTTAAAGAGAAAAGAGATTAGTTTCAGTCTTTCTCTTCGTCACCTCACCACAACTTGTGTCATCGCCGCATCTTTTCTTCTCGCGTGCAATTTCCATCCATCACATATTCAATTTAAATTTTCATTCTTGTTTTCTCCCAGCAGACAATTTGATTTCAAAGTGTCAAGAAAGCAAGCGCGGTACAAGCATTAGGATAGAAAGTACACGGTTTTGGCCGTAGCCTCAAAACATTTGTTTCCATTTTAGCAACTTGTGGTTATGAAATTTTTGTTTCCAGAATTTGCATTTAAAACAGTTTTTGCCTCTTGCTCACACAAAATGACATTAACCGAATCTAAATTGTTGTGCATGAAACACGGAACGTGAAACAAGATTTCCCGTTTGATGAAGATGAAAACCACCCTAAAATAGTTGAATTGACTTTTTCAATCTTTGCCTTGGATTTCAGACACTTCAGCCTGTCATTTGCTGCTCTGTAGTGATTCCAGATCTCTTCCTGAAAGCATCCAAGTCATGTCAATTACGCTATCTTGATGAAGATATATTGAACTATTTGTGCACGAAGGACAGAACCGTGAAGAATCTGTCTCATTTCATTTCATTACCCCTGTGTCCCTGCCACGAGCCTCTCGTGTGTATTATCATACATCGCATCAACTACAATTAAATTATTGCCGTATCAAAACTTTTGAATGAAAAGGGATGCAACAGCAACAGCGCAATGTTGGTCTCCATTCACGGAGACGGGATCCGTGAATAATTTCTTTATTGACGTTGTTAGATTTCCAGATTTGCCATGCTGGGGTTGGAACGAGGCAAGGGGACATTCTGCTTTCCACATCGGCAATGTCCATAAATACAAGATTGGTAATCATTCCATGAATGACATCAATGCTGCAGTGAGACGACATAAATTTGCCCCATTTCGCTCTTTCACCACACGCAAAACAGACCCCATGGAGAAAGAAATGGCTTTGGTTTAAAAAAGGAAAACGCACAAGCATAAGTCTCCCACCAAGTCTAAATTAGATGTACTCAAGAGAGACGAGATCAAAATCAAAATGAATATGTTTTTACCCTCAGCCTACCAGTACCCGAGGACTGTAACTGCACGCTGTGCTGGGAAAGTAGAAAGCCCAAGCAGAATCTCACATATGGTCAAGTCCGACAGTGCAGTGTGCGCGCGTGCTGCGTCTAGGTGCGTATCCAGCCAGAGGATTACGAAAACCTGTTATGAAATACGAAAATGTGGTACGTTACTGACTTCACAGGTCACAAGAGAAATTATTAAACGTGCGCTCTACTTATCCATTTGATTCATTTAGTCTTAATATAGATTTAAGGCGCCGCCATATGCAATTAGGTTTTACTTCGCCAGAATGCGGTTCCCACGATACACGCACTTACGCGCTGTTTCCTGAACGCAAATCCGGAACTCTGTCTGCAGCGAATGTGAACCTTGTGAGTTCGTGAGTAGTGAGGTCTATTTTCTACAAATCCTTAAATATCACTGGAATTAAGCAGATGCATGTTACGGTTGGGGTCGAGTTGGGTTTCACTTTTGGAATCAGGTTGCGACTGTAGCTGGCAATGACCAAATGGATGCCTTCAAAATGTTGGCGTACGTGCGTCTGGTGATGCAAATTGACCAACGTGAGCTTGAGAAAATGTCTAAAAAATCATTCAGTTAACAAACTTCAAAGTTAGCCCTTAAATTTCACGTGTGAAACCTGGCGTGCTTATTTGTGAACATGGGATTCCGCGTAGCAGTAGCATGTGGTACTCAAAAACATGATAAGCTGATTCCTGTGTTCATGAGCTGAGCAGATCTGAAACCGAATTGGAAAACAGTAACAGCAGCAACAGCATCCACTCAGCATCAGCATGGGAAAGTGGGGAACTGCGATGGAAAGACCACCACAAACTCCGAAGTACGGTGGCAATACGCTGTCCCTATAAACGATGTGTCTCAGCACACATTTTAATCAAAGGACATCCACCAGTCGACCCACACTGTTGTTTCTGTTTCGGGTTCTCACTTTCACATCATTCATTCCACAAACATCCCCTTCCGTGAGTGGTGAACCCGCATTGCGCATTGTTGAGTGCAGTGAGCAATTCATTTCATTCGAACCTTTGAGATAAGTACACAGGGAATACAGTGCACATATTGAACATTTCAGTTCATTGTTGTTCCCAATACATAAATTGACTACTGAGCAGAGCAAGGTGCTTGCCTGCTCTGACTGTGTTCGTACCGTGCACTCTTATTTGCCAAGTTAATAGCAATTTCAAGCGCTTCTTGAACATCTGCTCCAACTTTTCATTCATTTATTAACAAACAAGGGAAACCTTTCTCGGGTTTTTGCTGGTCCAGTCCCACGGATTCGAAGTCTGAACTTGCAACTGGGAAAATGCAATGCGTGAACATATGTGAAGTGATACACACAATCAACCGCAACGCACATTCTCATCAAATTTTCACAGACTTTTCATCCTTCAATACTTGGGGCACAATATTTCATTACGAAAAACGTATGCATTCTCTCATTGCCGGTTCGGAGTGAGACAACACATGAGTTACTTGATAGGAACAAAATCGCGTGCAGTGCAGAGTGATTTTGAGAATTATCCTTGGTGTACTGACTAACTGTGGTTATGGGACTTTTCGAAGCCAAATCCAAAATGGCTTTTTCACCAGCTTCGTCGTCGTCTCCGGATTCAGCAATCGTGGTCACTTCGGAGTCTTCGTCTCCTTCGTCTGCCGCACCGAAGAAAAAGCGTACTTTCGACATCGCTTTTCTCACCGGGCAAAGTGAGACTAGCGATGAAGCTCCATCAATTACTGGAAATGAAAAATTCTCTCCGAGCTCAGTTCTTGTCGAAGAAGATGACTATCAGTGCAATAATCGTTTCACAGTTTTATCTCAAAACTCAGCTGCTTCTGCTCTAAAAACTGAAAGTAGTCAGGTCACAAATCACAATTTCAGTGTGCGCAGTGGCACTAATAGTTCATCTGATGTAATAAACAATGGATCATGTCAAAATAACAAAGCGTTGCTGGAAAATGGTTCGAAATATAAATTATTTGCGACTCCCAGTGGCAATAACAATAATAGTAATGGCTACTTGGTTCAAAATTTATGGAAAGATCAAAGTAATGCTGATACCAGCAGTAATCCGAAAACAAGTGGCCGAGGTTTGAGTCGAAAGAACAGAAATTCTCAGGCAGCTGACCAGAAGTCCATTAAATCATCGGCGCAAGGAGCAAGACCCGACTCTAAGAAATTGAATGATTTATCGCCTCAACTCTCTTCACCCTCGGACATGCACTATCTCCACAGCCAACATATGAAAGATGAGTCCTCATCCCCCGAACGGCAGTCATTTGACAGTGTACATTTAAGGACAAATCACGACCTTGTCTCGAGTGCATCATTCCAGGCGAGAAATCTGCCGCCCTCGTCATTAACTTTTCTACCACAAATTGGTAGATTTCCAATCCATTTGCCATCGCCATTGATGGGCAATAATCACCAGGCTCACAACGGTTCAGCTTCTCACTCATTGAACCCGCAACCTTCAAGTACGTTTTCACCACCAATGCTTGGTGAAAAACTGACCAAAGAGCAACATCAGCAAATCATTTCTGCATTTCATCAACATCAACAGCAGAGCACGATGAACAAGATTCGTGCTGCTGCGGCGAACGGATTTTCACCGGAGAATCTGTACCCTCATCCGTATGCGCCGTATCCCTCCGCGGCGGCTGCAGCTATGATTCTGTCTCAATCACCAACGAATTCTCCGATTGCTAACCTCGGGCTCGTCAGTCCAACCCCGATGCAGGGTTTTCATCATAATGGTAATCCCAACTCTGGCGCAAATGGCAACGGTGCTCCATCGGCGGTGTCCCCAACTGGAAATCCAATGGTCACCGCAACTCTACTCCCACCTTCGCTCACTTCGTTGACCCTCCCTGCTCAGAATGTGTGCGCGAAATGCAACATTGGATTTCGCATGACATCGGACCTTGTCTACCACATGAGATCGCATCACAAACGCGAAACCGATCCAATGAAAAAGAAACGCGAAGACAAATTGAAATGTTCCGTGTGTCTGGAAACATTTCGCGAGCGTCATCATCTGACCCGCCACATGACAGCGCATCAGGACAGAGCAGAGGAGATGATCCACGACGCTACGATTGAGCATGAATCCAAGCCCATTGTCGTATAGACATTTTAAATGTGCTTCGTTGAAGATGCAACTTAAGTTCAACTTAATTGTGTAATCTTATCCTGTGATAATGTCCTCAGTCGTTCAGTTCGTAGAAGATCGTTTGAGTAGCACACTTTTGTTAAAGCAGTGTTCCGTGATAAGTTCAAAGCCCAGTCAATTGCTAAAAACTACGAATAATTAGCATAACTTTCCCCTGAGGTTTGTTTATCTTGTCATTTTTAGTACTTGGCATCTCGTTTAAGAAAACTTAGACCTTGCAATTATGGTAAATAGCAAAAGTAAGCCAATTGGTGTCTCCTTCTCCTGTGTGTTTGTTTGTGCAAGCAATAAAAGTCATAATGCTAATCTGTTTTGAAATTTTGAAATGGTTCACAGTTCACGCTCCAGCCACGGGTCCTACGGTCTTTTGTAATTGTTGCAAGATTAGAATGATACCATCCTAATCTGACGAGACGTTGTGAGATGGTTTACTCCGCTAAACCTCTTCCTGAGCAGAAACTTCTTAGTGAGTTCTCTCATTGGAATACGAGATAACAGAGAATCTGCAGGAAAGTTGAACAAATGCTTCCATTCAGTCACAGAGTTCCGATTTTCAGATACGAAAGATGACAGCCAGTTTAGCCAGGACGTTTTCACCCGGCTTTAAATGAAACTGTATCATGAACATCATGGATAGCGCAATTCAAGATTCTGGTCAAGAGGTCCTACTTTTACGATTAAAGACTTGGTCTACAAGAAAGGAAACGGGCGCGACGCATCTACTAATTTACATATTCCAGTCGTTTGAGTCCGGCGTTATCTTAATCGCTAGTTATAATTTAGGTAACATCATTTAAAGTTCTGGCATTTAAGGCAGTGAAACTTAAAATTACCTCAGATTTTGCTTTCTTGCACCCTGATTTTAGGATACAAAATGAGCGTTTAGTTGAGGTATTGGTCACAAACAATTTACGTCGTTGAAACTATTTTGGAAATGTCAAGATATGCCCACATTCAGGTTTTAGGCGCTATCGGAGGCTGTCTGTTTCATATTCCCAATCAAATTAAAAGCAGCATCTAGTTTTATGCAATTTCACGCAAGGGATTCGAAGATTGATTCTGGAAATACTTGTGTTTGGTTTAGGATGACACTTGCGTCGCATTCCCAAAAATTATGGCCTAAACTTTTGCATCATAACAATAACACAATATTGCCCCTTGCCATACTTTTCTCGTAGCAAGCAGAGGGAAAGCATACTGTATGTCATATTTATCGGATTCTTTTTCTCACTTCCTCCACCGCGTAATGCATTGGCATAAAACTTCCTGGCGAGTCAACAACTTGAGCACCAGCACCCAGATTGCTACGGTGATACAGTTTTTGTTTAGGATTTTATGATACGATGCTTTCTGCATATCTTGCATTGCATTCGAAGAGAGGAATCGGAGACTCGTTTCCCGTCCAGGCCTTGTGCACTCTGCACTCACAATTTATCCTTAACTTGACAGTTAGCAAGTGGAATCTGTAAAAATAAAGTTGCCTTTCTCCGCTACTTCTGCTTTTATAGAAAGATAAGCAATCTCAATTTCAAAATATTAGCTTCTCAACTCCAGACTCTCGTAGCAGATTTCTCTCCTTTGACAAACTAGCAATACAACACTGCGGAGCTACGTGAAGGGTACAAAATAATATTTCGTGGCGTAATGGGTTCAGTACACAATTGGTACAGGAGAAGCGAGAGAAAGAGTTTCTTCAGATTATTGCACAAACGCTGTTTATTACTCCTTGTATCCGTGTTATCATTGAACAGATGAAGCCGAGCCGCGGCAAACCACAATTCGCATGCGTGTGCTTAGAATCTGAATTAACGCTTTGTTGTCCAAATTAATTTTTTTAAAATGAAATCTGATTTTTATCAATATTCATGGGCATTGGACATTTATTATTTAATGTGCACTCAAAGATTTGGAATACTTGGCTCAATGTCTTCATTCTGAATATTTTGCAGGTTACATTAAAAGCTGAAGAAAGTATGTTCTCACCAGCCTGAAGAAGGGATATGAAATTGGAGCTAATAAAAACAAGACAGCTCTCCTTCCCGAAACGGTCCAATATTTCGGAGTACGAAGGCAAATAAATATTAGTCAATTGACTATAGACGACTCAATATTGAATGCCATGCACTTCGGAAGGAAGGCAGACGCAATTTTATTGTGATGAAGAATTGCTTTTCTTTTCTCTTTCACTTTCATGCGACGATGGGCAAACTAAACTCGTCCGAAAGATTCACAAGAATGGAGGCAATAAACGGTACAGAGTGTCTGCAGGCTCATGCATTCTGTGGCGTACTTAAACTTCTCGCTTAGTTAAGTCTCACAAATGTACAGCACGCTCCCAATGATTATATTGCATTAGTAACCACATTGAACCCAACCACAAAACCCATCGCATCAAGCTCACGACCGTCATCACCATGATCATAAAGACAAATCTTTGGAAACGAGAGAGGCAGAAGGGGAACATATTATTAGATGAGATGAGACTTACATTCATTTAGTTGGCAAAAACTTTGCTCAAAATACCAACGACTTATTGTGCTTAGAACTTTTCCACATGTCTCCTCCATTCCACGTTAGCACCGCTGCTGAGTGAAATGAAGGAGAAGAAAGGGCCATGAAGAAATAAGTCAACGTCTGCAAATCTGTTTCCTCTCTTCCATCTGATAACCCACAAACTTACGTGCGGCTCGATGAATCCTCTTAAAACAGTCCCGCAAATTACGACCAACACCGCTAGGAACTTCTCGCAATCATATTTTTCTCTATTAGGTTCACGAGTTACGATTCCATTTGCCGCGAAAGCGCTGCAGTGAGCAAGGCATGCAGTCATAACTAAAGATGATGATACAGACTTTTGCCCGAATTTATTCTTTATTTTTCCATATTCTCTCTGAGTCAATTCTTTCTCTTTCTCCCGTCCTACCCTGCCAGGAAAGAGCCGGGCTACGCTGGCTTCACCCAGCAGCGTTGTGCCATGCTTGACAGATACAAATATATTATTCTGACAGATCAAATACATTAATATATTATAATCAAATCATGGAGCTTGTTGAGCAGACTGAGGAAGTAAGGAAGGAAAGAAAGATGACCCGACCGCTGTTAATATGAATGTTGTTTGTGGTGTTGGCTTGAGTGACCAAAACAGCAGCTTGTTTGCCAAGATTTTTCTCATTTTTCTCATAAGTATTCTGTCCGACAGTTATATTATGAGCCTATACACCGGTCTTATTGGCTGCACCAAACGCACATTCTCTTGCATCATGCACTAACATTATCTCTCCCAACCATCCATGAATTCATCAATTAACTAAGTTTTTACATCTTGTATGGTCAAAAGCTCTCAAGCTAGCCAGAATTAAACCACGATTCGTTGACATAAACTGAAGCACTCTTGGTAAGCTTTACCACAAAGTCACTAAAAGATTCCAATTCAAGTCGGCTCATACGTTGAATCAACAACACTTTCCTTTCAGCTTGGGGTTAGTTCGAACTACTGCTGTAAGGTCGAAACTAGGAGAACGTGACAGCAAACTCGAGTCTTTCAGGCCCGTCAGGTGAGCCCAGTATTTCAACTTATTTTCCAAGAGCTGGATTGATTGAGTCTAGGCAGCATGGGTTCGCTTCCAAGATTGACGCTCCTCTCCAAGAATCCTCGAAGGGAAAAGAAACGCGTTGAATGTGTGTCCTGAAACCGAGTCTCAATTTAATCAAGCACAATCTGAGTCGAAGATTAGAAGCGAAGAATTCCATAAGCGAATAATAGCTTTTGTCTTATGGTAGCGATAACGTGCATGGCAGTCGCAATGCGATTGCAGAGACAGCAGCTGCAACGTTGAAGTGTTTATGTACGGAATGATAAAAAGCCGCACAACACACAATCAATTTCAGCAATTCCCTAGTGCATAAGTTTCCAATTAATCTTTTGATGTCACCCATCCATCACTTGAGAATGTTGCTTCCTTTTGTTGTACAACGGCGCGTGTTGTTGTTACTCCCTCCGCGGAAACTGAACGGCTAGCCGTGGACTTGTTCCTGTTTCGTCGGGTTCGTTTAGTTGCAGCAGCCGCAACCCTCGAAATCCGGATGCTTAAATAATTTCAGTTTCTGAAGCTGAGGCATACTTTACTCGAGTAAATGTTGTCATGCACGCATGCACAAAAAGTGACAATTTAAAGTCATGCTCTGCGGCCTGCATAATTATTAGCATTTGCAAGGTCAAGATCGCTTAAACATGCGATTCATTTGTCAGCCGTAACAGGATGTCCAAACTATTAAGATTCAAATAACCATGTGCGCATGAGATCCATTCATTTTGGATGACACTTAATTGGACTCTACTAAAAATTGGAGATCCCACAACTGCCACAACAGACAGTGGGAGAGTAGAATTGTTCAAATTCAATTGTTGGTAAATTGCGATTTTCATCATTTGGTGTACTGTGATGAAAGAATGATTCTGTTTCAAATTCTTTAAAAGCAGTCGTCAATGCGTCAAGTTACAAGTTGTACTCCTAACCATGCCGTTGATGAGTCGCCAACGTTATTACTCGCTGAATTGCATTTCTTCGAAAACCAAAGATTCGGAAGTGTGTTCCGATAATATTTCAGCTATCACAATCATTTCAACTTTTACAATTAAGGTCGTAACAGACCATAACGATAATTCAGTGCAAACCGGTGCATCTCCAGTGAAGAATTTCTTAGTTGGCTTTGCAGTCCTTAAGCCGATAGACAAAACCAAAATGACACAGATACCTTGGAATTTTATTGCCCATATTCGCCAACATGACAATGTCATTAATGGCACTGACAGCAAAAAGTGTTGGATGACTTTCATCTATTCACGCTTTCGTTTTGGCGTTATTGTGGACATTTCCCCACCATTCCAGTCATTCTGTATCTGTATTTCTGGAAACGGAAATTGCATCATCTTGCGAGTCGCTGCGCAAACGTTCCTGGGCTTTGCTGAATGTCATAACTCAATCCACACCTGCTCTTGTATCTAGTTTTGCGTTTTTTGTCTCCACGAAAAGTGCAACATTGTCTGCATCCTTTCAGCAACACTAGCAATAAGTGAATTGTTCATACTGTCAAGGGCACCCGTGCTGACTGGACAGGGCGAGTTTAGCACTGACACCATTGTAAATTAAACCATTACACTTACAATCGGAATAAACTTTGGATTTTCTCAACGTAATTCACATTCAGATTGGAATAGGTCTAGCAGTGCTGGCTCTTTTCTGTTCCGGAACTTCCATAATATTGACCCGGAAGCTGCCAAAAATTGACTTTGCCACTTTAATTTTTGGATATGGAATTGGTGGCCTGTTAGTGAGTTCAGCTAGCTCTATCCAGAAGTTTTTCGTTGTCCAACTGAGCTGGATGACATTCTCATCATTAAGGCATTAATCTTCCTTACATTTGCTGGTTTACAATTCTTGCGTTGAAATATGAAGAGGCTGGAAACGTCTCAATAATTAGTCTGTCGTACGTGCTATTCGCATTTTTATGGCATATCATGTTTTTGGGCTAGTATCCTGACTCGATATCGTAAGTGTGCGTTTCTAATTAATTGCGCATATTATTTAATAACATCGGTTAATTAATAGATTCAAGTTTTAGGCAGCAGTGTTTTTGTTTAGAATTACTGGCAGCATAATTGTGGTGACCGGAATTTTGCTGACATCGCTGAGAAAATGAGTGCAAGGATTGCCGGAAGAAAACCCGACAAAGACTTTCATTCTTGTTCAAATAATTCCGTGTTTATTAATCTGACAGTGCAATGGAATAAAGATTGGCTTTATCACGCTTTTTGGTTTTCCATCCTTCCACCCAAAAAGTGGCAGAACATTTGTTTTCAACGTTCTCTCCATTCATTCCCGGAATATGTTATTTTCAGTTTCGTGGGCATTCAGCCGAGTTGTTTTCCAATATCGTTAATGGGTTTTCACAATTTTCAAACTGTGATTATTATTAATAGTATGAATATATAGAAATGGAATTGAGTAATTGAGTAGATTGACTTGACGCGTCTTCCCAGTCGTCCCTCCTATATCTGTCTGTCTATCTCGCCACTTTGCCGTGGTTTCACTCATGCAAGTTCGTGTCGTCTAGTCGTATTTCATCCGTTCCTCGGAACAGAGTGAGAAATTATGAATTTGGTATTCTAGATTTTATGAAGAATGATCAAGATGGATTGTAATGCAAGGAAGCGTAGACAACTTGTTTTTCTCCAAACTTCACTTTTCAACTCTTTCCCTCGAATTCAGCAGTAGACTACGGCACGACCAGCGACCCTCAAACTCCAAGTCAAGAGAAAATACAACATTTGTTCATCTTGTTTTATCTCTCATGCTCTCCATGTGATGCTTTGGTGTAAAAAAGTAGCAAACGAGTTCAATTGGAAAATTCATCATTTCCAGCTCACTGCTTTCATCCTATATGCTTTTCCTCCTCTTTCCATCTCTCATCTCGTCACTCATGACTACTATCCAATCCCCGGGTCCATATTCTGCGTTTTCTTTCTGCCTGCGTGTAACAGGATTTGTTTTGTTGTTGTAGACTTGACGCGACGAGCATTCACTCACCGACTCACCACTTTCGTAATATCATTAACAACAACTTGAGGCACATTATTCACAGCAGAAGTAATCTGCATTATCCGTATTACATGATGCTTAACTCAATTTCCGACATGAGTTTTGAAAGCTCAATGCATCACTGTTTAGCTACTCACATTCTTCTGTCCAGCGATTAGCTACAGTTAAGCGTCGCGTCACGGCAAAGATATGCATACAGAACATAGAACAGCGGCCGGGCGCCGAAAACGTACTTTAACAAGATTATTATTATGACTTGCTATTTATTGCCGATCCGAGACTTCGAGTTGGGGTTTCACACAAAACGCATTCCCCTCCCAAAACAATTTATGTAAATGCGACTGTCAACTAGTTTCACAACTCCAGTTTATCACAACTTCACAACAGTCTGTCATTATTAATGGTGGTGAGATAGCATTTTATTATTACGAGTCTGAGTAATCGTAATAACGATGAGCGTGCTACAATAATTTGTCTTAAGTTATATCGTCATGAGCTGGAACATTTGAATGACGAACTAAATCTGAAAGAATAATTGGCAATAAAATATTACGACTTCGTGGCAAACGCAAACGTACGCTGAAACTCCGGAACCTGGTTAATTTCTTTATTCGTGCTCATCTAATATTTATTCATCCACGTGATAGACGCTGAATGAGATGCACCATGCGCGGCTCTGTCACACTACGTAACATAAACCTTTACATTTTCTTATCAATACTTTAAACATTGTTGAGTTTTTTGGTGCCCCAGAAAAGATTGATCATTTAAATTATTATTTTATTTGGGATGAAAATTCAGTTCAGCTAAAAACAATAGGACCTCATGGACCCTATAGTGGGCTGTAAAAATGACGAATTGAGATGAGACCTCTTCAGAAAGCAAAAAATCCCACTTCGTATCCTAACATTACCGAGTTGGGTTCATTGCAAGTGGGAATTCCGTAATTTCGGCCCGTACACTTTCACACAGCTAACAGCTAACGCCATAATAATCGTAATACTTTCTCCGTATGCAAAAACTTGTCAAGATATCATTCATTTGGCGCTTGCTTCGCATATGATCATAAAGTGGCGACGGTGCCAACACGAATAACTCTTCTCGGCGGCCGACAGACACCCGACGGCATTTAAATCTTTTGACAATTTCTCCCGCTCATAAAACTCTTTTTTTGTGGAGACAGTGAGAAAAAGTAATCTCGGTCTAATAAAATTTTTGTAAACCACAAACTTTGAAAGAGATTCGGAGAGGCTGCGCGTTGGTGTTGAAATGCGCGCGGACTTGGGCGAGTGGAGCTGGGCGAAGGGAGCCGTGAATGTATGGTAATTGATGTTTATGATTCCAGGGACAGAATTTTCTTTTGTGGCTGGGAACAGTAAAATCATTTTGTTATATATGACTTGGTCTGGCGTATGTAGTCGTAATGTGTGGTGGTTAAAATGCAGATGTGACGATCTGAGATGTATAAAAACAGAAACGTGTAACCAGACGAGACCGTGGAAGGAGATTGAGGATCAGCACCCGAGAGAAAAGAATTGTTGACGATAAGTCAAGGATCATTTGGTTTTAAGACTTTTCTGTCGAAGAAGAAATTATGTGTTGGAAAGAAGAGCAGAAGCAGCCACAACGCAAACGCGGAGAGCGGGAATAAAAAAATAAAGTTAAGAGTTGTCGGGCCAAATATGAAAAATGGTCTTCTCCTTTTTATACGTTTCTTTTACCCTTCTTGGTCTACCATATTTATAATATGATCCGCGAATGTGCTCGCACTCAGTCCGTGGAAGTGGAATGGCAAAGGCAAGGGAGGAAAATAGACCAAAACGGAATATAATTCGGAGTAGCGAGTGCGGACGCAGACAGAACTCGAGAATATGCAGCGATTCCGAGTGATAGTTGGGAAAAGTTAAGAAAAAAGAAGATGCAAATTTCAGAGTTAAGACCATTTCATCACTTTGATGGATGTTGAAAAGACATATTTATGCAAATATGCTGGGCCAGCGCCATATTTACGAAACGAAAATTGTTCCCCAAACTGTGCATGTTCTCTGCATAATGGACCCACATATTTCATCTCTCGCAACTACTTTTGCCCTCAAATCCATCGCACTCAATGCAAATCAGTTGCTCCTCAGCTGCTTAGTAAGTAATTTTTATATCTTTTTCGCTTTCTCCGTCGGTGAGACTCGCGTGTGCTTGTGGTGCGAGCATGTGAACCTCAACCCTTTATTTCTCATCCGGCGAGAGCGAAAGCGAATGCAGACCTCTTTTAGTTTAAGGCTTCTCGACGAGTATAAAAATTCATCCCTGCTCACAGCCACGAAGTATAAAATATGGATAACGAATTTTTTATATTATTTTTAAATTCTTCTTATTCTCAAATGCGGAGTACTTTTCTCGGATAAAATAAGAGAACTTTCTGATGTACTTATTTAATTTATTATTCGAGCCCGTTCCCGCACAAAAATAAAACGTACGCCATGCGGAACGTTCTACAATTCCTTCAATTCTCCATTTATTCACATTTTTATAATTTGGTATTATTTCAAGATACTTTTTTATGTTCAGCAGTTCAGCTTCTGTTGTCTCTTGAAAGCAATTACAAAGAGAAATGTAGAGAACTACGTACGATTCGCCTTTTTTAGTTTTGCATGATGTCGTATTCAATTTGAATTTCTGAGCATGCAACTTCTCCTGCATTTTGAGAAAGGATTCAATTTCATATGTTTAAAAAATGAGGTCGAGTTTACTTCACTCTACGCCCAAGCTTCAAATTTCAAGCATATTCAAAAAGCTCGGCCATCAAAATCCACACCGCAGAATAATGATAACAGAAAAAATCAAATCCGATTAGACTCATTCATCAACAGCCATGGAGTGTGACAAATTTTATTCTTAAGCCTAAGCCTCGCATATGCAACAAGCCACCGATCTCACAATACAATATTCGATTCGGCTATCTCTGTCGAACCAGTCAAGCGAAAGCTGCTTTCTAAGCCACCGCGGCAGCGAGTTAACTAAAAAAATCTAATCCGCTTCCCAATTTCAAAATTTTAATCTTTTTATTCTTACTTCACGCTTATTTGTCTGCCACTGTGAAGTTGCTGCGGTTTGTCACTTTGAAGTGGCTAAAGTGACTGCGTGTGTACACAATTTGGGCGAGCGGCCCGAGTTTACGTTGTCAAGTTCGTCCGCGTCAACAAAGTGTGAAGGAGAAAAGACGGCAGACGGACGCCAGCCGAGGGCTAAAGCATTCTCGCAACTTCTGACCGATTACGTATTCTTGAAGCGTTAGAAAACAGGCCGCCGCTCGCGACTGAAGTCTTCACATAATCGCATAAGGCAGTGTAAAAGAGGAAGACAGATTGCGGCTAAACCTTAATAATAAAGGGAGGCTGGATTTGGATCTAAATAAGTTTTTGGCATTTATTACCTCCGGTTAATTAAGTCGAATGCAAAGTCAACTCATGCCAAACTGGCTCTCAAGAAAGACAATCATCCGGAAGGAAATTGTAATAAGTTGAGCAGAGACAAAAGGTATTTAGCGTAGTGTGTTTGCTATCTTGACTTTCTGCTTTATTACTTTCCTGTGTCTGACTATTAACCTACAAGTATTTGACGTCAGAATCCAAGACCAAATCCAAGTTGCTTAATGCTTAATGCGTGCTTTCCATATTCAGCGATATTACAATAGAGCAGCATGACAATGGCAAAGATAACGGAAGACAATACAAGATTTTCTCAAGAGTAAAAGCAAAGATACAAGTGTCACGGCTTGTAGTACATCTTACATTTTACATGCTAATTGAAACAAAAGCTACAGCTGTGGTTGTGGAGAAAGAAGAGAAGTCATTAAAATAGTTTTAATGAAGCAACCTTTCCTTTTGCACTCCGACGTGGTGGTGTGCTGTTCAGAATATAGATTTCGCATTTTCGTTGTCTTTTCCATTATCTTAAGTTGCCTCTCATCATAAATTACACCCTTTTGATTTGTATAGGAACAGAAATAATAACCCTCTTTTGCTTTTGCTCTCTTTGTGTCAGGGAGAAGTTCCTTTTTCTCTGCCAGCGTAAATTATGTGGTTTAAATAATATGTTCATTTGGAACAGTTCTCCTGTGCCCCAACTGCTATCGCAATTCCAGGCACAAAATTTATTCAGAACATAAGATAAGTCACTAATGGCCGAATTTGGAAGTTGCAGCACGTAAAGGGTTGGTTGATGGAGAAGAAAGTACAGCTTGAAGTTAATTGTCTTTCTGATTTCAGTGTGCTCTTGTGCAAATCTTGAATTTCTGTTCAACTCCATTTTTGTCATTCACTGTTGAATAAGAAAGTAATTTATACATTTTGAAAGCAAGTCAAGAATTCGGAAGATGTGAAAGTTATTATATTCTAGCCGTGCTCCTTTGCAATGTTGTCCTCGACCTGGAAGCATGCTGCCGTAATTTGAAACTAACCTTCTTTATGCGACGACTACGGCATGACTCCCAAATGGCCATCTCAAATCTGTATTTTACACTTGACCAACATGAAAGGAATTCGAGAGCAATGGCCAGTCGTTAGCATGGTTCCAAATTGCACATCAAACAGGAATTTTGAGAATCTGGAAAATTTCTGGACAAATTCAAATTAGAGGCCAACTAAAAGAAAATGATTCGGACTCAAATCGAAGTGGTACAAAGAGAAGATTGATGAAGTCAAAGACAAGAATAATTCACACTTCGGGATGAAAAAAGTCCTTTGAATGTGAGTAAATCAAAGCCTCTTTCTTTCCTTGCTGCCCGTTGGTGAAAGGAGAAAAATATTACCTACTTATATGAACTCCCGGCGCAGAAAAGGCAGCGAGCGTGAAAGTGTCAGACTGGAAGTGAGTTGACTTGAGAGATTACAAGTGTCCAGTTGCCTATAATTCTTTCTTTGAGATGGTGTATGGAGACTGCGAATGAGCACGGTGCTGAGCGTGAGTAAATTGAATGAAACGGACCGATATGGGATTTTGAGAGAATTGAGTAAAGCCCCTCGACTAACTCTCAGAACCTGATGATTGAGACTTTCTTGGCAAGAGCTTCGCATCGTGAGAACCGGGCAAAGCAGACACGGAGAGGCGCTGAGCTCTCCCGTCCCCAGTTTGTTCGCTCTTCAAAATCCTAACAAAGTGGACGATGATTGCACAAAGATTGTCAATTTGCTCTTCTCAATATGGAAAGAGCCTTCGGCTAACTCTTAACTATTATATGTATGCGCTATCATACTCATTCGCCCACTTCATCTTCTCGGCTCACATGAGTTTTATTTCCCATTACTTTCTGTAGCTTTCTCCCTGAACTTTCGCGCAGGATGATATCCTTGCAGCCCAACGTTCAAAGTCCGTGGGGTTCTTTAGGAATTTAGGATTAAGCATGAAGTCAAGGGGTTGTGAGAGTGTCTCATTTTCTTTTCCAGCTAATTTTCGCCATTGAGTTCTATTCAATATTTAGAATTTCAATGCAAGCTTACTGAATGCTTCGAATGCTGGTAATATTTGGAAATGTCGGAATCAATTTATCAACATACTAGAAACATACATCCATGAAAGAAATGTTTTGTAATAATTCAGCAGTGAATACTGGTCAAAACCAGCCTATCAAGCCATATCCAATGACTCCTTGCTTGACGTAAGTGACAGGCGTGTTCGTGTTTGCCGTTTGCCGACTTTCACCTGCTGCCCAGTCTGCAGGCAACTGCCACAGTTTGCACGTGCAACTTGAATGATTACAACCGTGACCGTGAGTAGGATGAGACTCGCAATATGAGTCATGAGTGGGCTGTTGACTGCCGAGTGCAGCACGGGTAAAAGTAAAAGCCTGAGCATCCAAGAGGGATGCTCTTGAGTGCGCAAAGCACGAGTACAAGTAAGTATTGATTGGAATCACGGGACAGCTTTCTTACATCATGCTCGCTATTACGAAGTGGAACTTGTAGGAAAACGTTGGAAATATTACCACATTGTACTCGCTAAATCTACCTAACGAAAGTGCGGATAAAGAGCAGTTCTTTTTTCCACTTGAACTCATCCTGACGTGGTTGAATTCCTGCGCTCACGTACGCTATTAGCAAGACGAACTTATGACAAGAAATCCAATTCCAACGCATATGGAAATGGAGGCCATTAATCAAGACGCTCATTTGCGTAAGTACACGCTCATGTATTGCTGTAAAATTCCTTTCGTAGAAAGCTGACCTTCTCTTTAGAAATTTTGTATTTGTGAAACTCGTTCTCTCATAATTTCCTTTCAGTCGGAATTCTACAACGTTCTGTGAGCGTGGATTCCGGGAACGAAATCAACCATGAAATTCTACAGGACCGCAAGTTCTCCAATTATGGACGGGCATTACCTTTGTCAAGGTGAACTGAGAGATTGATCTGAGCACATCGCAATGATCTTCTCCATGAACGCCATCAAGATTGTTACTGTTAATCCTCGTGAAGTGCTCAACTAGTAGTATAAGCAACGCACACAATAACTACTACTCGGACCTGGTCATGGCCGCGACCAATAAAGAAGCAGAACAGAGACTGAATGATAGTCCGGACGAATTAACTGTGATAAATACCGCTTCTGAAAACGAAGAGGACGGATTGGCAGAGATGCAGAGATGTACTTACTACAGCAATCACTGGGATTTGGAGAATGCAAGAGAAAACTCGATGGGAAAGAACCTCACAATCCCGATGGTTCCATCCACGTCATCGATCAATACAGGTATTTTTTCAAGACAATTCAACTCCAGTTACAAGTGTCAAAAGCGCGGTGCTCGCATGTTTTTGTTTAGACTTGGACATCCGCGAGCATTCAGAGCCAATAAATTGGAAGACAATTACACTCAAACTTATTGCAATTGTTGCGCTCTTGTACTTTTTCGTGTGTTCACTTGGATTTCTCAGCGACTCATTTCGACTCATTGCTGGAAAAGCTGCTGGTACGTATGAAATTAAATGTTCAAGTTCAGGCTCTGCTTATCTTAATTCAATACAATGAAAATCATACAGGCGAGATATTGCAGCAAGACAAACTCATCAGCAATCCGATTGTCGGGTATGTTCTTTCACCAAGTCACCAATGCGATTGGATAATGAATAGCTAAAATTCACATTTAAATCTGATTTATTCCTGCAGAGTGATGTCGGGGATTCTGGTGACTGTCGCATTACAATCCTCATCCACTTCTACTTCAATTATCGTGTCAATGGTCGCCTCGGGTGGTGCGTTCCTGTTCCTTTTTAGGAGTAACTTGATATATTTCACTCATGTTTAATTCTAAATGTCCATTGCATTTGCAGTCCTCCATTTGAGAACCGCCATTCCTTTCGTTATGGGCGCAAACCTGGGCACAAGCGTCACCAACACAATTGTTGCCCTCACGCACATTTCGAATCGTGTCGACTTTGAACGGGTAAATCGTAAATCAACATGTCCAAGATCCAATCTGATTGCTGATAAAACGTTTGTTTTTCGTACTCAGGCATTTGGAGGTGCGGTGCTGCATGACATGTTTAATTTGCTGACGGTGTCAACGCTTTTACCTTTGGAGCAGCTAACAAGTATGTTGACGATTGTCTGTTCGTCGTAATCTCTCCGAATGGTTAAATAACCTTTTTCACTTGCGCAGGGTATTTGGAAACTCTTTCGTCTGCAATAACAAGTAGGATTGACACGGGTGCCAAAGGCGGTGGAGAGATCCAAGTCTTATCAGTATTAACGAAACCACTCACCTCGCTTATTATTCAAGTAAGCGCAATAGCGCAAGCGGCAGAAGTGTAAGGTTTAAACCTATCAATTAAGACCCCAAATTGTTTCAGATAAACAAGGACGTGATTATCGGGTGGTCTATCAAAGATCCGCAATACGACGATGCGAGGCTGCTTAAAGTTTGGTGCAACGTCTCAAAGTCTGAGAAAACGCCAAAGAAATGTAAGTCAAATGCGCAGGGTCAAGCCCTTCTGCCTCTCACATTGTGTCATCGATTGCTTTTATGCAGGCACGTTTCTATTCAACATTTTTGACATGGGTGACTGGACAGTCGGTGTGATACTTCTGATAATTTCATTGGTGCTTTTATGTGGATGCCTCGTTTTTATTGTTAAAGTTCTGTCATCGTTACTGAAAGGTGAGGCCAAATCTTTGCAATTCCAACGCGCACTGCTTCGAAGCACTGAGATTCGAAATAATAATTGTACGAATCAATTTTAGGAAAAGTGGCATTGGCCGTGCAGAAGGCGGTGAACGCAAACATTCCTTTTGTTCCCTTTCTGACTGGATATTTTGCGATGGGAATTGGAGCCATTTTAACAATTTTGGTCCAATCAAGTTCGGTGTTCACATCCAGCCTCACGCCATTGATTGCGATGGGAATGATTACGCTGGAGAGGGCTTATCCTTTGACTCTGGGCTCGAACGTTGGGTCTACGACGACGGCCATGCTGGCAGCCTTGGCTACTGAAGGTCCCAACTTGAAATACAGCATTCAGCTGGCACTTTGCCACTTGCTGTTTAATGCCACTGGAATTCTGCTCTTCTACCCGTTGCCCTTCATGCGCTTTCCCATTCCAATGGCGGCGTGCCTGGGTCGCACGACCGCAAAGTACAGGTGGTTTGCCGTAGCCTATCTGATTACGATGTTCATGCTTCTCCCACTGTTCGTTTTCTCATTAACACTTATCGGACCTGTCGCATTTTATTCAGTCAGTATTCTTGTAGGTTTAGTTGTAATTGGTGTCGTGATGCGTAATACCATAAACCGATTCCGACCTGACCTCCTACCAGAAAACCTTCGGTCTTGGGACTTCCTTCCTGTTTGGTTGCACAGCTTAGAACCATACGACAAAGTAGTCAATCAAGTGATGACGTGGTGCAGCCAGACATGCTGCAAGCAGACTACACAACCTTCAGAGACGAAGTATTTGAACCCAAAGAACAAGAGCCATTCAGATCACGCCCTGAACAATCTCGCATTCAAAAGCATGCTGGAGCACGAGAGCGTGAACTTGGTGCAAGTGCAACAGTCATCTATTTAAAACTTCGAGCAAGGAATTATTATACTATTCTTGTATGTCGAGGATTTAAAATGTAAAGTGATAAACCGTTTAAAGCTAGCATTTCCTGTATGCCATGAAACTCAAACGAAGAACTCATTAGTTTCCGTAAGTGCTATTGAATTAGATCTGTTAACTTTCACTGCAGATCTGTGACATGTCCAAAAGTAATTTGATGTGATAACAATCTATAATGTAACAGAAGAAACCAAATATAATTTATTTCAGTCCCGTCGAAGTATTATAATAAAAGAACGGTCTGCTAAATTGATGCCATCGCTGACAAATGCATATCACTAAATTGAAATATTTAACAAGAGCTTTCCAAAAATAAAACCATATATTTGTTATGAATTGTGAGATTATTTTTTCACATTTAATGGAACGGCTCCGACTGCAGGACTTTTATTTGTAGTTCGGAGAACTCGGAAGTTCATGGCCAAAAGTTGTGCTAGTTGGGCCTTGGCCGCTGCCAATTTCTGTTTAGCTTCCTTTATGTTCTTTTTTGTTTCCTGCTTCCCTTCACTAGAACAAAAGGAACGAGTGGACAATTAGACTGGAGTCGTGAATGGTCATTTTAACACCGCTTACATGTCCCGATCAGAGTCTTCATCAGATGTAGCCAGATCCATTTCCTTCTTTGCCTTTTCAATCCAGTTTGTGTCGGCACATTTTTTACGAACCATGTGCTCAAATTGCTCTACTTTAATTGCCAGGTCCACACGTGCTTTGATTTCAGTAAGGTACTTCCCATCGATTGGAAAAGCCGGCAGCATTTCAGCTGTAAATACAATCAAACGTAGCTCATTGGTCTGCTGTGCATATTGACACTGCGGCAAGGTAATTACTTCTTCCAAGCGACCGACTAATGTCCTTGAATGTAGTGGCTTCAGCAGGCTCTATTAAAACCAGTGCAAGTCCGCCTTTGAATGCTCTCGCAGTTCTTCCACTTCGATGAATGTAACTCTAAATTGATAGAGCAAATCGGCCATTACTCAGTATTCTTCTGTTAATGACAAATAAAATCGGAATCAAATGAATTACCTCGGCTGTCCTTGGTACTTGGTAATGAATCACATGCTCAATGTTTACGATATCAAGACCACGCGCTGCGACATCCGTGGCGATTAGAATACCCTTCTCGTTCGCTGAGAATCTCTCCAGACTCCTCAGCCTCTGTTTCTGGTGCATTTCCGAGTGAAGTGCCAATGGTTCACATTGTAGAAGAAAGAAGAGGTTCACGAGGCGGCGCACACAGTTGATGCTGTTGCAAAACACGATGGTTCTTCCTGGTTGCTTCATGAAGAAGTAGTACAGATAATAATCTTTCTGAGACAAGGTGGAGGTGATTGACATCTCAGTCAAAGTCTCGCACGTGCCTTTTCCGCTGGTTATGTCAACTATTTTGGCCTTCTCTCTCACTCCTATCATGGCCATGATGTCGTTTAATTTCTCTTGCGGAGAGATTTTCTTGGCAACTTTCTTTTTTCTCTTGGGATTTGCAGACTTCAACCTTTGAGGGGGTTCGTGAGTGAATGCCAATGTTGCAGAAAATACGAAGTTTTGTCGCTTAGATTTTGCCTGTGTGTCCATATTTAAGGTGTTCAAAATTCCCTGCAGCTCTTGAAAATGCCCCTTTTCCACCATCCGATCCGTTTCGTCCACAGCCAAAAACCTGTATAAAAGGACACATTGGTATATACAGAAAGTCAACGTGGAATAGCGATCACGAACTTAATCTTTTGCAATGCGGATAAATGCTCATTGCCATCCTGAACCAACTCCCACAATCTGCCCGGTGTTGCGATTACAATGTCAGGCTTGTGTTTGAGAAGACGTTCCTGCTTTTGAGCTGCCAATCCACCAACAATGACTACGGTCTATCGGTCATAAAACAAGAACACATGAAGTCACGTGTTACAAGGCAAGGCAGTACGAAATATATTTACATTTATGTTCGCGTAAGTGGACACTGCGTCAATATGCTTCTTGATCTGTACAGCTAGCTCTCGGGTTGGAGTTAATATCAATGCCTTCAAATTACTTTCGGGTCCTTCGTGTTCCTCTTCTGCTTCCGTTTCATGATTTCTGTTCCTGTGTATGCCCAGGATGATAGGTATCACAAATGCTAAAGTCTTTCCTGAACCAGTTTCGGCAGCACCAACGCAGTCCTTCTTTCCAAGCACAGTTGCGCCCAGGGTCAGTTTCTAGAAATCCAAAAATTCTCGACGTCACAATACACAATCACGATAAATGGTTTGATCGCTTGGACTAACCTGGATCGGTGTGGGGTCATCAAACTTATTTTCTTCCAGGGCTTTCAACATAAAATCTGGTATGCCCAGCTTCGACCACTCTTGCAAATTAAAGGTTTTAGACTTCAACTTAGGCACAACAATTTCCTTGCTTTCTGGGATTTCTTTTTTGCTCTTCTGCTTCTGCTTGCTTTTTAACTTTGCCTTAGCTGCTAAATCAAAACGCAAGCATCTATTTATCATGGATTCTTCCACGGAAGCCTCGTAATCGTAATAAGAATACGGATTTCAACCAACCTGGAGTGATTTCCTTTTCTTTATACACATTATCATCTTCGTTATCACTTGCATTGAATTCGAACACCTCCCAATCTGTAGTTGATTCAACTGTTGTATCACCAGCGTTGGAGTTGGAAGGAGATTTCGTCATTTTGCTCTTTTTCAGTTTCTTCGACACAATTTCCTTATCTCGCTCGGCTTCATTGGTCCCTTTTCTTTTACGCGTGGCTTTCCCATCTAGATAAATTAAAATTAGAATGTTACCAAAACTACATTACAATGTGCTTTCAGTTCGAATCATTGTAGAATCTTGCCATGCAACCATATTATGATACATTTCCCGAATCCCGATCATTACACACAGCGTTTTCCGACCAAATTGTAATAGAATTTACTAACGTCCATTAACTTTGATTATACCTTTCACGTCGTCTTCATCTTTATCGCTATCGTTTTCCTCTACAACGACATGACCATTGGCATCGTCCTTAAATTGCTCCAAATCGTAGTCCGTGAGGACTTCCAAAGAAATCAGGCTCTCAATATCCTTACACGAGAAAAAGTCACCCGGAATTGCCTCCGGTTTCCACTGCTGGGCTCTGAAATTCTTCTTTGACTTCGATTTCATCTTAAGTCCAGACAAATCAAAGAACTGCAACTGTGAAAGTCACCGAGGTCACCGACTTGATCAGAGATACGTAAATTTATAACGTACAGAATTCGGCACGATAGAATTTTGCTTTGTAACAGCACATGTCGAGATCTTGGAATTTAAAAATTTCACACATGATGTTTTGCTACGTTGTTTGTATCAACTCACCCCGGCGCGGTGGCTCAATGAATACATCAATTGTAAATCCGCTACGTCGCGCCGTCGTTTCATGACTTCAGTCAGAATTTATTCAACACCACCGATTGGAATAGATATTAAATTGAATTGATTGCACTGGATGTAATGAAGTCGTTGAATTTCTTATTTTTATTTCTAAGCTTGAGCTTGAGATTTTACGAAACCTTGCCAAGATGTTCCAATTGTTTCGCACGGTTTGAATTATGATCTTAAAATATAGATTCATTCTGCTTATGAGGGCAGTATTATCAAAGATAAGGAATTTCTTCGGTGGTTCTGATGAGACATCACATGAGACTCTCCAGATTTCGGTAATGCCGTATACAGATGAGGCTCCGCTTCAATAAAAATTTGCAATGCACGACCTGCAGGCTTGAACCAAGACACATTCTCAGAGCATTTTCAGCTTTTCACGTAAAAAACTACAATTTAATTATTATTGTCTATCTCATTTTATTACTTATCATTAATTAGTCGGCGCAAATGATAACATGATTAAGGTACAAACAATCATTACAAATATAACTCTCAGTTATAATGCTGTGTAAGGTCATATTGCTTCGTTTTATTAAGTAAACTCAATCTTGAATAAAAATGCATCATGTCAAATTTGAAAGATCAGTTCAAGTAAGATAACACAACAGTCGCAAACATAATACGTTTAAAACATTACCCACGTCGTCAAAAATATACTTTAGAATTTAGCTAGTTAATTATAACTAAAACTATAACCGTTCACGTTTCTTCGTGGGTCTCTTATTTACATGCTTACTTAAGATATCACTTATATTTCCCTTATGATCTAATATCCTGGATATCTGACATTTTACTTCAGACATTTGATCTGTGATGACCTTGCATCGCTGAATATTTCCCTGAAAGAAACAATAGAAAGAAATTAGAACAGATTAAGTGAATGATAATTGGTTAAAGTTGCGTACTTTTAGTAACTCTTGCAGTCTGTTGAGATCACGAATATTTGCATTTGGTCCAGCTCTTGCACATGCATCAATTTTGTTCAACAACAGATTGAAATCGCTCACTGTGTTGGCTTCTGATTGAATCTGCAAAACAAAGGATAACCATTAGCTCAATTGGTCAATTCGAGTCACCGGGACCTTTCTAGTGCGTAAATTTTCTTACCATTTCTTCTAAATGATTGTTCAGGTGTTGCAATTTCCATCCGTTAATTTTTGTAAACACATCCTTCTGGTTCGCTAGCTCGTTTAAGGAGGGTCGTTTCTCGTCCTTGGGTTTCACATCTGAATACTTTTGGAAATGATTCAGCCTTGATTTTACGGTCAGCTTGTCTAATTCCAATAGTGAGTAACGAGGTTTCTTAAGAACGTAGCAAACTCTTTGTGAAGGGGCTTCGTCTCTATTCGTTTCTGTTGTGAGTTTATCAGGGAAGCCTTGGAAAAGTGAAGGATCAACTGTTCAAGCAAAAAATACATTTAGAATTACCATGGCGAGCACGTGAAAACGTTAGTCTTTCTACTTACGTATTTCATTCCTTTTCAATCGTTTTCCCTGATAAAATGAGATTTCTGAAGATGCTGGTTCCAAAGGGTCGCCAGTGGGCCTTAGGATACAAAAGGTTGGAGATATAGATTACGATTTGCTTAGATTAGATTTGGGCTAGTTAGAACTTACAGCTGCTGTTTTCTCGGTTTCTTCCTCGGGCTCACGTGATCTTCTTTCCCTTTAATGCCTTTCACGCGGTCTAAGTCCTTATTGAAAGCTTTGCTAGTGCTGGATAAACGAGATCTTGCCGGAGCATTTGTTAGCCGATGTGAACCATTCTGAGAGTTCAGCGTCGTAGAACTAAACGTTGCAAGAGTAGTTTCTACTTTGGGTGTGCTCATCGTAGTGTTATCTCCGTTGTTCGTATTAAGAATACTGGTGCTGGTAGATGAAACACTTGTTAAATTGGCTATAGTCACATCCAGTGATTGTTGCATCTGAATCTCAGCGGTTTCGGAAGTGGTGGATAATGTCGTTGAGCCAGAACTAGAATTTGAGCTACACGATTGCCAAGATGATTCCTCGTTTGGTGGTTGAAAGTCCTTCTTCACTAAACTCAACCCGGTACCGCTGTTGTTCCCCGGCAGGCACACTGTACTTACAGCATTGTTTTCCTTGTTCGCTGCAGCGACAGTGGCGGAAATTGTGGCGCTTACACTACTTGTACTTGTAGCCGTACTTGGACTATTGGCATTGGAGGTAGGTAGGCTGAAGTTAAGAGCAAGGTTCCGCTGTGCCCTGAACTGTATATTATCACTCGAGGGTGCATCTCGCTTTCTTAGTATACTAGGACGGGGGCTTAGGTTTGTTTTGGACTGTGAAGAGGTTTGCTGGCTTGGGGATGGTACCGCTGGAGCGGTTGAGCTTGAACTTGCACCGTTACTAGGATTAGATACAATTATTGAAGGCGACGTAATTGGAACAGAAAGAGCTGGAATTAGGGGTGCACTGTTCGAGACACTGGCAGTTGTTACAATTACTGAGGTCGTACTGGGAACCGTGGTAAAGCTTGAAGTCGGTGGAGTTGAGGACTGCGATGGAATGGCTATTGTGACGTCCTGAGAATTCTGCGGAGCCGCAATAATGTGCCCGCTTAGTGTCAACGTTTGCTGTTGGCCTCCTATGACGTTCATTGTACTGGTGCTCAGTCCTCCTACCGTAGGGGCTGTTGATACAACAGAAACGGCTGATTGAACGCCGGATAGCGAAGTCGTTGTGATGAGTCCCGGTGGCTGCGTCGTGCTGGCAATTGTGATTGGATGAGCAAAGGTATGTGGACCAATGGATATCGCAACGGGGCCGGAGTTACTTGATGGAGGGTTTCCTGATGGAGTTAAAATCATTTGTCCTGCTATTAGATTACCTCCTTTGTTGGTGTTGGGCCTTATTTCTTGCTTTTTCTCTATTGTGAGAGGACGTATTGGTATTGTTGTCCCGGCCTGAACAAAATTCACTCCCTTTTGGCCGACGTAAAAATTTGACGTGGTGTTGGTTTGCGAAAGGCCAATCGTAGCTACACCAGAGCTCCCAGTTTGGCCTGGACCATTCAAGGGACCATGAATTTGAACAACATGGTGTATTCCAGTGTTTGAAGATTGCATAGGAGAATTTGTAGTAGTGTTAATCTGAGCATTTGTTGCATTATTTGCTAGCGTCGTATTTGTACTGCTAACACTAATAGTCACGTTTCCAGTGCTGCTTGTCAGAGGTTGACTCTTCGCCAGTATATTCAACAGGGGTACGTCATATACCTTGGTTAGGGGAACGGAAGTCAGGGAATTTACAGTGTTAGGACCCATTATGATGTTCGCCGTACTTCCGCCGCCTTTTGAGGCAACTGCAACGACTGGCGGGTTAGCTGAATTCAATGAACCTATAAATCACATTAATTTTCAGAAACTGATCCGGCGGACATACGTAGGTTCAGAACAATGACCGTCATTAGTGATCACTACTTGACTTACCACTTGTTGAAATCGTTAGACACGAGGGGTTTGAAAGTGTCAACCTTGGTATTGGCGTTATGGTCTGAATTGCATGCTGAGGTAGCTTAGGCCCACCTACCAATTGAATGGAGGGACCAAGGGTTGATTGTGTAATCACTTTTTGCAATCTAGAAAACGGATTTATTCATTGCGTTAGGTTGTTCTAGCGCAAGTAAGCGTGGGAATCTACATTGGGTTCGGGGCAATGAAAGAGCTTTATAGTAACAAACTTACGGTGGGGTTGAATTAGGCTTTGAACTTGGCAGCGACGCAGTTCGTATTGTAAATGAGGGAGTGATAGGTGCACCGCTAACACTTGTACTGGAAGTCTGGATTGTTCGAATAATAGGCGCCCCACCCAGGTGAGGTTTCAGAATGGCTGTACCTTTACCGTCTACTACTTGCAACTGCAATCGAGAACGTACATTGGAATTAATTCCATATTATAATTTGTGAACAGCATAACAATAATGCTGTCCATCATCAACATTTGAATTACTCGCATGTATTACTACCTGAGTTAAATGCTGGACAGCTCCTTGTGGAGGAATATGGATCACCTTGGCGTTGACGTCGGGCCTGATTGCTCTATTACCCACCTGGATTGGTCTGATTGGAGTAAAGGTGGCGGCATGAGAATTGTTGCTCGTTTGCAACCACGAGCCATTATTCACATTCACGGTTGCACTGGCCAGTCTAATACTACAAAGACGAACAAAAAAATAAGTAAATTATTGAATAAACGCAATACGGAACTGATAGCTGAATATTGGTTTCGTAACGTGGTTGCAACATACCTCGATCCTGAGATGGGTGTGACGGTTATGGAGCCTGATTGGCAGGAAGCGTTCAACGCTGGCCGTAATATTGTACCTCTCGCAAGTTGCAATGTAGCGGAGCCATTGCTTGCTTGAAAAGGTACTTTCGCAGGTAAGATAGTCAAATTAGAGCCCGTCCTGTTAACACTAATTATCGATGCAGGTGGATGTATCGTCCCTGAGTTATGGTTGGAAACGTTTGTAGATGTGTTAGTTAACACAACAGAAGAATTTAAGGGCATCCCTTTCGCCCCAGTTGGGGTCGACCTCAGTGTCCCAATCGGGCGCAGCTGCAGCACAGATGGTGACGTCCTGAGACCACTGACAATCGGCTGGCCACTCGAACTAACATTTTGGGCGAGATCAATGGGCTGCTGCTGGATATTGTTATGGTGCCCGGAATTGGATGACGTCTCTGTTTTGGTGATACTGCTGCTGTTTATCAAGTCACCGACCACAATACTGTTACTCGAACTATTATTGGTGATGGGTGACGCAGTTAACACGATTGTTGAGGCCGGAGGTGGATTCTTGTCCACTGGTTTCAGGGACGCTGCTGGCTGCGGTGTCACTGTCGTAGGTCCACCAGAAGCAGACATCGTAATTATTCTAGGACATGGGCGTAGCAAAGTTATACAGTACGAAGCCACCAACAATTAAACCGTGGAGTCACTGAGTAAAATCTCATGCACTAATTACTCATCAATACTTTTTGGGGAAGAATTTATACGAGTCTTGTCGAGATACAACAACTTTTTCTAAATATACTTATATGGTGTGTTTCATGTGAAAAGGTTGTCCCGCTCCAACATAATGAGTTGCTTGTCTGTTCAACAACCAATCGATTTCTATGTTCTATGTGAGTATCCTTCAAGCACAAGTCGCGCACGTACTCCAGAGGGCGAAGCTACATTCTGCTACTCCTTGCCAGCTTACAGCAGCGTATTTTCAGTACGTAACAACAAAGTCCTTGGTGCACAAACACATTACAGCCAGCTACAGCTTTTTACACTTCCCTGGCACGACGACACTACGTACAATCAAATTCACTTTCCGAGAGATTTCAAAATTGGACTCAGCTACAGCTTTCACTGCACCGCATTTGACGGGAGTAAATGGAATGGAGAAAGATTATGAACAATTGGTTTTCATTCACTGTCTTCTGTTTCTTAAGCATGCTTCCAGATGCAGTTGGCAACTTTCGGGCAGACGGCGCGTCTGCAACGCTTCACGGATGTCGCCAGTCCGTACACCTTCTCTCTTGCTGCAAAATTATGCTCGACATCGTCGGAATTTCGTTCGCTGCACTTTCTACACTTGGTTTACGAAGATTTGAATTGTGTTCTTGAACTTTTTCAGTATTTGAAGTGTGGACTTCGCCCGGATCCATCGCAAATGTGAATTGGCTGATTCTCAAACGACCACTCGGCTGATCCACAGCGCTTGTCAAAATGAACTGGTTACTGATTGACAAGGACCCAGCGAGCACACTTTGAGGAGGTTCACAGATTTCGAAGATGATTGCTTCGGGTCTGATACTCCTTCTGCTCGACGACCAGCAGCGTGGTCACGTTTCACTTTACTCGGCTGCTTCTAATCTCTTGCTGAACTGAAAAGACAGATGCCTGCTTTTCTGCGCTCTTTCAACAATAAGTTGTCGAAATAATTGTTGAACAAATTAACAATGTCCTCTGTTCAGTTGTTATTTAGCCCAATCTCACTCTAGTTTGCGTTTAAACTGACGACTGGTTCTGTGCCTGCACTTCTTGCTCTCGTAGTCCCATACTACAAAAAGTAGAAAAGACTTTTATTTATTATGATATCCTCAAGCATTATTTTTTTCAGTCAGTCAGAATCTCCTCTCTCGAAACAGCAGAGCATCGAATCGAGTCAGCCGTCGACCGTCGTACTTATTCAGCGTAGTATTGGGTAGTAGAGGGTAAGTTTACACATTGTGTATTATTGCATTCAGCAGTAACGGCAGCCAGTTGAAGTTTATCCCATCGCCAATACTTTGTACATCGCATGCATAGTCTGCCTGTAAGAATTGGATATCACATGTACATCACTGACTGAGGAACGAATCCGAGCCTGCGAATAAGAATTCAGTACAATTTGGAATGTGCGCAAGGTACACATGTGCAGTAAAAGGTAGCCAGCCGAGTCTGTTGCAGAGTAGGTGTGAAGCCTGTTCGTATTCCTTTGGCTTGGGCCGAGTGCTTCGAAAGCACCAGCAGTCAGCAACAACAATTTGGTTGCTGCTGCTATAACCAACGAGATTCGCTATTCTATTACATGATATAGACACCGAGAGAAAACTACGCAACTCGCAGGATTGCCAAGTTTACGAGCTCCAAGCAGTTGATAACATCCCCATTTGCTGCGTGTTTAATGTGGCAACAGGTCGGCTTACCCTTTTTACGAGGTCCCCCTGCATTCTATTGGCTGCTCGAATCTGTCCGTGGTTATGAATTTGATATAACAATGTTGAATCATATGCTCAACATTCAACAGCATGTAGTATGAGTCAAGATGCAGTTAATAAAACATAGAGTTACAGGTCTTGGAGTCTGGCTTATTTGGCGATTGCCGAACAGCAAGACTTGAGGCAATACCGTCTGATCAGAGGCATTAGTAACCACGAGCCAACTACACCGCCGCCAATCACCACCCAATTGACCCTGCAAAGAGATAACCACCAATCCGTCCGCCAATGTGTGTATGCACTATCAATCTGTAGTGCAAACAAGACAGGACAGCGACGGTGGCTTCAGTCAGTTGTCATTACGCTGTAAACACGGGCACAATTCTCCTACCGTTGCTCGTGTTCGTGTTCACATTTGGATTATTTTTATTGCTTTTGTCCTTTAAAGATACCGAACGCTCAATTGATAATGCGAGTATCGCAGTTTTATCAAAAGTTCCAGGCCATCAGCACATGGCATTTGGTGTTGACATCAATCAGCAGTACGGAATCCAGTTGTTTCCTTGTTTGCTATTCTGAGTTCACCAGTTCAAACTGTGGAATGTAAATGCACTCATGAATCCAGGCACAAGCTACGCTCTCGACTCCGGGCCCCGGCTACTGGTCTACTGGCGACTGGTGGTTGCGAAAGTATTGCCCGAGTTTCAACGAAATGAATCCGCCCGATGCCGCAGAAGCAGGAGCAAATGACTTCTAATGAGATGAAACGCTACGCCGACTTAAAAAGTACAACTGCCATCGCAGATTCAACCCATTTTCTCAAATTTTGGCTACGGCACCACTTGCAATTGGAATGATTCCCATACATGAATTCTCATGACACATGCTAACGATGGCTTTGGGCTGCAGTTTGTATTTCAATCCACATGCTTGAATGCTTCAATGTGCATGCCATGCGACGTGCTCAATGGAAGGAAAGTTCGAAAAAAGTGCAGAACAGCAGAACGTTCCACTCCAAGTGACTCACGGAAGAGAAAGTCGCTTGTGAAGTACGGGAGCGTGAACGAAGACAGAATCTAGCGGAGAAAGACACAACTTGCAACAAAGCCACTAATGGGCAGCTTAAAAAAATGAGTGACACAGTCAGTGCCAAATCCTATGCATTGCCTTTGATTAACTACCAACGTTTCTACATCGTTATGCTGGTACTTGGTACTTAATTAGATTACTGCTCTAATTTGTTATTCGATGGTCCTCACTTCCTTATTGCTAATCCACAATGAAGTGAAATAAAAACAAAGATTTACTTGACGCACTTGTTGGTTAGGTAAACGAGGAAACTAATTTCTAAAGATAACGCTACGCTTCTTGTCTACAGCTCTAACGCTAACAATGAGACGGCGCGACATTGAGTCCACACACGGAACAAATGTTATAGCACGTTTCCTGTGTTGCTGTTGCGTAATTGGAATATCCCCCCGGGAGCTCTGCTTCTGGCTCTGAATCATGGCACGGCTCGCGACGAACTTGTAACTGGAACCGGAATGACAAATTGATGTCTTTCCATTCTCCTTCGTGACAGATGCAATCAATTTTAATGGAAACCCGTACATCTTAAATTATTCACTTCTACCATAACAAATACACGCACAAAATGCGAATAGCCTATAGTTGGGTAGTAAGCACAATGCAATTTAGACAGACATGCACTGCATTCATGGCTTTGTTTATTCATTGCAATCACGAGCCTTCAACTTCCCATTCATCAAATTACTACAAACTGACCTGATTTCTCGTGAATCGGAGCAGAGGCACGACGCACGACGTATCGCCTACAATTTCTTGCTTCTTTCCATTACCTTTACCGAAATATGAACAAAAACCCGTGCCGACCTGAACCTGTTTTATTTACCTGAAATCGTGTCATTTTGATAGTGACGTGACGATTGTGTCATTGCCAAATTGCGAAAGAATTTATTCCTGCGCAGTCAACTCTGCATTTAAGAAAAATTAGCTCATGAGTTTGGAATAATAGTTTGTCCATTTACTTTTTCCTGTCCTCGCCCGAGCTCCTTTATGGCAAACTAGTAAATCGAGAGCATTCATTCACAGAAACACATGATCACTACGTGTCATGTTAAATATCTGCAATAGCCCGACGAATTTAAACCGCCTTGTGTTTAAGCACATGGCTCGAGCCAGTTTGAAGACCTAATGAAGTTGAGACCCATCATTTAACAAGTTCTGGAGCAACCAAACCGTCCTTTGCTTCATGGCTCTGCAAGCATGTTGAGCACATGGCGTGAGAAGCACATGTCCGCTTTCTCCTCGTCTCGAGTTAGTTGCGCCTTCAGCACCCACTGGGCATCAACGATTTAACTGCTACTCGGTTAGTTCTGGTGAGAGTTGGCTTTCTCTAGTGCACTACTTCGTTTGTCTCACGAAGTTTGTCTCAGCGTTCCCCGCTCCTCAACCCCTTTTTTTTGTGAAGTGTCGAGCACTTTATTGTGCCGTTGAAGTTATTTTCGAAAAGAGTTCATTACCGTAGGGGTTTTCCAAGGTGATGTACTGCGGCGAAACAGACAATACTTTTGTGACACGTCTGCCAAACATTGCCAGAGCCTCGCGATGCACGCCCTTGCTATTAGCATCGTCACCAGCATGAAAGGGTTGAGTTTCCCAAAGGTGCAGGCGCCCATTATGCGAATTTTCCGTTTAGTTTATTAAAGGCAGGGCAAAATTAAACACACGCGTACGAAATTGCAAAAGGTCCCAGGCTTTATGACTAATGGACAAGCACAGTGCTTCCAGAAGCCCAAGAAAAGGCACCACCGGGAAATCGAAAAGCCCAGCTCGAGTCTCACAGGGAAGCAGCACCAGCAGCAAAGCATCCCGTCGAAGTTCGCAGTCTCCTAAACCGCAACCAACTGTATCCAAATCGCCGATTCCCGCTCAAGCTCCCGCACCAGCTGGGGTCACAAGTTATAAAGTTAAATCCAGCCTAAGCAAAACTTCAACCACTTCCAACAACTATAACACTACTAGCATCAAGCCTAAGACTGCAAGCTTAAACTCCAACAATGGTTCAGGCCCAGTTAAGAAGCGGAGGTCAAGATCGCAGCTGCCCTCCAGAAATATCAACGCCTCAGCTTCAAGGCAGTTAATTGGCTCAAACAATAATGTTGCGAAGCTCGCATCACCGCGTGACTCATTGCAGCTGTACGATAAGAATCCTTTTCGAGCGATGGCAAATAATTCCTCGACTTCAGAAACTAAGTCGCCGAGTCCGACCACGACACTCAATCAGATCAACACGATTCTCAGTTCTGGAACAAAAACGCCCAGCGCCCGAAGTCGAGCAGATTCAGTGCCTGCCAGTACAGACGTGGGTCACACTCAAAAGAGTGAGAAGAAGCTGTCGTTGACGTCTGCAGAGACTAAAGCTCTCATACCAATTCAACTTCCTCTGTTAAGATCGCCCAGACAGTCTTCACTTGGCAGAGGAAGTCTAACCCAGGCCTCTGTCCTCTTTCGGCAGAAAGTGATGCAGGCTGTTGCCGTAAGCAAATCAAGATACGTTGAGAAAAATATGAAGGCAACTAACATTGATGATTTTGTCATTGAACTTATTCTATCAGGATCGTAAGATCTTCTCGACGCAGAGCCAGTGGACGTCACACATTCGCAATTCGTTAAAGGCTCGTGGTTGGATCGAGAAGGTACACCAAGGACCACTGAACGTGAGAACTGTGATTGGAAGTCATTTGACCAGAGGTGAGCACGCTCGATAGAATATTGATGCATGTAATCAGGCCAGAAGGAGGTCTATTTTTAACCATTAATTAATAGCGTGAAGGAAGCTCATAAACAAAGTTTTAAAGTATTTAGCAAAGTATCGAGCGCCCAACCTTGCGTGGAGTGAATGTAGGTCAAAGAGAGTTCGCAAATCGAATGCGAGTTAGTTTTGCATGGTGAAAAGTTACTGCGATATCGATTGTATCACATATTATCATTACTCATTCCAGTGCATCCGACTCCGATATTGTAGTCTAGTCTAGTCCAGTCAAACAGATAAATAGAAATATGCGTGCATGGAAATTGGGTTACTTGGTTCGTTCAGTCGAAGCGTGCGGGCGTCTCTGCGTGCGTGGTTGGTGGGGAAAGTAAGCAGCAGTTAATCAGAATGTGAGCGTCGTCTCACATAGAGGACGGAATGCGAAACTCGGAAGAACGAAGGACAATGCGCGTTTTGCAGAAAGGGTTGACTGGTTGAACTAGATTTGAATATTGTTGGCTACGTCCGTTCCACTGTCCATCGCATCTGGGCACTGGTCACCGTACCGCGTGGGCACGGGACGGCTCAGTCATTGTCCAGCAGTAGCCAATTACTAATCTACATTGTGAGTAATTTGCGCATTCCCAACTAAATCTCCTCGCATGAATTGACCTACTTCCTGACTCGGCAGAACGATTCGAGGTAACTGACACTGACCGAGCCGGAGCGAGCAGAGCAAGTCGAAATTATTTTTTTTTGCGTGCTTCTACGGCTCGACTAGGCTAATGATAAGGGACAGAAAAAGTTTCGATTGATTACGTGATATCAATACTTTTGACAGAAATTATAATGCTTGATGCTTAATTTTCAATTTTCTCCAGACGTTGATTTTCGAGCCCCGGAGGACGAAAAGGACGACGTGTGGTGCGCGCGAGTTCTGGAAAAGTATCCATCAGACTTTATCTGGGTTATCCGGCGAGATAACATTGACTGGAAGGCGATGCTGAAGGACCAAATGATCAATCGATTTCCTCGCGCCAATTTCACTACAAAAGTGCGTACGCGAACATGAACCTGTTTCCTGGATTAAGGTTATAATTAAGCCAGTGGAGTTGACCCGGAAGAATTCTTTCCTTCTCAGGTCGGCATCACTTCCTGCCTACAGGCTATGCACTGGTTCACTGAACCTGGTTTGGCCGACACGTTTTTCCCGAGATGCTACCGCTTATCCATAGAAGAAGAGAAGCTGGGCTTCATTGATGACTATCGACTCACCGCCTGCATTAGTTTGTTGAAATGGTTGACTTCCGGCTACGAGAGAGATGGAGAACTCGGAATCACCGATAAACTCAGCACAATCACACCGCTCTGCATTGATTTCGCTATTCGACAGGCCAGTAATTACATTCGAACAAGACGCCACGAAGATCTTGACGTAAGAAAGCTAATATAAATACATGAAGATAAAGATAACTCAGGTTGAAGGTTGAACTATGGCTTTGGGTTTGTGTTTTCTGGCAGTGGCTTGTGCAACCAACACTTTCCGGCGCGCATTGGGAAACTTTTCTCGGACACTACTACAGGCTTGTTCACAAGAAAGAGAAGCTTGGACCTTGCGACCCAACGGAACAGAGAGGAATTTTTGTAAATTTCTTCATGTAATCGTAAGTGGAGAAACAATATGCCTCTTGATTGAAGCTTTCATTCTTCACAGGGAAAATACGACATTGCAAAGAAGACGCTGAATAAACTGAAGCCATATTGGCCACAATTTGATACTGATGGAGGTAAGTCGGTACTCTCGATGCTACTAGACACTTCACATCATCACTAGAGACTAAATGCCCACTCTTGAACCCCAATGCAGTGAATGACATTTGGATATGCAAGCCGGGAGCCAGATCTCGAGGCAAAGGCATTGTTGTGCTGAATCAGCTGGATAGAATTCTGGAACTTGTCAACAATGGCAATCAAAGAGAGGCAAACTGGGTAGCGCAAAAGTACCTGGAACGTCCGCTCCTGGTTTACAAGACTAAATTTGACATTCGCCAATGGTTCGTCGTGACAGACTGGTCACCGATTACAATTTGGTTTTACAAGTAAGTGGAGAACATAGCAAAACACAAGGTACAAAACCGGCAATGTAGCGGATTTTGATTTTTGTCTGTTCAGGGAAAGCTACATTCGATTCTGCACGAAGCAGTTCACTTTGGAAAACTTTCACGAGTCCGTTCACTTGTGTAACAATGCAGTTCAAGTGAACTATCAAAATGAAGCTACGCGAGATGAAAAACTGCCAGACGAAAACATGTGGGACTCATACCAGTTTCAAGCTTACCTCAAGTGAGCCGTACTTTCACATTCACTTGTCGAATGCAAGATTCATGAATTGACATGTGCAAATTTACTTTGCAGGACAATTGGCAAACTGGATGATTGGAGCAAAGTAATTTATCCAGGAATGAAGGAAAGTGTGGTTGGTGTGATGCTGGCATCACAGGACCAAGTTGAACAAAGAAAGAATTGCTTCGAATTGTACGGTGCTGATTTCATGCTGTCCGAAGATATGAAGCCATGGCTCATTGAAATTAACTCTTGCCCATGTAAGCTTGACCAACAAATGATCACACTGTCCATACCTTATCTGTGTACACTCATTTTGAGACAATTATAGGCATGTCAAGCACAACAAGTGTGACTGCACGCATGTGCCCGCAATGCCTGGATGATTTAATCAAAGGTAACTGACAATGCAGCAAGCTCACGTTAATTTAGAGATTGGAGATTGGTTTTCATGTTTGACAGTTGTTGTGGACCGACGGGAGAACAAAAATTGTGATACGGGATATTTTGAACTCATTTACCGTCAGAATCCTGCGAATTTGAACATTCAGCAATTTGGAAGTGTCGACCTGTACGTGCAGGGGAAGAAGCTGCCAAAGGACGTTGACTGGCCAGGGTATGTAGTTAATTATGTAAGTTTCTAATACTTCTTCGTTCGCTAAACGCAATTATGAGTTCTCTCCTTGAAGGATTATGACGAAGTACAGCAGTAAAAAGGCGGTCGCGCCCGTTCGACCCAGCGCAGCTGCCAAATCCACCGCTACTCCCGGCGCTGGATTGACGTTCATGGATTTAGTTCAAAAGCTTCGCCTGAATGGAAAGACATGATGACGATGTGCTCTAGATTCCAGATGTCAACAAAATTGCTCCCAGATCCTCTGAACCAAATTATTCAATCTCAATCATCGCAATAAAATGACCTGATACTACGAAATGATATTACTACGCTTCTGTGCATGCTTTATTGCAAAAAATTAGGACCACATCTAATTATAATAATAATGTATCACATAAATACGTAGAGAGGATACGAACGAAACGAGTGTTCAACTAACGTAAAGGAAGTCAAGCAATTTGTCATTTGTGTTTGTGTTTGTTCATATAACTAATGTACACTTTCACAGTCACTTCACTCTGTACTTCTGAAGCCAAAGGATAGTCTTGGCCTCGAATTTCCCTTCCCGAGAATCTTTTTCTGTTCTTCCTTTCTTCGTCGTTCTTCCTCTTTCCTCATTCGCTGACGCTCTTCGTCAATTTTTCGCTGCTCCTCGACCATTGCCAGTCGCTCCTCAGCCTTAAAAAAGAAAGGAAGAATCAATTAGTATTTTGAAGAGAATGATTGCAAGGCAAACTGAAACTCGTACTTCATTACTTGCATGTTTTACTTTAGGACAATTCTAAGCATTTGAACTAAAATTCGGGTTCACCGTCAATTCGTCCCGGATTCGTGGGCATGTAAACTCCAGCACCTACATCAATGCACTTCCAAAAACTATGAAATATGAAACTTCGTCGAAGGCAGGTTTTGGAAAGTTGTGGAAAGGTAGCAAAGGGAAGCAGGAACACGCGAAGGAGTTGTAGGTTTAAGATTCTATCATCTTCATGTGTTTATCACAGCTCGGAGCTAACTTGCTCCGCCTCTTGCAAGGAGTTAGCCCTATAAATCAAAAGAGTAGCTTACCAGTTTTCTCTGTGCTTCTTCAATTTTCCTGTTATTTTCCTCCATTATCCGCTCCAGATTCTCTCGAGCATTTCGTTCTTCCTCCTACAAAAATATTTTAGTTGAATTAATTTGGTTAACACAATGCATTTAACACAGTAGAATATAAGGCATTTGTCCAATGTCGTAACTCATCATCTTCAAAAATTCCGAATTTCATGTTAGATTAGATTGTAGTATCCAAGTATCGAAGATTCACAAAATTATTAAGGAAAAGCAAAGTTGGCGGAATTATATTCGAAAAGGTACGACAAGAAATCAAAACAGATTTAAGCTGAGGTCCATCCAATCACTTCCCATGCCGATGAACGTGGGAATTCCTCTTCCAAAAATGACTGAAATAAATGAGGTAAATGAGTTGAAATGGATAATACCTGTTGACCTGTTGTTGGAACGTTTTTCACAATTTTCGGCACAATCTTGCGACTTTTCTTCTGCGCTGCCTTATATTTGCGCTGTCAAGCTGACTCACCTCAATGATAAAGCTTATCACGAACAATTTTAATTCAGGTTGTGTTAGTTAATTGAGTCACCCATCGAGAGCTTGGTACTGCCGGGCAATTAATTCTATGAAAAACATTCGCCACTTGCTGTGAACGAATTTCTACGTAAAAAGGGCTTCAGGTAAACTGTTAGAAAATGAAATGCTTTGAGGTTGGCCAATTCGCCAATTCTCGATATACAAAATAGTAATAAAATGCTTAGCCATTATACCATTTCCTTGACTGAACTGGGTCGGTGCTAAAAGTAATCATGCTTTGTTTTTTATGTAACAGGTCAGATTGTTAAGCTCAATGGAGATAATGTTCCAATACGCGCTGCGACTAAAGCTTTCTTACTTAAGATGCAAACCAATGACGAATAAATTACCGATTATAACTGCAAGACAATTTTAGCTACAAACTCAGTTCAATCAAAAAAATGTATAATTCCTAAGAAAACTTTACTCATTGGTTTGGTCTTAAGTAATGTTTCGGCCGTTTTATTTTCTGACAATATGAAAAATATAAATGCGAACTTATACAAGGCACACGTGAATTTCGCAATTCGATCTCATAAAGATAAAGGTACAAACGTTACAAATTCTGCATTACACTACAGCTAGCTAGCGGATTAAACTATTAAACTCTACGTGCTATGATATGAAGAGCATTACTCATTCAGTACTCAGTGAATGTATTCGGCCTTCAATTTAGCCCCCACAAGTCTTTAATTTCGAAGCTCCTGACTGGTTTTTTAATTTTAGTTCTTCCGAAATTCATGAAAAAGACCGAAATAATCTACCAAAGTTAGAAAGGAATCTCCAAGATATTCTGATAGTAAAGCAAGATCTTCATCAAAGCTATCACTGTGATTAGAAATAGTGTCATCTTCTATAGAAATGACTGATGTAGTGAGATCAACCCAGTTAGGAACATTATTTGCACAAAGCAGGTGCTTAGTTTTAGAAGTAGAAGGATTATTAGTAGCTACCTCTCGTCTCCGTTCTTCCTCCAATTGTGCTAATCTCTGTCTTTGTAATTCCTCCATCATTTCCTTCTCCATAATGGCTTTGGCTTCCTCTACTCGTCGCAGAACTTCTGCTTCGATTTCATCCTTCCGCCTTTCCAACTCTTCTGCAACTCGCTTAGCTACCATTTCTTCAATCCTTTTGGCAGTTTCCTCCTCCACTAACTTCGCCTCTAGTTCTTTCTGTCTCCTGTTGACAGCAGATTTATTAAAATATTAACTCGTCCTAAAACTATTGTGAAATGTTTACTAACCTTTGTCGTTCTAATTCCGCCAGTCTTTCAATCTCTTTGGTGGGTCTGTCTCTGCTTCTACTTCTGCTACGGCTTCTTGACTTTGAACTATCACTGGAACTAGAGCTCGAGTCCGATCTGTCAAAAGTACGGCAAATGGAACTATTTGCTTAGAATATTCCAGATGTGAATGTTGATTTACTTACGGTGATCGAGATCTCCGCCTGGACCCATTGACTTTATCTCTTCGCTTGCGATCTCTCGCCCTGTCTCGGTGTCGCGCTTCTGGATTTCTGGCCACACGATCCACGAACCTACTGCTGTACTTTTTTGATTTTGAACTATGATGTGAATGTCGACTCCTTTCAACTGACGAAGAGCGACTTCGAGATCGGCTTCGCTTGCGCCCCATATCGAAATGAGACGGTGCACCAAGCTATAGCAGTTTCCTCCAGTTACAGTGCACAGTGATTAAGAAATTAAAGTCATCACACTCCTTAACCAATATGGCGTCACGACGTCTTCCGTCTTGTAATTCACTCGCGTATGTATGGTTTGTTGGTGGTGCTTGTAGCTTAGCTGGACTGGATGTAGCACTATGTACGTAGTAGCTGTATTAGTGCAACTTTATCCACAATGTGAACTCGAATTCAGTGTTATTCTAAAAACATTAACGAAGAATTAAAAGCCGGATTGAAGTGTGTAAGCGAAAGCAATAGGCAATACTGCAAGCAGCAATAAAAGTTATTCAATTAATAACTAACCTGTGCGAAGTAAATTAATTTTGTAGAATTTAGACTACAGTAGGAGTTTACACAACACAGCATAAGCAATACAACGACGTTCACTGTTTATGCACTCTGGGTGGTCGGCTCTGGCAGTGAATTCTCCTTTGCAAAAGTATCTACGCAATTGTTGGGATACACGAATGGTGAAAGTGTGCTAGCTTGCAAGTGTCCAATAACAAAATTCGTTACAGACAGGCATAGGGAGTGAATGGTTAGAGTTCATCGCTGCGACTCGCGAGAAGATGGCTCGACCGTATCAACGACGATGACGCGACTACGCGAACGGGAACCATCAATCTCAATCTCACATTGCGTTGATTCAGGATTATAATTAAGGACACTGAGTGCTGCTTTGCACGATGATGGCAAGAATTGCGCGGATCGAATACGGTTCCAGCGGTCGGCTGGGACACTCTTGTTTTGCGATGCCAACATGTAGTTCTTGGAGTGGATCTCAAATACCCTCCGACTCGGGCGGGATCAATGTAAGCGTTCTTCTTCTGCTTCCTTCAATTGGCACGGACTGGCGTACTTAATTCGTTATTTGGTATGAAGGTTCTAGAAATACGAAGCACGCAAAGCTCTAAATCGCATTTTGTGTCAACAATCGCGTCAGAATCAAACAATTTGAGTCGTGCGCAAGAGCCTGGCTTAATGATGAATGGAAGGTTTGCCAAACGCCTCGACTTAAATGACGGCGATAAAATTGTCGTGCGAGATATTACGAAGGCACCGGTTTCGGTGGCTCGGGTGTGGGTCAGCTGTGAGACGACTGATGATTGGGAAATTCTGGTGAGTGTGACTTTGTAACATTGATTATCAAATGCATGATTATACGTCTACGCTAAAATTGAACTAAACTTTCAGGAGCCGAACAGTGAGATTCTGTCAAGCAATTTGCTCAACCAATTGCGCGTTGTTTATTCTGGCCTGAAGTTTCCATTCTGTATAACTAAATCGATGACGATCAACTTAATAATAGGTGAGTCAGGTCGATTCAATTGCAATGTCTTGAAATGAACGGTTCCTTTTCTGATCACAATATAGACAAGGTTGAGCCAGAATGTGAATTTGGATTACTGGACAATAATTCAGAAGTTATCATCCCAGCACTGGCCAAATTACCTCAACCACAGTTGACATTGAGCAGCTCACAGTGTTACCTAAGGCTACATCCACTCGTGGTTCACGACGACTTTCAAAAATCTATTTTACAATTGCCGGGTCTCAAACTTGTCCTAACGAATAGATATCATGCGTTTGTTCGCCTCTCTGGCTTGCCTCTTGCACATAACGCTCAGCCTCAGCTGTCGCCACCTTCAAATTTGGACAGTTTCTTTGCGAAGTTAACTAGCGACACTGCTTCGGGCATCACAGTAAAAGTGTTCATTCTGGATAACCTTAATATTGACAATGAGCTATTGGACAGCAACTTCCCATTGACAAATCCGCCTTGTCTTTTCATACATTCGAGCATCTTATCTGATACCACTCGGAACGAAAATGCACTGAAGATGAAGTCGACCGTTTTGATAGAGCAAGTACAGGAAAAAGAGTATGATCAGAAAATTGAATTTTCTCCTCTGCAAGTAGTTAAGCATTGTGAAAGCCAAAGCCGTCTTTCGTTTGGTGGCTTTGAGCAATTGATTGGTGAAGGAGTCGACTTCCTCTCAGCGTCGCTGTCACTTGGGCGCGTCCAGCATAAATTCGTAGGACCTATGCATGGGAGTTTGCATATTTCAGGTGAGCACAATTAGACTTGCTACTTTTCGGTGTTTTCTTAGACCGTCTTTCTTAGCTTTGTTTGCATTACTCAGGAAGAGAAGGCAGCGGTAAAACATCCCTTGCATATCGATTAACTCAAGAACTCGCAGAATTTCCTTTCTACGTCCATTCGGAGTTAATTTCATGTGCAAAGCTTCGTGGAAAGAAGCCAGACGGTCTTGAGAAAGAGCTTCATGCAACGTTTGATCGGGCGACTAAATTGCAACCATGCGTTGTGATACTTGACGACTACGACAGTCTGATTCCCAACTCTTTCTCTGAACAAGAGAATCTGGCTGAAGAATTTCAGCATTTCAGGTAAGGCGTTGAATTGGTCACTATCACTGCCTTCATTTTTCCAGCTACTAATGATTCTACGCATTTTTCTGTGCTTTCAGAACTTCTGAAACAATTCTTGCGTGCATTTCCAAATGCAAGAATCAACAAATTAGTTTCATTATCACATCAAGTGGAGCTGACACGATTCATGCATACTGGAGAACAAGACATGGATTTCAATTTTTTCAGATGCAGTGCTGCATTCCTGCGCCAGACAGCGTATGTCAATTGCTCCTCATTTATTTAGAATTGATAACTTCATAATATCACATTTCTTCATTGCAATGAAGATAAGCGAACCATTTCATCATTTTTATTGACAAAAGCACACAATTATTGCGGGGAAGCTTTTCCTGCTAAATCTGTTAGAAGGTCTTTCTGAGATGAAGGCATGACAAAACTTTTTTATTGACCGGATTAATTTTCTGTTTGAATTCTATTAAAGCAATGTGTACTGATAACAGTGATGTGGGAAAATCGACTCGAGAACATTTGGTCGTTTCATAATTCGAATGAATCAAATAATGGGATTTTTTCAGGTTATCGTTGCAAAGCATTTGTTCGAGTGAATGAATTGAGTTTATGTTGTCAGGACCCTTTGAGTTTCGAGAGGTTTCAAGTGCGTGGTGTTTTACGCAAGTGACAGGAATTTGTGGAGTCGAATGCTACAAATACAAAATAGGGAAATGCTCTTCCATTTCATTTTATTGTTCTTATCTGCTATTCTCCTCTTTTACACAGAGAGACAGATTAGAAATATTCAAAAAGTGTCTCCATCGTTATCAAAGAGGACCAGAACCAACGACGGCAGCATCATCATCACCACCGAGTGGCACTTGTGCTTCACATGCACATGCCCACGCTCAGAAAGAAAATGAATCAGGAACACAAGAGACGGAGCATTGGAGCAGTCGGCCTTCCCAGTGGCCGACAGTGTTCCCAGATTTAACAAAATCAACATCGAGGGAAACGCGTTTGAGTTTGAGAACTGGAAACATAATAGGACGGAATCGTACAATGAATGAATGTTGCCATTGTTGTCTTTTGTCGGACACAATGAAAAGATCACTTGACTCCGTGCACGATGAATATGCAACGGCACAATTTTTCTCTGATTTGGCACAAAGATGGGCTTTGCATTTGTTCAAGAAACAAGATAGCTCAATTGAGGATGCGCGCACCCTCGATGATGAGGCGACATTTGCTCAATTAATTCAAGATGAAATTCAAAAAATCGGTAACACCTCCGAAACTAAATTTTCACCGAAAATTACGTGGAACCAGATCGGTGGTCTGACGAATGTCAAGAGCGTGCTGACTAAAATCCTACAATGGCCTATTAAAGTTAGAGAGCTTTACATGTTTTCTTACATAAATGACGGGGAATCTTAGTGTGTCCTTTAATTTCAGTATGCAAAACTGTTTGAAAATGCTCCTGTTCAACTACCATGCGGAATTTTGTTCTACGGGTATCCGGGCACTGGTAAAACACTTTTGGGGCTTTCACTTCCGTCGGTGATCAATGCAAAATTCATCCACGTTAAGGTAATGACGTTCAGTCGAAGTTGTCGTAAGACTGTAATGTCAACAATATGACTTTAGACAAAAGTTTGAAATGTCAAAACATCCAACACTTGAACTTGAACACGAAGTCCACTGCTTGGGTTTCAATGGATAATTTGTTGACTTTTCTTGCAGGGGCCAGAATTATTATCAAAATATATTGGGGCAAGTGAGCAAGCCGTGAAAGATATATTCAAAAGGTTTGATTCAGATTTGGATAAAACTACACACATAGCGTACACACACTTCGTGCTTCTTCTTTCTCACAGAGCCAGGGATTCAAAACCTTGCATCCTATTCTTCGATGAATTCGACAGTTTAGTCCCGAGGTAAGAATTTGAGTTCTACGTACCAGTTTTACCCTTAAACTCACTTCATAACATTTACATTTGCAAGAAAACGCTCAATGATAGCGTAGCCTGATGTTTTATGCAGTGCAATTTCGTGTAGGGAAGAAGATGTATGGTTTTCTTAATTGTTAAAAAATTTCTTGCACTTCGAAAATGTGGCGAACCAAATATAATATTTTGGCCCAGTGCCGAGTAAAGGTCCATAGGTCAGTCTGAAGGCCTGGCTAATTCAGCAAATTCAGCTTTCGGAAATACGCAACAGAATAGAGAGACTGAAAAGAGGGACTGCAAAAGTAGCGTAATAACACAATTCATGTGACGTGGTGTACATCATTGTTCGGTTAAAAAAGAAAATTGAATGGATGAATACAAATAAATAGAATCATAAGCGAAAAATAGAAATAACAATAAAGCATTTTGTTATGAAAAGGGTTGACTGCGAGAGTGGAGAGAAGAGAGGATTTATGAATCGGGCCCTAATGAAGTGGGCGGACCAGACAACTATCACTTTTTGTTGTGTTGGTCTTTTTTCACAACGTTATCCCAACACAAGAATTGAAATGACACAATGACTTATTATTTGTTATACAATCATACATAACCACGTTAGACGTGTGATGATGCCGGGGACGGTGACGCGAACCAAATCCTCAGTCCTGATCCGTGAAAATAATCGCCCCCGTCGCCTGCTTCACGCTTCACACCTTTTGTTCGCCTTACAATAGGCTTTTGACTATCTCACGTGAATCATGTTTCATACGCTGGTGTGTAGTTTGTCGGTTCGTGCAGAAATTCCAGAGACTAAAAATAAACGTCCTATGCTGCAAAATATGTGAACAAGTATTGTTCCAAAAACTGCTTGTTATATTTCAAGTTTCTTAGCAATGCATCTTACTTAACAGTGGCGTCTGCATCTAATTTTTTATGATTCGTATTATAAAAAAACTTATTATTATGAATCCTAAATTTAAATAGACGGGGACATGATTCCACTGGCGTGACCGACCGGGTTGTGAACCAGTTTCTGGCTGAAATGGTATTTAACGCGAATTAAATTACTTCATTTAGCGTTAAATAAAATGATGCATTTTAGGACGGAGTCGACGGCGGACTCGGTGCAGGCGTCTACCTTATCGCGTCAACCTCACGCCCGGATTTAATTGACCCCGCAGTGCTGCGTCCAGGAAGGTTGGACAAGTGCCTGTTCTTTCCACTTCCGTCACAGGTTCAGATACAAGCTCTCTTTTATGATGATAAACAATTGTCCATTGGCTTTGTGATATGGTTGATTTGGTCGCAGGATGAAAGAATCGAGATTCTGAAGCGACAGAGTGAAAAAATGAATTTCTCCCGTTGGAATACAAATGACTGGGATGAAATTGGCCGTGAAACAGAGGGTTTCACTGGAGCTGATTTACATTCACTGCTTTTCTCCGCTCAATTGGCTGCCATTCACGAATATTTGGGTAAGCACGCAGCAGTTCATTATTTGTATGTTTCCACCCTTCAACGCAGCTGCCACAATGAATTTTTATTTAGCCATACGCATTGTGATCAATGATTGCGAGTTCGTTATGGTTTTTGTCTGCTGGGGGAAAGAGATGAGATGAAAGCTGGTGCATGTTTTCATAAAAACGTAATGCGTTTACAAATCAAGTCAACTTTTGTTTCAATTAAGTGGTGTTTATTATGGAACGTATAGAATGCAAACCGTCTGGGGTTTAATTATGAGTCATTTCACTAATGATCGAATAGTAATATGACACAAAAATACACTCGACTATTGCTTAAAATACGAATTTCTGAAAGGTTATTAATATTTCATTACATTTTTCTCAGATAAGTTGAATATTGATCCAGAACTTTCCACAAGTATTTGGAAAACTGAAGATAATACTCGGAACGCATCTTTGCAGAAGGTAATCAAATTCTTTTTACTCATTAATCAGTTTTGGAACACAGTGCTTATGTTACTAATGCGTGCACATTATTGTGTGGATTATTCCCTTGCACAGCACCATCACCACCTGCTTGTAAATAGAGTTTCAAGTGCTCTTCAACCGAAAAAATATGAAACATTTTGATGAGTGCTTTTAATTATGCTTTGAATGAGTTTTTGTAGTATTCATAGTATAAAACTTCTAGTACAAGCTTCCATTCCATATTGCGTAGGAATATTGGATTCGTTTTTTAACATTATTTATATCTTCAGAAATTAATTCAATTTATTATCATGACTTGACGCACGATTATTAAAAATACGGCTGCATTAACATGGTCCATAGATTTTTTTATTGTGAACGATGAATGAATTGCTGACAACACTGTGCAGAAATATTGCGGAGATTTAGATATAAACTGCTGTCTTATTTCAGTGTGCGGCTGCGCCTCCCGTGGTATCCAAAGCTGACGTATTTATTACACTCAAGCACATGAAGGAAAGTCTCCGGACCTTCCAGCCTTCATTGTACGGCAAAGAATTTGAGAAATTTCAAAACATGTAAGATCACGGGCCAACAAAGCTGCTCCGGGTATGTTTAATGCTGTGCAATTTATGTTTATTAACTTCCTTTCAGATATCAAACATTCTCAATCGCCAGAAGTGGACAGCGGACATTGACCACTGGGTCGCTGCAAGACATGGAACAAAGAGCGACTCTGGCGTAGTAACAATTCATTGCAGTTGCATCTACAACTTGAATAATTTCAGACTTCTGTGTGCATTTATTATTCGAATTTCAATAAAAGTCTTTTGAATGAAATGCAAACATCCAGCCCAGTTGATTTAAACATCGTTGTTCTGAAAGAAACTTAAAAACCTTAAAATAATTTACATACATTAGGCGGCTGGCCTGCACTCGTTTCCTTCCTGGTTTGAGGAAAATGAACATCCATGAATGCGGATGAATGAAGTCTCAAAGTTTGCTGTTTTATGAACTTTCTGAACTTGCAGCATATTTTATCTTGTCATTACGTTTCTTTTTCACTGAACCGAAAAGCTCAAGTGAATAGGATTTATGTTATGAATGTAAATTCAAATTAGAGTAGTAACGCAACGCGTCTAAAGCGGCAGTGGTAACTTTTGTTATAATTTCAATTGTGTACGATTGGCTAACGTCAAGCAGGCAGCATACTTCAATGAGAAAACTGCAAACGTTTCAAAAAGGAAACAACGAAACAAGTGAACTTTAATTTATTGTCAAATTTTTGGAACATGAGTCTATTCACATCGTACTGCTGCTACACATACATGAGTTTGTTGTGCTTCCTTTAAAGTTGTGTTTTTTCTAAACAGATAAAAGAGATTCAAAGAATTGAAAAATTGCCAGATTGAATTCTAAAATTTGCAAACGACACAATCTCTGCCGTGAAAGCTCGTCTTGTAGGTTGTCCGCTAATTCCCAAGAAATTCAAATTAGTAAGACCGAAATCTTGTCTAAAGAACGTTGACCGGTCACTCTCACATTACTATAATATTGCATGCATTTGCTACTTTTCAGTGGAAGCATACCCGCGATCCGGTTCTTGCTCAACACTCATCCGGAAGGTTTCGATTCGGCTTACTGATGGCACAACGCTGGCAACATTGCAAGACGTGACGATTCTAGGCAATAATATAGACCACAATAATAATGCCACGCTTGCACCTGCAAATCATTCCGAGAAAGTTAAGAAGAAGCTGCCTGCTCTCCAGATACATGATACAACCGCGTCCGACAATGGGGACGCGGGCGATGTAACTACAGAATCACACAAGGAATCACATGTAAGCTGCTACTACCTCAAAATTCACTACAGCCAGAAATATTTTTTTCAACTCATATTCTTACAGAAGGCTGTTGCAGATAAAATATTGAGCGACGAGATTATGAAGGTAATTAGAACGCTGGAGTTTCGGAATCAACTTCACGGCGGCCAGTATGATTTTCAATTGAGATACTTCCGGGATGTCATGCGGCTGAATTCGACAACGGCAGCCGACGTGTTGGAGGATATCAAAGGTTCTGGTTCTGCAATGTTTGGGCACCCCGAAAGCACCGATGTCAGTGAATTGAGTGAATTGCCAGATCTTAACTTAGAAAAAGATTTGACGTCTTACTTTTATGCTGATGATAATAACCGAAGTGCCATTGAATACGAAGAAATGCTCCAAACTTACGACGAGCTATTCAAAATTTATGGAATTGACGCCGAGCGTGACACTAAAGATTTGGCGTCATTGTTCGATTTGGTTCCGTAGACCACAACAATAAGTGTCGTTCGCCTTTTAAAACCGCCCAATTAAATATTTTAATGCTCCTTTTCGTGTTATTTGAGTTTCAAAGCTTATCTCCGTAAGTCTTACTAAATAGCATTCCAATTTCTTTGCTTTGTTTTAGTTATTTTCTTGCTGTTTCTATTTGATACGCTTATTGTTACGAGTTCTCATTTTCAATTTTTAGTGGTTCTTTGCTTATGTTCTAGTTCTGATGTTCTCATCTTGTGAATAGTTCCTTTTCTTATCTCGAATTAAATTTTAGAATTAGCAGTATTCTACATCCTACATTCTTCGTTTCTTCTTCATTTCTGCGTCATGTTTACTACCGGTGGTACTACATGAAGTTGACTTTTGAACTTTTGCATCATTTTTAACAATAGTGATGGGAGAACGCTCATTAATTTGAACATACTTCATAAATACTTTAAATACTGCGCTGCACAAAATACTAAGAATATCATATTGATTCCACTACCACAAATCATCTTGGAACTTCAGGCAGGACAAAATGATGTGCCATTGCCAGATAGCAGCTGATTGTGCCGTATTTGAGCAGTGCAATTGTGAAGTTTGTCAAGGAGGCTGATAATTGTGTGGAAGTCAATTTCTACGCTGCTTTGTAATTGCATTGTGAATCACAATTTCCAAATTCTATCCATACTTTACATTCACACGCCGCAACAGTGAAGGCACAATGCGTTCCGTCTTTCAACTATTTATTTATGACAATAAGCGAGCCATGTTTTTAAAGAACCATCAATCACAATTATGATGACTAGAACGGGGAGATAACTCCCAGACTTCTATTCTCGCTTCATTCTCTTCTTTTGTCATTAACCGGCTATTCACACTTTGGGATGCGGACCACAAAATTCTATTCTTCGCGCCGCGTTGTTTCCTTCAGGTGTATTATTATCGTGATTGTTGGAAATGGCATTGTTAATGAATGTGATGCTGCTGCCAATGCAGCCACGCATGAGTAATGCGTATTTTGATAGAGAATGGAATTCAAATCATAATGCGAGCTATTATTAACATTAATATTTATCATGATGAACAAAAATGTTGTACAATGCAATCGCATTGTGTAGGGCAGAATGAGAGTTTATTGTTGGCTCCATTTTGGTTGTTGTTCGCTAATTAATATCTTGTACGACATCAGTTTACATATCATTGTCATTACGCTGTTTATTATTCAAAACTACTAATTTACATACGCTCTCCGTACAAATAATTTAGCGTGATTGCAGTGCACGCCTGGCGGCCTGACTCTTTCGCTGCGCTGTGAGTTCGTGCTACCTCACATGAAGTCTGCTCAGTCCAAGAGCGACAATGATGACGACAATGATTCTGCGCATTTTGGCATCAGCGCCAGCAATTTAAAGCAAGTCTGAATTCTGAATTGAGCCACACAGCACCAAGAAATAAGGAAACGAGTCGTTTGAAACACAGGAAGGCGTTATTCACACATCACGTTTGGATTGCCCAGTTGACCGACGAGAAGACGGTATTTTGCCACGACCACACTTGTCTCTCTTGAATTAGTATTTCCCTGCTACTCAGAATGAATACGTAAACACCTCCCTTTGAGTTTCGGATGCCAAAAAATTTGTAGAAGGCTATTTTGACTCATTTCTATTGTACCGTATCGTTCACAACAAAAGAAGCCCGAATAGGCTTACTCCTTTGCACGTTGCACAGCATCCTGTACACAAAGGGAAAAGGAGGCTTGAATTGAAGTATTTGCGCATAGCGCAAGAGTAACAAGCGGCGAGAGTTTGGAGAAGAAAGAAAGAAGGAGCGCTTGGAACGTTGAATATCAATTATTTGTTTGCGAAAGAATAGAATGCAGAAATGAATCAAATATATTTCGATTGTACTTCTGGCACAATAAAAGCATTGAGCGATGTCGATTGTGGACTGTGGATTGCGTGCTTTGTCATACAAAATGTCTTTTTGAAGGCAGTATTACGATCACTACAATGACACAAAGAGAAGTCGATGGAGCGTGGGACTGTGGGACATGAACAAAATAACAAATGACCACAATGAAAGATACACTAAATATTTCTCGTATTCCCAATGCTACAAGGAGAAAGAAATTTCCTTGCACGTCATCTCTGTGCTTTCGTAGACAAGACTAATCCACGTTTGTGTTTTCCATGATTTCCTCCACAATTTGTCGCATTTGGCACGTCCAATTTTACATTTCGTTTAACTCTGAATGACTTACAAATTCACGAGGCTGAAAACGGCTACAAGCAGAAGCAGGAATCTGGCGAAATACAATCCGACATTTGGAAACGTAGACAAAACACGTGAAGTCTTCAGAGCATACCAAATTCGGTTTATTTTACATTAAACCAGGAACTCATGCACACCGATTTACAAAAGGGCGACACAGACACATTCTCCAAACTGTACGAAATGAGTTCACCCGAAATTGAATTCCTTGAATTGCGCGATGCGCGTGCCAAAGAACACAAGTGCAAATGTGTAAATGAAATTTTGTTATTATGTTGCAAATTGTATTTTTACTTCAATTCTCGCCTTTGCCCGGAGTCGTACTTACACTAGTGTTCGGCTCGTCACGATTTTCAGCTTTTCCATCACGTTGTCTTCTTATTACTTGTCACTCTTTGTCAGCTACTTTTCTCTTCCTCAGACGCTTAGCTCAAGCCGACATGTGAAAGCGTAATTTCGCGTCAAGTGCTTGTGCCTGAAGCTGGGTTCTAGGAAATGAAATCGGAAAAGTATCGCTCATGCCCTCGTACCATTGAATAACTCACCCTTTCTCAAATACTAAACCAGAAAATCTGAACTTGCACTTTAATTGAGCGTATTAAATCATTATTGAAATGAGTAGACAGCGAGGGATGGGCCAGCATTCGACACGGCCTTGCCTGGTTGAATTTTACTTGTGCTAAACTAATCCCCATAGATAAAAACCAGCACGTGGAGGGAGCCATGATTTCAGCCCTTCGGCGTCGCCTTTCTCCTATTCTAATTTCCATGCTTTGGTGAACAAAACAATAATTATTTTGGAATACGAATTCACCTCTCCACATAATCGAATAACTTGTATTCTGCATTACTTTCAGTGTGTGCTAGAGTCCATTTCGGTTATGACCCGACACAATTTAATCTGCAATCGACCGAGTAGAAGTAAGTTCGAATGCCCAACGAAATAATCCTTTTCCATTCAAGTCTCTGTCGTCACCGTTGCTGAATCCAAACAAGCGAGAAATGAGTTCTTCTCGAGACACGGTGAGAATTGAAATGAAAACAGCAAAAGTCAAGAGACTGGTTGCTGTTGGGCAGGGAAAGGAAGTTAAGTGTATTTGAATCTAATAAAACGGACTTGTTGATGAAAAGGCGGAAGAATAATATTGTTTTCATCCCATTCTCTCCCTTGTATCTGTCCGTACTCTAAAACGTGTCCTCCTGCCTGTACAAAGGAAGTGTGACACACGGCAGATATAAGAAAGTCAGAGGAGGTCTGTCAATAGTGGAAATGGATTCAGAGAAAGAAATATATCACCAATTTATTGTTGTTCTATCTTGAGGGCTTCGGAATGAGAATGAATTTTGCAGTGCTGATCTCCACAGATGACACGCTGTTGACAAAAGGCTAACGGCTTTTATTATTGCATTACGGGCCGTGGAACTTCAATTCAATCATCTCTTCATATGCTATGGACAAGTTTCTCGCTCGCAACGGTTACAAAGTCGCAGATTCTGAAAATACAAGAGATTTTAGGGTTAGAACGTTTACTATACTGCATTAAACATTTAAATTGCTGCAGCGCCGTGCTCAGGACAGAACTCAAATTTGGAAAGGCCGAAATAAACTGATTAAATAAGCCGCAGCTTCATTTCCATTCTCCAACGCGCGAGATAAGGTTACCTTTCCTTCCTTCCCTTTTCAAAACTCTTTCTCTCTGCAAATGGGAATGAATTATTGCAATAAATAAATATAAATCTCGCATTTGCTCTGCGATGTGATGCCAGATATGAAAACGGGAAGCGGCACGCACCCTCTTCGCTCGTACTCGTTCAATGCTGGAATATAGAACAGCTCAAAGCTTAATGCCGCTGCCACGTATATTGTGATTAAGTGAATACCATTTTGCGGTATTTTGTTTGTGCTCGAGTGCAAACGAAACCTTTGAATTATAATCCGAATTTATGAATGACGACCCGATTTCTCCATAATGTACCAGACACCCAACGTATAAAAGAGAAGTCAAATGAGCGTGATTGTAATTCAGGGATTTAGACCCACTTCAGCCGCAAACGGAGGCGAAGAAGAGCGACTCGTTTCATTTCACTAGAAATAGTCTAGCGAAACAAGAGAAAAAGGCTGCGAGTAAATAGGGTAATGAATAGCGGATATGATGGCTATTATTTACACATAATGGCCTCAAGGTACTTGATGATAAGGATGAGGAGAACGAAAGCAGGAAGACGCACAGGCACGAAATTCAGTGTTCCGGGCTTCATCGTGATAAACGCGCGAAGGCAAAATTCCTAAATTCACACAACCTGTCCATTCTGAAATGCCAGCCCAGTTCGGAGCACTTTGCCCGGTAATAATAGGCCCATCCATGAAATGCTGCACTATATCATGGTTTATTGTACGTGTCACGAAGAGAAGAAAAACTAATATAATGTAATGGAAAGTAAACCATTTTAGCGTTTATTATATTCAATGTTCCTTTCTCTTGAACAGCGACAACAGCACGCAACAAAATAGCAAGGATAGATTCAGATGCTAAGAACGACACCATGAGTCAAGCTCAAGCTGGCGAAGAAACTGAAGCTGAAATGATCTTGAAAGCATCCTCATTCTTTCTCTGCTGGTAGCTGCGAAATAGAAAATAGGATTCCTAAGCATCGCGCATCAGTATCATCATAATAACAATAATAAAACTCAGGAGGTTCTTTATAATGTCGCTGTGAAAGTGAGTCTTAATATAATAGCATCAGAGAGCATAAAAGTCTCATTTTCCAGACACTATTCGCGTACTCTGAGGTTGTTGTTGCTTTTCTTCTTTTTCTTAAAGAAAATAGCTCAAATGTCTCGTCTGCAGCCTGCCCCTGGGATCCTGTGCAATGATGATGATACGTTCTATTGGCCCGTATCTTAGAATGGAATCAAACCACATCCTACAGCAGAAGAGAATGGAACGCTCTCTTCTTTGATTTATTTTTTGTTCAAGTCGCTTTCTTCGCCGTCAGAGCAGGGTTCTAATAGTGTCAAAAAGCCTCTTAATAATGCTGCTCGGTTGATATTGCGGCACATAAAAAAGAGATGCGCAATTTCATACTTCTTTCACGCTTCAAACGCGTTACTTTCTCTTTTTTATATTCGCTGCCACGCTTTCCTTTATGCTATCGTCTCGTTTCTCCCATAGTTTTTGAATTCTATTATTCTCTCAATTCAATACAGTTCAAACTATACGCAGGCAGACAAGAGCAGGTAGAGAAGAGCAGGCAGAGGAGCTGCAAAAGGCAGCTCTTCTAATATGTATCGTGTCAGTATTTCACACCCTGTTTTACAAACTTCCCATTTCCGGACTCTTTTAGGTGTCGCTCCCGTGTGATGCTGTAAAATATAACTTTTCATTTCATGTCAGGCGAAGATAAGACTCCTGCTTTCTCTTCTCGTCTTTTTATTTCTTTTTGTTAAAGACTGTCACATAAAACATAGAGTATTCATATCATAGTAAAAATATAGTTTACTCAAACCGAATCCGCGCCTTCGGTGCATAAAGCATAAAGTTGTCAAAGTTTCGATTTCAGACGTCAGACAGGCGCGTTAAACCATTCAGGCGAGCCAGGAGACACAAAAGAGCACTGAAATTAAGTTAAACAATCCAATGCAAATAAACATGTCGCCATGAAGGTGAATGTAGCGGCGACGTGAGAAGTCATAGTGTGGCCGATCGACTCCACTTATCCTCCGTTGAATTACGAGATTACGACATTCAACTCGCAACACAGTTACTTATTATGTTAGTCGGTTATTTGTTTGCTTAACAATAGTCCTCCAATCCACGCAAGTCCTGCGCAATGGGATGGAAAGAATAAATCACCTTTTTGTGTCTGCCCGAGTTCAACCTTAATTCAGTTATTCATCCTGAATAGTACAGAATATCAACGAACGGTCAAATTTGAATGGTATTTTGCACTGCCAACAAGAGAGATAATTGTGGCTCCATAAACCAGCAACAGCAGGTGTTTCGGGCTAATGTGGCTCAAGAATTTTCCCATAAGATTACATTCCTCGTCTGCTTCCAACAAAGAAAAGACCATTTCATGTTTTGTTGGACTCATTTTGTTTTACCACAATGTATTTTTAAGCTGACGACGTGACTGACGTGAATAAAAGCACGATGTGAATTAGCATATGCTGTGCTATCATTCAGGTTGTAACTTTAAAATAGTTACGACCGACGGCAGTTTTCCAACTCCTCTTTGTTTATTTCACCAATTTGCGACGTAAAGCATGCCTGCAAATAGTAAAAAAAAATGTATGGTTGTTGGAATGGATCAGCGAGACATTCAAATGAACGTAATTTATTGGAATATTCGAATATTAATCATTTCATATCAGACAAGACTAATTTATTGATTGTTTTCTGTCGAAAGCTGGATATATGATAACAATAACAAGACTTCGTTGGTTAAGATGAAGGGATGAAAGAAAGATTAGAGTCGTGTATGAAACCCTGAAACATAGAATTTGCTTAAGTTTACAAATACCAAATGTGAGTGGAAACATTTGTATATTATTTTTGTACTAGTTAACAACGAATTCATTCATTTATAACATGAAAATTGTAATTATTATCATTTGGTGACTGCACAAACAAAAGGAATAACTGACATTAACATAAACTCATGCTGTCCTTTAGCCTTCTCCTCAAGAATTGTTAAAGAAATGAAAGTCTATTTACTGATAGTCTCTCTGCTATTTACAATTTACAAAGACTGTGAATTCATTAGAATGTAGTAAACGAAAATGGTTCCACTCGACTTTTAGTCGCCTTTACCTTTGTTTCTTCATAAAAGTCAACATCCCATTCCATTGTACACTTAAACAACAGAAACAACGGGAGAAGGTGTTTTCCTTGAGTTTCCTCCGCCCCCTCCTCCACTGCGAGACTCTGGCTTGGAAACCACAAAGACCGGAGACTTCTTCGGTATTCCAGTAGTATGTGCTGCTGAGACAGCTGCGACTGCCGCAGAGTGCTGCTCCAGGAAACTTGCAAATTCTGCATGGTGAGGATCCAAGTGCGTGGCTTGATGTGGATGATGAATGAACGACGGTAATCCTGGGTAAAGTGCAGCATACGGTGCAGGGTAGAAAGCTGGATAAATTGGTCCAGGATATGCTGCAGGATTGTAATGCGTCGCAAATGGGTGATGGTTATGGACACTGGTAGCAAGAATTGAGTCCTGCGGTGGTGATGGTGAGCGTGGCGAGATTGATGACCGCGACCTCGGGGAAGATTTCCGTGAAGATGAGATGTGACTGCTGTTACTTTGGTGGGAATCGCGATTGCCACTAATTGGAGAGCTGTGATTGCTTCTTTTGGTTAAGTTTTGCCCATTGTGCATGGCCGAAGAATGTTCGTCATCAAAATGTTGCATACTCGAAGATGAAGCTGTGCCACTGCCATTGCTGTGACTAATCGCTCTTGCCGCGGCAAGTCTTGTAAGCAGGGCCTCTGAAATAGATGGTGACAGAAAAGGTGGGAAGAATCGTGAAAGTTCTGGTGGAAAGCAAGCTGGGATTCCACCGTTTCCAATTCCTGGGCTGCTGCCAGGCGAGGAGTGTGCGTGGGACCCTCCGATGCCATGAGACAATGCGGACATGTTGTTCGGGTGGGAATGGAGGTGATGATTGTGCGAAGTGTTGGCGTGATTATTGGCGAGATGAGAGTTGAAAAACGGATTCGAGCCTCTAGCGGCCAGAGAATCCATGGCACGCATGACGGATGTAGGCAATGGTCCAAACTGGAGCTTCGGAACGTTGTCCGATTTACCCTTTGTTGATGGGTGATGCAGCAATGAAGGCTTGGGCTTTCGACGGGGTCGGTATTTGTACTCAGGATGCTCCTTCATGTGGAGAGCCCTGGAAGCAAATGAGGAGCAATGTAAGAAAGACTTTAATTGACAATGATCTTACTTTAACACGATTTTCAAATTCAATTTCATTCGATGCTAGAAACGCCAATGAGCCATAATTTCATCTGACAATTTGTCACGTCTGGTATGCAAACTCCAACTTCGGCTTTGAAATGGTTACAATTTTTGATCGTACCTGAGACGTTTAGCTTCGTCGATGAATGGCCGCTTTTCCATTTCAGAAAGCAGTTTCCATTCCGCTCCCAGCCGCTTGCTGATTTCCGAATTATGCATTTTTGGGTTCTCTTGTGCCATCTTTCGCCTCTGGCCTCTGGACCACACCATGAACGCGTTCATCGGTCGTTTTATGTGATCTTGATTCGGTGGCGAATGCATCTTCATGCTGGAGATTAGCATTGATGTCATCATTCTTTTGCAGGGATGCTACTCGATCTGGCTGATTGTCTTCGCACTCGCACGCTGCTAGCGTCACACTTTCGTTCAAAACAGTCAGTCACTGGATGCTAATGTCACTCGCTCTGAAGCACAACTTTACAACTTATAAAGACTAACTCGTTGCAAGGCTCGTTCCGTTCTGAGTCTGAGTAATGAATGAATCAGATTTCGGGCTTGGAGGGTTGTAATTTTCTCGTGAAGGGTGGAGACTTTGAAAGTACTTATCCTCTTCACAAAGACGAGCCCTTTTGTTTTATGCTGAAGCCCGGACAGTTTTTTACAAAAGAGGTCACAAGGATAAATTTCTGGTGTTATGTTGGCGTTTTCAAGTTCAAAGACAACGTTTTACCTCACATGTATGGCTATTGTAATTTTTACAGGAGGATGATGCATAATGGCAATGGCATCATCACCGTGATGGTGATACGCTTATTTGTATTTAAACACTGAATTATCTTTCAGTGTCCACAAAGTCCTTTGTGTTTGTGTACTTTTCTCAAATAATGAAGCCAACTCTAAGCTCTTCTTCGTGTCGCTGAGCTGCGTCTCGTCAAGTCGTAACGTAATCGTAATCTTCTTTCTATGTCGTCGTCGTATTGTTATAATTATAACGTTACCATTTTTATCCTAGCAGCCTAAAAGTAGGATAAGGGTAAGCGCAAAGCAAATAGAACAATAAAAAGTCTAACTTGACTGGAAAGAAATGCACAAACTGCACTGCTGAATTGAAAGAATTAAGGCGACACTCGCAAGACGCTGATAAGCCTTTTGTCACTTGAAATGTCTCACACTCGGTCTTTTATCTCTCTTTGAAGCAGGTCTGATTCACTTCTCGTTTTCGAGTCGTATTGACACACGCATTGGCATTTCCTCAACTTTGTTCAAAGTATTCAAATACTCACTGATTAAGTTAGTATTTCATTTCAACTGTTCCATCACTTTAGAAATGCACACCTTGGAAGAAACCACAAAGACTTTATTAGCCATAAAAATGTACAAAATGCGATTAAATGTGAGATTTCCCAATTTGAATGGTATTGATTCAGAATATTTGCTGCTTGCGGCTTCAGCTCACTCGACTTCAACTTGATTCTTTTCAGGACGAACGTGTACCCTCAAATGGCAATAATTTCCTTCTGCAAGCGACCGACTCAAAAAAGTAGCATGGTCTTTATTATCTGGTGTTACTTTTTTGTTGCTCCATTATTCCCTGCGACATTGGAGCATTGAATACGTAAACCCGAGCATTGCACATTATACCCACCCGTAAGCCATTACATGCATTATCACAGGTGCCCTGTCATCCCTTTATGATGTCGGCTTGTACAGTAGGTCTGGTTTTACGAGCGTATAAGCAACAATAGGCGAGACAAAATACTGGCACTACAAAGGAGTGCGTTCTACTCGTACGTGGAGAAAGAGAAAGACCAAAATTTTGTTCTCTGGTTGTTGCAACTGAAAATTCACGACTCGTATTGGCTCGTGCAAGTCAAAAGTAACTACCCACCGACTGTAGTTACGCATTACTAGTACACTGCGCTTTTACCGCGCGAGCGTTGTTAAGAAGCCGAAACAAAACCGTATGGTACAGTCTGTATTTTAAAAAACGAGTCCTATTGTTCAGCATCATCGAAACACAAGGAGAATTCCATGCAACCGACCTGAACCAACCTCCTTCTTTCTTTCGGCAGATTCATTTGCTAAACAAAAGCACTAGCGAAGAAAAGGATTGGAGAATTCTCATTCAAATTCTGTTCTGATGGGGATGTCTTAAAAATCTCGTTAGACTCCAGGAGCTCCAGTCATGTTGTTGCTGTCCATTCTGAATCGGGCTGTTGTCAAAACTCTAAGGGAAAACAGCATCAGGAAAAAGGAGACAAGAAACCGACTGGCCAGTGCGATGCGATGTCGGATTGTCTCATTAATACGATCGCGTGCGGGGCATTGTGAGATATGTAGAAATGTTGGTTTCATTAAGTTGACTGGAACCAGGAACGACAAGTCTCATTTCTGTGCCCAGTGTGGTCCAATGTGACGTCTAGTATCAAAACTACATGACCTAATTAGGTTTACGCACAATTGCGTTGCTACTTTATAGATTACGCCAAGTAATCCTTGATTTCCGTTTATGGCATTTTGATAGTTGTAAGATAATGACTGAGTTAGATAAGCAGTGCAGTCGAGCAGTGATACGAGCGTCAGCAAATCAAAAGAGTGCGCTTCTATTTTTTAAAACTACCGAATCCGACATTCTGGCGGTGTCCACTAAGCAAAGGCCTCTTTTGTCTCAACCATAGTTTAAATACAGTGCAAATACAAAGCACTTAATTGCAGCGGTTTCCTTTGTTAATTGAAAAAGGGCTCAACGCTCATTTATTACGGTAAATAGTTGTTGGCATCAATTTATCTGCCGAGCAAAAAAAAATCAAAAACACTCTGTCACTCCCTGTGGCACAAAATTCACAGAATTGAGCCAGATAACCATGTTTTCTGATTTCAGTCACAAAAAACCCAGTCTCATCTTCCGTGGAATGTGCTGGGGAATCTTTTCTCACCTTGACTCTATTCACCTTTATTACCTGAAGTCATGAATCTATTTGGAATATTTCAACATCGATGAATTGAATTGACACTTGACAGGAAAGAATGATCATCATTATGAGCCAATGAGATGTGATGCAATAAATTATTACAAAGACCCACGAGATTGTAGAGTATTGAAACACTAGTATTCCCATTTATTGTCTCTTGTCAAAAAATAAGTGGAAAGGCAGTAGGAAAATATTCAATCAATGAAAAATGTGTTACACACCATTTATTCCCCACTTGGACTTAGATCAACGAAATCGTTTATCCATTCACTACAATCAGCACTGATAGGTTCAATCTCTTCCTCTGTCCGAAGCCTCTTCGTCATCTTACTTCCTTCGTCTGTGGATCCCGTTTCGCGCATTGTATCTTGATTAGAAACCGTTACTTCTGCTGAACGTTTCCCGTGTCCATTCACTAATTGCGATGGCGCTCTCATATTGTGCTCTGGAGTTGTTGGCCAATCCTGAGAACTTAGCTGAGGTTGACGTTCAAAATGGTGAGGAAGTTCAGCGAAGAGCTCTTGAATGCCTTTCCTTATTGTTGATTTTATAGTCAGGGTAAGGGATTCTGGAATTTCAGAAATTGAAGGAGTGGTCGGTAACTGCTGCGTAAGTGTGACTCGAGATAAGTCGGCATCCGTTTGGCTGAAGTTTTCTTGAGTGTTCACAGCATACGACTCTTGCATATCACCATCGGAAGTTAATATCACATATTCCTGTGCTTTTTCTTCTGGTTTAAACACAGACGGAAACTCAAATGTGGGAACTCCAGGATGGACGAGTTTTTCGACACAGGAATACAGTTGTCGGCAAATTGCCACCACTGATATGCTTGGATCAGACAAGCACTCTCGCGCTAAGCTAAGTAAAATCCCTAGAGACACAGGAGCCCTCGGGTGTGGATTTAAGGCTAATGTAAGAGCACATTTCAATATTTTGACTCGGCTGACTTCCTTGTCATAGGGACTGGGCGGGGTAGGTGATTGTGAAAACTCCATAATGGTTTTCGCAATGAGCTGATATGCAGTCTGAAAATTAAACACGCAACTCAGTTCGAACAGTTTTAAAATTTGTCGCGTGATGCGAGCAATAAACTTACACTATACAGTCCAGTGTCAAGGGTTGGAATTAGTGCGTCCAATAAATCAAGAGCAGCGGCACAGAGCTCCGGATCCTTAAACACGGCTGTTCTCTCGCTCGACATCAACATTGATGACGACGACGGTGCCAAAGTAGAGTTCACCTTTTTGTTTCCAGACTTAGATTTCGAAGATTTCAAACTCAGCATTGTTGAAGTTTTCTCAATACACACATCCCTCTGGATTTGAGTTAGCCAAGCATTCAGGGTCTTGTTTCTGGTCACACTTCTATTGCTGATTTGTGACCATTTCAGTAGCATTTGATACATGTTAATCTTTAATCTTCTGTTAAATTTACTGCGTAGTTAAAAACAATTCAAACCTTAACTTTAAAAATTCGATACTTACCTGTAACTCTGCGGGGACTTCGACAGCCACTTCAGCTCCTGAAGAGATATTTGTTCGATTCGCTCGGATTCAGGCAACAAGTTCGCCCCAACGCTAAACGTAAACGATTTTGTACAAAGAACTTGACGCAGAACTTGCCACTTTGCTTAATTTATGCAGACTGTCATATTTAATATACTTACCAACTAATTAATCTGCTCATAAGATCAAGAGCCGATTCATGAATTGTAGGTAAAACACCAGAAAGATATATAAACTCTCTTGGGCTATTCTTCTTCAAAATATCCACAGGATTTAGCAGTAACATTTTACAAATAATGTTGAAGATGCTTCTTGATGGTACTGCTTTCGGCACAGGAAATGGTCCACTAAATGAAATTGGATAAATACATTGAGTAGACAAATTCGACTAAAGACATAGATCTCACACCGACCTTAAATAATATCCGAGTAAGGCTGAAAGATTTGTGAGTCGCTTCTTGAGATGTGAATACCGAAGGAGCACGTTTTTCTCGTTGATTGGCAGCAAATCCAACGTTCCAAACTCTGTTTCGTAAGGATTGTAGTCCTGAGAAATTATATGAAAGAAGCGTAAGTTTAAGTGTAAATTGTAAATAGTGCAAAATTTAGCCAAATCCATTTAGCCCAGTTACCGCTATTACCTCGAGCGTTGGAGACGCATCCGTATACAACATGAGGACTGTATTATGCATGGCATGAAGAATTTTAACGTTCATAGCGTACCAGTCTTGTCCATGTTTGCTTCGCTTAGTTCCGCCGCTGCCCGTGGATGATAATAACGGGATGATCTTAAATACCAGCCTTCTTTCAGTCACCTTGTCGGAGTCAATGTAAGGTAAGAATATTTTCTCAAAGTTGTTTCGATGAGTTCCACATGGTCCATGAAAATGCTCTAAGCATACTCGTAACAATTTAATCTCTTCCAATGATAGAGAGCGTTTTGTTTCATTCAGTCGAATCGAGCTTAAATGCGTGAGTATTTTTGGAAGAATGGAACTTGACAGTATCTGATTAAGTTCAAGAGTTTCACGGCATCGAGGCAACAAGTTGGCTGCAACAGATGACAGATAATTTCAATCAAATTGAAATGTTTACTCCTATAACTAACCCTTCGAGTCTACGTAACTCACCAAACAGCCTTTGCACCAGGTCTTGGTCGATATATTTCACTGCAATATGAAGTGCAGACCCTAGGCTCTCTTGAATTACCAAGAAACGGTTCGAACTAATTTGTTCAACAAATTGATTTAGCAGTGTTAATCCCAGTGATCTTGATTTCGATTCACTTGACAAACGATTGATGGTAGTTAAAAAGGATTTGAGATTTTCGTCAGTCTGCAAGTACAAAAATTGAAGTACACCATGCCCGATTAATTCGTAACTCCAGCAGTTGAAACTGTCAACTTACAGCGACACTCCATAAGCGATTCTCTTCGATGCTCTGTAGACAGTCCAGGAATATCGGATCGTTTATCAGCTTCGTTTCTGACACCACATCCTTCCAGAATTCAATCAAATCTTGATTCGAATCCATAATGCCTTTGAGAATACCTCAACGAATTCCAAATTCTTAGATCCTTAATACTTCCGTTCCGAGTTTAATCTCTTTTAGCTTGCTGTAGTTCCATTCATGAACTGAGCACACACGTGCAGCATTCAAGTGTATCTTGCTTGAAATAATTTTCCCACCGTTTACTGTGAGTGATCACATGAATTTCAAGAAAAATTAGAATGACTGAGCCCAACCTTAAACAAAACAAATTTTTATTTGTCCATTAAAAATAAGTCAATTAATTAATTGTTAATTGCAGTTTGGTACCAGTCACATGCAACTCAACTAGGATTAATTAGAGTTCCTCCAACCAGCCAGCCCTGCCTTAACTGAGGAACTAGGAACGGTCAAGCCAAGTTTCTTTCGACTGCGAGTGTCGAGTTGCTAATCGCTAGTGGAACTCTCTGTAAGTCTTACAAACATACTATTCGCCAACTGTAGATTTCGTGATTATGTAACTTGTTTCACTGGTGGACAAACTTTCTATAGAAATGCACAAATGTGATGATTATCTCCCTGCCTTGTTTAATCCTTTTCCAGAGACTAGTGTCCCTCATCCAAGGCACTTCTGTTGCACCGCTGCAGAGCTAAGAAACGCCCTCCCCGAGATTTGGACCTTGTGCGTCCACTTTCAACAATGAAACGTAAAATTTTGCTCATGGGAAAAAGTGGATCAGGGAAGACGAGTATGCGGTCCATTATATTTGCGAATTACATCGCACGTGATACTCGTAGACTTGGTGCTACAAGTAAGTACCACAAAAATGTAATTCTAAGTCTAACGTGCAAGTGCTGTGTCGAATCTGAAGCAATTCGTTTCCACTTTGCAGTCGATGTTGAGCATTCTCATGTCAGATTTTTGGGGAACTTGGTGCTAAACTTGTGGGACTGTGGCGGTCAAGAGGCCTTCATGGAGAACTATTTTGCATCTCAGCGTGAAAACATATTTTCGAGTGTTGAAGTCCTGATCTACGTCTTTGATGTCGAGTCCCATGAGTTGGAGAAAGATATGCATTACTATCAGTCATGTTTGGAAGCAATTCTGCACTATTCCCCACAAGCGACAGTTTTTTGTCTCATTCACAAAATGGATTTGGTTCAAGAAGAGAATAGGGACTTGGTAAATAAAGATTTTAATTGTACTGACTAGAGATCATAGATCATATTTCATTGCCGTTTTTCAAAACATGATAGATATTTCAAACTCGTCGAGATGACTTGAAGAGGCTGTCAAAGCCGATTGACCCCATCTGCTTTCGAACGTCTATATGGGATGAGACCCTATACAAGGTACCCGTCATGCATATGCAGTCTAATCTGTAGTTGAGAGCTGAACAATTTCGTATTTCGGTTTTTCCTCTTTCCCAAATTAGGCATGGAGTTCAATCGTGTACACGCTGATTCCGAATGTGGGGAAACTGGAGAATTCTTTGAATGAATTTACCAGCATAATTGACGCAGATGAAGTGTTGCTGTTCGAGCGAGCCACATTCTTGGTGGTATCGCACGCCCAGCGGAAAGTCCATCGGGATCCGCATCGCTTTGAGAAAGTGTCAAATATCATTAAGCAGTTCAAATTGTCATGCAGGTACAGTGTGGTGACTTATGTAGCCAGTGAGATATTCCAATGTTATACTTTTATTAGCAAACTGGCAGCGCAATTCCAAAGCATGGAGGTCCGAAATTCCCAATTTGCAGCTTTCATAGACGTTTTCACGCCCAATACTTATGTCATGGTGATCATTTCTGACCACACATTGCGTAAGTACAACTTTGAGTGCTCCAAAGCAAACTCTCAATAAAATGTTCATGAATGCTTTTCTTGTAATTTTAGCATCGGCGGCAATGATACTGAATATAAAGAATGCTCGAAAACATTTCGAAAACATCGAAAAATTAAGCAGTACAGGAGCAGTTGGCACCGCAAAAATGCTTCGTTGAGTACTAATTACCAATACTGCGATAGCTTCTGGCGAGACATGCAGTCGCTCCGATGAAACTTCTCGAAATTTTTATTTAACTTCATATCAATCTTTCTGTATGAAAAATAAATTGCCTGAATTTAATGTACCGAAAGTTATGTAGAGGGTCAGTAGTGCGCAAATGGGAAATTATTGGAAATAATTTCGCGATCATGATGGTGAATCATTCTGCCCTGATCTGTTAGGTTTTCCATAACATGGACGGTAAAAATAGGTCAATGTACACCAGTGTGTCCTCAATGATGAACTTTGATCTAGAGCATAATCCGCAAAACATTTGCACAGCATTTCTAAGAAGGTTACGAGTACGAGTGTGCTTCGAAATTAGTGATTCAGAAGAATTCCCAAATCCATTGCGGTTCAGCTCACATGTTATTGTGTACAACTTGTGCTGATTGTGGTTTGGCTCGGATTTCTTAATGGAATAAACACACAAGAAGGCCCTGACGTAATTTACTTTGCGCCTTCCTTATCATTATCATGCAAGAAGCATAGATTATAAGTACTACGTCATGGCAATTAGCACAGTCATTTGCGTGGAACAAATGCCAGTGAACCTCGGCTTGCTGCACACAACATCACACAAAAAGCGAACAAGTTCATACAAACTTTTGAAGCTTTTTAAGAAGTTGAAATTGCTGCGAAGCAAGATTTGAACTAGTGTTTTGAACGCCAATGAGTGTGCTGAGATCTGGTAAGATGTTCAAAATGGAGGAAGTTCCTGCTGTCTCGTCGTCCAACTCTTCTCAAGTAATTAGGCATTTTAGCATTTAACATTCTTGAATATGAACCCTTGAAAATGACGTCGGCCATTTCCAGCACACATGTAATAACATTTTGATATTGATGTTTTCAGAATGCGAAGACCCTCAACAGTTTCTTGACAAAGAAAACTGTGACACAAGGCCTTTTGGATATTGCTCTCTTCACACACAACGTCTCTCAACTTAAATATGTCCTATCTTTGGGAAGCGACGGCCCAAATGCGCACCCGTATTACCATTTGATGCTGACGCTTGTCTCACTTTCCATCATTCTGCAGGTTAGCACGATGGCCGGGGTTCCATGAAGAAGATTTTGAACGCTTAAAAATATGAACGAAGTTGTCTTCTATTTAGACATCAACTGGGCTGTGCCTGATCATGCTTGGAAAAACCACACTACATGAAAGCAAGCGTAATGCAGAAATCCTCAATGATGCAATCACCATTCAAATCTTTCTGATTTCCATTCTCAACATTATGATTTCATCTTTTGGTATCGAGGAATCCGTCCAACGGTCAAGAAAACTCGAAGAGTGGAAAGCCTCAAATGAGGAGTACTTTCAAAGCTGTCCCTGCTTGAACACAACGAGACTCTTTGTGACACGAGTAGGAAATTGTTACTGATATTGAGATTGTTCATCTGTACGGACTATTCCTGTCCTGATTGCTGGATCATTGAAAGCAGGAATGCGAAATAAAGATGAACTACATATTAGTAAATTAGAAAGCCTATTTTGTGTCTGGTCGGAAATAAAACTATTCAGCCGTGTGTTGATTTATTTCAAGCAAGCAATATAAAGTTTCGTAATATTATTTATCACATGTAAGCATGGACCTATAAATAAGCATGAAGTCTTCATTTGCAGGAAGGTACAGTACTTAACAGAACACTGATAACTATCTTCAGGAAACACATTGAGAACGTACGCTTTCAAATCAAGATACGAATCATTGATTGATGGCCACCTTGTCCTAGTATTTGTTAGATTATTTTAAAGCGATCGAAGACGACCGCGAATGATGACTTGCTCTGGATGGTGGACCGACGAATGAGAGAAGAACTGGCAGGAAAACAAGACCGTGAAGTGCTCCAAATAATACGATTCCAAAATACATGCGAAAGTAAAATATTTTGAAGATTTGAGACTGCGCGAACGCCAGCACCACGATTCCTCCCAACTTTGTCAGCGTAATGCCACTCAGGACAGAACTTCCCATGTTTACCAAACTGTCTCGTGCTCTCTCCAGGCGGGTTAACTCCTTCGACACAGTGAACGCGTGCACAATGTGCGTGCAAAACTCGACGGCGATTCCAACAGCCTATGAATTTGCAATTGAAATTATGCAGGTTTGTTTTAGCCAAGTATAAGTTAAAGAAAAAACCTACCATCACCAAATTGACTAGCGATATGGCATTCAGAGACACATTCCAGAAGTACATGAGTCCTCCGATATTAGTTACAATCATGACGACAATGAGTTCAATTATGAGGGCAGAATAAATATCGAATCCAGTAAGCAAGAATGTGACAACAAAAATTGTGGCGAAGCTGATTCCCAGAGACTGCAGCGTGTCTCGCCACATAGTCAGATACTGTTCGTAGAAGACGTAGAAGACTGAATACGGGAATACTTCGTGGTGCGAAGAATCCGTTTCTGGAATGGAATGAAACATGTATCAAATTAAAATAAGGAAATCCGCAGCTCAAGAACATCTTTGCCCACCATCATTTAACATTCTGGTGATGTTATCGGCCACTAATCTGGCTTGTTTCATTGCCTCGATGTAATCTGCTGATGTCCTTAGGATGATGTGATACGTCATAAAGTACGAGGCCAGAACTCGCCGCGAATCAATTGTTGAATTGACAACTTCCGTCGAAACACCGTCGGCGTACGCTGCGTGGCCGGCTTTAGGACACACTAAAACATTAAATGTCGAGGATTGATCAAGAATAAACGTACACATAAGAGGAGAACACTTCAACCGGATCAACTTACGCTCGTGTGGATTGTCCTGAAGAAAAAATGAGATATATTGCTCAAATAATTCCGGACTAAGGGTGTTGTTGTTATCCCCTACTTCCTTGTCGAGACCACACTCTCGGCACAGTTGAAAACTGAAATGACGTGAAAAGTGAATGTTGAACAAATAATAGATAAGCGATAGATCTGATGCACTGGAAGTTTGGCGTTTTCCTTACTTAGACACTTGGCTGGAGCAAAACTTTTTAATGCCACTAGTTTCAAATTCACTGATGTAGTACTTGCAGCAGCCTTTGTTCGCAGCCCAATCGTTGTAGTCATCAATCCAAGATGCCGCAGGTTTCGCCAGGTACGTTCTATTGGAAATCTTGCTTGCAGCAAATATCTGAGACACCACGCTGGCAGGATAACTTCCGGCTTGTATGAATTCTCGTAATTCAGGGTCGGTATAATTGAACCCACCGTTCTTAATCTGTAGTAAAAAGTGATTTGCAGATAATCGTTTCTGTGCAGTCCATGGGAGTGAAAACTGAATGAGGCTTACAACAAAGTACACGGGAGGGCCCACGCTCAAATACTTGAACATAGCTTTAAAGTATGTTGTAACATAGGAATCTTCTGGCATGGAGAGTTCTTGGTTCAACCCAACCTCTATTTCAGGTATGACGGCGACGGACGTGCAAAACATGAACAAAAACAAGACAAGTACTCCAACTCGGACGGGAAACTTCAACAGGAAGGGAGCCCAGAATTTCTTGAAGCCGGCGTACAAAACTCCTTTGTCCACCTTATCCGTCTTGTGAGCTTTTCCCCTCAAACTGCATTTAGAAATTTGTTAGAAGAGCTTGGTGGAAAGTTTAAATTAATGGCCGAACTTACCAGCAAAGTAAATCCACTCTGTTCTGTTCTCTCCTGCTAATATCAAGTGAAAGCAAGGCAATGAAACAAGTGAACTGAAGAATGAAGTTAAAGAGGAGAGCCATGCCGGCGTAGAAGGCGAATGATCGAACCGCAGGCATTCCACTCAATCCACCTAACATCCAATCACACATGTTAAATGATGGCAACAATGCCGTCAATGATCAATGATGTGAGCGTACCCAAAAAGAAGCTGGCGGAATCTGTAAACGAGTTAAGAAGCATCGATGGTGCCACTTCTCCAATTACTCGTCCCAAATGCTGAGCTTTGTTTTCAACAGGAAGTCGGACTGATCGTTGGTAATGCTGCACCATGATGAAAATATTGTCAACACCAACGGCAAGGACCAAAAACGGAATGACTTCAATTATAATTAGTGTTGCCGGAACTCCAAAATAACCTGTATAAATTAAAGGGTTGTTACCTGGTCTCGCAGCGTTACTAGTTTAAAAACATACCAAACAGTCCAATTGACGCTGCGACTGAAGCAAGTACAATTCCCACTCCAGCCACGCCCAACGCAATTTGGCTGTCAATCTATACGAATTGATGCAAAACATTAATCAAAGCAAAATAAAGCCTGGTTTGACATCAGAAGGAAACTCACGAAAAGCCTGGAGAAGCTACGAATTTGCCCCAGATTCACAGCAATGTAGAAAAACATGATAATGTAAGAGATTGCAACTGTGGTGATTTCCGCCTGGCTCGTTCTGTCCAGCTCGTCCTCAATGCTTCTTTCGGAACTGTACGCGATTTCCATAAACGCAGGCTTCTCTTCTTCAACATATTTCTTCATGAAGTCTAAAAATGCTTTCTCCCATTTTTTAGTGCGGTGGAGTAAATGACCCTTGGGGTGATTATTGACGACGAAGGTGACAACCGCGGTGTCAGAGTCCTTGTACGGTGGATCTTGCCCGTTCGTCGTATCTGCAATTCAATTAATGTCGTGAAATACTATTTAGGTGATAGAAATGATGTTATTTTAGGTACCTTTATCAAGAAAACCTCCAAGACAAACGCGAGGATCGATTGGACCTGCACAGTAGATATGAATGGCATTAGTGACAAAGTTGTTCTGAAACAAAAAATGCTTTTCCAGCTGATCTTACCGCCATATTCTCCCAAGCAACTTTGGGCTAACAAAGTTGAATCTTTCGGTGACGATGGGTTCCTCGAACAAAATTTGAAATGATCCAAGTAGTTATCGGTTTGGTTCGTGTAATCGTTATACTCCTGCGCGCTTATTAGTTCCTTATCGCTTTGCCACCACCCGATGTAACTAAAGACGGTGCAGTTTGTGTTCTCAGGAGCGAGAGGTTTGAAGCAAATGTCCGAAAGTCTGACCCCGTCTTCATCAACAATCTGAAACAGATCATTTAATAGCTAAATGTGTAATTTGCACGTACTCAGACTGCCAGACTCTGAAGAATAGAGGACGTAAGGACGTTGTACGGTACCTCTTTTATTTTTTCCTGTAGGTTCAAAACCGCGAACATGAATTTCTTGTTGAAAATGGGTCCGAATATTTCTAATCCTTCAGATGTATTACGATAAATAGGGTCCAAGCCTTTTGCTGTGATGATTAAATGTTCAACTCGGTAGAATGGAGCAAATTCTGCGTCATAATAATCTTTTTCTATTCTTGAACGCGAGGTTTCTGATGCCCACAACTCAATTGGATCGGTGGTGATGTCAAGGAGTGTAATTCCAAAAGACAATAAGGCAACGATCACAATTCCCGGTATCAGCACCGTGAAGGGGTTGGCAGCGCAAACTGAAGCGAAAGAAAAGGTACATTGCTGGAAGAAAGTGCTCTGACCATATGCTAATTTCGATCTTACATGTCCCCAGGGATGAAAAGCACCGATTTAACATTCGCTCAAACGCGGCTCCCATTCTTTGGAAAATCCCTGGCTCTGCATCGCCTTCTACAAATGTAAACAAACATGTCTTATCTTGGCTGCAGAGATGTGGACCTAACGTAATGCCTTTTTAATGGCATTACGCTTACCATAATTCGCACCGATTTCGTACAGTTTCGGATTACTCTTCCTCGTAATTATTGCTTGAAATACGATGATCGATCCGCCGACTAAGAACGTCGCGGCCATGATAACAACTAATCCAGGAATGCCCCAGATCTCCCAATCTTCCTTTAACGGTGGGAGTTCTGAGCTCGAAGGGCAGCTCAAGGGACAATCTACGCAACTGCATGCTCTTCCGTCCTGGAAATAAAAGCCTCGTTCATTTCACTAAATTAAACCCTTCGTATGTTACCAAATTACGCACTGGTGAATCTTCGCTGCATTTGAATGTGTCGAAGTGGTACGGATCAACTTCTTCTCCTGTCTTTACTGCGCTTCTGTCCCGGGAGTACGAACTTAGATTCATGAAGTTGTACCGAATGTCAAATGGGGCGTAATTATTGGAAGACGCTCCCATGAACCCAAACCACCTTTCATAAGAACAGCGATAGGAAGCCCAGGGGCCTAGAAAGAAAAATGGTCTTAGCACAACAGTCGACGAGCCAGATGACCCTTTAAAACTGATTGCATCACTTACCACATAAGAGATCCATAGCTGGACTGTTTGTCGAACTCATGATGACATTTCGACAACTTTCGTACGTACTTTCTGCATAATCTCTGGTTATGTAAAAGTCGGCCAGTTTGACACTCTCAACCAGAGGCGCCTCGGGATTCCACATTTCATTCGGGAGCTCCTGTGTCTCAGTAATGTTCAAGAACTGTCGTTGATAAGGCGAGCAGGTGAATTCGCAAAACGATTGTCGGAAATTGTGATAGCAAGAAGGGCATCTTGTCAGGAGTCCACTGGGTAAGTTCAAGCTCTCAGACAGTTCAACTATCTGTGTGTCGCTGCAGCAAAGATTGTTCCCGTACTCGGCAACCAGCTCCGGGCAAGTCGATGAGAGCAATTCATAATGGGAGTCGTCAACAGGAAGTGGGGCTTCATCAATGGGGCATGGCACGGGTATGTACTGGTCTCGATAACCGCAGATTCCGCGCATTGAACATCTCTCGGCCTTCTGAGATGAGACCTGTGTGAACATCGAAGTACATAAAAATAAAGCAGTGCCAAATGCATAGCGCCAGAATTGAAAGTGATTTTAAGACTTCAGACGCAGGGTCTGTGAGACCCTGCGAGACCCTATTTCGAGTGGTTTAAAGCGAGTACAGGATGAAAAGTGCCAGTAAAGCGTCATGAATGCCTTGTGCATTTGTTGAGCGCGATTCTTATCTTATTTCTCATTAACTCCTAAAATATCTGTTCCCGCATGAATGCTACGACCAATTCCCATGAGCACGAACTTTTCAGCTTTCTCAAAATTTTGCCATTAAACCACATGTGTTCAACTTGTTGGTGACAATGAATATTGCACATGGCAGGGCCAGGGACACGCGTCGATAAGTTTGTAAGGTGCTGGTGTGTAATGCAGGTATGGAAATTGCTAGTTCAGTGTACCATTTATAAGCGCACAACCATCGTCATGAAGTTTTCAGCGGTCGGCCATTGTATCAAATACAATAATTCCATGAAATTACCAAGTTCTTTGTCTTTCTTTGCCCGGATGCCGCCTCATGCCTCCAATTTATTCAGCGAATTTAGTTAGATTTGCGTCATTACTTTAAGGGCTTTATAATGAATGTATGGTTGAATAGGGCACGTAACTCATCCAGGCGCGACGTACTTATTGCATCAAGAATCTCAACAAACGTTGGGCTTCAAAGAAATCAATGCACGAGTTTCCAAACTCACAATTTATTGAAACATGAATCCGTGCATCTCCAAGATTCGAATTCATTTATTTCGTTAGCAAGGTCGTGTGAATCGTGAAAGCAGCATCGATTTGCGTCTCTCTGCTCATACTCAACTAACTTGTCCGCGTCCTAGCGAGAATACCTCTCAAGGTGCCCTTTAACAAGTAGCATGCTCGTAGCACATTCTTCTGAGGTCCTTGTATCGATTGTTCTTCTCGTATCATCAAGAAATCGATAAAATAAATGAATTCCTATTATTGCATGTTGTCAGACAGAGGATCTTAACGATGTGAATTCTAACGCGATACGCGATGCCCGACAGTCGAAAATCGTCTTGAGACAACATGAATGCCCATTCAGGTGCAAGTGAATTATTAGGTCTCCATGCCCATGAATTATGAATTTTATGCTCGGGTTATCGTAATGAGTGTTCTCGTAAGCATCGTAACGTTATCGAATACCTTAAGGTTCGACACAACGTCACAACGTGAAGTTACACATGGAAATTGCAGCTGATGAAGCGACGAACCTTAAGCAGACGCTATCGCTCAAACTTTAATTTCCGGGATAAACTCTTACTATAAGCACAAACTGAATTAATCAAGCCTGCAGTGCCAGCAGGCACCAATTCCCAATCAACACATTGCAATTGCAAACAAACAATTGAGCCCTGCATTCGCTTAGAAATGAGGCTGCTATGCAGACGAAATCGAAACTGGGCGTACTGGCGCGTTAGTCTTACACTTACACTTACAGGCATGTAAAGTTTACGACACTCATTCACAAAAAAACTGCAGTATGAGCAGTACTAAAATGGCGAGACACGCGAAGCGCACCTAGCAATTGACTCGCCGTAACTGTGCCGAATGTGTAACAATGCAAAAACCTATCTAATTATGCATGCATCTTGGTCGCTAGACTACAAAATAAAGATTAAAACCATCAAATCAAAGACTTCCGCTTTCTGTGGAGGGCCTACGGCTTGATTATAAAACTCTATTGTTGCTCGCTTTCGGATACCGTTGCAAAAATTGGGCAGCTAACAAAATAAGTGCATTGCGTACTTAAGATGCGTTGCCGCAGTTAAGTCCATATGAGTACGACTTTTGAAGGTGAAATACGACTTTATACATGCAATTCAACTTAAACATGATTCAATAACATTTATAGTCTAACCAACTTCAAGCCAGAAGAACGTAAGTGAGACTATTCATTTGCAATATTGGGGATAATGACATAGAAAATGCGAGACAAACAATTTTATCCCAATTATTCGTTGTGGGTCATTCCCGTTCGCATTCACAGTGTAGCTGGGCAAAACTTACAAGAAAGTGGCTGCATATTTTGCATAAAGGCGACAAGCCAAATGTGAGCTACCGTTACAGCGATCTGGACTTCGGTAACTTAATACAATTTACTACTCGCGTCGTGCCTTATCTTATAAAGCTACGCTCTGTGGCAGTTGCCGCTGCAAAACTTGTTTAATTACACTTTCATTACAATAAACGGTTTGACATTTGTAAAGTTACATCATAACTGTGTCACAATCGCCTCGGTACGTGTTACAGCTGTGCCTTGCCCTTTAATTCATAATTCGTTCACGTTCACAATAATTAAGAATTAAATGCGAAACGCGCACAAGGAGGATGCGTGTAGCGTGCAGAAGTAATTAATGAAGTTATGAACTTGCTAGGCTAGACGGCGTATGCCGAGGCAAAACGAAAGAGTGAATTTTGATTTTGACTTACCACATTTGATGATAATAGCAGAGCCCATAATAGTGCGTGGTAGATTAACTGCACTGGTGGTGAAGATGTTCTTCGAACAGGAAGAAGATTCAGTGACATTTTCGGTCTATTGGAATTAGCTTGAATTCGGATGACTGTTGAAGTGCGAAACTGAAGAAGCGATGTAGGTGACGCGACGCTCTGAAGTGTCTCACATTCCTCTTCACCTCACTTCGAAGCGATGTTTTGCACTTTTCTTTTGCGTGGAATGGAGAACGGATAGACGGAAGTCTTCTGTCTGGATTCTTATGCTTGTTAACAATTTTGCAAGTGCGTTGCACTATTCACCAGTGAAGCTGAACAACAGCACCTAAGAACCGCTGAAGTTTTTGTCGAAGAGGTATTAGGAACTTGAATGGCTGGAGGGAACTGAAAGCGAAATAGAACAGCCTCGTTATATCAAAGGTGTGGTTTCGCTTCGGAGAATTGGACCGTTACAACTAAAATTGACCGACGCGATGCTACAAATAAATGTCTGAAATCACGGATAGACTTAATGGGAGCATTTCCTTTTCACTTGTCGCACAACCAAACCGCGAGTGAAGCCAAGACCTTAACAATGCGTGCGTTTTTATAGCAAGAGCCTTACAGCTGAGCCGAGGCAGACCAGCAGTAAATGTGCAGGCAGGTGCGCCCTCACAAGCTTACACGAGTTGCAGTATTGCAGTAACAATCGGCACAGGCGGTGGCAGACAATTTCTCAGCGAATGCGATGAGATTAGTTTGGCTACAGATAAAAGAAGCTGTAACCGTCAACTGACCACTACAAAATATATTTGACATTATTGTTTTAATTCGGAATTTGTTTTTCAGCGAGACAAGGGTGATGCATTTCTGATTGCTGATTTGCTGACGTCGAGCATTGGACAGTTTGAGAAATGAACACTTGATTCAAGCGTTTTCACGTTGTACAAAAGTTCCTTAACACTACTGACTCCTGCTGCTAACAAATTATTCATGCTCATAAAAAGCAAAGTCCATGAGTTGACCTGATGATTGGATTTTCACTGAACAGGCAGACAAACACGGACAGGTGAATTGATAAGCCCAGTGATAAGCTCTGTTCACCTGTTTCAAGCAATTACACCTGTCCAAAAAAAATAAGTGGACAGTGAGTGAGCTTAACTTGGAATACCACATGACGGAATAAAAAGTTTTACACTAGATATTCCTCCTGCAATCACAAAGGATCATGTCATGCTTACAGTTTACAAGTATAATACCGCAAACCAAATTATCTATTATTGATCCATTCTAATCGATTTATTCAATTGGATTTCGCATGGAATTTACTCATCATGTGCCACTTCAAGTAATAAGGCCCACGGCACGAGGGTTTCACTCGTACGATGCGTCAAAATGAGCTTATTCGCCAGGAACTTTATTTTAGGCCCAAACTGGCGTAAAATAAATATCAAGTTTAAATACCGTCATGCTGAGAAGGAAAACCATGATGAGGAAGGGCGCATTGCGATTTACACTATCGGTTGAGTTCTAAGAAAACGTGAATCAGATTTATAGCACGCAAAAATACTCACTGCCGTTCATTTCAGAAAGCATCACACTTTTTGCGTCCTTTTTTACTGGACAAAGAGTAAGAGACACATCAAACTGCAGCAATCGGCAGAATGTGCAAAATATGCAGTCTCCAAAACAGCGTACATAAACTTGAACCATTTTAAGATAGCCTTGAGTTTGCAATAAATAAAGAAGCTCTTCTCACGCACAATGAAAGAGACTTTTTAATTTCCTGATTTATGCAATTAAAAAGTTGAACAAAAACTAAGCTTGCGATATAATTAACAAATTAGCTTTAGTATTTTCATTTATTATATGAGATAAACCTAGAGTTGAAATTCTAGAAGGAACTCGCATTACATACGGTTTGCAGGCATTTGCCGTATGAATCGAAAGTGAAATGTCATTGTGCTACTCAGCCAAATTCGTCTTTCTTTTAACCTCCTAAAATATTTGCTTACGTGTTCGACGTGTGTCTAAAGGTTATAATGCAGTGTTCAATAAAAAATGCAACTCCCGGTCGATCAATAATTCACTAGGCTAGATTCCGTTTTGGGCGAGGTTCACATAATCGGATAATGCCGTGCCGGCTTATTCCTGTTGCCCTGTTTTTTCCACAAACTACGAACACGATCACAGCAAGCAGACTACCGACTATAAAAACGCTGACATGGGCACGTCTTGTTAAATTGGTCACGTGAAGATTGTTGATTGAACAAATATGAATGTTCTAAATGCTTTTCTTGCTCGAAGAGCACTGGCGACTTACGACCATCTTGCAATTGCTTTGGATATTTGGCATAAAAGTAATTAAGCAGCATAATAATCAAAATTATGAAACAGCTACAAGTAATTTTGTGCTTGGTACGTTCAGTGTTCAATCTGCTGTCTGCATTGTCTCTTCTCGAGTCGCGTCTCTGTCTCGCTTCTCGTGCAGACGTTGCCCAACCGATCTGCGAATTGCAGTCGCCATCGCTCAATCAATTCTTTTCATGCGTTGGTACGAGTTCAAGTCACAAAAGAGCATTAACTTTATTCAAAGGGGCACGATAGTCTGCAGCGTTGGCACTGATTGCAAGCAAGCACCTTAAACCTAGTACCTTCATTTTCATTGGCCTCTTATCATGACTCGAAGCATGTTGTTATTCGTGCCGTGCCATCTTACTCTTATGCAACAGCGTACGATGATAACATTACGCAATACTTTAGTAAGACCGTACAATGCCCTCTAAGTTAATCGAATAATGAATGCAGAAATAATTATGGTTTCTAAAATGCAACTGCAGTGTCAAGTGTGCGTGTGCAGTTTTCCAGTGATAAATTTTACACATGAGACTGGCGAAACTCACCTGAACCCTGAAGTAAACGATGCTCGCAAAATTAAGGCCGCCGCCGGTTGAATGCAAGCTCCAACGCTAAGATACCTAACGTTACATTTATCAGGTCAATTCAAGCACGACTCGCGTTTAATGGCAGACGAATTGTAAGTTCGCAAGTGAATATACCAAAACAGCACCGATAAGTGTTGATGTAAACTCTTTAAAAGATTTTCTTATGCTATTTCTTACATAATTGAGAAAAACACAAGTTCGTTTAAACTTTGTGCTTCCAAGATCCGAACTGGTACGAGAGACGAGGAGAGGAGGAAAAGTACGAGTTCATTCACAGATTTCTGAACATGCCTGGGAAACTCTAAGCTCCGAGAAAGGAGTACTCGGCTCGTTCTACAAGCAAGCGGACTCGATGTGCGTGTAGAAACTCATTTGATGATGTCACGTCTTCAGAGTAGGAGCAGCAGGCCGTAAATGCATTCTCAAGTTCACCTTGCCCGCATTTGGTTTCACATTATAACGGGCGGATGTTTATTTTCACGGACACACGCTAAGATTTCGCTGGACACTCTGGAAAGTGAATATGCGAAGAATATCACGATGACGATGACACTTCAACAGGGCTGCAATTGAACGCTTCTATTGTTTAATGTCAATGAGGTGATGTACCTTGTGACTTGTGATTCATTTTTTGTGCTATGCATTCTTCACACGAAAATGTATAACTTATCACCTTAAAATAAATATTTACTTAAAGTGTGATTAATCTTGCAGCTCGGTCTTTTCGCACAAGCGCCATCAATGCTAGTCTACCAGTGCAGCATGCACTACTGAATGTTAAAGCGCGACGAAACTCTGGAATTTCTTCTGATACGTGGATACGTCCCGTCAAATCGCTTGTTGTGTTGAGGTTGCACAGAATCAACTTGATAAAATCAAAAATTTTATGTTTATGTCATAAATTTTCAACTTGAACTGACAGAAGGCAAAGGGAGAGTAAATTCGTTCGAACCTAGACTGGCAGAAGCTAACCAGAAATTAGGAAGGATGCAGACTTGAAATCATAATGAGAAATAACTTGCAAGACAAATAGCATCATAATGTAAACACCTAACCTAGTTCTCTCAATAAATGGTTTTCTTCTGCGACTGGCTTGGGTGGTTTGTATTTTTAGCTGACCTTGGCGAAACAGAACGAGTACCAATGCTTTTGACATTGTGTTGCATTTCTTCGGAGCTGTTCCAAAGCACGTCACGGTACGCGCTCCTTTAAACTTAGCCTATTCTGGTTGTGTTTCACTAATTGATACCGCCACCGGCTTGTATTAATGGGTCAAAGTTGGTCCAGCGCATCCGGCGAAATAATTCACAATTTGTTTTGTCACTCACGAGGATTCGTCCGTCTAAATTAATCTCGCGATGCTAAAAATAATCTATGGCGTGGTTGTTTTACTCGAATTCGCGCTTGTTCTTTTTTATGGGTTATTTTATTAGTATTTCTCTCGAACAACATTTTCTGACTCCACACTCCAACTCATGCCCTGAGCTTGGCCATTTGCGAGGAGCTGATTCATTGCAATTGCCAAGTGACAAGATGGAGGGTGTCATGGACTGTAAATCCTAATTTAATTAGCATCATATTATGAAATGCGTCAGCAGTCATCTGATGTAAATATCTATATTCTATAATTACTCGAATGCCACCAAATTAAGTATCTAATTTTAACGCACTTCACGGTAAATCTCTAATGTGCACTTCCTGTGAATTGAATATTCAGGCTATGAAATTGAACGATGACCGTCATTTTGCGTAGTGACATTTCTTTTCTGGAAGGTTGAACGAAAAAAATACGCTGGCTCGTTTGACTTGTACATTTTAAAGTTGGCACTGACTTAATCGAAACACACCTTCGTATCTCCAAAGAACAGACAAGACCTTCACCTTTCATCGGATTAATCGTCCCATCACCCGCATAATTGATGAGTACGAATATTGTCAGACAGAATCGCCAAATTCGGAAATTGCGCACATTGTCTTTTCAATTCGAGTAATGACTTGAAGAAAAATACGAACGCATTTTTATTTAAATTAATCAGTCATTCCGCAGGATTAATTACATATAAATATCATTTGACTAAATGATCCGTGATTACGTGATGCCGTAGCTTCTTTTTTCGGTTAAATCCAAGTGGACAGTGCGAGCATTTGTAAGCAGTTTCACCAGTATGAGTTCTGACGTGGGAATCCAAATTGTACTTCTCAGAAAATGATCTCGGGCATATTTTACAGGAGAACGGCTTTACGCCTGTTAAGAATTGAGAAGAAAGAATTTCTAACAAGGAACACGGTTTAACCTGCATGCGAATACAGTCGACGCTCAATGTTTTCACCTGTATGAGATTTTTGATGCCTTCGAAGATGGGACGTAGATAGGAAGGAAATATCGCACGAGTGACAAGAAAACTGTCTCTTGCCAGTATGAGTTAATTTGTGAATGTTAAGCGAAGAATGGTGTCTGAATTGTTTATCACAGAGGGTGCACTAGAAAAGAAAGAAGAACCGAAAATGTTAAAACTGTTCCATTCAGACTAATTCTTTCAATGCAATTCACCTTGAATGGCAATTCACCGGTATGAATTGGCAAGTGTCTTTGAAGTCCGCATTTTTGTGTAAACGTTTTAAGGCCTAAGGAAAACCTAAGCCTAAGATTAAAGACTTCGCTTTCAGTTACTCTGTAAATAAATTAATATGTAACTTACAAATACAGCACTGGAACTTCGCCTCCTTCTTGTGTCCTCCAATGTGCGCCTCCAGGCGTTTCTTGTGTCTGTCAAATAGTGCAGTGTTTTTAAAATTTTGCAACTCAGCAACAATCAATACTTTTAACTTACTGATATGATTTCCCGCATATTTCACACATATACAGTGGGGACGTTTTGCCAGCTCCAACATTTTCTTCCAAAAAACTTGCCACCACCTGCATTGTCTCATTTCCAAGAATATGAACACTGTCCGATAGTGGTGCATCTATTTGGAAATTAAGGCCGCCAAGATCTGTCAGCAACAAATCGTCGTGCTTCTCCAAGTTGACTGTTGCCATTTCGTAATTCGAGAGAAATGGAGGTGTATTTAAAGTCAGTTCACGCGCGGCATCTTCATCAGGCATTGGTATATCCACTTGCACCTCGTTGGCGGCTTGATACATCAGTGCATTTGGTAATTGATTTGTTTCCTCTGACAGTGTTGGGCAATCAACATTATTCATTGGCTTGGAAGGCATGTTAGAACCGGCGCCACGATTTACTTTCATATATACACCCGAAAAGTTTGAACTATCTTGAGGCTGCGCATTCATTGAATCGTCTGCGATTGCAGAATCCACATTTATACCGCATATTGAGTTCGTATTTGCAAATGATGTTCTCGGCCTCGCTGCTGGTGAGGTTGTAGATAGTGATGCTTTTGTGAACCGAAATTGGAATAGCTTTGGTATGATTTTGTACTTTGGGTTCACCAACGTAAATCTTGAGTTTTGGAGGAGTAAAGTTGTAATTTTATCAATAATAAACAAAAGCGATTGTTTTGTGCAAATGAGATCAGTGCAAAGCACCTTGCAATTCAAACACAACTGTACTTGCCCATGTTCATCTGAAACAAATCATGACAAGCCTCCAGTTAAAGATTCAGCGATACCTATAGCGTTATGGCGCTCAATGGGGACTTACCATCGTCGGAAAGAAAAATGTCAAGGATCTTCTCAACTTTGGCAGCTTCAGGATCAGTATCTGTCTCAGCATTGTCGGAAAATTGTAAATTACACAAGGAACAAAGGTTAATGAGGCAACTTGCGCTGTTGCTGTTTGACCCAACTATGTCCACACTTCCAACAACCGGATCCATCCTGTTTGGATAAGACAATAAGATAGATTGACATATCATCCTTAAACCCTCTTGCCTCTTGCGTGGTTGTAGATTGTACTGCATCGTGCTGTGTTTACCTTCAGCAGTTGTGCTGTGGGATGGAGAGGACTTAACTTCAACTTTAAACTTCAAATGTGTTATGTTTATGTTGCGTGTTTCTTGAGTTAGTGTGATGCATTCATGGATGCGTCTTAGCTAGTCACGTCATGTATCACTTTTCATTTCAAAACCTCCAGCTTAAGTTTCACACCACACCACACTATCATTAAATCAGTATGCCCTACGTTTATCTCGTTTAGGTTTGAGCACAAAGTTATTTAACTTTACTATCCATCAAATATCGAGGTATACGTGCCAGCATTCCGAATGAAAGCATGAATAACGAGTGCAGTTTGCAATCTGATTCAATCCAGATTTTTAAGTAGGATGTGGACTTGATTTGTGGTTATCGGACTACGGTAAATGTTATAATCAGAAGAAATTGGGAGTGCGTGTTTAACGCAGTGCCTTCCTGTGCTCAAATTCACTCGCATTTACCGTATCGTCTTACAGATGTTTTTCAAACTGGTCAAGTTGCGCTGTTTAGTGTGTCTTTCCTCCTTCATCTGCTTGCTTGAAAATGCTAAGCATGAAATTCCAAGGAATGTAAACAAATCATAACGAATTACGCAACTGAAGATTCACAATACTCTTGATTTAACTATTAGTTTGTATTTACAAGTTTAAGTAATTGCCTTGTCTCATAGCTTTCCGTAAAGCTATTCTGCAGTATTGCTGTTGGCGTACGACACAACCATTCTACCACTTTTATTGCTTTATTGAGTGGAATTACCAAATTATTATGGCAAGGACTCTCACGGGTTTCATCACGGGTGCGGAACTGGTAAGTTTTCCTTAAATACAAATCCTTAGAAGTTAAGAAGACTCGAGTTGCACACTTGTGTGTGATCTGATGAGCGTCTATAGCTTATCATTAGCGGGCTTAGTGGGAAGCTTTCATACTCCAGCCGTCCGGTCTGTTAAATCTGCCCTCCTGACCTATTAATCAAGACTTGCTGGATTATGTAAATATATACCAAACTTAAAACTTGATCTTGCTAGTTTACCACAACTATAAGATGCTGCTAATTATACTAATCCATGTCTGCATTGTCTAATGAAACGAGTTTACGAACTGCTACCACGGTTTGAGACGTATGTTCAGCAGTCGAGCAGATATTTGCGCATAAGTTGACTGGGTGCCTCAGCATAGCGATCACAACTAGTCTAGTGTTTTCAGTTCAAGTTGCCACATCGTCTCGGCAAGATCAGCCAGTGAGAATCCAGTTTAGATTTGAAATAAGCAGTATAGTGAGACGGAGAGACCAGATTACAGGTTGTCGCAGTAAACTGCAACAGTGCACTGGAACGAATGCGGAACACGACCTACATGTAAAAGTGTAGGACACAGCCATAAAATTTGATTGCCCATGATAAATTACAATACGATGGAGACGGCGAACGGAACTACTGAAGCGGCTAGTCGGGATTACGACGCAGAAAGTCAACTGGTCAGTGGTTAGTTCATCTTGCTTTCAGTTACAAGTCATAATAGTAATTAAATGCCGAATTTAACCATTTATGGCAATCTCAAATCAATCTTCGAATTTTAATGCAAAACTCATTTTCCCTGAGTCTGAAGAACGGCAAATCCATGAGATGTTTGAAGTTTGAACTCGAAGTGCTTTCGAAGCCTCGATTTGTGAGATCATCTTCATCAAATGTAACAATTGCACATTATGTATTGTCATTCAATACCTTGAACGTTACTCCGTTGAGTCTGTTGTGTTGGACGTCTGTCTGTTGAAAAGCAAAAACAAAGTTCGTACAGTTTTTATGGCTCTCGCAATTTGTTGTACATAAAATACCAGGACGTGCCAGTGGCAGCCCGTGCCCTTGAATTTAATTATGGGTTATGTAAATGCTTGTGGTGAATGATACGTAAGAACTGAAGGCGGATTGTAATTTACTGAGCACCTGACTCGAATAATGCAAAGCAGACATGTAACGTTGTTTTAACTAGGGCCATTAAATGATGGCTGTGATTTAACCCATACTTCCGTTAGGCTCGCGTGATGTGATCGCTTGAAGTGTCAAAGTGTGTCAGTCATGAAGCGTATTTTTCGTAAATTAAAAAGCAAGCGATATTAAATTGTAAGTAGTGAACAAGCAATCGGGTTATATTTGTACGGACAACTCAGGTGGTTCATCCTGCAACATCGAAATTCAATCTCGTTCTTTTTTTTCCAGAACTGTTACAAGAATCATGCCGAAGCAGCAAACAGTCATCGACATCGAGAACGTACGACGGATCTGAGTCCCAATCTTTAGTACTAAAAGGAGGACCTTTACAGCGGAGAAACCGGAGAATGGACAAATTAAGAAGCACGAAATTCGCGCAGTTGTTAGGATTTGGATTAGAGAACAGCGAAGGCAGTGGCGACAGAGACTCAATCCCTGTTCATTTAGACAATATCCTGGACAGTCCGCCCATCCAAGGGAGGCATCATGAAGATGATGACGACGACGCGATTCCGAATAGCTTCGGAACTGCCCCTGTCGAACCAAGTTTTTACCGATTCGGTCTTGGATCGGTAGATGCACAATGGGCAATGAACTACAAAGAAGCAAGCATTTATCTCGAGGAGGGCGACAACAACGATCAGTTTTCCACGCATCCCAAACGCAAAGAAAATCTACCGGCATACATAATGGCGCACACAAGCTGGTTTTACGTGCTGGACTTGCTGGCATCTCTCTTGCTTCTGGCATTGGCTGCGTTTGAACCGCCCGCAGTGCTGTTTTTCCAAGTACGCGTGCGCCAGCTCTTTCTGCCAGTGACAGTATAAGACAGGTTGATTATGTTACCTGACGATGTCTTTACATCTTTCAGGTTCCTATTCCTGTCCACGCATCGTTAGAACTAGGAGCCCTTATGACAATCGTATTTTGTCTCGTCCTGAAGTTAAGGTGGCTCGGATACAAAACTATTTTAACGCACCATCGAACTTCGGTTAAGGTAATCATTATTCATCTGTCACTTTGATAGCAAAGCCTGAGTCTTTGCTTTTGAAATTGCAGGCAGCCACATTGCTCATCATGATAGTCGAGGCAGTATTTGTGCTCGTGCGACAATCATCGCATTTTCGTGTCACACGTGCACTACGTCCTATTTTTGTGATTGACAATCGTTACTGTCGCGGTGTAAGGAGGTTCAGTAGAGAAGTGAGCAACTTCCTGAGGAATTGTGATAGTTCAGTGTTGAGTGTATTCTGATAGTGTGTATACTCCTACTTTCCAGATTCTCCAGAGTCTTCCGCCGATATTGGACATGCTGGTCCTGCTATTCTTTTTCATTTTCATCTTTACGCTCCTTGGCCATTTTCTTTTTGAAACAATGAATCCTTTGTATTTTGGCACGTTGGAGACTTCCTTCGTGAGTCTGTTCGTTCTTCTCACAACTGCAAAGTAAGTCAATAGTATTCTGACTGAAAATGAAATGGTGACTGCTGCGTGACTCCTGTGATTCGGCACGATTTCACTAATCAATTCGAATGTTTCCAGTTATCCAGACGTAATGATGCCTTCTTATTATGAGAATCGTTGGTCAATCATCTTTTTTGTCGCCTACTTGGCTTCAGTTTTGTATCTCTTCATGAATCTCGTAAGATGCACATGTTTACAATCATTTTTGAGAAAATGCGCATTAATGCCGAATTTTATGTGTCCAGTTGTTAGCTGTTGTGTACGACACATTTACGTCTTTGGAAGTTGAGAAATTTCGTAAATTAGTGATTCATAAGAGGAAGGCTTGTCAGTTCGCGTACAACTTGTTAATTTCCAAGTCAAACACACACGGCATATCATTTCGTCACTTTCATGGAATGATGAAAGAGTTCCAAGCTAAAACATGTAAGCCTAGACGACAAACTATGCATTAGCTTCGAACGTTGAAATAATTGCCGCGTTGTTTTAGCACTTCTAAATATATACCTCATCTTTCGTGCATTGGATAAGACTGGCGACGGAGTTCTTAATAGGGAAGAGTTTTGCAGATTCTTTGAGGTTTCCGGATTGAAGTGGAAGCCGGTGCACACTGGCTCATTTCAGAAAGAGTGGATATTCTTCGGCAGGTTTGGAAATTTGATGCAGAGATTTCTAAACTCCAACTACTCCGACCATATCTTTAGTAAGACTAACATCAAACATGAACTGTGTTTAAAGGTGTCAATTCATGCTCACTCCTAACAATTTGCAGATGCAATTATTGTACTGAACACCATCGCAATGCTTGCAAGATGGTTCGCCGGTGGGTCAAGCCAAGCAAGCTGGGATGCCTTCATCTTTGCCTTTCGTAAGTCCATCAACAGGACACTAAGTGTCAGGAACTTCAAAATACGAGTTTCTCGTATTTTTTGTTTGCAGTATTCCTGTGTGAAATGGGTCTGAAAATTATCACTTGGGGTTTCCAAAGAATAGTATCGTCGGGTTGGCATTCCTTCGACTTGATTGCTTTCGTGGTCTTCATCTTTTCACTCGTGATAGTTCTTTTCATTCCTGGATGGGACGAACTCCTGACCTTCATCAGACCGCTACGACTGCTTCGCCTGTTCAAGTTGAAGAAGAGATACCGTAACGTATTCGGGACGCTCTTCATTTTGGTTCCTCCGATGTCATCGGCTTCAATCGTCATTCTGCTCATGTATTATTTCTACGCGATAATTGGAATGGAGTCATTTTATGGAATACCACTGAAGAATTGTTGCAACGGAACGGGACTCGAGGCGTATTATTCAGATAACCCGAACGTTACGCTTCGATATTACATAAACACATTTGACGTGAGTTTACCAATTGTATGCTTGCAGTGAAGTTAGTCTAATGGGTTCTCCTGATTGCTGTGCAGAATTTATTCGCCAGTGCGGTGACGCTGTTCGAACTAACTGTCGTGAACAATTGGTACGTGATAATGGAAGGTCACGCAATGGTCACTTCAAACTACAGCCGGATATTCTTCATGTCCTTCTACTTGGTCACCATGATTTTGTTAACAATCATCGTAGCGTTCATACTCGATGCCTTTCTATTCAGAATGCAATACAAAAGAGCAATGGACAAGACAATGGAGCAGAAGATGCTGCGAACGGAAATCTCTCTGTCTGCCGAAGAAATTGAATTTTGCTTTAGAAATAATTCTCAGGAGGAGAAGGCTCAAATACTTGAAGACTTCGGCGAGGATCTTGCTAATCGAGGCTGTATAACGTTTGTTGGCTGGAGACGGCGAAATAAAGAGATTTTGTTCAAGCGCATGTTTAAGAATGAAATCCCAGACTGGTTAAGAGAGTCTGAGCCCATTTTGGCAATAAATCATTAGCCGTAGTTAAGCTGCGCGAGTTGGTACTGCTGAGTTTAAACTGAAATAAGTTCATCCGGATGTGATAGTCAAAGGATGTTTATTAAAGTTTTTATAGTTGAATCTCAAAAAGAACTAAGATTTGAATAAATGAACTCAAACGTCTTGGATTTATATGAATTTGAATTGAATGGTATTTATTTAAATAGCATCTGGTAGTTACAATTTGTTACTTATACTCATTAACTTATATATTCACACAAGTTGCGTATCTTCGGTTTTATACATCTTTTGGTGATTTATGTTTTGCTAATTTTTTTGAGGTTTTGTTGTTTTTAGCGCACAGTTTCTCAATGTACCACAACTAATATTTGTACTTTTTATAAACACTAAAATCTTGCCATTCGAAATTTATTACTTCAAAAATGAATACAATTCTAACTCCCGCATTTGTACACGAGCATGGCATGAGTGTTTGATACAAATGCTAATTACGTAATATGGCTTATTTCATATCATGGGTCAAAACCAAAACAAAATCTACTGAAGATCATTATTCACAGAAAGTCCTCCTCGGAAACCTGTGTTTAAGGCTCCTAGTTTCTGGTAGGAAGACGGCAATATCACTAACTCATAATGTTTGTAACATGATAAAATAGGATTTTAAAATTAAGATAGTAGTTCACGTTTTCTTTTAACAAGAACACTTTCATGCTTATATATGAGGCATTTTTTCATGAGAGAGATGCGGTACCAAATTGAAGCAGAATGTATTCGAATTCTCGCAACATCGTGGCTGCAGGAGCCACGCCATTGCAAACAATCCCATCAAAGCTAAATGGAAAGTCAGAGACAGCCGGAGGATTTTCCAGTTTCGGTTGCCTTCCTTCGAAGGAGGTGGTGCTGAATTCGACTGAGGTCCCACTTCTGGTGTCGATGTGGCTCTCGAGCTTTTTACTGGCCTGTGGAAGTTACAAAAGTAAAGTAAAACCAACTTCATTCCGGTTCCGATTAAGGTCATATGGGTTTAAGATAGTTTTGACTTACGATTTTCTACTCATTGAAGGAGACCGCTTCCTCGGATAAATAATCTTCAAATCGGCAGGCTCAAAGTACCCCAGCTTCCTCAGGATCTCAAAATCGCGCTGAGCGTCATTAACATTCTGTAATCGCACAATGATAATTCACAACGTTGAAACGAAGAGTCGACCATATTTATGCAGACTATAAAACATGAACTGCTGACCTTATCAATGACGTCTAACACAGGAGACCCTGGAGGAATGAAAGTTCGAAGGTCCGATGCGCGTTTCTTCAAGGCAGCAAGCTTTTGCTTCTTTACTTTAAATTCAATATCAGAATCGGATACACTGGAGTCATGAGAAAAGTCGGTTCCATGCCCCGAGTCCGTGGATGCCGCACTACTCAAATCCTTCTTCAGTTTATGATGCATGTCGTCATTCGAAGCGAGACATTTTTCAAATTCATTTCTTTCCATCTCAAAGACCTCCCAGGCGTCTTGCAAATATTTCATTTTTGATAGAAGGTACGAACCCCTACACCAAAACAAAGATTAAAGCCAATTCACAAACCTGTGGTAATTGCAAAGCTATTAATAGATCCATGCACTTACAACTGGTAGTTCTCTTCGTATAGAGCGTACAATTCCTGCATCTGCTTCTTGATGTGCTCCGACACAAAAGATTCTTTCAGAAATAGCTGAGTGCCCACGGATGCCTCATTTAATGCTTGGAGTCTTTCCTTTTTGCCACCCATCTCTGCCAACATTTCCTGAATGACACTAATCTTGTGCACAAGGGTTCTTAAATCATTAGCGTCAAACGGATCAACTTGTCCCAAACTGAAAGAAAGGTTGTCAAATTCCCCTCTCAACAAATTTACTTCCTCTTGAAGGTCGTGCAGTTTGCTTGCTTGTGCAATTTTTTCCTTCAGCAATATCCATTGCTCAAGAACTCCTGCAAACGCAATAGTTTCTTGAAATGTTTGCATATCCTAATTTCTGTGCTGACAGTTTCGAAATTGATTATCACACAGTTCCCTTTACACTACGAGAGTCTTACCCTCTACGCTTTGCACGTCGAGTTCCATTTCGAGGTTTTCGGAATTTCCCACATGGCGCAATATCAACTTTAATGAGTTCATATTTTCTTCACATGTTGCTTCCATTTCGGCCTAAAATAAGAAGCAAACCAAGGTGTGATTTCGGGAAAATCATTCTAAAAGAGGAAGCAATCACGTACGAATTCAGTGGGACAGAACTCCTTCTCCAGAGTACCAAGGTATTTCCTAAAAAGTACATCAAGGTAGCGCAGTTGAGAGACGGATTGAGATACTAAGTGATGAAACTCGTCGCCATCCGAGTCGGACTCCTGGACCTCACCCCGATTCTTGACCTGATATGCACCAGCTTTCAATTATACACTGAGCATCATTTAAACAATTGTCGAGCAGATTACCCCTAGCGGAAGCTGCTTGGAGTTCGATTCAATACCCCCCAAAACCGATGACGACTCTGAATCTCGATCCAGGACCTGGTCATAATCTTCTCCAAATGCCAATAACTTGAGTGTTCTGTCTTGATCATAGAGTTCTTCGGAATAAGGTTCGCTCAGGTATTTCTCCTTTGGATTAAATGATTCAGAATTTAACGCATAATGCCCATGCATTCGAGGCTTGGGTCAGTCTTACCTGATAGCTATCCCAATCCTGATCGTTATTGGAGGGAAGTTCTTCGGTATTCACTGACGTGTTGTCACTGTTGATGTGAAACACAAGTGGTTTTCGAACTTCTGGACCTTCATTCTCTTTGTCTTGATCATGAGGTAACACACCTGCCAAGGACAAACATATCTAACAATTTGTACGCGATTTACTGATTTCCAATAAGCGTACCGGCAAATGATGTTGACCTCATCATCCCTTCCGTTTCATCAGCTCGAACATTCTCGTCCAAATCATAATCCAAAGAGCGTCTCTTGCTTCGAAACAGCTTCCTTCTGACCTGTCTTCGCTTACTGGCGTCTCTGCACGGGTCTGTTGTGCACTGGCGTTGAGATGGCTCTCCTGCGGAGCTGGACTCACTCCTGCTTGGACGACCAAGGAAATTTAACGCAGTGTCCGATACAAAATAGTCAGGATTGTTAGAGGCAGTGAAAAGGCATTGAGGTTCTGTGATGGCGTCCGTAAAACTCTTCGGTCTTTGATGAAGTGAATTTCGTTTCTTGGACCTAAATATAACTCCTCCGGCCCCAAAAAGGCCACCGCTTGTGGATGCTGAAGGTGACAATTTGTTCACGGTGGTTGAACTTGAGTCACCCTTCTTCGCGTATAGGCGAGCTTTGGGAGAGCAAGCAGATGCTGTTTGGCATTGCTGAATAATGGACGCGCAAACAGTAGTTGGATCGTCAGAAGACAGTTGCAATTCCGACTCTGATTCGCTCTCCGAAGCTGATTCCGCACTTGCATCACAGCTTGAGGAGTTCTGCCGAGACGAAAGACAGAGAACAATCCTAATTAGCTTGACACAATTAGAAAGCATGCATGTCGTTGGGAGTGTTCCTTGAGGAAATAAATTGCCCTAGTCATAAAATGTTACGAAACGCGGTACAAAATATGCAAGCAACCTTCGAAGGTATTCGTTCGACAACATTTGGCACCCGTTCTTTGACTTATCTTTAGCCGGAGTAATTTCGTAAGATCGTTTCAAGTTTCTACTTCGTGAGAGCAATATTTATGTACCATCGCGTACAAATTATTCAAGGCAAGAATCTGAAACAAGAATTCTGAAGTTTGTAGACTGAGAAATTAGTATGCGAAGAATGAAGACTCTATTGGGTTAAAGAAAAGCCTATCAGACAGATAACTTAATGCTGTTATCTCCACGTCCTGTGTAATTCTTATTAGTCATGTCAGCTTTCTCTCGTCCTGTCTTTATTAGTTATGTAAATCCACTTGATAAGTCCATAATAAGAGCAATCGTCTTAACCTGATGCGGACGTCTTTCTTAAAGTGAAACTTACCCTTTGGCCAGGAATGAGTTCCGATGTTTTGCTGTTGTGAGCACGGATCCATTGACGTACTCGTGCGTGGTTCTTGGGTAACTTTAACTTCCCACAATTGCTGCCTGCTGCTGCGCCACTGTGAACCAGTTCGCATTCGCAGTTCATGGTTCCTCCTTTCTTTAGGAATGGGAGCGTTCTGGATTTATCAATCATGTTCTTGGCCTTAATTTTCGCAATCCTGCTCTTGGAACCGCAACTGGCCGCACCGTAAACGGATGATTTTCTCGACATTGCTTGCGGTCGTACAGCCTTGTGTGAACTTGCACTTGTTCCAGCTTCAGTTTCCTCATATTCTTCACCATTTGCATTCCAACACACGTCCTCACCTCGATGAGCACAACACCGGCTTGATTTTATCAGCGATTCGACCTTTTGTACCAACTCTTCAATTTCATTCAAATTCTGCACAGACTTCTCGTCCATCGCGTCTAAATTCATACTGGGCTCTGCTTCGGCAAAGCCATCCTCGATTCCCAAATTCATGTTATCCAAATCTTCTTGGACAAACTCCAAGTCATCTTCTTGGCAGAAGTCTTCTATCGATGTTCCATTTGTCTCACTGTACTTTGTAACTGAGAAGGTGTTTGGTGCAATCTCATGACCATCGCCGTCAATACAATTTGAAATACTTTGAACAAGCTCCGACTCCGTGTCGCTATTATGTTTGAAATAGAAAGTGGAGACGTTCTTGTTCGCAGTTGGGACCACTTGAAAGAAAATGTTTTGCGATGGCAGAGATCCTGAGTTCATTTTTCTCTTCATCCCGATACTTTCAGAACCTTCGAATGTGAATTCGATGACCGAGTTCGGGACGGGAGATAACTGCGAAGATAAGTTAATTGTCTCGTTGATTAATGATGCGTGCTTTCTTCGCGCAAAAGAAATCAGATACTCGATTAGAACTTACCGATTGGTAGGCACTTTCCGTCTCTTGGCTTTGCCCCATGATCCAGTCAGAATCATCAAAAACTTCTGGAGGGTCAGTTGTGATGTCGAAATCCGAATTTAGGCCAGGATAAAACCCCACACCAAAATATGCCGTGGTGTGATAATTATTAGAATTCTTTACAACCTCGACCGTCGATGCGTGAGAATCGCCAAGTCGTGGGTACTTTCGAGCAGGCTCAATACCGTCGTCGACGAAGGAGTCCCATTGGGTGTCAGGCACGGTAGGATCTTCACTTGGCTGCAAAGAGTGCACAGATTAAAATTTCTAATCTAGTCATTGTCATTTCTTCTTAATGAGCATCTGAGCATGTGCCAATTTTTATAGCACATGATTTGCCATGCATTCAGACAGGATTAAATTAATGTTGTATGATGTCAGCTGTTTTGATAAAATTAATGACTCGCAATGGTCCTAGTCTCAACAATTATTGTTCATCCAAAACCTTGTAAATTCAATTGCAAGATACCCAACCGCCAATCAACAACAGAAGAGAGATAACAAGTGAAGCATGCAATGTGCCTCCTAATTGAGGTTAACATGAAAATGTTCATTATACCCGGAGTTTTGGATGCACATCCAATTTATTGGCTCAGAAAATATTTATCTCGTGAAGAGAATGGATTTATTGGCTCATAAAACAGCAGGAAGCTGATTCGGATTGTAAAATAACTTTCCCTGCTCGGAACTAACAACTCATGTACTCATTTAATTCTCTGCGCTGTGTATCGTACGCACTCCATTCATAAGCATTTAGAATTTTAATTCATGATTATTTGAGTTCATAAATTTTACAGTTTATAAATTCAGAATTGCAATTACAGAGCAGACGAGCACAGAGAAACTGGTTTACAATTGCACGATTAATCTCTCTGTCCTCACGGCACAGCAGCACAGAACGGAATCATTTATATTTCATCACCTTGCAAGAATTTACTTAGCCCAGCATTTCTTCTTATCAAAACACTCAAGCCCGAGCCAGAGGTATGATATTCTTCTCGACTCGGGATTAAGTCTGTCACTGTAAAGCAAAGCAAAACTGTGCCACATGTAAATAAACATTAAACATTTTGTTTCAACAACTTATTTCGTCTCGCGTGTTTATCTTGTCTGGCTGTGGCTCTCCAATTTAATTCTTACAAGTGCACGTTGCTTGCGTCTTGTGTGAACTAATGAACCTCGGAGTCGGTTGACGTTACTAAAAACCTGTTCCTACTTCATTTCCATTCGCCTTCGCGTGGTTGGAATTCTACGGTGACATGACAAGTGGTGCATGTGCATGCGTACGAAATTGCTGCTGCTTAAGCCCGTCCCATTCTAAAGAGAAAATTCAAAAGTTTGAACCTGCACTGGGACCAAAGTGTTACAAGAATTAACGTTTCCTTTATCAAATATTTCTTTGCAAGTGTGAACGCAATAAAACTTGGTGCATAAATGCACGCAAGTAAATATAAATTCAAATGAATAATTTTTATTACTCGTAGAGAATAAATTATTAAGTTGAACCCAGACTCAGACCACCATCAAAGCCAGCGGCTTGCCTGGCTAAACGTTTAGATTCCAACGGCCAACTGCAGAAGAAAAATGAGTTTAACTAACTCTTACATATTTATTCCATTAGCATGAATTATGAAAGAATCTTTTATGGCTCTCCACTCAAAAAGTTATGAAGCGAAGAGATTCATTGGCGAAGGAAGTTATGAAACCGTGTGTAGATTCGGGCGATTAAGATAGTAGGCATTCGCCTCGACAAGAACGCAATAAAAACGACATGTTTCAAAGATAACAAAGAAATCAGACTGATCAGACGATGCCAAATTAGTTTCCAAATGTGTCTTGACATTTTACCGGTTAATACTTGACGACTTGTAGCAACAGACTCGAACTAGGCTGGTGGTCGGCCGTGGTTCGTTTATGATTTTACGAATCAGTAAACGGTTCCAAGAAGAAACTCGAGTAAAAGTTGCAAATTGTCAAACTAAAATATGGATGTCTCGTGCACCTTGTAAAAATATGTGAATCGTAACGGCTAGCATTAAAATTCAAGTAATTTCACGGTTAAAAGGTGGCAATCCAATGCCTCTGGCTTGGTACGACGGGTATAGCTTAAATATTCGTTTGTCAGGTCAGGTGGTAATTGAATAGAAGAGGCGTTACAAAAGTGGTCTTATGGCAGACTTGCATGATTGCAATTGCGTGTTTCGAGTTTTGCGAAGGATGCCATTGAAATGAGGGAGACAAGTCAAAATGCATTAAACTAGTACCCGAAGGAACGACTTCAAGGTTAAAAGTGACATATTCGATTCTCATTAAATCATAATTTTTCACATTGTCGACCATTAGTTGACGAATGTTTGAGCTAATGTACATCTTTAGTTTTTTTTAATTGCGTGAGTGTTTCCTCGCCCGCCCGCTATTATGCTCCAAAATGGAATAATTAAACACTTAAATGTTAGTAAATCTTTCCGGCCAGCCTAAACTGTAGCATACTAAACGTAAAGAGTGGTCAGAATAGTCTGCAGACTTCAAGGTGAAACAGACGGATCATTTCTGCGAATTCTGAGCACGAAATTATCTCAAGCACCATCTCATATTTTAGCAATATGTTATTAATTTTTTGTCATGCCATCTTCGTGCCAAAATAAATTGAAGCAAGTGGCAAAGTATTGCGTTCGACATTCTGTACTTCATAATCGAGGCTGACTGTAATTTTACGCCAACGTTCGAGCGAAATGCCTTGAAGAAGATGAGCTTGTAATTGTTTCGGAACAGAGGTTACGAAAGATATGAAATATTAATCTCGCAGTCGCGAAAACAATGTCATTAAGCTAATTTCATGTACACAAGCATCCAGTTTCGCTAATTACATTTGTTATCATTCATGTTTGGCTTCAATTTCGTTAGAACATTTCTAAACGCACCAAAAATTCAATGCGTGTAGGCACGAAGGCAGCGTGCCGGGGGCAACATTTTGATTTGTCATTTTAAGATCATTTCGCAGTCAATCATAAGCTGAAGTTGAAGTCTGCCATTTATGTTTACACGCTCAGTGCGTGGCATGAATACCAACTTGTCCTGATAATCCTCTTTATAAATGCAAGATGAAAGCTTACCTTTCGCTCATGTATCTCTTTTGTTTCAAGTGAGCTCAAATGCTCAATCCACTCCAAGACTCGTAGTCGAAGTTGAATCCAGCGTCCTTCTAAATTCTCCGCACGCTTGTTTTGTTTCTGAATGCACGAGGGGGATGATGACGAAGTGAGTCCTTGAGTCTGATATTGCTTGAGAATTGTGTGCACCAGCGAAGCCTGTACATCAATTTCCGCTTGGACGGCCTGGAAAAATTCAAAAGATGCATTGTTGTATTTACTGAGTTCACGAAAATGTAAATTAATGGGCTAAAATTGCCATAAATCAACAAGCCTCCATTTTGTAAAGGGAAAGGCGAAAAGGGCAAGTGAAATTCTCGCTCAGGTAGAAGCGTAAAGCAAATAGTCAGTTTGATTCTTCTTCAGCGGATGGTACGGGACAATAAATTCTCCAACTGCTTTTTCAATTGACTTTGAGCTAGTTAAAATGCGTACCATTCGTTCATTCATTTGGGCGCATCTTCGTTTCATTCAAACTTACTGCCACTTGCACGCGCTCAGACAGCTCTTGACTTTAAATTAGGCGTCATCGATTGCGATAGAGGTTCAATGCTCGAAAGCGATGCCACAATCATAAATTAAGTTTGTTAGAAACGAAACCTAGTTCGACATTGGCTACGAGTCCTCAAAGAACTCATTGATATCCGAATAATTTGAGTAATTGACAGCCGTTCACAAACCAAGAGTAAAACGCGCCTTATCACTGAATTGGCATTGATTGATTTTTAAGAAGTTATCAAAGAATGCGATGCCGAAATCATTATATAACCCACACAGTCTCCGACGTGCCAATCTTGCAATTTTCTACGGTCACTTGCAGAAAAATATCTTCCTGTCACCTTCAATGTTTTCGTATCAGGAAGATTAATGATTGAATGTGGTTTACACTTTTTGCGCTACTCATTCAATTCATCATAAATTTGTCCAACACTTCAGCCTCGGTCAATTCGCAATAAATCACGGATGCATAATAGAACAAAGCATGCCGCTAGTGGCAATGGCGAATTGTCAATCACAGAGTGCAAAAACCGTATGGTTATATTTAGAACTCAATGCATAGAGGCAAAACGTGAGGACGTTGGCTGATTTCTCATTGGGGCTGGTATTCTACGGTCGATGCCAACAATATAGTAAAATCATTTCTAAACACGGCATCAAAATAAATACACGTTGCTGAACATGGCTGGTCTACTGCCTTGCATCCTTGCCTTTAACAATACTCAGACCCTTTGTGTCTGTCTATTCTATTATTACAAATTCATTCAGGATATTAACCGTCTGCATTACTAAAGTCGTAGCAGCGAAGACCTTCTCGTCCTTCCTGTGCATTCGCATTTAACCATCACATGACTTCCTCGTTTCAGTTTATAAGCGATGACAGAACAGGAGAGTCGGAAAAATCGGTAAGCCTTTTATTTATGATTCGCAGCGCAGCCAACAACCTACATACTCACAACAAAGGGCGACAACAATGAGTCCCGTTACCACTTCAATGTTGCGACGGTTCGAGGAACGGGAGAGTCTATCACTATTCTTTATGCCTGCTAATCATAGTTACAAGCCTTGGTGGGATCTGTTAATGGAGAAACTCCGCTCTGACCTTAAGTGCGTCCATCGTTCGCGTTCCTTCGGTCTATTTAAAGTGTCATACTTGTTGCAACCAAAACAGCTTTTGACTGTGATTAAAGACAGGATATTTTGTGCCACGTTCTTTGGTAAAGAGACTTGAGGGCGTTTCTTAGAAGCCATTGGGAAAAGTGTATTTTAAGTATTTCATCATTTTAAGCATGGAAGCTGAATGGTGGCAAATCCAAGGTTTAAGAATCAATATTTACAAACTTGATTTCAAATTATTATTTCGCAATTGGCGAATTTTCACAAACGATGCTGTGTGACATCTCTTAGTTTTACATAATTGCTGTTCAAAATAAATAACAAGCCCCATATTTTCTGCAGAAATGTTCAGCCTAATCAGCTCACTTTGTGGGCCTGCTTTTAATTAATACAAAAACACCTAATATGGAATCCCTTGACTCGTCCCTTTCAATTTACCTTCTCAAATTCGAAATCTGTTTGGAAAGTGTCATTGGTGAATAATTAATTTTCACGAACTCACTCAGTCCATTAGCTTGCGCAGCTCGCTAATTCGTTCCGATCTCCTTTACAAATAATATACTGCTGCTCTGTGAAAGACCTCCGTACTGGCTTCGGCTTCATAAAAGGTACAAAGAGGTCAGAGTTGAACAATTCAGCCTTGCTTGCCAATTATTCCGCCCTTTTTTCTAGCCCCAAAAGGTTTCAACTTCAAACTGCCCAGCTTGACATGACATAAATACGACTGTTGTTTCATTCATTATAGAACAATTTACTGCCTGCATTTTGAGTTTGATTGCCATTCACGTGCGGGATGGCTTCATTGTCCTGTCCGTCGGTTCTCTTTGCAACATCACACAAGTCCATTTACACTACACATTTCAGGTTTGGGCATCATAGGTTTATTAACCAGAGATACTATCTTTAATTACATATTTCAACGCCAATGAACATAGCCCGATGCTATGCAGTGGAGAAAACAAAACTCGTTATCGTACCAGCACAAATGAGTAACAGTAGTTGCACAAAACAATAATGCGCGTCTTTCGCCTCGCCTCACCAACTTTTATTATAATTATGTGCGATGCACGCATACCATCACGGCATCCTGCGCTTCACACTCAATAAAGATCAAGTTCAAACTGTTCTGAAACCTGAGCGCAAGGCATCTTGCTATCCTGCATGCATAATGTCGTGTATCATTTTGTTTACAAGGTTGTTGAGTTAATTTTTTATTGAAACAAAAGCTGAAGATAAGATTTTATTCTCCTCGAAAAGGAAACGGCTTTGTAACACGAGAAATAAATTACAAAGCCAGCATAGCCGTGACGCAAAGATACGAGATTATCAATTTGCTGTGGGGTGAACCGGAGAAGCAGCAAAGTGCACCAAATCTCTCACCTTCTCGAGACGTGAAATATTGGAATCAATTGCGAAAGTGCGCGCATCATAGGAACTGATTCACAATTCACAAGGTTCACGCTTCGGGCAGAGTGCTGATTTTATCACAGCGCAACAAATTCCTTCACGATTTCGTGCGCCAAAATTATAGCTGAGTAATGGGGCATGGAGTTCAACAAGGTTATTCTCCCTTTCATTCGCTTCCTCCAAATTGTTGGCCAAATAAACACGGCAGGGCAGTGTTTAGTCTATAAGCAACAATATGAAAAATAAATATTCATTGCCTTTCATTGGCCGTGTGGCGCAGTGAGTCGATGAATTGACATGTTAAATTGTAAAAATTAATTCTGTTTTCTTATTACCGGAGAATTGTAAATACGACTTATGTTAATTTGCGTTTCCGAGCCTGAGAAATGACAAGTCAAGTCATGCATTGGAGTTGACTAATGAAATTACTTGCATGTTATGTAATTTCTTATCTTGAATCAACAAAGTCATAAACCCGGTTCATGTTTTCGTCTCCACGCATCTAGCTTCTCAACATTGAGTTTTTTGCCAGGTGTTAGCCATTCGACGGATACGTGAGTTCAGCTCCTCGACAAAGATCATCGTTCGCCCCGTAGGCCGTATCCATTTGCTTCCATTTGATGCATACATTATCAGGATTAGATAATTTCAACTCCTTCGGTTTCGACGTCCGACTCATTTCTGGTTTTATACTGCAATTCTACGCACCAACGTGCGCACCGCGTTGGTAATTTCCAATTCACGTTTTCATGTGAGCCATACGAAAATGGGCTTTTCTTGTCCATTTATACAATCAATAATAACAAGTTTCAAAGCGCTGTGCTGCGCTAATAATCTGCAATCCACTTTTATTTATTTCTTCCCAGATCGAATTCATAACTAATCATAATTGCTCATCATAATTCGCTTTTCTTGACGTTGTAAAAGATTTATGATGTAACTGCTTGCAATGCAATGGCAGCAGTAATAATCATTATTGGAGTTAATAACTCGTCCCTTTTCTTCACGTCATGCATGTTGCCATTTGCAAATGTGCACTGCACAGCGTACATCATGTGTGAAATGCAGAAATGGTGTGTACTCCATCATCGAAGTCGTACACAATGGTAAAGTAAACCTTTCAGCACACATTCAAGTCAAGGTACTTTTCTTTCTTTCAGCTGTCAGACAAAACCGAATAAAAGAGCAACTTTCATTCGTTCATCATTTTCAATTTTTCTCACAAGAAAGAATAAAATTCGCCTCATGCGTGTATAAAATATTACATATGTCTCGGACTTTAAGAAAACATGCGTGAATGCATACAAATAAATGAAGCATCGGAGTGAGTGTCGTTTTCGCAAACCACATTTGTTTATGTGCCTCTTTGACATCATAATTCCATGTCCAATTGCTGCTCGTATTAAACCACTTTAAATTGCGAGTGCGTACATTGCGTATATATGTATGTTATGGATTCGCTCAAGTGCCCACGATAATAACAGAGTTGCCAACGCAGTAGAATCTTGGTTTGGATTACACAAGAATTTGAAGACCCCTCGCCAAACTTAACTATCTTTTGCGAATTGAAAATGAGTCAGCAGTGTGAATCTTTTCATTTTCTGTTTCCTTTGTACCCGAAATACAATAGTACTATTTACGCTATGCGATGCAGAAAAATTAGTATCACGGATTACCAATTCTCAAGCGAGAAGGGTTCAAAGCTTTTTTGCAAGGTTTACAAGTTAATGCTCTGCTTTTATCACAGAACCTTATCAAGATCCTAAGAGTGTTTTTCGACTTGCAAGAGAATTCTTTTGTAAAAGAGCAGGAATTTTCTTTCAAAATTCTTTCGCACTGAAATAAAAACGAGTTGGAGGTTTAAAGTGCTACTGGCCTCACTGCTTCACTTGACACACGGCCTTCGACTATGAAACAAAACCATTCCATTTGTCCTATTTCATGTGCGAACAATTATCGACATTACAAAAATGTGGTTCAGACAAGAAGCAAAAAATCGCAAGTCACGAATTGATTTGTGTGTTTTTCATTTATTGGATCATGATTAATTATTATCTTTAAAAGGTATCGTAAAAATAAGTTGATCGTATGCGTGGGGAATTGTGACTGTACTGTGGCTGAATGAATTCAGAATCGGTAATCGCTTTCCAAAAGCGTGCATGCACACAAACCACTATGGTGCATTTCATTCGCCATTATGCGTGTAATTAAGTGTTTAAGCTTGACGACCAAACACAAAGTTTCTGCGCGCTGTGTACCAAGCCGAATTTCTAGAGCTCCTCAGCCTTGAGTCTAATTGCCAGCGACAAAGCAAGTGGCAAAAAACAAATTCACGATCCAAGAATAGTAAATGCAACTTGGCTTGGCTTTTATTTGTCGTAGAAAAATATTACGGCAACTTCAATCATTAAGATAGATCCACGAATAAAGAGTTTGCTCGTGAACTCGTGATGTGCGGTACCGCAGCGAATGCGAGCTGAGCCTTATGACAGCGTACATGCCGTCAATTATTATTAGTACCATAAGAACAGAATTGAAGGATAATGAAAATGATTGCAACACAAGCAAGGCAGTACCGTCATGTGATTTGAGAACGACAAAAAGCTCCATCTCATCATATTTTATTGCTGGCAAAAAATTAGCTTTATACTTTGCTTCGTTGCAATTCGCACAAAAGAACTTGCCGAAGGCTTCTTCTTTGCAATTGCAAGGCAATATCCCGTCTCACACATTTTCTGCAACATGGTCCTAATCTTTGTGTTCTTGCATCATGTACTGCTAAAACGCAATCGTTAATTGAGTTTTAAACTTCAAAGATGAAATATCGGCAAGCAAATGAGTTAAGAGAAAAAATTCATTTACACAAGAAAGCGGCAGCCAAATGCAATAGAAAATGGACAAATAACATTCTCCGCCGTTCTCAAGAAAGCTGTATAAGATTTACGTACATCGTAATGCCTGATAGCAGGCCTTAAGTGGAGCTCAAGGGCGGGTGTCATAAATTTCGTAACCACAAGCAAAACACTGTACGCCACAAATATACGGGTTAAATAAATCACAGCTGTAATCTTCCTCGGTGATCATTACAGATCTCCTCGAAGGAATCTTTGGGCAATGCAATACAAACTATGTATCGTCATGAGAGATCTTGCTCAACACTCGATTAAAGACAGTAATTGGAAATATGCCCATGATAGGCCAAAAGCTAAAGTTTGAAGGTCTCGTCTTTACAAAAAGCAGACCCGAAAAGATCAACTCTTTAAAAAGATGCAAGTCAAGTAGTAAAAGAACTGACTGCATGTGAAAGCGCAGCAACTGATTCTTGAAATGTGTTTAGAATATCGAATTTCAAGAGACCACATGGGCTCCGCCAGTACACATGTACCATTTAGTCATATTTGGTAAGAACACTGGGAATCACAGCATGGAGGGATTCTTGCAACTTCTGCCCCCGCACGCATTCATGATTTAGTGCAGGCATTATCACTCAGCGGAAGACCGAGTTTACGAAATCATTTCGTAATGAGTTTGAACAAGAACCATCAAGATTAGTCGACTATTGACTTCGCTAAAATTCTGTACAGAAGTCAGAAGAAGGCCTCAAGTTTATAACAAAGCCAGCATTGAGTGACTTGTAAAAGTTGATGTTGACATTCTTCAACTTTTTTGGTAACTGTACGAAACCGTATTCAAATTTGGCAACATGCTCGAATTACGGCTCGAGACTCAACGCGTGATCGCAACTGAAGTGTTCATCTGATAGCAGCCCTCATCAATCATGCTTTCATCACCGTATGCTCGTTTCATTTTGTTTTAACCTCTGACACGCAACTTATTTCGGCAATTGAAATGAGCGTCGCATGTTGCACTCGATCATTTTCCATTCATTTCCTGATAATTCGTCTTTTCGCCTTACGTTCGTGAGATTCAACTGGGAAGCACAGAACGAAGAGAGCGAAGCGTACTCGTGTTCTGGTCTGGAGTGGATTTCACAAGCTTGCATTGTTATTGTTGTTCACGTTGTAGTCAATCAATAACTGTGCTCGACAACCATTACTGAAATCAATTTAAAGCCATGCATTGCAAAGAAAGGAACTGATGGCCTGAATACTTCTCACTGCCTTATAAAGGGAGTAAAATATTATTGTGCTATTAATGTCAGTCAATTCTATTATTATTCTAAATTGCCATATTCAATTTCAATCAGCGAAATTGAGCTGCACTCGGACCGCTACTATGGCTTTCTGGCTTTGGCTTCAGTACACAGAATTCCTGGTTTGTTGTACAAGCATTAAGCCATTGCAATGAAATGACACGAATGCGCGATTCTCTTGTCCCGCTTGCCATTTGCTCATTCATTCATAAATTCTCTTTAAACACTTTCTGGCCTCTCATTTGACACCTTAATGTACCCTTAACCAAGACCAAGCAAGGCAAATAACTTGAACTCATTTATCCGTGGATTATGGAAACATCTTTTATGGTGCAGCAATTATCGTAAATATTATTCTGCCACCAGACAAGCTATTCATGCGTCGTAAAATTTAAGATACGAATCTTGCAAGAGAACTTGAACATTGTTCTTGGTACGAGCACTGAACACTACATCAAACGCTTATCAGATCAACAAAATCCCACGTTTTCTCCTTTACTTTGCTTTACGTTTTCGCGGATGCGAAGCTCGTACCGTTCTCAAACTCGATACTAAGATCATAGGTTTCTCCATTTCTCAATAACCTCCTTACAAAACTTCCAATTATAGAAACAGATTGAACGCATACAAAAATCCAATGCAGATATGCATTCAATAATTTTGATTGCGTCGCAGGTCAATTTCGCGTCGATATAGTCAAACGGCACCCAAAGCACAGAGTTCAACAAGTTATCCCAAAGAATTGTGAGAATAACTGCGATTACATAACTTCGATTTACTTCCACTTCCTTCTCTCGTATATAATCAAAGTCAATTTGAGAAGAAATTATTCCCATCGACACTGTTATTAACGCCAATGATGGGAAGTGAATGCCTTCTTGTTCATTTACTGTAGCAGTGCATTTGGTTGAAATTCGAGAAATGCCTGATACATGCCTGTCAGATGCATTTCTGTGTAAATTCTCTATATTATTCATAATCGAACAAATTAGCAATGAAATACGAGTTACAATTAAGCAAAGAAGTCATACTCGTTTACAGCAAAGACACAACCGGTGCGGCGTGCTGACAGCAATAACATTGTACGGTACGGAATAATCAATCTTTTAGACCGTTCAACTTGCCTAAATAATATCGAAAAACTAACACCTCAGGTTAAGTTGACGATGTTGTTGTTATTGTGGGATGTGGCACTGTATCATCGGTCCAGCCGACGAGTTAACACTCACGGATACAGCGGATAGAAATCTTAATTGGTAATAAGCACACAGTTAAGGGTTGACTTCGTCGACATTCTTTCGCAAGAATCATGCCGCTTTCAAATTCCCTGACAGAATGGTTCTCAAAGCCGTAATCTTTTGTCAGTAACAACTTAATTTACACGTTCGTTCATATGTATTCGGGCTAGGCATGAAAAAGGAATGATTTATAATGCGAATAGTCGCGTGATGGTTAATGACAACTTAACTATTGGTAATGCTAATGATGATCCATACAAATTAAGAGATATAATATGGTGATGAATATAAATTCATTAGGAGGAAAGTGCGGCGGAGTAAGAAAAGTCATTACGATCCCGCTCGACAGTAGGCTTGAATTAATCAGTCAGAAATTAATCGAATATGCAAAATAATCATTTACTGCCACCAGAAATTCTGCCCATGGCTCACACGAACGTGATATTTCCTTGTTTGCCTCTGCCCTTACTCACATTGCACGAAAAGACAGACGCAATAATTTCTTGTTTGAGTTGGTTGCCCGTCCATTTTCATATGTCAACAATTCAATTTTTTCAGTCCACTCCCCACAAGATTCCACTCACGATTTCCGTGTACCGTGCACAGTTGTCTGCTGCTATTTACACTAATTCTTCAAATTATAAAATTCACTTAGGTCCAAGCTCATACATTCTGCATTGAGACCGTGTGCCTGCGAAAGTTAACAATAAAACTTTGTCTGGCAGACACGAACAACATGAATTTTTCAATGGCCAACACGAATTATCGAACGAACGCACAGAGCCTCGTATTTTATCATATCAGACGCTATGTCCCGATGGATCATGAAGTAGTGTACACAAGCGAGAGGAAGAAGGAAAGATAGGTTAGGCTCTCGTACGTTATTAAATTCTATTGGTTCATTCACTCTCAATTTTATCAGCCAGCGTCGGTAGCAGCACGTAGGACAGGACATTGTTATGCAGGGTTAATCATTTTGTAGTGCAAAGATAATTTGTTGTGCGTTGGTTCGATACCTGACATGCATGCATAGGGAGAAAGCACTCCATACGGCTGCACTGACATTTGCACGCTCAAGATACGAACTGCATGAAGTCTGCAGTGCACTCTTGCATTTGACGAAGTTCACATGACAGGATACACGAATCACAGGATGCATTCACCATAATTTCGTTTCGGAGACAGTATGCAGTCTAGTTCATGTCATGCAGCGTGAAAGACCAAATATGTTCATCATTTAGTTTCATTTGGCTGCGTTGTGCCGCGGTATTGTTCACCTCGAGAATTTTTATCGTTATATTTGGAGAAGAAATTGAATTCCTTTCCTTAGCATCTGCCCATACGCCAATGCTATAAATTATTTCACCAGATGCGGCTCGCCGTGATGAATTTTACTGCCAACTTGGACACCAACAGTGCGACGAATGACCACCTGATAAAATATTTCTCAAATCGTGTGCGAACTCCACGCCTCAAACAACAATGAGGAACGGGCACGGGATAAGCAACAAAATGCAATAAATATCGAAATAACAACTGTCAATAGCAGGCGATGCTCATCAACCCCAAGTTCAACAGATGTCTGGTTTTCTATTGTCGCCTGGCATCGATAAGTAAACAGAAATGCAAAGGGTGTCATAGGTCACAACGAGAAGAGGTGTCTGTCTCTCCAAAGTATAGTCCAAAATGCAAACACTGGACACATGTATAAAACTAACATGAAAATCCCATCTCCTCATATTTGTAGTGAATCAAATATCCAATATCCGCCATATGAGAATTGCACGTTTGAAGTGCTCTTCTTTAAGCAATTGAGCAAACACATTTTCATTAAAGTTCATTGCAGCGTGTTGCGTATAGGAGCAACAAAGATCACATAACTCGCTCTCTATTCTGGGTGTCTGACTCCATGTTCAAGCCTCTCAAGCTGCCAATTTACTGCATATCATAATTCTTAATAAACTAGTCCCAAGTCTCAAAGTAATTATAGTGCGAACCTGTATTGCACGATGAGGATTCTTGTTTTCTCGAACAAATTAAAATACGGTTCAGTTCCAAACATGTAATTACCACTGATGTATTTGCGTCAATGCAGCACAGTCAAGCAACTCGTTGAACTTATTTTCTCCTTGAATTACAGGATGCGAAACTCAAGTTCGAAACATTTCTCGCCAAACTTTGAACTTGTGAATCGTGAACTCACCTCAAGTCGGATTTATTCACCTTCTGTATAAAGTTGTTAAACTTGACGACTCAAAAGAGCAATATGATGCCACAACTCAAAATTCTATCGACAAAGTCCAACATTCAAGTTGAGCGCAAACGACACAACGAAACTTATGCAATCACCGCACACTCCGACACTATTTCAGCAACCCTTCTTAAAAGGACCCAATCAATCTTAATTTCAGTGCACAATGCACGCGGACGGAATATTGACACGGATGAAATAGTAAGTGACCAACCCTGCGAACGTAAATCCAAACAGCACGGACGAGAGACAACCGCTTGAAAGTTCCACCCTCACTTGACAAGAACCAAAACACAACTACAGACTGAGCACGTAGAGTCGGCTGCAAGCCTGCGTGCGTTTCAGTGGTGGTGGTGGTAGCAGGGCTGTTGAATACACATCGCTGAAAGAAAGTACTGCTTCGCCTGTTTTGTATCACGAGCCACTCTTCTCTGAGTACGAGTCTCACATCCTTTTCTATTCTATACCAATTTATTGTCGAATTCTCACAATTGTTATTGTATGCCCGTAACCTATTGCTTTAATACATATTGGATCCGTGAATTCGTTCTTGTTAAACTGTAAACAATCCAACAGCACGAAAATAGCAAATTTGTAGCATGCAACTTTGAAAGGTAAAAGGCAAGCTACTGAAACTGTACCTTGCAAAACAATTACAAAATCAGAACCCTTCTCCCAATTTCTTCTCGCCAATCTATTGTGTAATTTCGTTGTGCGTCGAGGCAATGAATAATATATAACATACACCTTGAGGGTTCAGGTGATCAAAACAATCAAAAGAAATGCATATAGAATTGATCAGCAGTACAACAGCAGTAGTGATCGTGACAATGGGACTCTTCTCACTTTGTTACCATTTCTATTTCTCTCGTGCTTTGCTCAAATTCGAGGCATCCGTTCTATTATAAGCGTCTTCCTTTAATTTCACACACTTCGCTTCGCCCTGACCGTCCGCGTCACAACTTTGTGAGTGCATAAAGTGCACAACGCAAACGGCTACATAAACTTCCGTTGTTCATCATTTCCCTTTGTTTCACTTTAGTGTGCATTAATGTGTTTTAGCCATTGTCATTTATTTTCGTAAATGAACAGCCAATGTGCCCATTAATGCAGTGCCACCGCAATGTAGCCGAGACTGACTGCTGTGCAATAATCAATTTGTTCACAAATTCGATTCCCATTTTCAGTGACTCACTGCAGCCATCACAAGTCAGCGGTGGGCCTTCGGCTCGAGTATCGTGTGTTCAGTGTCCGCATGCAAGAAAGCAGTTAAACTGCGGAATGTACTGTTATCATAATGCGTGCTCAAAAACGAACAAATTATTCCCAAATGCGCAACTCGCAAGTTCAAAATTTATTTAAATTACAAGGTAGAAAAGACAATAAAAGAGGTACAAGCCAGAGCTGTAGATTTGCATGCAAGCCAGACCAAGTCAACTAGTTAAAGACTTGCCTCGTCAGAACAGAGCTTGTGTGTGCGGACGGATGGCGGAATGATTCATTATCGTTTGCTTTTGCCCAAAGGGTTTAATTACTTTGCCACTGCAACTGCGATGCAATAATCTATGAGGCGACTGAGCAAACGTTTCTGCTGGTCTTCAAATAACAACAAAACTCGACTCCTCTCTTCAGCAAAGCCGAAACTACCAACTTGTAATTTAGCTTATCAATCATTAGCCCTTGGAATGCGTGTTTCAGGTTGCAAGTTGGCTTGCATTTAAATAACCCTCAACTCGCAGCTCTTCTACGCCTGCACTCTGCACTGGACTAGAAAGGCACAGCATTAATATTGTGAATACAAAGGAGTCGCGTAGCGTGAGTTCATATTACGAAGGTGCAAATTAAAAATGCAATCTCCACTTCTCATCAGCGTTGCTGCTCTAATGACAGGCATATTATTTTAAGGCATTTCGGTATGTTGCCAACTCTCTCCCTATTGAAAAAGCAGTGACGAAGAATGACAGACAGCTGACAAACTGAGAACATGAACCGTTCCATGCCGTGGTGCGTGGCGCATTCTGCAAAACGTGAGCGTGAACCGAGCAGCGGTAGGAAAGGGAGTGAATTTATGCATTTACGTCAGGTGCTCGCTTTAATTTGCACGGTTCTTGTACTCACGCACTTTTCCTCTTTAAATTTGCGTGATAGCCAAAATTTGTGCTGCGCTCGCTTCTGCTTTTAAACTTCAATGCAGAGCAGTGCGTGCTGTTGTGTGGGTCTATCTCGAACAACAGCTTCCTGTCTATTTTTTGCTGAAATCATCATAATGAAATATGTCCGACGACTTCGCAGAAGCAAAACATAAGACGGAACTCAGCCATTAATATGAATGACTCATTTCTTGTACGGTTCATTACCAATTCAGCTCTCAGCTGCGGGTAGTCTATTAAAATCAAACCCCACACGGCAGTCGCAAAGCGTAATTACGGTCAGTATTTTGCATGTAAACTGTGCAGTACAAACACGAGACGACGAGAAAAAGAAGCGTTGAATGAACTGCGACCCTTGCGGGCCACCCTCCCGTATTCCAAAGTCAAGAATTGTGACAATTGTTCATCTAATGAGAGGCCTTCATCACAAAATGAATAATAGCAGCGAAATCTGCAAGTCGGCGAAGCAGTCAACAACTGCAGTTCTTTCGTCCATGCTTTGTCCTGAAGACAAACAATTTTGGAGACGACTATTTCGTAGCTGAATGATTGCAAGTACAAGGCTGACGTGTCCTAAGTTCTGTTTGTTTTGCCAGTATTTGTTGTGATTATGATTACCAAACCCCGTCATTATTCCTATCGTTTAAGCGCACAATGTCGTATCATTCATTTTAATGTTGACCAATATGACAGCAGTACACGAAACATGTAGATAATGGAAGACACAAGCCCAGACAGGCTGACGGGCTGTGGGTATTAAGAATGATCTAAAATGTTTAAATGTTGCAATTGCAGTGTGGCACGAAATGAATTAGAAGTGCAATGAACCTCTGCCTGCTGCCGCTGCCTCTAATACGCAAAGTTAACAGACTCAAAAGCGAGTCATCATCGTCATCATTGCCGTACACTCATTAACTTGATGTCTCTTTGTCAAGTCAATTTTGAACCTTTACAGTTTGCCGTTCGTAAAACTGTGCATTGTACCCAAAATGTGCAATATGGCTCCGCTGCGGCTCGTACGCGGATGCGAAGTCCATCACTTTCTTTTTGGTGGAAAGAAACGAAATTAATGAAATAGCATGATAGCACGAATGGAACTTCGAATTCGAATCCTGCTTTTAATTCGTCTAAATTACACCTATTTAGTTCAATCTGGTCCACTTGTCATAATAATAGTGCCGTGCACTGTAAAGGAATGTAATCCTAACATAGAATGGAATGAATGTATTTATGTATTCGAAAAGAGTTTCAAATCATATACTGTAAATTAGTGCCCTTTCAATCTCATACCTTTTCTCTGCATTGCACTGTAAAAGTCATTACTCGCTTCATCAATACGAAAACATTAGCTTAACACTTTACTTGAAGTGAATGACACGTTCATTGATCATTCGTCATTTTTAAGACGTCTTGTTCTCCACTCACTCAGGGCGGATGACAAGCAATTTAAGTTGAAGAGAAAGTCGCATCTATTAAATTCTCTCTGTAGAATTATAAATACTGGAATGCTATGCTGAAGCTGATTCATGAAATGTTTGAATTGGAACTTGAGTCGCCCAGGTGTTCTATCCTCAGTTGCGCAGTCGGAATTCCATTTTTACTGGACTCTTGACTAGCAAGGGCAGTCATAAACTACCTCAACGTAAAGGAGTTTTCAAGACAAAAGCTCAAATTCTAATGAAATGACTAATTGCCTTCCTAGCCTTCCCCAGTTTCTCTCTTCACGAATTTCTATTTCAGATTCCAAGAATTCGAAAGAGAAGGCCAATTATGCTATCAAGAAGAAGACAGATGATATCTCTGCTTAATGTAAAGTAACCAAATTACACCGAAACTACAATCAGATCGTGATTTTGCAGAAGAGTGACCTACTAAAGGAAAAAGAGCGAAACATTACCACAGACTTCGCTACAAAGTGCAGAAACAGAGACGACAAACACGAGTTAATTTCACAGAATCATCAAACTCACGAAAGTTGCAGAATTAAAGCGCACGCTGCACTGGCTTTGGTCAGAGACGACGCAGCGACTTTGACTTACTTTGTCTTTGAAATAAAAATCTGTCATCTTCGTCATTGTAATTAGGTGCGCCTTTTTCTTCCCAATTCCATTAGCAATGCACACAAAGAGTTCTTAATGTTGAGTTCGCCAAAGGATTTTCACAATTGGCAAAGGAAAGCAGGACATGCATGCTGGTGGTAATGACAAATGATCATAATGGGCAGGAACTACCAAATATTTGCTAATGTTATTAAAGTAACACTTTGCAAAGAACTCATTCTGAGTTGCAAAAACTTTCAGTGCCCGAGTGAGTCAAACTCTTCGTCTAATATCCTTCGATTCACCAAAGCCTTCGTTTCAAGAAAGAAACGCCAAAGCCCGAGAATTTCGCCATGAATGCCTTCACTCGCGAATTGAATGCTTCATATTTTATGTAATCTCGTAAATTTTTATTAGCATTTTGAATCTCAAATATTTGAAAAGTCGAGCACGGGTGCACAGCGGGATTAAATGCGTAAATCTGAAGCAGAGAAAACCGGCAAGATGCAAGAAGTCAGCTTCGTAATTGTTTCTCATGAAAATTTCACATTATGGGTAGATTAAGCTTGTTGTGAGATAAAACTTAACCGCGTCTTCATTATCATACCTGTGCTCACACAATGGAATGAAACTGCATGAACGGTAAGATGAATTGAATGCGAAAATTCTCTCAAAATAATGAAACTCCAAAATGTAAGACAGATACGCAATGCACGCAGTACGCAAAAAATGCGTTTCTTTTCTGCATCAATGATTTTTGATTCCTTCGTACATTGAACTTTTCACAAGATTCTCCGCACTTGTGCAAGAATCGCAAGAAAGAAAGATCACAATGTGCATCTTTCAGTGTAACGACTCCTGCTTCCACTCCTGATGGGATGCATCATATTATTTTCGCACATTGTATTTTTCAGAGTTGAGCCGAAACAAAGCTGAGACAAAAAGTGACAAAAAATAAGGACGTGAAACGTTAAACAATACGAAGTTGCAGAAGAATGTGTGCTGTAATTTAAACAACTTCGCTTCATTGAGTCCCGCATCAGCTTCAATCTAGAATTAAAGTTTATAATTGATTCAATTCTCGGTCAATAAAAGTACCGGTTCATATTACCGACTTGAAGTTAGGCGTCTCGTCTGTGTATTTAATGCTGTAAAGTCGCAAGACCATCTGGATCCTTGAACTGGATCTGAATGACCGTAAAGATGCAGGTCTCTACGTAGGACTTCAGGGCAGCAAGAATATAAGCACACTCAAACATCTTGCATATTCTTACAAACAAAATATCACGCTGAGACTAATTAAATCTGTGAACTATTTTGCTATGCAAAATGCCGGCCAATTAACGGCTTATTCAATTTAATTGGACGGCTCGATTGATTTCAAAAGCCGCAATTGAAAAGCGTTGCATACATATCGGTTTTCGATTCATTTTCTACTATATCAAATTCCTCTTGCCCCGGACATCAGTGCATTCTATTCTTGCTCATAACTGGACGGGCGAGCATGTTTCAAAATGTATTGTGGATTTTATCAGCGGGTCTCAATGGCGAAATTGACAAGATTTCACTAAAACCAATTTTCCTTTTTATTTCAAAATATTGATTTCTCCGTTCTTGCTAATGGAAGCACTATTAAGGCGATCGTGTGAAGCGATATGCGATGCCTATGTTCTCTGGTCTCATTGCGAACGGGACACTTGTCACGAATTGCTTGATTGTGATTCGTCGTCTCCTTCACTTTGGCATGTCTCTTTGCAGCGGTATCATTGCTTCAAATTCAAGTCACGTTGTGAAATTAAATCGCAAAATCTCTTTTACGGTACTTTTAATGATCCGACGATTGAGATACCTTCCGAAAGTAAAATGATAGATTCTAAAGCGGAAGTAGTCCAATCGTGAATGCTTTGCAAAGTTATGAATAGGGATTACATGCAAATTAACGCTCGGAAGCTGTAATGAAAGCCCCAATTAAGTAAGGCTTATTATTTAATTCCCCTTTAAAATGTTATGATCTCACCATAAAAATATTTTTATTCAAATTAGTTTTATTTCTCAAATAAATTTTTTATCTCCATATTTATCTTATTCTTGACCATGTAAACTTGCTCGCTGACCAGCAAAAGGCTTCGCATAAAACAGTTCTCTGTCAGTATTCCTGAGCAGCGCAAGCCAGAGTGACTGCCAAGTAGAGCTCCGCACAATGGAGAGTTCACAGGCCTTAGTTTATTCGTCCGATTCCGAAAGTTCAGTTCAAGAAGTTGAAAACATTGAACCAAAATCTCGACGAGGAAAAGAGTTGATTTGGGTCATGGGTGAAACTTTCGCAAACTTAAAGTCAGCCATGTCAGCAGTCCGAGCTGAAGAAAATTGGTGGAAACGTGTAGAAAACAAATCGTGGGAGGGAACAAAACACATTTACGATTGCAAATTCTCAAGAAAATGCCCGGCCAAATTGACAGAAGGGTACTCGTGGTTCGCGTCTATCAAAGGGCATGAATCAGCGGCTATCAAGTACAGGCAAAGGGGAAACGAGACTTTCTATTTCATTGCAACAGGCGACCACAAAAAAGTCGTTGAAGCTGAAATAAATAAGTTCCTGGCCCAAAAGCAACGTTTAAATTGGCGCACGTTCGACACTTTTAAGAAATACCAATCTACAACCTGGCTTGTCATTTTTCCCGGCGATGATTGGAAAAATGGGCCCTGTACATGCCCTGTGTTCTTGAAAAGTTACATCTGTAAACACCTTATTGGAATTGCTATTTTTAAGAAACTGCTCATTGTCCCTGACATTGCAAAAGCTATTCCAATTGGCCAAAAGCGTAAAAGAGGGCGTCCATGCCTTGCAAAGAAAGCATTATTGACTCAATAAAAACTAACTCTATTTTATTTCTTAAATGCAAGCATACTTGTATTTTTTATGGTCATTGTTGAATAAATATGGTCAAATTTCAATTTTAATTTATGGAGACATGATATTTTTATGGGGAAAAGAAGTATATTTGAAATGTATCATATTTATGGTGAGATTGCAACATTTTTACGGAGACTTTAAATACGAGCCATTAAGTAAAGTACTTTGAGACGTACCTTGTGTCTCTCCAATTCCCTTGCGACTTGAGCAGAGGACCAGTCCAGCTTGAATTTTAATGGCTGGAGTCTCTGTTCAATCTCATGCAACCAGTTCTTCAGCCAGTTGACATCGTAAGTTTCTTTACCTGAGTTCATAAATTTAGAATTACAAACTATTAATCACAGTTAGTCACAGTCAGTTAACTGCAGTCAAATGTATTAAAGCAGAGTGACAACTTTTAAATCACCGAACTCCAGCATAAAAAATTGAATTCGTATGACTCGTCAATTGTATTCACTACTGTTCAAATCACTTATTGATTTTTGCTATTGCTTCGAAGGTTCACCCACTTCAGCTAAACTGTCACTAAAATTGATCTCAATAGCTGAAATGATACGCCAATTACGACAAGTCGTCGAAAACTTTCGTTTGCATTCAAACACCTGGTTGGGCGCAACTGGACATTGACTTCCTGAATAAAATTCCACATTGGCACGATCATATGCTTGAACAAACTCTTACTAAACCTTTTGGGAATCAGAAGCGAAGCGATTCGATATCTGGCTAAAGTTTAATATATTTCTGAATTTCTATAATGAAATAAAAGAGGTCCCACCGCAAAATTTTGTAGCTTTCTCCTTCTTGAAATAATTTCCTGAGTTAAATATAATTTGCCAAATAGTGGAAAATTATAAAATTATTTGGACTAAATTGTGGTTTATTGGTTTAAAGTCTGCGCGGAAACATCCATCCAAAGTGCCACATCTGCTCTGAACTTCTAAAGTAGAATAAATTTGCGTCAAATTTTTGAGCAATTGTTCCTCTGCTCTACGGCTTCGTTTTCGCAAATAGGAGTTCGATAGTTAAAAGTTGCAGCTTATATCAGTTAGCAGCATTTACCATCTCCCACGGGTTCAGTGTTGAGCTTGTGAGATACACCCTGGCACTGCAGTAATTTCTCCAGTGCATTCCATTGCGAGGCCAAATGCTTGGCTCGCCAAATGAATTCTTCCTTTGAGATGGGCACGCTGAGAAAACCAAAAGAAAAGTTTTAGGCATGTTACTATTCAAAAAATAAAAATGGTAACAGCTTACTCGTTCGCCAAATTGCTCGCCTTGAGAAGAAATTCGCGCTTCAAGAGTTTGTTGATCCTCAACTCTTCAGCCTGAAAACGAAGAGTACGAATTAATAAATGCACTTGAACATGAGAGATTCACAGCTGCCGCTTCAACACTTACCAATTTTGCCAGGCCGGCATTACTGGCACATCTTCCTCTGGCTAACTGAATTTCATTCAACCAGTGGCACAGCTTCGAGTAGTCCCTCAAGAATTCCTCGATTCGTGCTTCTGACTCACTTGCTCGGAAATTCTGCGATCCCTGTAAATTCAGCAAGAGTTTAAATCCAGACGAATTTCTTACGGACCTGTTACTTTGTAAATAGCGAAGTCACTTACATGGCATGCTAGAATCGACATTTTCCACAGTTCCTCCTGGCTTCCTCCCTCAGACCCGCAAGAGTGTTTCCACAATTTCTTGTCAAACGTGCGCCTAATTGAAGAATAGGATTTGCTTTTAATCATTGTCAAATGTATACGTACGAATTAACCACTTATCACTTTGCTAGCTTAAACTGGGTCATAGTGTACATTCATAAATACTAGTAGCTTATCTTATCTTTCTCACAAGTATGACACGGCTGATTCAAGTAGCTCGGGTACGAGAAAATGCCATCCAATTGTTTCACTCCTTACAGAAATACAGAAGTGTATTCAATAGTTTAGAATTGAATTCGTGTCCCAACAGCACGATTGGAACTGGACGGATGGATGAGATTAACAAGTGTATATAACTTATAATTATAAAAACAAATCCTAAATTCAATTTCAAACTCATTTGCTCACTGATCTTTGCTGTTACGCAAAAGAGAACAATTACGCGTGAATAATCGAAAATGTGATAATTATATCCTTGCAGGTTATTCATATTTGGTTTAATCATTTGAGCCGATTGCAAGGACGCAGACTACGCCTTCAATTACAATTTATTGCTTTTCAGCTTTGAAATCGATTATTGTCATATTGTGCAACGAGAAATCTGCGTCTTAATACTTAAAAATTCATATTCATAGACGAGTTAAGCTTTCGTCATCTCCAGGCGAGGCAGACATGTTGGACATAACGTGAGTCTTTAATTAAAGACAATCACCTTGATTTCTTGGAGTTGAGGCTGTTGGTCGAGAGCCTGTTCAACGGAGACGATTTCTTTAGTCCCTCCGGAGTCCTTAGCAGCTTGTGTGGTGATTCCAGAGATGTCATGGAATGACTCCACTTCATTCGATTCATTCTTTCAACTATAAGAAAAACCGAGTTAGGTAGGATGGTCGGTTAGCTCGTTGTGGCGTGACTTACATGAACTCAGAAGAGGTATCCGATAGTAAGTTACATGTGACAATCTTGATTCATGCGAATTTTAAGATCAGTGTCATTCCCTGAAGGCTTGACGTGTGAGTATTCATGCCGCTACCCCACCGGAACTGTGTGCTGAGAAAAGCTCATGGAGAATCACGAAAAATGTATTGCTTTGGCATTTTAGCTGACGTTAATTAATTTTGGCACTGGTGAGGAAAAGTAAGCAGGTGTTGGAACAAAGTCGGTTGCTATCTCTCCACCAATCTTCTTCTTGCGCCTTGTCTCGCTGGAGTCGTCGTTTGTCTATGCTTCAGGAAACTCAGCTGCAACTGAACTTTGCTTCTCGGAATCAACAGCTCGAGTGAGGTCGTGATTGATCTTGTAAACATGGACTATCTCAAGCTACACATGCAGCAGCAGCAGTGTGAATGCACACTTTTATCTGCAGTGGTGTTGACCCCGTCTGCAGTTGATGTTGACCCAAGTCCTGTGAGCTTATCTTCCTTTATGTTGCCGAAGCATTTCTGTGCACGTCCAGGCCCTGCAAGAAACAGAAACGAGAAGGGAATTAGACTTGAGGTACAACCCATCTTAACTCTTGTGGGATTAAAAGCAGAGTGAGGGCAATCCCATTTAAATTAACCTGTCCGAATAACAGGTAGCACAATGCGCAATTAAGTGATCACCATCTTTCATGGACGGCATAGCCCGCACGGCATGGCACGCTTTCCTTTCATTGGTGCCAACTACCGAAACAAAGACCAATTATTGCAAACTGCAAAAGCAAAGACCATAAACCAAGCCCAACAAACGGAAAAGTGAAAGGAAGCAGAATTCGCGAAAGCAAATTGTCAAAACAGACATGAACAGTGTTATATGTTTTGTGTTCACAATTTACAACTGTAAGCCTCTTCTGATTTGGACGTATGTGTGACGGAAATATGATGTCGACGACAATCACAGGAACAAGTGCGAAAAGCCGTGTCCGTTTCTTTCATTTGCTTGAGAAGATGGTGGGGATGGTGGGCGACATACCTTCCTGTGACAATGATGGACGGTAACATTTGTGTCAATTAAATTCTTCGCACCTTCAAGAATCAAGAACGAGAGTCTTAAAGATGATATCAGACTTAGGCAAAAAATATGCACTCTGAATCAGTACAATATAACCGGAGAAGTAAACCAGAGCTTGATACCAATTTTGACGAAAATATGAATAACTTGACAACTAATGTATTAATCATGCTTAATAGGTTGTTAACATCTCATACTTGAACTCATACACGCTAAAAAATCCACTTCAATATTTTAAGCATTGCATTCTCAAGTACTAAAACTATTGCTTCATGCTTAAAGTATGCTGGTTGTTTATTGGTTGTCCGGAGAGGTTAAGGCCGTTAAAGTGCCTTTGACCTCATATCTGATTCTAATTTCTGACTTTTCTAGAGTATTGCTACTAAAAAAAGTTGCCGACGAATAATTTGAAACAAGGTAGTCCGAACCCCGAAAGCGTCCATCACGAGTAGGTGAAGGCTAAAGCACACCCGACAAGCATTACAGGATATCAAACGGAAATGAAAATAAAACCACTGTAGATAGAACATGGAACTCCGAATGTAATGGATGGGGTGGAAATGCAGGTTTTCGAGCAGCCATTTCAAGGTTAGTGCTCTTGCACACGTGTGTTCCATAAATATAAAATAGAATTATTGAAACTTTGTCCATTTCGAGTTCTTGACTGTTTTGGTGAGCTAGTCTACATATACATGTTCTTGTCTGTAGTCCTGAATAATATGGCCTGCATGCATTTAAAATCCCATTGCCATTGCACTTCATTGATGGGTATGAGTTTGGGACCCTCATTGTGACCGTTTTGCTGCTTCCCCATTCAGCAAAAGCAAAAGTCAGAGTAATGAAGGGTTAACAACAAGCAGGCGAATGGCGAAGCCTGATATAAAGCACGAAAATATTGCTGATAAATTGCGTGATTGTAAGTTATCCACCTGAATCGAAGAGAAATTACAGGAATGGGCTTCTCGTAGTATGTTTCTCGCATGAGCCATCGAGTAACAACTCTCTTCCGCCATTGTATTCATTAATTCAGCAAGTAGCATCACAGTCATAGTACAGGATCGCTTGCCAAATTATGCGATCGGTCAGATAAACGGAAGGTATTTACCTAATGTGTGTACTTAATGAATGAAATAATAGCTTATTATTCAAGTTCAACTACTACGATACGTTGAAAAGCTTAGCCAAGCTCACACGCATGAACTTGAATCAATTACCAGCTTGCGAAGGGGACTGCTTTTGATTCCGCAGCAGTATGTGATGCGAATTTAAGTAACAATTCGTGTTCGATGAAGAAAATGTGATTTTAATTGCACATGCTTTTCAAATCAAATCACAACATGCTGAGTAATTTGAATACAATGCGTAATGTCAGGAATGCGTGGTGGAAACTTGATCAAAGATTAGAGCCCACGTGTTGTTGTGGTTGGACACGGCTTAATTATCATTCTTGAGTGCACAAATTTAATTCAAGTCAACTTACTACTGACGCGTTTCAACTTGCAATAGCAATTACGATAATTGAGAGAAATCAGTAAAGCAAGCAATTATAGTAGAGCAAGCAAGTAGTAAAAGAAATTCCAGGGCTCATCACAGTCAACAGTCGCACTCGCGAGTTTGATTGCAATAATTACTTTACGATATTCAAAGCAGCACGGAGTGAAGCAATAAAGTTATCAAGGTTAGAAATAATTGCGAGGAGGTGGAGCTGATTCCTGATGAGGATAATTTGCAGGTCAGCCTCTGATAAACACCAATGTGATTGGAATTTCGAAGCTGTTCACGATCGGCGTCTACGCATTATTCAAATAGTGCTCACACTCCAATAAATCAAAATAGATGAAGAAGTCGCAGTCAACTAGCCATGAAATCGCGAATCATGCAAAGGAATGCGACTGAACAAGAAGTGAGCACAGTGAACAAGCGTCTTCGTCAGCTTTTTATGATTTTATGATCCCAGTACATTAATCAGTGGTCAGCGCAGATGTAAAACAACAAAACAAGGAATAATCATGATAATTTCATGTGGTTGCCGCTCTTTTCTTGTGTCGTCTTCACTGAGAAGCTTCTTAATTTTAATTGCTTTATAATACAACTTCATTACCACACAATGTTGGTTTTGGGAACGAGTCCGCTGACGTCTGTCTGACTGCATACTTGTGCTCAAACTAGAATCAACGGCATGAGCGAGATAAGAAACCGGAATGCGAAATTCCGGCCATAAACAAGTGCGCAGGGAACGTAAATTGTAAATGGCAATATCTCCGTTCTACGTTAGTGAGTTTCATCACGGGCATGAAATCTGGTCCAGAAATATACGGGATGCGAAAAATGTCGCCGTCCTTCTCGACTCGATAAAAGACTACTAGGCTAGACAGTAAGATGGAGAATTTCCTCATGACATCTTGACCCACGAATCAACGCGCAACCGTTTGCAAATATTAAATAATGAGATTATTTTTAGTCTGTCCACGATTCCTTCATTCGTTTCATTATCTCTTTTTCAATCATCAATAAACTTCAATTACGACATTTGAATTGAATTTATGCATCATTAACAAACAAGCAACAGCAACAAGATAGATTTTGTTCAATGGTTTAGTTTTAAAGGCCGTGCATCGTATTTCGAAAGAACGAACTCTGACTTCAGTATTTCAGCATTAGGTTCTGGCACCCTGTGCGCACATTTAACCGTATCATGAATGAATTACGCGAGGAGGGTGCCGTGCCTGTCTCTCGTGAGCTCACGTTCATGAACTTTTTACCTCTCAGACGATGTTATCTCTTTCCATACCTCTTTATGCATGCCTGGCTAAAGGCTTTTCCTCCACCATTCCATTTTCAATCCACCACGGAACTCAGTGCGATAGGACATGTAAAGTGAATGAGTCATGCCTGTTTACAAAAATTGATTAGATTGAGCAATTTAGAAGCAGGGCACATGCTCCTTCTGCTCCATACTCAACTCAGAGCACTGGCACTGGCAATGGACACCGGAATATCGGTATTGCACTGCACAATGCACATGCACATTTCGCCCACTTGCATTGCACGAAAATAATCTCTTCATCCATTTAAAACTATTATTTTACACCCGGTTGATACGTTTTGTGCGTGCGCGAGTGCGATAAATGCCCAACTGTATTCATCATTGACTATTAATAACCAAACCAACGAAGGCGGGCGTTTCGGAGTACTACCCAATGTAATCGAAATGCCGTTTACAAACGAGTACTCTAAGCATGTGTGAATGAACGGTGTAACAATGAACGTACTGATGATGAGACCAGTCTAATCTGTCGGATGAGTATTTGGCGGTTAAAGTATAGCTGCCTAACTTAATGTAAGAAGTCATCGCTAAAATTCTTATTTGGATAAAGAAAGGTCTCATTTTATTTTCCTTGAATGCGGAAATAAACACAATCACATCCGACTCCGACGAGCAAATTGTGGCCAGTTTTGAAGTGGTAGAATGAACTAAGAATTGTCATTCCTAACGATTTAGAAACCAGCGAACCTGTCTAAATTCTAAATGTAAACACAAACTTCCAAAGCTTTCTCAGCGAATCAGGTGCCGCTGGATTGCAACTTTTCAAAGGCAGAAATGAAAAGTCAGCTACTAGTTGGTTAGTAATGTTTCTTACCGTGCAGGCCTTGGACAGGCTGCTCGTTGCGCTCCTGTCCCTTGGAACTGTGTTTTCCACAAACACGCTGGTCACAATTAACTACTTAATTCGTAGCTGCACGATCAAAGTTTCAGGTGCACCTTGATTCACAAGGAATCTTGGAATATTGCAATCATCGTCGTCGACAGGCAGTGCATGGCATTGTTGCACCACAAGTGCATAAACCTTCGTGAAACCCATTCAACATGCATTGCATTCGTGTGGAATTGTACGTTCACCAAAACCAGACGAGATGTTGAGCTAACCACCCTCTCTTTTAACATTCAAATTCTGAGCCAGCAGCAGCAGGTTAACTATTGCATCAACACTGCATTCATTCCTCGTTCACTCTTGGAGAACTCGCAGCATGAACTTGGAGCATTTCTACTTCTACCCTTCGTTGTACCTCGTTCAACTTTGGTTCGTTCGGTTCAATTGTACAATTCTTCTTTTTGTGTACACACGCATCATCGAATCAACATTGTAGATGTCCTCATCAACCCCACCAAATGCTAAATGCTTCCCGAGTTTAATGGACATGAAGTTATGATGAAGCAACAAATGAAACATGCGTCTCTTTCCTGAAGAAATCGACAACAATTTGTGAATGATTCGATACACAATTTGATTAGTATTCCTCTTTATCACTACCAGACTTAATTTAAGGAACAATCAACCGAAAGACCTACGTCGGCTTTCTTTCTGCCAGGCCAAGTTTCGGGCCTTTGTCCTAAAAATGATCTCAGCATGAAATTCATCAAATTCGCACAGACTCGGACTGAATAATACACACTTAACTTGTCGATCGAAAGGAAAATGAAAAATCATTAAGCAAGAACAATAGGCAGTAGAACATTAGAAGTGGATGTGCTAGAATAATATACTGCGCACTTTATCGCTACTCGAAGCCGTGTTTTGCTGATTCAAAATGTCATGTCGCGAATTATTATTAGTGGTCCATTCTGAATCTGCTAAACTTAGTCTATTTGGTGGCAATTGTTCGATCATGAACTCAATACTTCGATTATTGCTCAACCATGTTATCTTTCGGTCTACTTTAATTAAATTAACTGATTTGTTTGCTTTGTGGCACCGAAACAATAACAAAATTCACGTTTCAAGTCCGCGATTTGAAAGCTCAAACTAATAACACCCCGACATTCCTTCAGAATTTATTATCCTTTTTAGCTAAAGACAACAGCGACCAGAAATCATCGACCACTTCCAAACGCGAATCAATTTGGCGCAACTCGGCGCTCGTCTTTTCACATCGCGTCAGATAGCATTTTGCGCACTAACATGTTTATGTACTAACGGAACATTTATGAGCAAGAAAAGATTGAAATGTTTATTGTGGCGTGATTTGTTTGTTTTTCTAGTTAGCAAGACCATTCTTCGTACATCGTTCTCTTTGGTTTCGTTTGTTTACAGATATTCATCTTGGTACTCGAACTCGGTTCCATTTTGCATTATTTGGCTTATGCAATTCTTCGAGATGAATGAAAGAGAAGAAAAGACAACAAACTAGGAACTCTTTGGACTGCATATCAGTCGACAAATCCGACTGACTCATGAAGTGCACGGCGAACATGCACAAGCTAATGATAGAGTTACGAACACTGATCTTCTGATCCCATCACGTGTGCCAGATCGCCAGACAGCTACAATACACAGCGTCGCCGTAAGTTATGATGTGGAGAGTGGAGGCTTCGGCTTTTATTGACAAGTCATAATGGCATTTTATGTCAATATTGTACTTGTGTCGTTTATAATGTAGTGTAGTGCTACTTCATGTTCAGTAAAAGAACGTCTCGGTAAATCAATTATTCTTTGTTAAAACAAAGATTGAGGTCAATAAAACATGAGCTTCTCTTTCTTCTTGACAAGAATGCAGTAAAACAAAGACGTAAAGTTGGTTATGTGCGGTTTAATGGCAAAGGTTGATAGTTGAGATTTCGCAAACCGTCAAAACAAAGGGAGTCACCATAATAAATAAAACCAGTGGCGATGGCAAGAAAAGAGGAGCCGACGTATGTGTCTGAAATGTAAATCTCTGTCAAATTCATTCTGAATTCTAAACCGGAAATAAAATCGAGTCACACAGTTTTTGGTGAGGAAAATTAGCGTACGCTTATCGTACTATCAAACCGAACTAAGCTACAAAATCCTGAAGAGGGCAATACAACGGAAAGGCAAAACAATGAAACAAAGATTTTTTCGACACCAGAATGACTTCTGAAGTGAGCAATTCATTTCGCCTCTGCAATTAAAAACTTAAATGATTTTTCACACCATACATGTCATAATAGCACGCAATATTTTACTCAAAGCACGTCGGAATGTCAGAAAGAGCAAGCAGACTTCATTAATCTGTTTCGCATTCTTTCATCTTCTTGCGGAAGACCGCAAAAAGCACGTATACTGAACAATACATTCTCTTTCGAGTAATTGAAACGAAAGTCATTCAGCAATTCCTCATTTCATCTTGCCTGACGCTGACGAGACATCACTTTCGCTGCCTGACCACAGTCAGACTACCACCCACGATAAATACTATACTACGAAATGCAATTTGATATTATTGACGTAGCGAGCGGAAGATGCCAACGTAAGATTAAGCTCTGAAGTCGGAATTGTATCACTACTGTTTTGCATTTATTGACTGCATGCACGGCGCGTTCTTGCTGGATATGAAATTAATAGAAATGGAGCCAAGTAACATATAATGCCATCACACCGCGCCCAAAACTAATTTTGACAGTATCATTCTCGCTTGCCTCCTCCGTGAAATAAATTAGCAGACGAAGACGGAGTGAAGGCGCTTTAAAGCGGAAAGCGACGGGAGCAAATTGAATGATAAATCTGGTAGTTGACAGCTTCACATTCTTCGCTGTCAGTCATTAATCAGTTTCTGTTATATATGGCATGTGTTTACTTAACCACAAGCACCACAGCCTGGCAGCAGTGCGTCCTTTATTTATAGCAGTGAGGAGATTAAGATCGTAGTAAAATCCTCGAGCCGGTAAAATTATACGCTGTGGTTGGAGAGACACACGAATGACACGCGTTGCGTTCTGAAGCAGAAAAAATCACAACAAAAAATGTAATCAACAAATCCCTTGCCTGCTTGTGCGCTGCATTTCATTCCAAAATAAAAAATGGTGTATTAAAATATCTTTCATTTTTATTTTAAGGCGAGGAGCTAAAACCAAAGCCAAGCTCGGCGAAGAACTGTAATGTTCAAGATTTTGCTTGCAAGTCGTATAAAATCGGATTCCAGTCGCGGTTTACTTCGTGGTACTTCGTATTTTTACGATTTATCGACTTTTCCTGGCGTTAAAATACATGTTCTTACTTTGAACATTTTACAATAAGGAAAATCCTAAAACAGATCGAGAATGGGAGAAGGTTCGTGCAAACATTTGGACGCAATTCTCGACGAAGCTCTGCGGTTCTTCCATACCTGACTCTGTACAGTTACAGCTGAGTAATCCTAGTTTCATTAATCATTGCCTAACAAAAGCCTGTAAGACCAGAATTACGTAAGACGATTACGATAAGTGTATCATTAAGGTAACCTTAAGCATTATATCATTGTCGATCGTTAATACATTGACACTGTGACAAGTGAGTTATCTGATGGCATCAAATTGACGTTTGCATAAAGTCAATACGACATAAAGATGGCCAAATAAGGCGATCCATGCGAGTATCTATCCTAAAGCGCATATGTATATGTCTTATGAATATGTAATCATGAGATTATTGGAAGGAGATTAAAATTAACACTAACCAGGCAGACATTTTATGAAGTTCATTTAACTTTAAGCACGAACGACGAGAGTCAAGTTCGATTCTCATTTGTGTATCTCAACTTCAAGATCACGGAAAATTCCACTTAATCTGAGGAGAAAAGGCCAATTCAGTGACAGCAGCAGCACTTCGATAAGTGAAGAAGTTGGGATTGTACTAAATGAATTTGATATTTGTCGCCTGTGAACAGCGCCTAAAATTCAGACATTTTTCGATCGATCGATCTTCGAATCGACGTCGATTCATAATGCAAACACTTCCGGTTACAAGTGCTCGAATAACTCGGCCAGCGTTCAGCGTTATTACCAAGTCCCTGTTTTCGTGATTTTCAATTTCCCTGCAATATAAGCTCGTACTACATGCTAATAAACATCTTTACACTTCACCTCAAGTATATTCCTCAATTCCAATGGGTTGCCTAAATATAAATCATGCATATTTATTGTTTTCCCAATTTCACCATCTCTTTCTTCGTCTTTAAGCCATCGCCTTGTCGCCCTGGTCCATTAACTATAATTTCACACATTCTCTTCTCAAAGCTCAAGATTAATATTTTCTTGCCCACTATACCTGAAAACTTATGCGCGTGGTCACGAATGACGGTAAAGTCTAAGGAATCATGGAGTTCGTTCCTTTATGGTCTCTGGTGCAACTTTTCTCGATTTCTTATAAGAACTTCCGAGCAAACGAGCAATCTTTATAATGTACTTGGACACCATTTCCGTCAATTTCAGTCTTGGCGACTTCCCCTGCAAAAATCAATACGTTTAACCTTCGCCCATTTCGCCTACTGTCTGCATTTGAAGGTATTTCGGATTATCATGAATATTATATCTAAAAGGAACCATGGAAAATTGGTTCGGGCCATGGTCACATGCGAGCGAACGTGACGCGATTGACAGGAGTCTCATCATATTCGGGCAGGGAGAAATTTAAATTCTTTATTATGCCGACTTGAAGGTGAGATACACCGCATTTGTGCTACAATCGTGGATCTTTTGAAAAGTAAAGTTAATGCAGGTGGTTGGAGTTGATTGCACGATTCCTGACATGAAATGTTAGAACGTTTTCCACGGCCCTCTAAGAAATACGTGGACAAGCAGACTTGCAAACAAAACGCAAGATGGACAATGGTTGGCCCGTTAATATGTTATCTGTATTGTTGTGTAATCAAGCGAGCTCCACTCATTTGCTGCTGTGTGTTACGGGAGAAGACTGAAAAAGCCAAGTTAATTACCTCGCTTAAAACTTCCGAGTAGCACGATCCTAGCCAATCCCTGGAGTGTGGACAATCACATCACCGAATCGAATTGCTAATGCTACTGGAATGACATGAGAGGAACAAAAATGAGACAAGGCAAACCTGACTGCACCTTTGTCTTCGATTGCGCTCACGGCTCACTTGACTGCAAACTGGCAACTTTGTATAATGCTACTTGTCAAGTGCAGCATGCCGCACACGATTCGCTGTACGGACTCTACTCGAACAACGTGTTTAAGAACATGCGTACAAAGAGAACAAAAGAAAGTATTATTCAGTCCACATTTAGGCAAACCCTCACAAAGTCAAAGTAGTTTTTCCCACGAACAATTTTAATCAATTATGCATTTGAGCACATGCTCACCTAACACTTGGCCTTTAGCACCGAATGTTGTTTCTCTCGTGCTACGGATTTGATCAACTTCTCCGCTCAGCTCAGCTCTCAAGAAATTCTGCCTTCTGTCAGCTCATTATATGAATTTTGTAAAACTGGACTTGTGCAACGTGAAGACGCTGACCCTACGAAGTGTATCGTTGAAATGATTATGCGGAGAACGATGAGCACTCACTACCCTAAGCTGGGCAGTGGCCTTAATTTGAAAACAGTAATTTAACTGCTCTTAAATTTACTACACAAACACCTGAAGTAGCGTGAAAGCCTGTTGTCGGTCGATTAATATAATAATAGCCTACTAATTTACGCGAAATTCACTCGCACTTTCCTGTAAGATTCCTTTTGCATTTAGCGATGCGGAAACTTGATTTTGCCCCATTCAGACGCAACCTCAGTAATCATCTGCTTAAGCCTGTCTTTAATTAAAATTGTTTGCAGCCAAACCCAGTGCTTAGAGCGCTATTAATTTATAGCGTGGTTGCACTTTGTAACTCGGGCATTAGGTTAATTCTCAACACAAATCCGCCGCTAAATCACATAATTATGGCTTCGGATTCACAGGAGCGTGAAGTTCGCATGTTTTCAGTTTACAAGTGAAAACAAAGGAGGTTAAGCATGTCCATCCGGTATCATGCGTGCTGCGCATGTTTGTCAAATTATTCGGTAAGGCCAACCTCGGCAGTCAGCATCAAATAATTATAGCGCAGCACTGTCAACAGTTTATCTTCGCAAGGCACAAATTCATGCTTTCAGTAAACAATTCTCATCATCTGAGATGCGTGCTTAATGCTTACTTTGCTAAGAAGCTGACACTACAGTTCAAGGAAATGACAGCTTACGTTTTCTGTTCAATACATCAACAACTTCAGCCAACAAGCTGACGTGTGTATTTTTGCCTTTACGGAAATCCAGTTTAGCAGTAATTCTTTTCTAAATGCCAGAAATGTCACGTTCAGCGTAGAAACGTCGTTAATTGTAAAATTGAAACGTGGAGCTCAGCAGAAATCTTTGCATTTATAATTTCAAAATTGTGTGTCGAATGTTTTGCATTTGACAACCGCAAATATTTACGACTTCTGCGACTTCAACAGAATAAATGAGGCACTGAACTGTACTTAAGCTGGAATGAATTTCCGTTTTCCGTGTAACTCGATTCAATTTTCGAGTTCTGGAAGACATTTCATTCGTTACTCGTCTTTAAGGGTTTCACATTGGAATAGAAACGATAGATAAAATTGCGTGCAACATAATCCTCACGACTGACTTATATGAGATTTTGAATTGAGCTCGAAACGCCTAACGTACCAGATATCATAAGCAGGAGACCAATCAAGGCAATGAAGCCCAGCTTATTCGTTGTACTTCATTGCTGTTTGATGCGAATGTTTATTTATATGACTGACATCGTTATCTCCACATCTCGCAAACCACATGGTAAATAGCATTCACATCATCGCACTCGCATCACCACGATTTGGATTTCCTGAAGATTTATCTTTTAATTTGTTTTTGTAATTTATGCCACTGTTGGTTCGTTACTCGCTAAATCATACACGCGGAAGAAGTACGATTTTCTTCTTAGTTGAATCTGATAACATATACGGAAAATGAAGTGTGGTATTCACTTTCTTTTACGGTGAATTAAAAACCTTCGAGCAGAAACCCGAAATAACATCAGCTTTGCTGGTGAGGTGTGAAATTCCACACGTGAAAACTCTGAAAACGTGGCTCTGGACATGTATAAGCACAATTAAGCCGCATTTTGCATGCGATTCCATTTGACTCATAATCACGCGAACGGGTCGCGTGTTTAATTACTTACGCAGATGAGCTTCGCGCAAAACCAGCATGTTGGCCAATCAATCAATCAATTACGCACTTGATAATATACACCTGACATTGCCTTGAATTTTGAATGTGGAATCTGTAAAATTATACACATGTGACTAGCCAGCGACACAGCCTCAAGTGAACCTTCAGCAATTTAATTAATAGAAATACATTCCCTGGGAAGCTTTTGTTATGATTGTATCATGACCATTTAATTGCACTTCTAAACTCCTGTCCAATGGATAAAATTCAAAAAGTGTCCAAATTGACAACACTGGATGATGAGGTTTTGGTGATTGGAGTTATTTTTCTTGTTCAACACTATGCTAAACTGCCTACATCGTGAAGTGACGTATCATGATTTCTTGCTATCTTCGGGCCATTTAATTACGAAGATCATTTGTTAAAATGTCAAAACGTAATTTGAAGGAATGTAATTAAAATCCACAAGTAGTATTTGTCTGGCAGCCATAATGCCTTTTAGGAACCATTACAATGGAACTTGACTCAACGGAGTTGGGACGTGAAAAAGGTGTGAACCGTACCACAAATTATAATTTCGGACTGATTTAATACTGAAAGCTGGTCTATGCCAATGTAATAGTTATGACCGAATGCGAATTCAAACTTGTTTTGAGTTCGTTTGCTTGCCATAACTCAAAATTCAATTTTACTATTGACAGGGACAACATTACACGTACAGAAGCATGTTCAGAGGCAAACATGTCATAATTGTGCACCGTATCAGAGATTATGCGTGAGGGAATCTCAGTTATTCTGGGTCATCCACCTTTCGAGTCAACCTGTCTTCTGATCCAAATACTTTCATGAAATACCGAAATGCGACATATTTCTAATGGATTCTTGTGCGAGGTAATTATTAGGCTGAGCGTGCAATTACGCTGCTTGTTTCTTCATTGAAACAATTGTGATTGCGGATCGAAGTCTTATGCCCCTTTATGGTATAATTGCACGTAATTATTGTAATGTTATCGCAATCATGGAATTAATATGGGACCACTTTTTAGCTGAGCGTGTACGCAATCTCAAATCTTAAGTACGTAACGCACAAGGTGACGCAGAAGAATCAGATCGTTTCCTGAACTATGATGAGACAGTTTTCACTGTGATCTTTGTACTGCAGTCATTCAGTAAATTGTGCAAGTCGAGATGAAAGAAGAGAGGTGACAAGTGTGAGAGCATAAGGTTGAAGAGCCCGGTGCAATCTGCAATGTGAGAGAAGGAACAGGGAATTGAACATTGAACCCACAGGCAATAACATATTATGTCCAAATGAAAGACGCATGGTCCTGACTGAGGCTTAAGTGTTTTGACTAAGCACTAAGCATGCTGAAATTACTTCAAGGAATCTTTAATTACTCCATCGGGATATTTCATCAACACCACCTAATTGCATTGGCGGATTGGTGCGAATGTGAATTGAAGATGACTTATGTCTTACTTGAAACTGGAATAACTTGCGCCGTTAGGAACAAGTGGGCAGAGGAATCTCATACGAATGCTTTTGGACAGGAGAAGTTTCATTGTTTGGCGTGTTGGGTAGAAAGAACTATTAGCAAGAGTTTCAGCCGTGAAAGATACAAAAGTAAATTATATTCTGTTTTTGACCGTCCAAACTCAAGCAGTAAATTGCCACTAATTTTACCCTCCACCGGAGAACCGAATCAGGGAACTGGAGAAGTCGGTTTCCTAAACCATTTAACACGGATCTAACGTGTAGTTCGTGTTACCTGCATGGCGTAGCGTCAGCCGGTTACAGTTGGGTGAACAAGGGATTGGTGATTCGCTGAGTATGTGCGCCAGATAAATCTTGATTCAGTGGATCTTCAGCTGAAAAAGAAAGAGAAAGATTAATTGGACTGAGAGAACGAGATTTCCAACTGCACGCTTATGCAAATCGGTTTGTTCTAATACTGAACTCGGACAGCCTATGTCTATTCTGACTGAATAGTCAGAATATAATTCAAAGGATCTAGATTTACGTAGAGATTGGTAAGGCGACTTCACCTCACGATTTCAATTTTCATTTACTTTCGCACGCCGATACTTTTCGCTTTCCGCAATGATTCTCAATTCGTAGTCGCTCTGAATCAGTCATCATGAGTGATTGATAGTGAAAGATTCCGGCCTCTTGAATTTTGGCAATGAACTTTTTACTCTGTGAAATTAATTGGCCCAACAGGGACTGTCGGGAATGAAATACTTGTCTTCCTTACGCTGACAGATTGCAGTCCATAAAATGAGTTGAGCCAAAATACTTATTACTATTTCATGGAATGCTGAGGACTAGCTCAGAACATTTTCATTTTGCCTTTAATCATCATGTATTGTGTACAACCTGGACTGACTCACATTTCATACTTCAATAAACCTTTCACATAGTGAATATTAAAGAGCTTAACGTGCGTGAAATTGTCACCAAAATTAAATCAAAAGAAACTTATCGATGAAGACGTCCAGTTGCTCAAAAGTAGCAAGTCATAAAATCGATTAAAAAGTTTTGATCATGAAAATGTCAGCGTGATTTGAACGGGCAAGACTAAAAACCTGCCTGCTTCTTATCTAATATGTTCTTACGACAAGTAGTCAATTTTGTCTGAAAGTTAGTGGCATTGCAACGAAGAACCATTCAATACCTTATGTGCTAATTCAATTTCGACTGCAACTCGTAGAATTTAAAAATTAAAATTGAAAAGCGAATTCATATTTCAGCCCAAGTAGTATGTATTTAATTTTCCATATGTCGGACGTCCGCGTTCAACGGCTCATTTCAAGAGCTCAGCGAACAACGGTTCGTGTTCACATACAGATTTAGTAATCTTATCTCATCAGGTTGATCAACCCTCTTGGGGTTGGTTCCAACCTCTGCGTGAGTTGGGATAAAATTAGCTACAACCGCAGTCAGCAGAAACAATATCAACTTCACGAGATGGGAGGAAGAATCAATCTTCAGTGCGTCCAGGAAGAACACGAAAAGTGAAACTGATATAATCACAAGCTTATCGAGCAGTAGAGATGAAGCTGCCAAATCTCACAGCTTGTAACTGTAAAACTCTGAAAGCAAGCAAACGGTTTCCATCGCGCAGAATTCTTGTATGCATGTTCACATTCATTCTGGCTTCGTTCCTGCGCTTCAGATTTTGGTCTATTGGGGGAATAAATCATGAGATCTGCGTCTTGACAAATTGATCACTTAATAAAATTCCTTCCGGTAGCAGCCTTTTGATTCGTATTTTGCATGTGCCAAAGGTTGAGGCTCACATCAATTAGTCCGTTAACTGCGTGCGGAGTATATTTCCATTGTCACGGCTAACAGCGTATATTTTATTGAAACTTGGCACAGAAACTGAGCAAATATCACTTCAAAAGAGCCTTGCGTTCGAAGAAACACACTGTTTGACAGATTTCAAGACGCACGGATCATTGCTTGCCTTTTGAACAAAGCCGTAAGGAGAAATAACGCGGCTCGGCATATTTGCAAAAGTTCTTTGTTATTGTCATGTAATAATTGTCAATCAATCATTCGTTAAAATAGGAAGAGGAATTGGCAAGCTGCTCATTAGACCATCCCCTGTCAATACGCATTCAACTCAAACACGCTCAGTGGGAGCCACTACTTGATTGTGAACAAAACTCTGATTCGCGATTCCGAAGAGTACAGACAAGATACAAAGCAACAATGACACGATCATTCAAGTCAACGTAATGTCGGCAGCAGCGGTCAGGAAAAGGAACAAAAGCAGCTCACACGCTGCCCAAATATGGGAATCATTACATACAACATATCAATTTGAGAAACTTTTATTACAGTTTACATCCATTAATCATTTGGGAGAATCACGACGAAAAGTCTGCAAGCTATTTTGTCATCTTCAATTTATGAGCATTGTTACAAGTCCAGTACTGCGAACGGCGAAACAATGAGCGGTCAGTAGGCAACATAGAAATTGGATTAAGCTGACGATGCCATGTTTCGCCAAGAAAGGTCAGACATCGCGTGATTAGCCCGAATTGCACTAAATTTCGTGCGTGAATTGTGCGTGCTCCAAAACAATGCCGTGGCTGCACCCACTTGTGTTCAACCCATTTCCTCGTGCTGAAAGCGGGTGAAAGTCATATAAAATGTGCTGAGATCCACGTCTATCCTCAATGCGTTGCAATAAATATCGCGAAACCAACAATTATCAGCAAAGCCGTAAAATTTATAACGGTCATGAGGAAGTGGAAAAGAAAAGCCCTTTAACAAAAATCTGAGCCTCAATAATCCAATTAAATGCACGGAACAGTGAATTCAATAAACTTTGCCGCATAGATCACGTTTCAGATTGTTTCATGCATTTCGTGCATTTTGAAAGCAGATTGGAACACACAACAATAAATAATCCCTATCGCCTTTCAAAATTTACCGGTTGTTAGTCACCTAGCTTTGACAATCAAAACAACGGGAAGTCTGATTGGTCTGATAGCAGTAGGTTTCAATAATTATAAGAATTAGAAAACTTGTGCTTAACTAAAGACATTGAATTGAAGGAGATTCAGAAACTCTTGCTCCAGGGATAAGTGAAGATTGGCCACAGTGTGTTCCCATTTATGAAATGTTCCTAACGATGACAAATTGTAGCCCGAGTGCACCACCGGCTGTCATTCAAGCTGGCGAGACCAGCTATTGTGCTAGAGAATCGGTACACAGCGAATCCTTGATAATTGCGTTATCGTCGAAGTTCATAAATAGTAATTTTTAAAAAATCAAGCGAAATGAAGTCTAGGTCCACACACGCTAATTCTTGAGCGAATGCGAGAAAGAATATTTAACATGTCCTGAAAGCCCGACCCTCTCAATGATTTTATTGTAGGAAATGTAACTCCTACAATGCATGAGAAGTGCTCTTGGCAGCTTGAAGTGAGTTAATCACATCACGCTAAAGTGTGTCTGCTGAGGCAATATTTGCATAAAGGATTTGCAAAATTTGGTTCACCAGAACCAACAAACTTGAGGGTAATTCAGTTCCTCCTCAGCCGTTAACTTAATTAGTGCCTTTCGATTATGCCCATTTATGTCTTGGCACCGTGTCTTCGTTGCGTTAATTATGCTTGTGGGACAAATAAGAGATGCGTCAAATGCGGCAAAGTTGTTGAGCAAAAACCAACGCGAGAGTTGCTCGTGCCGTGCAACACGCTCAGAGCTTTGTGTCTGGAAACCGTGGTCATATTGAGGCCACTAAATTATTACAAGCTCTCGCACTTGGCCCTCGCACTGATTTTTGAAAGTTAATGATCGAACTGAGAAAATGAAAGTGGTCACCAATAAAAAGGAACGAGGAAACGTGCAAAATGTATGTTGTATCAATAAAACGGTGCTCAAACCAGACGAAAGGAACGAAGATGCGTGCGTGTAAGAGTGATAACAATTATTAACACAACAATGGCATTAAGCGCTTGAAATTAATTTTACATTCCATCAAAAAGAAAGACAAGACAGCAAGACACCAGCACGAAAGCTCGATCATGCCGCATGCAACAAGACAAAACAGGAATAAAATGATATCAAAGTGACATGATTTCCGAAAGGAGTTCACAGATTATTGGTTCAGTCAATTAATCAAGTGGTTGAGGGAACCAATCAGAGCCCAGCACAATCTTGAAAGTGAAACTATCACACTTCTTGTGGTAATAAATCAAAAATTCATATTTCATGCGAATTTGGATTTATACTGCACATATAAAGATCAAACGAACGCTGATGGCTGATGGCCAGCAACTTGGTTATCTCTCCAATTCAAAGTCACAAAAAGTAAAGTATATAGATATAGCAACTTACAAATTCGTATTTTTCTGGTTGCATATTTTGGAAAACTCCAAAACATCGGAAGTAATTGAACTGGAGTAACTTCATGCCTTTAAATCTTTTAAAAACTCTTTCTGAACGTTGTTTTTCTCATCTTGCCTCGGCATGCAGTAATGCGGTACATCTCTATAATTATTTCACCATCAATCATTTGTTAACGAGAATAGTTCATTTATGGTGAATTGTAAGCTTGAAAGCTTTACATCATTATCATTATGCCGGGACAAGTGTAATATTCCAAAAAGCATTATTCAATTTTTCACGGCACGATGCAAGTGTATAGGCATGATGGAAGTCAATAGACTCGTGTTGACCAAATATGGTAAACGTATTAAATTTGAATTTAAGGAAAATAAACAGGCGCGGTGAGAAAACAGTTCCTGGTCCGTTGCTCGATGGTGAGGTAAGTCTCAACAGTTTCTTCAAAGCAAATTCTGAACCGATTTAAATTGTTATTGGGTTGAGATTGAACTAATCAAATACTCCGGAATTCTGAATGCTCTGTTGAAACCGCATTTGATTCTTCAATACCATACTGACTGATTTGTTCTCTTTTTTCGTGTTCGCGTTGTCTTTTTCCTCAAAGGTTATCCGCGCAGTTTGATTTATTTCTACCTTCCGAAACTTTGAGTTAAACGTTTCTCTGCACGCGATTGTGACTCGTATGATTTATGAAGATTTGTATTCGTACGCAGAGCATGGAAATGCAGTGTAGGAAAACCGGATCGGTTCTCATAAAGCCACGAAGTTTTTAATATTCTCGTTTCTCAAATCTTGTCCAAGTTTAAGCTACCACTTCATCAAGGCTAGCCTTGTGTATTTACTGATTGTATCTGAAACTTTTGGCCACGCAAATATGAAGCCCGTCTCCTCTCTGGCACTGCAAAACTTTGTTCGAAAGATTTATTTTTTAATTTAATGCATGATTTATATTATTTGCTTATTAGGACTAACTGCTGCCTGCGAACGCATAAAACAGCTTCAAGTTCGTCCACCAGTTGCCAGAAATTACTTTGTAGTGAGTTTATAAAAAGCATTAATCGTCTGCCGAGTTGGGCAGCCTGTCCGAGACCGTGAAAAGCGCCTTCCAGAAAAGAGATTGCAATCACGCACAGAGGGCGAAATTCCAACCAGAAGAATGTTACAGTTGCAAGTCAAGGAACATTTACAGTTTCGGTACTGTGACCTGCGAACTTGATCTTGGGCTTTGACTGTGGTCAAATCATAACCAAGCAGGACGGTCGCCGAGTTCGAACTGGTTAATTCGTCATATTCCTTATCGCGATAACTGTCAACAGCGAAACACAATTCCCACGGCGCTGGCAACATACCTGCGCCTGCGATCCCAATCTCTCTTTTCACTTAACTCTATGAACAGAACATGACTTTAAACTAACTCGCCTTGATGTGTCACGAATCACGAAAACACAAATATTACGATTACGTCTGAGATTTGAAAATATGAGTTTTTACATTCCTAAGTCGTAAACCAGTCACATAAACACCAAGTCCGACCTGGTTATGTTCGTATTAGGCAACTCCAACAATGAAAAGCATTTCAAGCCTCGCATTTCGTTCAAACAATAATGAAAAGTTCCATATTGGATTTTAATAGTCCTGTTGTGCATTGTTACTCTCTCAAGTGTCAAAATGCCATGTAGTCTGCTCAAGCGGTGTGCAGTGTGCTCTGAGCATTTTCACGGTTCGTGTTGGCATTATCGAAGCTAAATTGAAAACAATGGGACATAAAATGCATGTAGACATGATCGCTGCTTAGCATTATTATTAAACTCAGTTTATTATTAAACACTTCTGCTTCGTGTTGAAAATTAAATCAAGAAGGCTGTAAATTGAATGCATGCAATTGACGCAGGTGCATGAAGCCTGCTATTTTTCAATATCCACAGTCAAAGAGTAAAACCGTTGTGCAAACGCCTCTTTTGAGTCGGCAGAGATTAAAGGCTAGACATAAAAAATCGTTTAATTGAAAAGACATAAAATGCACGGAGGAGGAAGTGAACGTAAAAGTAAAAGCAATTAAAAATTCAACTTTCACTTGTAATTTAATACCTATCATCATTAACATGCTATAATGTCATACATCATTGAACACGCTCAATGGGCTCAATCTGTTGTTTATAGTGGCTACTCGTTTGCTCAATTTCTCATAAATAACCTTTGTGTGTAGCCGCAACTGAAGTGAACTTTTGATGCGCCTGTTGTCGAAATTAAGGACAATGAAAAATAGAGGCAGGATTATTGTGCCTGATGATCTCTAATGAATGAAGGGACAAACAATGGGAAATCGTGCATGAGGCAAACAATAGAGCATAGTGCTCCAATGTTGTGATGCCATGCACGTCTGGGCAAATTCTTGTCTGGTCTCTGTTGTACTCAGGATTGAAATCCAAGCGTTCTTTGAGTTTCTGGACAAAAAATCCTCAACGCTCGGCAGGCACTTTAAAGATATCGAATTAAATTCACAATTCACTGTTGAACTCAAAACTGTGCTCGTTATGATGGTGAAAGTAAGAATAAACGCCAAAATCTTTAGCACACATTTTCATAATCGCTAAGTAGTAAGTTAAATTTTATATGCAATAAGCCTCTCCCTTGCTCATGTTACTAATTTATGACATTCCTCAGGAAGGTCTTCATTTATCCGCTCTCCGCCCGATTAGCATAATGCATTTATATTGAATATTATACATACATTTTCCCGTTTAGCTGACAGCGAGGGCATGTTTGGGATAGTAATGTACCCATTTTTCACAAACTCGAGTGCACAAAACAATCCCACAACTGTAAAATGCTAATGTAATGATTTGTTGATGTGTGTTGGCAAAAATTTAAATTTTTGCTTAAAGTAAGACATTCATTTATGTAAACATGTGATGCCTTTCCGCCTTCTTCCGGCATATCATTTAAGTACGCGGGGCTGCTCCCTATAAAAATAAGAATGTTCTGCAAGCATCATCATCTTGAGCACATGCAGAGAAATGCGTTGAGTTTGAATCAAATTGGTCTCAATATAAACTAAACTGGTTCATAATTGAGCAGTTATTGGCTTTAAGTCAAGGCGAAGCACGTTGCACACTTAAATGGAGATTAACGGCAAGGAGTTCTTGTCGGAGATCCGAAGCATTTAATCCCAATCACGAACAAGTTGTTCAAACCCATTCACATATGCTTGTGAAATTGTGAATGATTGTTTTATTGTTAGGCACACCACGACACGATTCGTCAGTACATTCTTTTTCGCGATGGAGTTGATGTCCATGTCATCGTGTATGTTCTGCAATTATGCATTCTGCGTACAAGAAATATTAATCTTAAACACTGTCCGTTTCGCGTGAAGCGTACGCAGCGAATCGATCGTATCCATAAATCCGCTTTCGTGTTGCAGGAACCTCCATTCTTCGCGTAATTATTATAAATGAGCAATTTACAAAAATTGACCATAAAACCGGCGCGGGTACGTGCGCGGCATGCGAGTGGACCGTCGACCGTATCGCATCGGCACGGTCGCAGCTCTCCTCCGGAATGGGCACGAAGGCGCAGCAAATCCGGCAAACAAGCACGATTAATTATTTCTTGTATTTACATGAAACGTCTTGTAGAAATAATTTATTGGGAATTTAGTTGATTTTTACAATTGGATTCACTCTTTCATGTATCTGGGCGGCGTGTGACGAATTTTAAGTGGACTACTGCACACGAACACGAACGTCAAAGACACAAACAGACAAAATCAGGCACACGTTGGTTGAAGTTGAATTCTACTCTTGCAACTACAACAAGCAATTGAATTATGAAGTTCGATTGTGTACCGGAACAATTTTCATAATTTTGCTTAGCAATATTTCAAGCATTTAGTTTTCATAATCTGTTCATTGATGCGAGAGTACATTGGCACAATAACAACTCATGATTTAGACCTTACCACCCGCTGACTTCTCACCTACTAATGAATGAGAATGACTCGAGGATTATTTATTTTAAAAGAAAATGCACGACTAGGAAAAACTGAGTTAAAAAATGTTCTCGTCTTTCCTTCCTTGGAATCAAAATCCTCTTTGCCCGACTACGGAGTAAATTGTCCCTAATATTTCTCATGCCCGGACCGCCGGGCCCATAAAAGGGCTTTCTTTGTTGAGTCGCAGACATCAGACTCTGGGTCGTCTACCTCTTCTCTCGGACAAATAATTACAACGTGCTTGTGCGCTTTGCGTCTCGTAAAAAGTAATCTCACCAGGACAAACAAAATGTATGTCTAGCCGAAAAATTGACTGCATGATTTCAATTAAGTTATTGAAACTTTTAAATCTCGTTGAAAAGACTTTCGAAAATATAAAAGTCCGATTAATATTGTCCCAAAGAGGATTGTCTCCAAAGTGTCATCAACTACTTTAAATTGGTGGCATTTCTGGGTGACAAAAGACTCTTCTTTTCATCCCCATTCTGCTGTCCACTTCATTGGAGATAATAGAATGAAATGGCCACAATGACAATCCAAAAACTTTGTGATCGAAGAGGTGTGAGCCAAAATGTAAAAAAAAACGAAGCTAGGCATCCAGCGCCACTGATGATCATGCTACACGAATTGGACGATGCCTGATATTAACGTGCTTGCAAATTGCAAAAGATCATGGTCCTTGTGAAAACGTACACTTCTTTGTATTTATCATTGAGAGCACAGGGCACGGATTATTGCCAAAAAGCCAGGAACTAAAGCATATAATTCATTTCTAATTATACGTTACATAAGTGAGACATTTCTTGCAATTTGAAGATATGGCAAGCGCTTCTTCTGTGAAAATGAAATGTCATTACTTATAAATGCATTATGTAAGAAGAGTTGGCAATTAACTATCATGACAAATGACTCGGCGTTAATGTACCAAAGAGCCCGGGTCTGAGGTTCATCGGTTCGTCTTTAACCTTTTATGCTCAGCTTTAGAGGTAAACGGTCGACATTCACGTTTGCTTCAATTGTGCGGTCATTTACAACATTTTTCGTGGAATCACTCCAAAATCGCAACGTACATTAAAACCAAGTGAATTTTCTCTGTTCATTTAATAGTCTCAACAAAACGTGAAACGTAACGTGCCGGTAAATGGAAAGTGCCACCCGGCTGCATGGTCTTTGATCGGTAGGCAGAAGAAAAAAAGCGAGGCCGGTTGAAATAAATTAAGCACGAAACCCAAGCGAGAGACAATAACAAATGTCCATGTATGGACATAAATAAACAATAAAAATTACAGAAATGGACTGTGAGAAATGAAGTACAAAGGCAAAGCACAATAAATCCAACACGCATTAGCATAATGAGTTCATAACCATAAAATTATTTACTTTTCAAAGTGTCTCGCATTTAACGTAACAGTGTACCCAATGAACAACGCGCCAACGATCGTTTAATGGACTTTACGAATTGCGAGCTCACGTTTTGACCTTACTAAAATTGTGTGCAATTTCTCGTGATTTTCTGGAACACAAACAATTCACGTTTTGTTGCACTGATTTATTGGAAGTTGAGGAAATGTGAAATGATTACAGACAGTCAAACCACTCGTTGTATTTAATTTTAGAACTCCGTTACCGAATAAGGAATTGTGTTGTGTAAGTAAACCACAAAGCACTTGCTTGCTTCGTGATAGAAAGAAGGAAAGTCCAACAAGATAATGTATCAAAAAGATTAATTAACAAACCCCAACACGGAAGTGTGGGAAAGAAAGCAATGCGCAACATTTCGTTGACGTAAAACACAGAATTTGCGGCCATATTTCACACTCTCACGTACACTACACATGATTACGAGAATTTGATTATCCATCAAAACATTACTTAATGAGGAGTCAATTAATCACAAAACAAATTATGTAATTTGTAATTAACACCTTTCATTTTGAGTCAGGGAGTTCTGATTGCAAGTCGCGGAGAGACCTGGCACGAACGAGGAAGCTCATTAAGCCAGAAAGTGATTTATAGGCATTCAAAATTCAATAAGTTTGGAAATCAATCAGTAGCCGTTTTATTTCTTTTGAAAATGTGCTCCAATGAATAATCCACAAACATTTTCATGTTCTCCACTGTGGAGGCGGCCAAGTCTGGCTTTTGCTGAACACATGATAAATCTTTTCACAAAGTTCAGTTGCTGCTAACGAAAATGGCTGAAATTAGTGAGAAGTTTTAAAGATGTTCCTAGACAATTGTTCCCATGAAATTGTTCCTAGAGAAATGTTCCAGAAAATAGTTTCCTTAGCTTATGCCATCTCTTCTCGTAACTCAACAATGTCTATTCGCGACTCATTGAATTCATGAACCTGCACTTTCATATGACTTCGGCTGAGAATGACGCTCATCGGCTCGCGTTAAAGCAGGAAAACGTGACACGGACTCAAATCTGGGTATTTTCCTTTGTATCTGTGAATTATGGCTTTGCCACTTGAGCTTTTCAAGTGCAAATCTTTGAGTTCCAGATACGTCGTTTAAAGACACATGCTATGGTTCGAACCTGAGAAGATAAAAGGTGCAAGCTTGACCTCAAATGCTTAAAGTCACTTATGGCGCGTTGTTGTTAATCTGATGTGTGAGATTCTCATTTCATATTTTAATCTCGCGATTATGTGCAAGGTATTTCTTACATTTTTTGTTCGTTTTTTTAAAACGTAAACTTCTCATTATCCCTGCCCTTGTCTTGTTCCTCCCGCAAAAGAGCAATCTTGCATCATCTGTCAAGAAGGCATTTGCCTAACGAGTGTAAAAAGATCAACCATCACGTAATCTGTGCTGTGTTGGTTGTCTGACATGACATGGACCTTCGTATTCAAATGACCTACCGACCTCTTACGTTGAAATTGTTTTTGAGAAAAACATAAAGTCGAATTTTGAGCTCTATTGTAATGGAAAAATTCCTCACGATTTACGACCAGTAAACGAAGCCAAACAGCATTTATCGATAATAGTATGCAATTTATTCCGAAATTAAAGAGCGCTGAAGCAAAAGGAGAGAAGATTTCAATATGCTAGAGTAAATCTTGTCGAAATTATGCGCAGTTGCCGCAATGAGTGTGCTGTATACGTTTATGGAACAGGATTTCAATATTCTGCTGATGCCGAGATCCAGAGATATTTATCAATTTGCTTTGAGGTTTTCTGAGCGAGCTGAACCGCACAATGTGATAAGGAGAATACGGAGTATAACAAAAGAATTCCAATGCGAGAAAGCAAATTACAACTTTACTATTCAAAGATCGGTGTCAGATCCCTCAATCTAATTTGTACAACCAAGTGCGACTTTAGAAATTGGCCACACCTTTGTGTACATAATAAAGGCTTACATTGCAAGCACTTAGTGCTCGCTGCTCAGGTGGAATTGTATTTACTACTGCTAATTTCTCTAGACCCGGACTTACTTCAAGGACTCTGCGGTGGTATCGTGTGTTCCTCACGCTCCCTTTCAGCCCGCGTCTGGTCTGCACTGCGCTTCGCAAAGGGATGAGTTGTGCGTATTGTGTTGCAGTGGCAGAGAAATGCATGCATAATGCATTTTCTAAAAATAGCCGAGTCTTTTCATACCGCTCATAATCACTCATTTACTCCTCCGTACGCACAACCGGCTGCGTGAATCCTTTCGGAATTAATTATTTTCAGCCTTTCGCTGGTATAATCGGTATCATTTTCTACAAAGCAGCAAAAAACTGTGCCATTACATCGCAACATTCAAACAAAATTACCAACACACAACAATATGCGTTTATGCATGCAGACGAACTACAGTAATGTGAGAAGGCGCAGCGCAGGCGAGAAGCGAATGGAGAACAGCTCACAATTACACCGGGCTGGAGAATGCGTGACGGTATTTTTTGGTGTTGGAGCAAAGCTAAACAAAAGCAGAGTCTTGAGCGTCTGTCTCCTGAGGGGCTGAAGGAAACCGAGAATGAGCTCTTTTTTCGTTCCATGAAGAATTTAGGACGAGAAGGGATGCACGATGATGCATCCAGGCTCAAATCTTCAAAGATGAATAAGCTTATTCAAAGGAATAATGCAATCAACAGAAATTCTGCAGACTCATAATCTGGAAAGAGTTGGAGCATAATGCTTACCGGCAAACATTTCCAGGTTTCTGAAAGCGATATGACGTGCAATACCAGCGGCAGAGATTCATTTCTAGTACTGCATCGTAGGAAAGCTTTTAACCTGGCGGGGTGCATTTGAAAATAAACAGCACACGCTATTCCAGATGGAGGCATTTCAAAATTCATTAAATTCAGCCGCGGAGACGCAACAAAACTGCAACATGCAAGATGCGAACTACGACTCTGAATGCACCAAAAATAACCAATAAAGCACGGTTGAAAGGAGTACCCGTCAACTTTAAGATAAGTACAGCCATTAGCCAATACGAACGTTATTGATTTGACAATCTCTGGTTCGAGTTCAAACATTGGCATTAGTATTATTGGCCGCTCCAGCACTCGCACTTTTATTGCCTCATTAACTTTCGCTGTGGTGTGAAATTCGCCTGTATGATTCTGGATTCTAACCGGTGCACGGAATGCTTTTCTGTGCAAATGATGTAAACAAATATTTTGGCAACGCTTTCCGCGAGTAATGACTCCATCAGCGATAAACGATCATTGAAAGAATTTGCAGTTGCAAAAATGCACACACACTTACCAGTTCAAGATACGAGATTCTCTTGGTAGATTATGGTTTCGCTCAAACGACACTTGTCTTTGTTGTCTCTAAATGAGTCAATTCACGGAGTTTCAATTTTGGCTTCTAGTGATGGCACATTCCGCACTTACTGTCGGCTTCATCAAGTTCAGGTTCAATTAACTGTTACTGATAACTTGCTGCAGATACTTGTTTGCTTGGCTGGGAGTCAATTCTTGTTGTACTGATGCGCGTCAGTTCTTAAGCACAAGAAAAGCAAAGGGCCGATGACTTTCTTGAGTTTTCGCAAGAAAACATAAAACTTCGGGCAACTGGGTCCAACTCTGTGACTCTTAGAGTTGACAGATGCTGGCAATCGGGAAAATCAATCCTGGGGGACCCACAAATGACACGTCAAGAAACCAGGGTCTTTTTTCCGAAGAACACTTACAGGCTTGAGAAACTTGTCTAGGGAGCGAGCAAAACAAGTGCACGTGTACACGGAGGCGATGTGGGATACTCACTGAGTTTGTTTTTCTCTTCCGTCAATGAAGAGCACTGCTCACTCACGAATCACGATGCACAAGAAAGTTGAAGCCAGGTACATTTTGGTGAGCCTCCTTCGTAAGCTTACAGTTTCGCGACTCGAGATATGCACCAACTGAAAATAGACGGACTCCTATTCACCAGGGAAAGGCACACGTTACAACTGCAAGTTGAGCTTTTCAGTAGTATTTCAACATCTCAACTCAATTTGTGTCAATTTGCCTCGCTGCCTTATTTGTGGCAGCAACTATAAACACTCCCTTCACTGAAGTGAGTGAGTTTAGCTAAATATTACTTTCGACATAAATGTGGCGCGGTTTCCGATTGAGTTTAATGGAACGAAATTAATGAAATCACACTTGCATGCACTGTTCCCTGCTGCTTCTGCAAAACTCAGTCGGCTAAATGGTGCCGACCAATTAAGACGGAAAATTTAAAGTGTAAAGCTGCGTCAGATATGAATTTTGAAATAAGAACCTCAGAGTCAGACACAAACACAATGCGCAAATAGGCCAAGCCTATTGCACACAGTTTCTAGCTGACTGAACTGATATTCACTGCTTCCTGTAGCCGCTCATTAAACTGCGAACTGTTTTATTTAACCTGCTGATTAGAAAATCGTAACCTTGAAAGGTGTTAATCTCTTCTTTAAATAACTACCTTGCTTAAGTAGTGAGAGCGAACGCGAATCAATAAGGAAAAATTGGAAACCTTGACACACATTTGACTCCTCGCTTAAGCCATCAGCACATTATAATGCGTCCACACTCCACAGGTACGAACTTAGTGAAAGGTAAAAGGAACCGCAATCTAATTGATTTACTTTCTGTCTTAATTTCCTTAAGCATGATTCTGTCCAAGGTATTCATAAGTAGATTAGTGATTACTGCGGTGGGATGTCAACCGTTTCTCTTCACTGAGAGGAGACGTGTGGACAGTTGAGAGTTCATTAACAAAGTATCAAATGACGGGCGCCTCAGGAAGGCATTGGTTTCAGCTAAGTGCAGTTGATTCAGAAAAGGGGATTAGGTTTGAGGCAAAATGCATTAACTTTCATTGAAGACTTCTACATACTATCTACATTTACGTTAAATATCAATTTCAAGCCCCCAAAGGATTTTAAAAATTGAAGTACAGGTTTGAAGTCGTAATTTCCTTCGTCGTGTGCATTGAACTTGTCACAAATTACCCATCAATCATTAACAAATTGAGAAGAGTTCCGATAATATTTATTACAGACGATGAGTTAATTCTCTGACTCCAATGCACCAGGTCCATTAATAAGGTGCAGAGTGACACAGGCGAATGGGCTTGAAGACTGGCTCATTTGAAGTAATTATGCACAAATACGCATTCAATGGCAATGACACCAGTCTAAAAACCAAATACAGTGCTAAATGAATTTCTATATGAATAAGGCACGGCTCGGTACGTCCACGCGTAAGCATTTACACGTGGCGAGTAAGTAGGTGAAAGTCTTCGCGTTGCATGCTCTGCATTACTTTTGCACAAAGGTAACTGTTGCCACAATTTAATGTAATTGAGATAATTACAGGGCTCACTTACAATAAACAATAATGTCTTTGTTTTTGCATAAGAATCAGCATGTGCCAGACATGGGCACGATTATCATTCGTGAAGTCAGTCCCATTTCACAAGGCTCGAGCATTCGTCCGCTGACTGAATAAATAACAAATGTTGGTGTAGGAAGTCTGAATCAGAGCATCAGAAGGCATACGCGCATGAAAAATAGTCAAAATAGAGTAACAGCTTCGTACTGGACAATAAGTGCATCATTTTGACGAAAATTTCGCTAAAATGAAACATCACTCATGGCGAATGTAATCTTAAACTTGAGATCCAATGAACGACTGCGCATGTGCTTCATTGGTTCAATTTTATTTGAAGTTGTTTCTCCTAATTTGGTAGCAATACTACTCCAATGACAAATTAATTTCGAAGGAAAACCTGCTTTTATGTTTGTTTTAGTTTCTTCGTGCATTATTGCCAACTGATGAAGGCGAAGACGAGTGATGATACAGAAATTGCTTCACCACAATGGCAATAAGTCAAAACTCTTCCTGTCTTTCATTTAGCCGACCTGGCGAGTGAGTTTCACTTTCTATTACGCTGAGACTATTTAATTCTTTGTGTCCTCTTCTATGGAGTCAGTGAAGAGTGTTTAGGGAGCGCAGCATGAGCAAAACGGGAAAAGTTATCAAGATCAATTTTTTAAAACTAAATTGCTTAAAGTTGCGCTGTTTGGCATTGAATTTATCCTCCCTGGATGCAGTAGACTTTGAGAAGGTTGGGTTTAGAACAGTGGTCGCCGCGTTTCATTTATCCTCGCAAGAATTCTTAATCAATGGCAACAACCCGCTGATAATCGAATCTGGTCATTTACAATGGTCAAAGCCGCAAATGATGAAGGCAATCAAGAACAATGGAATTGTGCTTTGTCAGTAAAGTGAATGGCAACATTCTTGAGTTAAATGAAAGCAACTTATACTGCCACACGTGTGATTATGTGGTCATTGATATTAAATACAAACCAGACGACCCTGCTCATGGAAATGCCATCAGAGTCCAGTATTAATTTGAATTAATACAGTACAAAGCAAAAAAGATCTGTGCACACGACCGTCAAAGCAGCTCATGTTCTTGACCAAACGGCTAAGTCCGACCTGCTGCCAGGTGCCAATCCTCAATCCTACTAAACCGTTAGTTTAAACGACTTTTTCTTGATTCAAGCTGAAGAAGAGGTGATTCACAGCTAATGGACCAGGGAGCTTTGCTAAACACTGTTGCTTGGCTTTAGAAGAGGAGATATTCGCCTTGTGGCTTTGTATCATCCTCATTGCATTGTGAAGCAACAATGACACTGAAAGTGGTTTCACAAAACCTCTTTACACCTCTTCGTCAAAGCAATTCGAAACTTAATTATTACAGGTCGTCTCCTCGCATGTGAGTGATGAGTGCTGACTACATAATTACAGGTCTTTGACATCGAAACATGAAACCACGGTGTAAGTGCATACGTGAACAAATTACGGGTTTACATACACGAGAAGGTATAGAATTGCAGATTGGTTTAAAAACTTTAGTTTAGCATAATTACCGAAAAGTTTGACCATGGAATGCTTTATTTTTAAATGTCTCATTTTAAAACAACTATTTGCACGCGCACTGTTGAAGTCCGTCAAATGAAGTCATAATTCTGTTAAAAGTCTTAAGCATGCAATGCAGCCCCTAAAAGTAAGGCAAATTTCTTTAAATCGTGTCTTTTGAAAACTCAATTTTTCAACATAATCGTGAAATTTTGGCACTACTAATTCGGTCAAAAGTCATAAGCTTGACTCGTCGTAATGACGAATGCAATGAATGTAAACAATGACCGTCGAAGCATCTCATTGCACGAGTATCACTTGACAAGGTGCAAACGGTACTCTGATCCCGGCATGTCATTTTGTTCTGAGGGTAGTGAGATTGGGAAGAATTTAGAATTTTACTGCGTTGTTCTTGAAATGTGCAAAATACGGGATTATTCGCGAGGAGTGATTTGCCAGACAGTGCCACTTCTGCCAAAAGAATACAGTTCAAGTGAGGTGAAGTGATTGATTATTGCATAATTAAGCAGCTTGTCTCCATGATTGGAAATCATTTGAACAGAAGATTTCAAGGTAGAGGTCAACACTGATGCATGACGTACTCGCTCAATTGAGCTAAGAAGAATTCCTTTAACAAAGTAATAAATATTTCAATTTAAAAGTAAAGTAAGCAAGATTTCCTATGAAATGTTGAATACTCCTCAAACGCTTTCTTTCCGGTTACTTTGAACTACAGCCCTTCATTTATAAACTTCAACTGTATAGTTTGGTAGTTTTCTCATCTCTGGTAGTGTCAAAGTCGAAGAGGGTGCGCAGTGTGAAAACCATATGGTTGTGTTGCACAATACTACTACTTTCTCTCTCCCTTTGAACTAGTTTAAGAAAGGAACCAAGTGTGTCAATGTTTACTTCCTTTTCCGGTGCTGTCAAAATATGGATAGTTCGATGCCGGATGCTTTGCATATGTTTTTCATCTCGAAGTTGCAGACTATTTGGTTGCAGACGAACCCTCCGCGTCCGAACAAAATCTTCGCTCAAGGCACTCACAAATTAACAACTGAGGACCAATACGCCAAATGCCGCATTTTCTGACCTTTGACTCTTGTCTCATATATGAGATAATAGTCGCGGCTTGACCACTTCACTCAGTTGACATCGAACAGCGTCCACGTCCACTATTCAAATACAAAGAATTAAAAGAGAAAATCTTGTCAAGATTTATGCTAAGAAAGGACATCTGACACCTAATCCAATGATGAGTAGACAATAAAATTAGAAAGTTTTATTACAATACTGTGAATTCTAAACCGAATGAAACCTGACACTTTCATCATTAGTCCGAATTTAGGAGCATTATTATTTTATGGGCAGAGTTTCGGTTCAACGATGAGCTGTGATCCTTGCAGGATTTAGCACCGCATGCGATAAAAGTTCCCAATTATTGTTAGCGATAAAGCTCTCTCTTCAACCTACGAAATGGTTCGGAAAGTTCGGATGTGCGTTTCATTCTTGGCCTGCAGTCATCCCAAATAGATTTTTCCTTTTGTAAATAATCATAAACAAGGCTCCATTATTCTGCAATTTGGAATCAAGAACAATTGCTTTTGTGTTATCAAAATCGAAGCAAGTGCCAAGACATTCACGGGATAATTTCTTATTATTTGCATAATATTGTTGTGAATTACATAAGTGAAGGAGATAAAGTTGACAGGCGACAACTTGACATGTTTCACTGCCAGTCATTAATCAGTTTGCTTCATCAATCTTGCTTTCCGTCAGTAATCATGAATATGTCCTTTGTTACCATTCGCTTATTCGAAGGAAGGAGAAGAGATTATGCAAACTAAATACAAATTGGAGGTGCTAAGGGTTCGCTTCTTCCAAGGCAAGACCTCCCAGCACGACCAAAGCCAGATTAAAAGATTCATGCGGGTTGGTCTGACTGAGCGCTTAGGCGATACCTCAGAGAACAAATTATTATTATTATTGACACGAGTCTGCCCTCTGAAGCGTGAACGACTGGGCATTTGCATTTCCGTCAAAATTCTTCATGCAACTTTATTCTGGGTTTGAGCTAACCTCGTTTATCTGCGGAGGCGTGTAAATTTTGTTTTTTTACATACTTCACGAAATTGCGCATTCCATTCCTATTAGAACACTCAACAACCTGTCAACAGTTTCATGGACATTTAATAAGTTTAAGTTTTAATAAACGCTTTCACTTCACTTGAGCCTAGCAATTGACCGCTTCCCTTCCTACTACATGTAATTAAGACAGAACCGACAACCGTGTATTCTGCATGTGAAGTTACTGTCGGTGGATTTTTGAGATGACACACTCAGATATCATAATCACCACGTGCATGATCATGGACCAGCTGCGAATTCTCATTTACAAAGCCTTATCTTTGCACGTTTGAGCATGACTTGCGAGAACACGGCAGGGACACAACATTCAATTATGCGGTGTGCATAGTTATTGAACGAAATCAATTGATTTCGCCTATCTCCTACTCAATTGTCTCTTTGTTTTCAAATTCATTCATGTTTCCCTATTTTGAGACAGCCAACAAAAAGTTTTATGGTTTATGTGCCAAGCACGGCAGACAACAGAGAAGCGTGAAAATAATTCAATCAAGCCGTCGTCAGCAGTCAGCAACTCATATAGTCATCTTTTGAACTGTGAAAATAAGAAAACATCATTTCTCTTTTGTGATTTCCTTCTAAGGCGTGCCCAATTTCTATAAATAAAGAGATGAAGGAACGAAAGAGATAACGCAAGATTCACCTGTTCATATCTTAGAAGAAATGATTGTGGAAGAAGATGTGAGTCTGATTATACTGATAATTTACCCCATTCGAATTTCAGTCAACCTCAATGGCTGGATGTTGACTAATTTCGACTATGCTAGGGTTTGAACTTGAACTTGTTGCAGGAATTTTGGCATCACCTTGTCCGAGTTCCGACAAAGAATGGAAAGGTCCACATGCAATTATTACTTTATGTTAACGATAACAAACATAGTTTACAAGTTTACTCTGCCACACAGAATATGCTCTCATTATTGATTCAGAGTTGATTCCGGGTAGCGATTCTTGTGATCCTTTCTTACATTGCACCGTGAGGGTGAATTTGAACTGCTTTGGCTAATTGAAATTGTGAGAGCAGCACGATTGTGTGATCTTGACACTTTTGCGAAAAATAAGCTATATTGCATTAAGCGTCAGATCAAAGGACGAGCCACTTAAAACCTGTCCATTGCGCCTGACACATGCGTAAATCAATTGCAAAGATCAGTATCGTGTTTCGGCAAATTGTTTTTGACGTAAGATTAATAGAGTGGCTCCTCCTGACATTACTCGCCGCTTACATGCAACCTTAATTAAATGGCGTGATTAGGTTAGTTGAAACGTAGCAGAAGTGTGTCGCTTGGCGCACTTTTGCTGCATTGATTTAATTGACTAAGAAAATAACTACTCGCTCGACGTGACGATTTTAATAAACACCAAAGAGGATAAGACATCCGCGTAAAATATGATAAGACGTACATCCAAGTCCGTGCTCGCAGATTTCTTGGCTGTCGTGTCTGAAATGGCGACCTGTGAAAGAGGCATAAACAAAAGCAAAGCACGACCACGAAAAGCTCCGCAATTTCATGTCTTAATTTAGTAAGAACTGGAACATAAGCATGCGCCTTTCTTGTCTCGCAACAGAACTGGAAAGTGAAAAACCTTTTAGAATTCTACAAAAGCTTGAGTTCAGGTTCATTCCAGACTTGCAACGCCTTTTTAACAGCAGCTCACGTATAGAAAATACTTCCGCGATTTCGCTTGGTCAACGCGAGAGCGGTAGGTTGCGTGACTATAATTTGACCGCTTTATTAGATTTACTACGTCATGCAGAATTTGTTTGCATGTCATGGTAAAATTGTTATCTGTCGCACACTCACCTTGCAAAAAGCTGACTTCCAAACTGATCCTTAGTTGAAGACGAAACTCAGGTCGTAGCTTCTCTTCAGAGATACGATGCGTTCCAAGTCGCCAAGAGGCAAGGCCAATTTGCAAAAGGAGCAATTTTAGTCCAATTTCAATTGAAGAATTATGGTACGACGTGAGACTGGGGACGGATTAATCGATAGTAAACTAGCATGGATTTACTATTCAGGACGGTTTCTGGAACACTCACTCCTTACGCAAAGTAATACAAACTGAAAAGACCTGCGGAGCTACGGAACCATACATGGAATGAAATTAGCTAGCCGTTGGCTGACACTGGCATTAGCCGGTCAAACGGGCTATTAGATACAGTTTTGTGCTAGGTAAACAGGAAAAAATGTCGGTGGCAATATCAACCTGGTCCCTAACTTTTTAAAATTGTTATGGTTGGTGAATAAATAATGGCAATGTGGTGAGTGGTTTCTTTCTGTGCGTGTAAACGTCCAACGTCCGGTCTATCCAGTCCATTCGTGCAACCTTAACCGACTGTGTCTTCTAGTCGGCAATGTAAAGCGTGGGAGCAACATTTTTAGGGGAAACGAGGTCAAGTTTTATTGAATGTGCAGCCTTGGCATAGTTTGACCCAGAAACTTTCATTGCAGATACTTCGATGTCTTTACCGCTGACCAACGTGAAAGCTTTTCGGGATCGGTATGACCTCCAGCCAGCAAGACAGTCTAGAAAGCAACTGAAATATGAAAAATGCTGCAATTTTGTTTAGCATAGACGCGCTATTCCATTACGACACGCTCGCGTTAGCGCGAACTATTTTATAAACATAAAACCTTCGCATGACACACGCAATCAGAGGTTAAAGAAACTCATTGGCTCTAAATTAAATCGTAGCTACCAGCACAAATCTCTATAATACCTCGTGATGCTGGGAAGCTAATTCGTCACTTAACTCTAATTTAGACGGAACCCTCAGGCATTCTCAGTTTCCTCTGCACTTAAAGCAGCATTACATAAGCATTTCACCGGTGTCCTTGAATTCAGGTTGCCGACAAGATACGTTTTACCAATAGAGCTGATAGAGTACAAGAATTGAGGCGTGTCCTTGATTATTGACAATGGTAGTTACGTAACTAGTAATATTGGTTTTATTATTTAACAAAGCGCGGCGAACTGAGACAGTTGAGTTGAATTCAACCATTTCGCTGCTTCACTTGAACTCCCTTCCACGCTCCAGCTATTTGCTAAAATCGGTATTTTTGCTTTGAAACAATCTGAGTTGAGTTACTATTTTTGAAAATGTCGAAACCAATATACGGATACTGGAATATTCGCGGGGTATGCTAAAGTCCTAAATTCGATTTACGCCTAATATTCACAAATTAAATTCTTAATTAAAAATTTCAGCTGGCTAACCCGACTCGGCACTTGCTGCATTACGCTGGGGTGGACTACGAAGAAAAATATTACACTATTGATACGAAGAACCCCAACTTCCTCACCGACAACGAATGGGCTAAAGAAAAACCCACCCTGGGATTGGATTTCCCAAATGTTAGAGTGCTCAAGCAGCGAAAGCCTAATTCTTATCTATATCTCGACTTATCTTTTGAATTCACTTTCAGCTGCCTTATTGGATTGAGAAAGGGACAGGAGTTAAATTGACCGAATCCAAGGCCATTTTGAAACATATTGCGCGTGAATATGCGCCAGACCTCATGCCCAAGACGAATGTAGAGCATCGTGAGGCGGACATGTTGGAATATTTGCTGGTGGACACGCAGATGAGATTAGTTTTCGTAGCTTACACGTATTCGGTGAGAATTAATAATTGCATTCAGAAAAGTGGATTGTGAACGTTGAGAACTCCAAATCCGATTATGATTGCATCGCCAGGATGAGGCTGCTGCCCAATTAGAGCAGGTAGCAAAGGACAAGTTCGAATACCTCACCAAATATTTAAGCGGAAAGAAATGGATCATGGGCCAGAAGGCAAGAAGCTAAATATGCGAAAAAACTATAAAATACACATCGTCCTAATTATTTTTATTTGAACACAAATGCAGCTATCCTACGTGGACTTCCTCTTTTACGACATGCTTTTCTTCTTCAAAAGTTACAAGTCAACGATTCTGGACAACTTTCCAGTTTTCACTTCGTTCATGAAGGCATTTGAGTCCATTCCAGCAATCGCAAAATATATGGCATCTCCGGGTTATATCAAAGGTCCATGTGTCGCTGAGTTTGCAATGAAAAAGTTTTGAAGTGTGCGAAGTTACATCTATGCACAATATTTGGAAGTGTATTTGCGGACTATGTCTGAAGAAAGATCCTAAATAAACTGTAAAACTGTTTCAGCATATTTAGTGACCATACCCGATTGTTGAGCTTTGACCATATTTCTCGTTTTTCGGAGCAACGAAAGTTTGCCATGCCTCTTATGTCATGGACTTATGATGCAAGATAATAAGATAAACATCTAAATTGACATCAATATTGACATGTCATCAAAGCAGGCAAGCGTTTGCTTGAAATTTATTCTTCAAATTTAGACTCTATGAGTCGATTCGTTACACAAGCCGTTAAAATAAGCAAAGTTACAATTCAATAATCGCGTTAAAAAAGTAAATTCAAATCATAGAAAGAAAAACTGCTTGTGGATTCGCATTGAATCTGAGTAAAATTTAGTATTCTTCACCGCCCTCGCCCTCTCCTTCAACGGAGTCCATGCCGACTTCCTCGTAATCTTTTTCAAGAGCAGCCAAATCTTCACGAGCCTCGCTGAATTCTCCTTCCTCCATTCCTTCACCGACGTACCAATGAACGAAAGCACGCTTGGCATACCTGTCAAGGAAAGCAAGAGTTTATTTCCGTTACTCCAAAATTATCATAAACACAAACAACTTTCACGTTGTGAACTTACATCAGGTCAAACTTGTGGTCAAGTCTGGCCCAAGCTTCAGCAATAGCCGTGGTGTTGCTCAACATGCAGACGGCGCGTTGAACCTTGGCTAAGTCGCCTCCTGGAACAACAGTTGGTGGCTGGTAGTTAATACCAACCTTGAACCCAGTTGGACACCAGTCAACGAATTGAATTGTTCTACAAAACGAACATGAATTTTAGAAGATAAAAACAGGTTTGAATGCTTTAGCTTTGCATCATACCTCTTGGTCTTGATGGTGGCAATGGCTGCATTGACGTCCTTTGGAACAACGTCACCTCTGCAAGAAAAAGAAAATTAAAAGAATAGTTAGTTGATTTGACGGCTCCATTGAGTCCATAGCCATCCAAACTTTGCCAGGACTTCACTTACCGGTACAACATGCAGCAAGCCATGTACTTTCCATGGCGAGGATCGCATTTCACCATTTGGTTGGCTGGCTCGAAGCAGGCGTTGGTGATCTCAGCAACAGACAGCTGCTCGTGGTAAGCCTTCTCAGCCGAAATGACTGGAGCATAGGTGACCAATGGGAAGTGAATACGTGGATACGGCACCAAGTTGGTTTGGAATTCCGTCAAGTCAACGTTGAGTGCACCGTCGAATCGGAGAGACGCAGTGATGGAAGAGACGATTTGACCGATGAGACGGTTCAAGTTGGTGTAAGTTGGTCTCTCGATGTCCAAGTTTCTACGGCAGATATCGTAGATGGCTTCATTGTCAACCATGAAAGCACAGTCGGAGTGTTCGAGAGTGGTGTGGGTGGTAAGAATGGAATTGTAAGGCTCCACAACAGCGGTTGAAACTTGTGGTGCAGGGTAAATGGCGAATTCCAACTTGGATTTCTTGCCATAGTCGACAGAGAGGCGCTCCATCAACAAAGAGGTGAAACCCGAACCAGTACCACCTCCGAAGGAGTGGAAGATGAGAAATCCTTGCAATCCAGTACATTGATCAGCAAGCTTGCGGATACGATCAAGAACCAAGTCAACTATTTCCTTTCCAATGGTGTAGTGTCCACGAGCGTAGTTGTTAGCTGCGTCCTCCTTGCCAGTAATCAATTGCTCCGGGTGGAAGAGCTGCCTGTATGTTCCAGTGCGCACTTCATCTGTGGACAAATTAAAACATGGGCATATTGGCATAAAGTTCCGATAGAGCTGATTGTTGATTGTAAATTAAAGTTACAGGGCCCCTTCAGCTGCTTAAGGAGTTAAGACGGTCGATAGTTTTAGTAAACGAGCAAATGAGGTTAACCAGAAATAAAATCAATCCTACACGACGAGAAGGACAAAAGCATTAACTTCGGCATTTTCGTTCCAGCCTTCCCAAGGTTTCGACACGCAAAGGCTCGATTAAAGTCTAGCATCTAACTACTCTCGAGACTCCCACCTCATTGTTAGTTTCTGCACTTCGATATAATGCCTATGCCTATTTATCAAAGCGCCATGGTAATATCTTATATCAAGAATACCATTCAAGTCATTTTGTTCAGTACTGAAAATAAGGCAAACTATGAACCAGGCATGAGCGGTTGCAAATCAAATGCCTTGCAGTCCTTCACATTGTGGACGTACTTTCACCTACTCAAAAAACCTTCATTCGTATACCATTATATAGCGACATAGCTAAGAGACTGCAATGAGCAAATGCTAATTTGACTTTTGGCTTTCAGTCGTCCTAATTACCATGTATGGGCATGACCGACTACAATCATTATAGAGCCCACACACTACATTGGCACAGCAGGTCTCTAACGAATTTCAAAGCCATTATTATAATGCTGCTTGCTTGCGTGCTACCTCACAGGTCAAACACGACTCCTTTGGCTGCCAAACACGCTTCGCTTCAAAGCCTTATTTGGACAAAATGCTCATATCTATCTGACTTGAGACTTTTGAAAGTCCTTTTGCGGAAAAGTATAAACTGCCAATGAAGTCGGCAACGGCCAGGTGTGCAAAATGTAAGAAAATACTGCATTCTTTTTGCAAACTTGAATACTTACCGACGACAGTTGGTTCCAAGTCGACGAAAACGGCACGGGGAACATGTTTTCCAGCTCCGGTCTCGCTAAAAAAGGTGTTGAACGAGTCGTCACCGACACCAACGGTCTTGTCAGATGGCATTTGACCGTCCGGTTGGATTCCATGCTCGAGACAGTAGAGCTCCCAGCAAGCATTACCTGATCAAAAGAGTTCGCATTATTAGAAAATATTCATCATGCGAATTTGCGAATGAAATGCCTGCTTGCTTGGCGAGTCGCCTTCACTTACCGATTTGGACACCGGCTTGACCAACGTGGATAGAGATACATTCACGCTGCAATAACAAGCAAACGGAATTAGTATTTGCTTTTCATGTAAAAGTATATCTCATTTTGTATTTGAAGTGAATAGTCGTAGCAGCATAAAATTCCTGTTCCTATTTTTAGTCTGACAACCGAACACAACTACACACGCCGCTAAAGCTTTGACTCTGAGATTGACATTCATATAATGAAATTGTCTCAGTCTATGCAAAACGTCGTCATGAGACATTAACATCAAGTTAAATCTGTAATGAAGCGGTTGGGAGCATAACACACTACTGAATAGACTGAATTGCATAGTGCATTGTGGACAGCAAAATCAGTCTTGACTCTGTATTATTATTTTAGCAGTGCAGACATGTTATGCATGACAGCACATAAATAACTCTGTGTACGCTGGGATGAACAAAGTTAAAACTGTGTTTTCCATTTTCCTTTACTCTAAAATGCTCCCAACTCACATCTCATCCAACTCTCCTCTCACAGAAGATGCAGTTTGTGTGTAATGCAGAAAGGTAAAAGACCGGCAAGGAGGACGTTGCTTGAAGGGCAATGAATTCTGTTCTTTCAACTTTTGAGCGTACTTTTACAACAGCGATTTTTGCAGCTACGTTGCTTTAGCCATCCTGTATCCTAATTTAGGACAACATGGATAAGATTCAGATTTACTATGCGAATGTGACATACGAAAACAAGTTGAGACAATCCACCCGTCTACGCTTTGTCCATTAGCTCATAATTGCTGTCCTTGTATAGTTTAGTTGTTTCTAAGCCCTGAGTAGCAATTTGGTCTGGTTAGTTCATGCTCATTTTGGGGTACAATTCATGGCCGAGACGAATGATTCATGTTCAGTGCAAATAAGTCTGCGTTGTATTCAGTTTTTGCTACATATTTGATGCGACGATGCGAGACAGTTAGGATGAGGATGCATGAGTCATTCCAAGCCAGTACCGAAAGTATGTGCAGCATATTCTTTCACATGTACATACAAACCAACGCCCGCAAAATGGCGTCGTGCTCGCGCTCGGCTCAAGCAGCATAATGCAAAGAGCCCGTGCCTGCCTGCTTGTACGTGTATGTGCAATACAAATATGCATGGCGCGGCACAGTGCTTGGTTTTCTTATGAACTAACGGTCGAAATCACGAAACATCTCAAAAGCAAGTCAAATAACGTTAACATTTCATTCTACGTCTACGCTACCTCACAAAAGCTAACTGTCAGTTGATGAACGTGAATTATGAAGCTTGATCGAAGCTCTAAACCTAATTGCATATCTTACGGTGGATCTACAGCCAAAACTTGTGAATTTGTGGAGAGGTAAGCTAAATTCTAACCTAGACTTAAGTGTAATGATTTCGGACTTACCATGATGAATACTTGAAATTCTTCTCAACAATTGAATCGGATGAATAATACTTTTGATTGAGGAGATGCAAGTTAGAGTTAGAACGGCGAGGGCTTGGCAATTAACAGGTATGTCGAGAGTTTTAGAGCAACGAAAAACTCTGTGCACACTGTCAAAGAACAAGTAACGAATGAAGTGAACGGGCCGTTGACGCTTCTCTTTTTCTCTTGATACACGTAAGCGCGTAGGTTGGCCCTTTGTATGGTAGTAGAGAGATGTAGGATGAGATCATCCTATTCTAGCCTTATAAAGCTAGGCTTTTGCCAACCATGCAGTGTACGCGTACTCGGCACTCGAATATTCACGTCTCGCATGCATTTGCGCTCAATCCTATTCCTATCGTTTGATGTGGATCACCAAGCGCTAAGCTTGGCTCAAATGTTAAACAGTACAAAATGCACTGAAAAATGTTAACGCGGGCCATCAGTACCTTTGTTACCAGAAAGAGGGAATTTGATCACAACTACAACAGCAAATAGCGTACGCAGTACTCACCAGCGTCAATAATTCAACAGGCAGATCTGCTGTGCTCCTAAGTCCTAATACCTAGTACATGCGGGGCATATTAAGACGATCCAAGTAGGACGCTAAACATAAATTCTAGTGATAAGATGGCAATACTCCAGGCGTAATCAAGATTTGTGGGACTTGTATGCTCGATTAATGCATTCTAGACAGCGAAAGCTGGATTATTCGCCACATCTGCTTTGCTATTCGTTTGAAGATTCGAAATACTTACATGTGAACTCTAATTTGTGAACTTAACTGCATGATTTGCCCATATGAATACTGCAGCTGCATATTTCCCCGTACCCTTGTAAGCTCAATACGCTAAACTGGTTGCCTTTTGGTTTTCCTAATTAGGCAAACATCGGCTGCACTGTAGGCGTCGTTGAGTCAGTGGACCTGCTCCGTGTGGCGAGCGCGAGCGCGTCCCCTGTGTGAAGACAACTGGCCGATGAAAAATGCGTGGGTGAGGACAACAATTGTGTCTCTAAAGCCTAAAAGTCTGTCTTGTCAAATTATTAGCCCTGTTCTTATAATTGTCATTAAGATGGGTCCAATGACTTTCACAGAGTGTAACCTTGGCCATGGACAAATCTCTGATCGAATGGACGGTAAATTGAACAGACTGAACTGGGCTAGCCTGACTGAAATGAATGCTTGGGTGTAAATGCTTCCTGTAAACTAATTCAGGTGCGTTAACTAACAATTAACGCGACTTTCCATAGACATTCATTTATGGCTAGCTTTACTTTTCCACTCCGGGGAAAATTAACGATGAAAAAGCCCGAGAAAGAAAGCGACCGAGCTATGGGTTGACATACCACACGAGCTCTTTATTGTGTTTAGATGGAATTATTATTTCTGTCACTCACGGACAGAGTGAGCAGTTGCGCTTATTGGGATTGATAAGAATGTTTCACGTTGTGAAAATTATTGAAGTTCAACGGCAATCAAGGATTCGATCAGGAGATCAAGGTTTGGTGTTTGAAGTATTGTGAAGTACATTGAAAGCAAAAAAGCAATCCATTGAGACTTGAAGTTGATGTTTACCCTGCAAGAATTCGGCAAGTGGCTCGGTCTCACACCCTACGAAATCATGATACTTTCCGGTTCTACGTTAATCTTCAGTATTCTTTTGGCACTGAAGATCACCCAATGTACGGTTACGAGATCAACTGGTGGTGGGTCTTTTCACCTTTGTTCGCTCAATGAATACTTCAACATTATCGTCTTTCTACGAATGTGCGTCGCGAAAAGAGTCCGAGCCAGTATCTGGCGAGTTGGTTGGGGTTTGACTCAAATATTCCTCATATTCGTTTTCGAGTTGCTCCTCTGTTGGAAACTGGCAGATCCTCAAACGACGAGCTATTCCTACTCAGAAATTATGGCACCTCTATTTGTGCTCTCACTTTTCATCATGGTTCGTGCATGTCAGCTTCAATGATGAGAGAAATGACACCGGTGCTTGATCTGTAATCGACTATTCTTAAAACTCTGTAAACAAATACATGTTAAGACTGAAGATTATCTCAAGTAATTAAAACCACCAAGTATTTATTGTGCACAATTATTTGCGGGGAGCGAGAGTTTCCGAGTATCACATTATCACAAGTCTTTAGAACTTCGAAGATGGCTAGTTAGTTGTTTCTTCAATCATATCCCAGAAACTGTCGAAACTTTGTCTGCACAAATTCAAGAATGCACATTGCATTAATTCCATGCTTGGCCTGTCATAGAACATTGAATTCTTCGTGGATTTAAAGTACCTCAACCAGTCCTCCGACACTTCCATTAACTTCGCAACTTGATCAGCGTGTTCGTCAAACCACTCCCAGATGAATGGATTGCTTTCATCCAGTGGCATTTTGCAAATCTTGTTGCAGCCCTCGCGACAGCACTTCATTTCACCGCGACAGGATGCGTCATTTCGACAATTGTATGTGGAATTGAAGATGCATGGCCCAAACAGCGTTGTTGGAGGTGGACACTCGCCTTCTTTCTTTAGTTGCGGCTCCGGTTCCAGGCGCATCAGAGTCTTCTTGACAAGAGAAGACTTGCCGATGTACGATCCTTCTGAAAATGAGGGATTCAAAATTTACATTTAACAGGGAATTTAACTTGTAGCTGCGTTTCTTTAACTGAGTTACTTACTCATTAGGTGACACTCCAGCATAACTAAGAAATTGAGGGTCCAAATTAAAAGTGTGAATCTCATTATGTAGCTGATATAATCGCTTGGAAACTATCGGGAATGGGGCTGCAGGTTGTATCAAGTCAGCCAAAGTGTGGGAACTGCAAAATTTCAGAAATTTCGTCGAACGTTATTCCAACGAAAACGTCATGGAATTGTAATCAGAAGATAAGTGGGTTGGATCCGTTCAGATGCACCCAATTCCATGAGCTGAATTCCAAGGCTTCGCCTGAACCGTTTGAGACATTCGCTCACATTGATGTCGTGCTGCGAAATGAGCTCTATCACTATCCAATCGGAGGTTCGTTCTTACCACTAGCACGCTCCGGTACTCTAGTCAGTGTGTATTCATAATTCATAAAAGATTAGAAATTAATTGCGCAATAAGCTTTCTTTCTACAACGAAAGTGCATAAATTTTGAAGTTTAAGCATTTATCAACAGTGATAGCTCAGAGGAACAGACAGCAATAGTTGATGGACAGAGATTGAGCATGTGCATGTGTAAAATCTTAAAGAATGACGGCCGCAATGGGACAAAACTCCTTGACCTTTTAAGATAGCAGAAATTACGACTTACGGCGAGCAAGCTTCATGATATGCCATGGCGCTTATGCTTGCATAGAGGAATTAAATCCCAAACTATTATCGTTCGGGCTTTACATGCAAGTTTTGCCAGTGAATTTATTATTTTCAATTCAAATTGCATGAAACAATTCTACGTATAAATAGTTATTAAAAAGTAGAACATCAGATTAATCAATTTGTTGACGCACTTCTCAGTCAGGATTCATTTTCTTTCAGGATTAAAATTGGCTTGGTCTTCCTTTAGCCGTAGTATGTGTATACCGGGTTAGTACATCTGAGGCTGCACCCAACCTGGCAGCATTTCTGAAGTCCTCGGCAATGAGAATCGATTCGGCATTGTGGTCGAGAGGCGGTTGAACATATTCCAAAAGCCGGGTTCGGTGGACAGTATCTTGGTCTCAAAATCGGCTGAGCTGGAACGGCTGGAAAGACAATTAACATTAACACAAAAAAGATAAATTTATAATTGTACCATTGTATGTATTTATGTGCTAAACTTACGTCGTGCTGGAAAACTGGGCGATCCGGAACTAGCCGCCAGAATTACCGCTATTGTGAAGAAGAAGATGAGGACCTTCATGGTTGCAGCTTCGTTAAGAGAGTATGAATGTATTTCGAATGCAAAATTATTGCTTAAAAGAATTCAGCGATGCACTTGAAACTTGCGGACTTTGTCTCACTTCTTTTATACCAATTTTACAAGTACGACAAATTAACTAGAAACGATGCTGAAGTCACCAAGCCATGGTCATAATAATCTAAAGCTGGATGTAAGCTGATTACAGATTTCACGGTCTGGACTGTACTCATTGGTCAAGGGCCAATCTAAAGGGCAAACAATGAAAATGGAGGTGGTTTCAATAGAATCGGGACTCTTTGACGTCAATCCTGCATTGTGCCTTTCTGCGGTTTGAGTTGTTACTCATTTCGTAAACATTTTCGCACTTCACGTCTTCACATTAACGAATGGATGATCCTACAAAGTAAAGATTTTATAATTTTCAGAACTCTCTTTCATTGAGAATTGCATGCAATTATTAGTCTTCGCCATGTACAAAATTAGCGCATCAAATTCATAGATTTTTTCAGAGAATAATAAAAAATTCTCCTTGTGCCATTTTAGTCGTACCACGTACGAGCAGTAACCTGTCGCGGACTGATGAGTGGCAACTACAGCGTACTTGTGATTTATGAACTTGCTTTGTGCTGGACATTTGTACGTGTTCATTAACTTTTGCAATGCGCCATCGTAAAACCATTCTTCAAGTAGCAGTCACATCTTTTGCTTCATGAATTCAAGGTCAAGTATAAATTTTTCTCATTTACTCCCAGTGCGTCGAGTTACTGACGAAACACACTGCAAGCATTTATTACAAATCCCCATTCGCTGATGATATTTACTGAAAGAAGACAAATAGGAGAGCACGAACTAAAGGTAATCGTGGTGTCGCTGTACTTCATAGTGCCAACAGACGACTGTCCAGCAGACCAGAACGTGTGAAGTGAGACTATAGTAGTATTCGAAACTTTGCACCAGAATCGTGTACTGTCCACTTTTGAAATGGAATTTCCTGTTAATGCACTTGCTCATGACTTCTATTGCATGTTCAAGAGTTGGACACCGGAACGAGAATGTTGGAAATATTTTTCAATTGCTGATATACAAACGAAAATCATCTATGAATAGGAATACACGGCTTTATGTGTGTCGAAGTACAACCGCGAGGCTGAAAGTTTACAGGTTGCCTGGGATGATCTTGTTGCGTCATAACTTTAATGATTCTTCTAATTTCTACTCCGGCATCATTGAATGTACGTCATGTCAATTGGGTTGGCTTGTATTAGCGAACTCACTGGAGTGAGGCACTACTACAAGACCGTGGCCATACATTCGCAACTTCAGTTCTGAGAAGAGTCGACCGTCAACAAAATCATACTACCTCGTCCAGCTTACAAAAGCGAGCGTTGTGATTCGTCCAGTCCAGCCCATGCTAATTATACACTCAGTTTAGCATGCAAATCCTTGGAATCTGGGGGTTGGTTAGGAGCTTTTGGTTGTCCTGCGTTAGCGATTTTAGAGAGAACTGTTTACGGGGATGAGTCAAGTCACAGATTTGCTCACAGGTTGAGTTTGTTTGGATACTTCTCGGTAAGGCTTTGCAAGTGCGGAGGACAAAGTATAAAAACTTGCTGCAAGAATATTTATGCACACAGTCCCAAACATTGGTTGATTCAACAAGAATCTCGTCAGGTCTCTACAAACAATAAATTTTACTTTTTGTTAAGAGCAAAGCAAGTATTTCCAAGACCAGAATGAAGTCTTCGATTACGCTCCTCTTGTTGGCTGCTGTGGTTTATTATGCTACTGGTAAGAACTCGCTGCTTCGCCCATAGTAAAGTCTCTGGCTAAATGGTCTAATCAGGTAATTTCTTCCAATTCCAGCGACACCACTCTCTTTGTCTCCTATCACTAAGCCTGGCTCCTGTCCCTCGGGACCACCAGTCGTCGGAATCTGTGCTATTACCGATAACAGTTGTGAGACTGATGGACAGTGTGTAGGCGATCAAAAGTGCTGTTCAAATGGTTGTGGAAAATTCTGCGTCAGCGTGAACGCGTCTCCAACAAGAAGGCCCGTCCAACCACCACGGCCAGTCCAGAAGGCCGGAGTATGCCCTGCAAATGATGTTGTTGGAATTTGCGCCATCACAGAAAACAGCTGCCAGAATGATGGGGAATGTACTGGGGACCTTTTGTGCTGTTCCAGCAGATGCGGCAGGGCCTGCGTGCGCCCCACAAGAGGCCCAATCCAACCACAACCCGTTGAGAAACCAGGAGCATGTCCGGCAAATGACAGCGTCGGAATCTGTGTCTTCGATCCTGATAGAAATTGTCTCTCTGACAGTGCATGCCCTGGATCGCAAAAGTGTTGTTCCAATGACTGCAACAGAGTCTGCACTAATGTTAGACACCATGGTCCCGCACCTGTTCATTTTGCTCAATAAGGCAAAAATAGGACAGATGAGACTGTCATTTGGTGCGATTGAGTCAACAATTATGAATCATGATGCTTTCATTTGTAATATATGTAAAATGACGTGCTGAACATTAAAGACTGGCAATACGATTCAAAGTTTGGTTATTTGGCCCTGGAAGTATTTCCAGTTGGAGTTGAATTTTCGGTAGCTATACGCTATTACCATTGATGGCGCAACTACTAGTGTATTTACGTCCAATAGTAAATTCCGAACTCTTGCGAAAGACAATCATGTCTACTTTAATTGTGTCCTTATTCTAAAGGAAGTAATATACAAATTACTTTGTATGCAAGCCCGTACCGCTTATTAAAGCAAAAACACAAGGCACAATTAAGCGTCACTGAAGACAAAGCAAATGGCATATGTTTAGATGTAACAGGGACTTTTGAATCTCAAACATTTCAAATCAGACCCCGCACGTGTGGTCTGGCAATCATTGTTCTGGCGATTTGCAACTCACGTCCAATCTTTTCAGGGAAAAAGGGTAGACATTTTATCAGAAGAGCGCATATCATTGTCTATCATCTATCAAACGTAGTTCGTGCCACTGAAATCCTGTTGATAAGTTGATGTTGTAAACCTAGACTCTTTACAACTAAATTCGGCCGAATTGTAGGTGAGAACTTGAATTCAACGCTGATTGCGCGTATCATATCTATCAATCCTATCCTGCAGGATTCTTTTGGGATGGGCGACCATTTTGATGAAGATGACGTCGACTACGACGCACTAGTAAAGGCAATTACTCGTGCTAAGGACAAAGTTAGTTCCAATCATCCTCCAAACCTGACCGTCAGCGCAATGCCGACGGACATTTGCTTTCATCCGGACCAGGATTTATTAGCCATATCAACTTATGACAACGATATTGGAATGTGAGTAACGATTACTACCTCTCTATGAGTTGACTTTTATCGCGGTCATAATTCATTTTAAGCTCTCGTGTAGATACAAGTATTCAAACGAAGAGAACCAGGTCCTTCGGAAGGTAGACTTCGGGGAGGATATTTCCTGCCGAGAAATGTGCTTCGGACAAACGGGTGAAGATCTTTATGCTGCATTAAGTAATAGCAATTTGGTCCATTTCAACGCTGAAAGTTTAGATGTTGTTCGCACCTACGAAGGTCATACAGAGTAAGTAACTGAAAAGTTAAAAGTTCGTTCCTTTCTGCCTTCTTGTTTCAATTACGTCATAAACTAAATGTCCAGGTCTCCAGCCAACTCAATACTGGAAATTGATGAATACCGTTTGGCGGTAGGAACCGACGATGGTTTCGTTCACAGTAAGCTTCACAGCCTTCTCATCTCAGTTACATGCTAACAGCTTTCTGAATAAGATTGTTTTTGATTACAGTTTGGGACAGGAGACAGCCTGATAAGACGAATTCGTTCGATATTTCGGACGGTGAGATCACATCAATGATTTGTGATGAAGACGGCAAGGTTCTGGTCTGCTCCAGTGCTGATGGAATCATTGCGTCTATAAAAGTCCGTGCTGGAAAAGTGCAAGTGAAATCGGAGGAGTACGACACAGAATTTAACTGCCTAGGAACGTTGAAGCAAAGCACAAAGTTGGCTGTAGGTGACTCCAAGGGCGCCTTGTATTTCTTCAACTGGGGTGACTTTGGCTATCATGTGGACATGATCCCGCTGCACAAGGACTGCATTAACGGCTTCATTCCAATAACTGAAAAGATCGGAATAACTGCCTGTGGGGATGGAAAATTGTACGCAACGCATTTCTACCCAAAGAAACTTCTGGGAATCGTTGGTGAACATCAACATTCCGTCGAGAAGATGGACGTTTGCAACGACGGGCATTTAATCGCGTCATCAAGCTTAGACGAAACGATCAAATTCTGGAATGTAACTTACTTTGAGGACTTCGTGCCTCCAACTTTAAAAGAAACGAAAACGCCAAAGGGCAACAGCAAGAAAGAAACAAAACATAAATTGCCTTCCTCTTCTCAAAAAAATTCGTCACAGTTTTTTGAAGGACTTGTGTAGATTTGTGTTAATGCAGCTTTGATTTTTCAATTTACTGATTTTATAAATAGAGTTTTAATAAATATAACTAGAGAAGGTATGTGTCAGGTACGCAAAGATGCTCCTTACGATTCGAATTTTTCATTAATTTGCATGCGAAAAGGCTTTCAACAGCCGATGTTGGATTGAACGCAAATACAATGTCCACAAGACCATGCGTGAACTTCTCGAGTTTATCAGCACTGTATTGATGTTCACGAATTGTTGGACGCTTAGGTTCTGGCTCTAGTGTGACAGTGATAGTATCCTCTTTTGCCTATGAAGAAGCACATTGGGTTATAGGGTGTTAAGTTCAAGATTGACGTTGCATGAGTGTAAATACTGACCGCACCTTGTCTTTAGAATACGGTTTTGATGTTGGAATTGGTTGAGGCATCATTACATTTGGAGAAAATATGTCGCTGTACAGTGCCTAATCAATGCACGACACTTTCGTAAGTAATTAATTTGTAAAATCAACAATCGCCTGAACGAAGAGTCTGACCTCTATTCCAAAAATGTCATCCGCGTGAAGAGGAGTATTTGGGTCGTAGGGTTCGGACGGATAGATTGGATACATGTACGCGTCCTCAACACTGGAATGCTCCAAGCCCAACGAGTGTCCAATTTCGTGGATGGCGCCCCATCGGAAGTTAAAAATCTCTTGCTCATCTTTCGGGCTTTTCCCTGCATATACAATTCTTTGAATTTTGAATTTACACTGTGTACAGGAACGTTTTTCGCCGGTATGATCATAGCGAACCTATTATCCACGTCTCTTCGTCGTCGAAATGAATGTCACCGGCGAATTTATTGGCTGGGTTAGGATGAAATGCATGCCTTAAACAGTTTGCATTAAATTCTCGTGGGTGTCCATAATTTGATAGCAGATTATGACTTACGCTATCATGAGTCCCACTCCATCAAAATCGTAAGCGTCTCCATGTGCTCCTGCCACAAACTTGATGTCGATATCCACCTTTCATATTCATTCGTATTTCTTATTTTTCTCGTCCATTGGAGACGCAGGTTAATTACAAATTATTAGCTTCTTCACTTACGTGATCGGCTTCTGTCTCCGCTTTGAAAAAATCCAACTCCACAACCTCGGCCCAAAGTGAGAACGCGTGAGCAAGCTCCGCTTCAATAAGGTCTTTGAGCTGTACTTGTTTCAAGTGTGTTGGTGACATATTGCTATTTGTGGGAAGCCGAGAAACTCGGTAGGTCAGATTTTGCTTTGTCCATGCGAATTTTGAGTGTGAATAACGTCTCCGTCTAGGCGTAAGTGTGACTAGATTGTCCAGCTCCTCTAGGTTGCCACAACGGGGACGCCTCATCAGATGCAACGTGGCGTTATCAGGTTGTCCGGTAATGGGTAACCCAAAAAATGATTGGAATTTACTTAAAGCCGTGCTAAGTCTCTCATTGTCGATCGATGAAAGCGCGCTCTCGAAAAAGAATCGATCGCCAATTGCTGGCTCTTCTTCCAGTTTAAGGTATCCAAAATTTGTCAGATAGTCCTGAGTGGTTAAAATCATAGTCAAATTACAGTATGAGACCAGAATCAAAGGCAATAGGCAGAGGGCAAGTCGTACCACCGCATCTTTCTCGGGAGTGACCTTTTTCTTCGGGATCGCTGCAGTTGTTAAGATCACTTGAGACACGAGGATCCAACGGCCGAAAAGCATTTGAAATCTCACACAAGTTCAGCTCAAAATCGAATGTTGAACCTTAAATCGGAGTTAAATATGACGTAGAACGTCAGGTTTGCCCACCTACGTTAAGCCAATAGTCTCCAGAAAACTCTAAAATGTGCTGATGCTTTTGTCCCACAAGGAAACCGCAAACTAAAAACGCTAACCAAGAATCTTGACTGCAAGAGAGTCATAAATTCAATCATTTCCTTGTTGAGCTCGTACTTCTGAAGTCGTGCGAAATATTCACATTTGGCCTCAAGAGCTACAGCTAATTCTGTCAAGTGTCAATAATGATGTAAGCTATTTGCTGCGAAAATCACGAAGATTTTATTTTACGCTGATTGTAAAACATTGTGAAATTGCGATAGTTCGAGTTACAACTGGAACGAATGTATAAAATATGAGGTGACCAGCGCATTTAAGAAAATATTACAAACATAATATGTGTTGACGCATGAGAATAAAAGGCACAATTAACATTATGTACCCTTCTTGTTCAAGTACGTGTAAGACAATCCTTTTCCATCAGAATATCGTGTCATGAATTTGCGCCCATCCTCCGAAGGTTCCAAAATTGCAATCCTGTCTTTGGGAACAATGTAACCAAGTATGCCGCTGTTAAATCGAACAGCATCACATAGTTTACTAGCAATCTGCTTCTTCCGATAATCTGAATCGGTCCAAAGTCTTGTAAGGCCAATTTGAGCAGAAATTTTGGCATCATCCGTTTTGCCATCGGCAAAGCTTTCAGGATTCAACAGGAAGAATGCTGTTTTACTCAAGTCTAGCATTTCCACGATTGCACATCCTAAATAAGTCACAGATAGTACACGCTTCAGGAACAAGCAGCAGTTTGATAAATACTTCCATTTGAATGTGCAAGTACCCACCCAATATTTTCATGACTTTCTTGCGTTTTGTCGGATAAACATACATGAATATTCTTTGAGAAGAACCAGCTTCTCCAGATATTTCTGCGCTAGCGCTGAGTTCCGAGTCAAGCCACGCCAAAAAATCCCGGAGACGGTTTAGTATTATCTTTGAATCAGAGTTACACTGAACCATAACAATTATCCCACCGTCGATGAAATTCTGAAGAATTCTTGGATTGCTCCACATCTGAATTGACGAGTACATTAGTTATTGGAATCTGAAGTACGATTATATTTAAAATGCATTGAGGCGGACACAAATTACCGTGATAGAATGAACATTTTCAAGTCGAACATGTGTCTGACGATGCAATTCCTCATCCTGCGGTTCGCCCGGTGAATACAGCATTCCACAGTCTTCACAATGCCTTGGTCCAATTTTCTTTTGACCAGCATCGAGAACCAATTGTGTTAACCCTGTGAATAATTTCATGATTAGTGAAATCTGTGTGATTTGAGCAACAGGTACGCATCATTCACAGAAGATAGTGACAAAACCCCGTTTAGAACTTACCAGGAGTTTCTTTTTTCGCAATTAGTTTCGGTTTCCTTCTTCCACCGTGTTTGTTGGAGCTGTTGTTAACTTTGTCACTCATTTCTCGCAATGGATTGACTTCCGGCTTGTACCTCTTCGAAAATATGGGAAACAGCTTCTTTCCTTCAACAGGATCCTCAGGTTTCCCATCCTCCATCTTCATAGACTTTCGAATCACTTTCGGATTTCGGAAAGAATGAAACAGAACAATGAACAAAGTAAAATAACAGTAAAATCGGCTAAGTCGGGTGTCGGGTAAAATGTGATCAAGATGCCAGAGTCAGAGCATGTACAAAATCACAACACGCAGTAATCACTTGCAACCGCAACCCGCCTTTCACTTTGGAAAAACAACAGTCGCGCCACGACTTAGCCAATCTTGAATTACTTCGGTTCTGTGTACCAACAATGCAATGATTCGGACATTCTCATCCCATTCAACTCATCTGCCCTGCTGCCTCCTGTGTAGATTCCGTGTTACATCTTGAATCTTATTTGGAGTGAGCGGTTCCGTTCGTCTACCGACTTTTATTTTATGAAATCAACTTCAGCAGTTCTTGAAGCCGGATTGAAATTAAAGTCATACAACTTCATTTCATCATTAAATTATCACGAGAAATCACAGGAAGCGGAAACTCGTGAAGTTTGAGTAGTGAACTGGTGCTTGGTCTTCATCTCTGTGTGGAAGTCTAATCAATTTTCGGTTGTACGGAACGAAGTTTTAATTAATTTAGGATGTCCGACATTGATGATTTCATGGTGGATGATGAGGAAGACTATGGATTGGTAAGTTAGCCGATCAAGTACGGAAACTGAAAGTGTAGAGTTCTTAACGATAATTGAACTCGTAGGAGTACTCAGAAGACAGCAATTCTGAACCAGACGTCGATTTGGAGAATCAGTATTACAATTCAAAAGCATTGAAAGAGGATGACCCCAAACAAGCGTTGAATTCATTTATGAGGGTACTTGACTTGGAGAACAACGAAAAAGGCGAATGGGGCTTTAAGGCGTTAAAACAGATGATCAAAATTAACTTCAAACTGGTAAGAGAAGTGAAGGTTCAGGGTACAGGGTGTAAAAATTGATTATATCGATTAGCTTCGTCACCATGCTCTTCACTTTCACTTCACTTTTAAGGGTAATTATGCGGAAATGATGACTAGATACAAGCAGTTGCTGACTTATATTAAGCAAGCAGTCACAAGAAATCACAGTGAGAAGTCCATAAATTCCATCCTAGATTATATTTCAACCTCTAAAAACGTAAGATGGGAAATTATATTGTTCTATATTTACTAAGGATGAAACTACTGATTTCCCATTTGTGCGATTACGTAGATGGAACTCCTGCAAAATTTCTACGAGACAACATTGGATGCATTAAGAGACGCTAAAAATGAACGCTTATGGTTCAAAACAAATACGAAGCTTGGAAAGCTATACTATGATCGGAACGACTTTCAACGATTGGCGAAGATTTTGAAACAGCTTCATTTATCTTGCCAGGTATGCTGACATGAGTTTGCAGTTTCTAATAAACCCTGCAACTTGATTGTACATCGTAATTTCTTAGACTGACGATGGTGAAGACGACCTAAAGAAAGGCACTCAACTATTGGAAATATACGCCTTAGAAATTCAGATGTACACAGCTCAAAAGAACAATAAGAAATTGAAAGCCTTATATGAGCAATCGCTTCACATCAAATCAGCGATTCCGCATCCTTTAATCATGGGTGTCATTCGAGGTATGTCAACGAAATTAGAATTGATTCCTCAAGGATTACGTTCGACTAAGCTTGCTGATGGATGCTCTCCTTGCCTTTTCTTTTTAGAATGTGGTGGAAAGATGCATTTACGGGAAGGGGAATTTGAGAAGGCGCATACCGACTTTTTCGAAGCCTTCAAAAATTACGACGAGTCAGGCAGTCCTAGGCGCACGACTTGCCTTAAATACCTGGTTTTAGCAAACATGTGAGTTTACTTGAAATTCTTTATTGCCATTTTTGGATATATGACTGTACTGCAGTGTTAATTGGCCCTGATTCTTTACAGGTTGATGAAGTCGGGCATTAACCCTTTTGATTCGCAAGAAGCTAAACCCTACAAGAATGATAGTGAAATTTTAGCCATGACTAATCTGGTATCGGCGTATCAAAACAACGATATTAACGAATTTGAGAAAATTTTAAAGCAGAATCGCACGAATATTATGGACGATCCATTTATTCGAGAGCACATAGAAGGTAGATTCGTGTTGAAATCTGTTGATCAACGTTCTGTCACTATTCATACTGAATGCCTTTTGCCTACAGATTTGCTTCGGAATATTCGAACTCAAGTTTTGATTAAACTAATTAAGCCGTACACGAGGATTCAAATTCCCTTCATTTCGAAAGAGCTGAACATTGATGCTGGGGAGGTAGAAGCACTTCTTGTGAGCTGTATTCTCGATAAGTAAGTAGCCAATATGAAAACAATTCCTGAAGAGCAGCTTGTGATACTCGTGAATACTAATTGGAAAGTAATTGTTACTTTTGCAGTACTGTTCGAGGCAAAATAGACCAAGTGAACCAAGTTTTGGAATTGAAGCATGAAACCGGGGCAGGTGGTGCCCGCTACTCCGCGCTGGAGAAATGGACTACTCAACTTTCAGCGTTGCATACTTCGATAGTTTCGAAAATCTGACTTCCAGAGACAAGTAACCCACAAAGGCCAACTGTCATTAAGCGAAAGGGCCCGACAGCACTCAGCAAGCAGAAGATGAGCCGTTTATTCTATTAAATCAGTTGCATAAAATGGCTTCGTCATTTGAACATAAAGATTAACTTGTAAGTTGAAATCGTCTTCAGATCTTGTCCAGCTAGACTGAAATCTTATGCTGTACTGTAATGATACCAAAATTATAAAATATGCTTGTTATCGTGATTCAGATTCGTGCTCTTTAACAGAAATTCAGTCCTTAAAATTCAATGTCGAGTTTTATTTTGCATCTGGTCATCCAGATAAGGAAGTGTCAAGGAAAGTAAACAGGTTTTCAGCTTCTTGCGACGTATGACGCCGCCGGTGAAAGTACGACTAATACGGCGGTTTTCCACTACGTCGACTAATAACAGTTTACAGACTGCGACCTTTAACGAATCACGAGATTTTCAGGAAGTGGGAGTGAGACAGTGGGACACGCTATGAAGAAAGCATGATTGGGTTGGTGATCACGCCGTCAGAATCCTAGCTATTGGAATACAATGAAAGAATACTGCTGTGACGTCGACGTCGCTTGCATCCATCCCCCTGCTGCACTTGTTTCGACTGTTCCGATTCAGACGCAGGAAACAACGCTGCTGCGATCGCGGCTGCAATCCCACGAATGTCAGAAGAAGACGTCATAAAATATTACGTAGCACACAGCACACCACACACCGTCAGTTTGGCTTTCTCCTTGCTACTTCCACCGCTGTCGTCGTACGTCAAGCTTGTTTATCATTCCAGCAGCAGAATTTAATCACATTTACGAGTTACAAATCTTGGAATTCGCCTATCGCCGGTTCCATACTCGTTAATGTCGTTCATTCAAACAAGCACAGCCTGAACATGGGAAAACAAGCGCCCACTTTGCGTCGAATTTAGCCCGTTCCGATAATTATGATGGTTACAAGTCAATAACAGATTGAGACCGCAGATGCTAGAACAACTGCATGCATTATGCAACCCGATCTATAATTTGACCCACTTCCCCGAATTCATTAAGCATCAATTAGAATCGTGTCATTTCCTATATCTCGGTTCACTTAGCTGACTTGTCAATCGCCGCCCACGTCACGCTGTTTACGGAATTCCTCAGTTAACTAATGCCAAATGCAGCGCGCTGTGGACATAAACACTGAATTTAGCCATCGCTCATTATGTGCTTTGTTGAAACAATTGACACGTAGACACGTTGTCAATCAGTCAAAGTCAGAGCGTGGTTAACTGCAGCAAAAAGGAATTGAGACTGTTTGCGGCGCGACGCTGCGTTATTGATTCACGGTATTGGAAGTCGGAACAATCGTCGCAAACCCACGTATCGCTAACGTGCAATAGTTGACCAGCTGTGCTGGTTGTTTTCGTAAAAGTTCCATACATAGAAAACAGTACTAGCAAAAGCACTGGGGAAGAGAACGTACTGGCCTGATGTAAGAAGATACATTGAATCCTAGCACTGGTTGGGATAGATAGAAAGGAAGGAAGGAATGAATAATTTGCCACTTGACTTGCGTGATAAATGTGTAGGTGTGCGTACATTCGGTGCACTACGTACTGCAAGGGGATTGGAATTAACTTGTCAGTTGGACAGAAATTGTGAGTTGAGAAAAACTTGTAAAAAGCATAAGAATCTAAAGTTAATTAAGCTTCACGCACTGCAACTCCAGTTTTAATTGAATTTGCGGGAACGCAACGCAGTGAGAGAACGATTACGAATTACTTGCAATTACGAGTGTGTGTATTTTTACTTGATAATCAGTAGATTGTTAAGTTAGGAACGTCAACACCGAAAAGTACTTCGGAATTTGAGCCATTTAATCCGTAAGCTAGATTAATCACATTCGACCCTGGTGGCCCTCGTTTGCTTTGTGTGTGGTCCCACAATCAATCAGTGCGATCAGAATTAGTCAACTCAATCCGCTGAAAATTTATTTAAACTTAAATCATCTCTAATTACGAGGAATTTTGACTGCAAGTTGGTGGACTATCTCTACTCAGGGTGTCATGTCATTGGATGCTGCTTTTGCCATTAATGCACAAAATTGCCATATCTTCTGATTCTCATTCACAGTCCAGATTACGGATTGATAATTCTGCCATAGTCAACCTGTTCTGGATTTTGTAATCTAAGGCTGCAAGGTGCAAGCTGAAGGACTCATTCTTGCGACTGACGGTAAAATATCGTGACTTTCTCTAATGAACCGAGCTGATGTCTGAATGTGAAACCAAATTTTAAATTTTGCAGTGTGACAAAAAATGAAAATGAAACAAGAAGACGAAGAAAGCGTTAGTAGCAGCTTAGTCGTTGAACCTGCCACAAATGAACTCTCTGGAAAAAGTGACGGTGAACCCGAGACAAATGAAGCGGACCATGTTGACACGCTGAAAACTCATAATTTGAAAGTTATTGTAGAAACACCGCCTGAGGATGACGACGCCCCAGCTAAACCTACAAGTATTACTCCGTCAGTAGCCACGAGCGCGACAAACACAATCAACACAAGTACCGGTATCACACCACAAAATCAGAGCAGTATTCATCCGCCACAACAGCGCAAATTCAGCCCAAAGTATTTTAAAAATCATCTGAATCACAACGCGAGTCCGTGGGCACCACCCATAACGTATTTGCAATCTCAGCACCAGCATTCTCATCCAAATCCACTCTCTCTTCCAATTCCGCCACCTTCAAACCACCTTCTGAATCACCAGCACTTGAATCTCAACTTACATCTTCCACATGGAATTCTGCCACCGACTCCTTTGGGTCCACATCTTCCGACTCAACCACCAAACAATCTTCCTCCAGGGATGAGCAACGGCGTTCCGGCAATTCCAACTGCACCACTTCCAACGGCGCTATTTCCTCTTCCGTTAGATCCAACCTTTCCTCCAGCAGTAATGCCACCATCCTTCAATGGAACTCATAGCTCGATGCATTCCATGTCATCGTCACCGGTCCCTTTCGCCTCTGGAATCGGTCCTCCACATCACGGACTGTGTCCATCGTCTACTGCCTACTCGAGTGATAGATTGGGGCACAGCAGTAGCAGCTGCAGCAGTAGTAATCGAAGTAGCCCGAATCCAAATGTGACCATGTCATCATCCTCCAGCACGACGACGTCTACCTTGTCTGAAATTTCGAATGACGCGTCAATCACTACAGTCACAAACCAAGCGACATCTAAATCTTCGACTGCAGGGACAAACAACACCTCCGTCAAAGCACCCATAAACAATCATTCACAAGCTGGACCTGGAATGCACTACCATCAGCACCATCACGACTCGTATCACTCGTGTGCACATCCACTGCGAGGAGGCGGTTCCTTCAATCCCAACCCAAACATGGTATATGCAGCGCCTTCCAACGAGTTGACAGTGTACTCACACTTTCCAACCGTTCCGGGGCAGCACGTCGTCTATTTTCACATAAATCCTGGTGTCAGCGTCAGCTTTAATGTCGGCGAGCAAATTCAAGTCATCAAAGGTAAGAACCGATGTTGTATTTTGCTTGAAATATTGCAAAAATCAAAAGGCTTTCAACAGTTTACGAAATTGCTTGAAGAGTGCTTCAATTTGTGCGCTTGCTTGCTTTTGCTTTGGAAGAGTAATGCAATTAAATTTCCTAGAAAATTCATGAAACAGCTCAGAAATAAGCCAGCGATGCTGAATGCAGCAATAATTGCAATGCAAAACTGATGTTGATATTCAATTGCGTATCGATCTTATCTTGTCACGCCCATCCATTTTCGCACAATCAGGGGAAATCAAACCGCGTTCACAAGTTCGACAATAAATTCTGCTGTGGTAAATGACGTTCATCAGTATGCTCTCTTTGAAAGCTATGAAACACATACATCTCATTGCTTCCTAATACCTGTCTTTACGAAATCAAGCAATCAGAAGCCCCATCCTGAATCCTGAAGCGCTCTCGTTTGCATGTGAAGTCTTGCTCAAATTCAAATTGTTAAGGCATCTTCGGAGTTGAGGCTTGGATGTGGGCGGATTTCAGTATCAGTAAAACTGACATGTGGAGGCTTTTGGTTTTCATCTTTTTATTGATTTCTGACGGAATTTGTTCACTGGAAGAAAGCAGGATAATTGAGCCTTAGCCTCATTTTTCGACTCTGCGTTGGTTGATGAATTTCCTTCTAGAATTACTAAATTACCTAGCGATAGTTCCAATGGATCTTAATAGAGCTCAGCCGGTTTAGGGTATCTGAGTTTTTGACGAACTTCGACTGTAGTTACAATTGAGTTCTCAATAATTCATAAACAATTACGAGGGTACGGCGACGAACACCGTCTCATCGGGATGCAGATTGCAGAACTTGCAAAATTCGTAAAAAGTGCATGAGTTTCGCATGCAGTTCCACTCCGTTAAATAAAGTGTACTCGTACTCACTTATCCGGCTCGTAGTAAAACCTTTCGTTGTCACTGTAGCCGCACAAATTACATTTGTGGTGCAAATGGAGCCAAGCCATTGAAGTGGAATTGGTTTGCGAGTGGCTTGTTAGAAGGAGTGGTCTTAGAATTACAGTTAGACAATTTCCATCTTGAAAAGGATCATTAGCATAACTGCGAGTACCAACCGTGAACAGTTATAACACCGCAATTAAGAATTGCAACTATTGCATATGCCATATGCTTGGAGTCCGGCCTGATTTATGAGTCGAGGCAGCAAGTGTAATGGCTCTAATTATTGACCACAATTGTACATGATCCAAAGAGTAGCAACCAGCAGTTGGAGGGCTATTTGTTTAAAAATTCTTTACTGCTTGACATACGAGACAAGAGCGAACGTCGAACTGCATACTTCTATAGCACTGTCCGATTCTATTGCTGTGCATTTCTTACTTGAAGGCCTGTTTCTATTGTAGTGATGGTATTCTGAATAATGATCATTCGTTGTACTGGCTAATTAATTGTAATTGTGCAAAATGACAAATTACAACTGGTGACCGAAATGACAAGGTAAAGGCAATGGTGCTTTGGTCGTATTGAGTCCTTTGCATATTGGCCCAGGTTAGGCATCATTGCAGCAGTCTGCAGTTGTAATTATAAAAAGCCACAATGATCGCGTCGGAAGAAAAAGTCGAGCGTATTTTTTGCGATGTTCGACATGCTTGAGTAATTAGTGTCATGGAACTTTTACTACTTGAATGCGGAATTAACGTCGGACACGGCGCAAAGGAAACATTAAGCATGTGCAGACAATTGCACAAAGGAACCTTGATGTGTGACAAATGGACTGGAGACTGTCGACGTGAATTTTGCAAATGACAGTTCAGTTACAATAAAAACTCAAGCAGAAAGGATTTATAAAAAATTGTCGCTGCTGATATAAGCGTACATGATACAGGTCTGCTTGGACTGAGAAGCAGCGCGAAGCGTAGGTCCATTAGGGAAATATTTTTATGGTTTTATTGCCGTGTAATTTGAAGTTAGGACATTGACGGTGACGCTAGCGAGACGGAGCAGATTGTTCTCCACTTGCGGTAATGAGATGGGTAAACTAGCATTACGTATTAAGAGCGAGAGTTCAGTCGCACACTGCAACAGGTCATCATAACATAATGAGGGTTGAAGCTGACACAATGAGAGATTTAGTTTAAACAGGAAACTTGTGTGCATGAAATGTTGACCCCCGCCCAATAATTAATTTTTTGTAGCACTAAAAGTAAAAGGTTACCGTATTTATCGATTTAATCCGGCAGTCGGCTTATTGTTTCAATGCTCCAATTTCTGAGGGATCACAACGAAATAAGGTTTATTGTTTCAAATGCAAAAAGTAGCACAAGAGGCCACAAAATTAGTCAAAATTTAATTCTTCATCAGCTTCCGAGTTTAGTTCTGATTTATTAGTCAACCATTATTTCCTAATATTATCAAAGTTGACAATTTCTTCCAAGTGGGTTGGAGGAGGTTTCTGGCAATCTGTTGGCTTACTTCTAAGTGAGAAATTTTGGAGCTCCATCAGTCTAATACTTAGCAATCATCTTGAATATTGCTATCCCAAATTTCCAAACACTCCGTGCCACCCTGCAAATCTTACCTTACTGGCATCGTTGCCGATGTTTTGTTCGGCATATCGAGAACGTCAAATGTCGCTTGCATACTGATATTAGTGGTGATGGGATTTGCTCCATCGTAGTAAAAAAAATCAGTAATTCATCAAGCTTCATCGAGCGAATCTGTTATCAGCGGACTTACACACTTCCTGTTGCGTTTTTTTTTGTTTTTGGAATACTAGTCGAAAAAATACCCTGCCGGTTTAATTCGGACTGCCGTCTTATTGTTTCAATGTGTGAATTTTGATGGGATCACAACGAAATAAGCCGGTTTATTTCGACCTACCGTATTAAACCGATAAGTACGGTAGTTACGTTTTCACTTGACTACTTGTAAAGCTCAGCATGGACACCTTTATGCATTGCGCCGCAGCAGAAGCATACTTAGCTAGCAATTGCGGCTTCATCATTTTATTTTTGGCAGACTGGCAAACGTGATTTAAGCATGCAAAATCCCTTTATGATGAGGCCAAGCTCGTACTCGTAAACCCAGAATCAGAGGTGCGTTGCAGACAACAAACGAATAGCAAAGTAGAACTACTCAGAAAGATTGAGTCATCATTCAGGAACTGGCACTTAATGAGGACATGGAACTCATAAAACTCAAACCAGAGTCTAATTACAGTGAATTTAACGTGACACAAAAATTGAATCAAAAATAGGAAGAATGTTTTAATTACATACGAGAATGTAAGTTTGTTCAGTTGCCGACGAAAGACAAAAGCATATTTGAGACTGAATTTCATGTCGCGGAATTTTCTGTGCCTTGGGGTCATTGGAATTTGGCTGTAACTTGAGTACAATAGTGTCGACTTACGCAAATGTCCATTGCCATATGTCTCTTGTTTTCCGCTCGTCTGCCTTTCTGTTTCCCAACGTTCTCATGTGCAATCCTTCACTCAGTACCCCAATTGATTTATCAATTGATTGAGTCGCCTCGCCTTGATTGAAAATCACTTAAATCATGCATCGAACTAGTAAAACGTGTCGATGTTATGCAGTCAGCCGAATCCGTTACTGCGCCGTACTCAATTAATCATTAATCATCTCTTTGTCCCACAAATTCATTATCGATTTTCATGAGCTTCTTGTCTGTAGTCTGTTGTCTTTGAACTAAGCTCGCATTATAATATTATTGTTGAGTCTATTCCACTCTTGTTTAAGAAGTCATCAAGCGGGAGACAACAGCCCAAGAACAATTTTTAGGATCTGGGAGCATGATTAGAAGCTCGGCTGCACGCTGCACGTAATACGGAGTATTGGCATTATAAGGATGCAGTCATAAATAGAAAGAGAACAAGAATACTAAATTATGAGTGTGACATACTTTCTTTTTTGTGGAGTAGTTCAACTCTGTTTTGATTTGGCTCACGGTGCACTACTATTATTATGCACGTATAAAATCGTAGCGAATGCAACTACCATGCCGTGCCACTGTATCTGGCCTACCGTTGCCGAATTTAGCGGAGTGTCATCGCCATTACTGCAAATGTTCGATAGAAATATGTAAACACCATTTGATTTAATGCTGAGAAACCTTTACAAGTAGGTTTTTTATTGAATAGCACAGGTAAAATTGATGTTGGTAGTTTATGGGTGCCATGCAACGTCATTTTATTATCTACGAATTTCGATCCATTTATCTGCAGCTGCTGCTCGCCATGCTGCATGCTGATTATGCTCATTAATGTGATTCAAAACATCATTTAATTTGGTGACACGCCGAATTCGAACTAAATAGAAAGTGCCATTTAATTTTATCGATAAGCCTCCAAGATCGCATTACAATTTCAAGAGGATGTGAGATTGATTGAATTGAGCCAAGACATGCTCGGCATGACATGGTAGCGTTTGTTTGAAGTTTGAGCGTCACGCATACCAAAGGGGCCATTTTTCGCATGGGTATGCATTTTGTGACACTGAGCAATTGCACAGTTCATTGGTTCGTCACGTATTTTCTTGCTTTGCTTGTCAGCTTCACAGGGAATTCGTCTCGTTGTTACCTCTCGCTTCGTGCCAAGGTTATGGTGATTAATACCTGAGCGTGTAGAAGGCGAGAGAAGCATGGAAGAATGTGCGTGTCAAATTTTTGCGAGTGAAAGATTGTTGATTCTTCAACTCTCCTCTTTCTAGCTGCTTCTTCATCTGGTTTGGCTTGTTCATGATGAAATATGCCTGAGAGAAGAATTTTCACTTACTTTTTTGGTACGCATCTCATTCACTTGGGTTGTAAAATTTGTCACTCATCCCTTCACACAGCGCAGGCAGAACATGTATTCCGTGTTACTTTGTGTGACTACGTAAATGCTTGTTAACTTCTTGTCAACCAATCCGGCCAAGTTAAGAACCTTTGCAAAAAAGAGCTACGATCTATGCGATAGTTTATGGAGGCTATATGTCGTTACCTGCTTAACTTGTTGACTTCCACGAACACCGGGCGCACTGCAGCCGCTCGGAGGACCTGATTTATTTATTTGTTTAAAAAGTTGATTATACTTTTATGCTAGTTGGAAAACATATAAAGTGGTTATTTGGTAAGCTCGCGTCGTATTTACTTTACGTCTTCGCAAAGCTCGGTCGCGAAGCCACCGCATTCTCATTCCCGTCTTTCTTGCTGCACCCAATTACTAGGCAATGAACTGCTGAACAGCAGAGGTAAAATAAAACGGACAACTTGAGTCCCTATTCATCAGCCAGACTCGCGAAAAGTTTAATGTTCATCACGGCGGATTTTTACAAAGAAAAAGTTTTACTGTAGTCATTATTGGCAGCCAGTCAAAAGACAAGGGATCAACCATGAACCCAGAGAGCAGTAAACAAATCTGAAACTTTTTCACACAAAACTCGCAATCGAACAGAATTCCCTGTCTTTTCCTACTTTCTTTAAACTGAACCGATGATGGGCAGAAAACCATCATTTCTTCATAATCGTGTTCAATGTGCTAGCTAGAAGATACAGTTGTTGGATACAATCGCTAGAATCAATGCGACTCTGTTCATTCCGAACTTTCGAACCGAACCCAAACACAATGAAATACCACGTTTTAAGTTTATGTTCAGTCTAACTTGCAAAACGTACCATGTTCCCGCCCGAATGACATTTCTCATTTATATGGTTCCAGCAGGGTCGGCACCAGCGGAAACATGAGTCATTGCAAGTGGAGCAAGATTAAAAACTCTCATAACTGACACTTGAGTATCGTCGCCCACTCATTTACGCTATGTCAATTATTGGAGTACGACCCTGGAGGTCCACAATTAAAAGTAGTTGTGCCCACTGAAGAAGCATAACTCAAGTGATATTAATTATCTGCCTCACAGAAGAGGCGCGAAGCTGAGCTGTGCTGAAGTGCATTTCCCATCCATTCATTCGTTTACTATGAAAATACGTTATTGCGAATTCTTGAAAGAGAAAATGCATTAAAATAGATATGGAGAGATTTAATAATAAAAGAAAACTTTTGCATACACCCTCTTCGGTGTTCATAGCTATTGCATCGCTCGTGCTTGATGAGAACCCTCCACTTCACAGCCATATTGCGCTGCTGCTGCTGAATGGTAAAGAGAGATTTAACTATGCAATTTGCACACAATTTTATACTTGTTCGAGCCGCTGTTGAGTTTCTCTTTAGGATCGTGCAGCATTTGTTTTCTGAGTTAGTAACTCCCATTCAGCTTCAGCTGCACTTTCGAATGCAGATTTGAGATTTAATATACTAGAAACCTAAGAATAATGTTGCATTGCACCAAAATACTCGCTCATTGGTCACAATTAGGCTTCGAGATTTTGGACTTATTCTTACTATGATAGGTAAATCTGTGCTAAATTAAAATTGTGCTTCTTAAGCCTGATATGGAAGCGGATTTAATTAATAATTGATTAAATAATTAAGTTTCAAGAATGAAATTGCTTCACTGCTTCTAAAATTCTCGGAACTGCAATTTTAATTTGTGTTTGTGGGCTGCCAGCTGCAGCCAAAGTCGAGGCTGTGGCTATGATTCATTGGCTGCTTATTTCGTAGGGCGTAAAGCGGTGCAGTGAATCATTAACTGGTTGCGGTTATCTTTGCATATACTTGAATGTTTTTCTATTGCTGGCTGCTCTTTCATACCTGTATCCTGTGTATCTTTAAGGCTAAGACGTAAATAGACTTGTTTATAGACACGCGTTCCTAGAAGCGGTCTGTCTGTGAGTCAGTTGTTGTTTTCAACCACAATTACTATACGGCCTTATGTCCATTGGCGCTGGTCGCTGCTGCTAGCAGGAATCTTAATTTGCGTCACTGCATAACCGTCTTATCTTAACGCAAGTATAGATAAAGGTTCAATTATAATGACGTTCGTTCGCGCAATGACAATAGCTTACTGTCACTTGTGCACAACCTTTAGTGTCGTTGTCTAACCACGTTGATCTGTTGAATTAAGCCGCTTAATTAGTCTTCGCCTGGGAAATTCGATCAATCAATTGAAATTGAAGTCTGAGTTCGTGCGACACATCAATCATTCGCGCTTATTGGCCGTTAAATAAATAACTCGTGGCCGGTATGTTTATGCTTGTTTTATGCCTGAGTCAATGAAATTCGACGAGTTCCTCCATAACGTGAAACATACGGTGAGGAGCTTTAAATTTCTTTGTCTGCACATGCAAAATAAATTCAAGTTTTTATTTATTTGGGTTGAGGTTGAAGTTTAATGTGGAATATTGACAATGAACTGAACGTTAATTTTTAATTGAATGACATGATACAAATATTAATTGGCACTTTTTAGTTTAGGCAGTTCAGAGCAGAGCAGCGATCATTTGGGCATAGTTTAATATTAATATCGCGAATACACGAGTAATTGGGTTACACACTTCAACAGCTGCGCGCTGCAGCTGAAGAGTAGAATTCATTGTAAAATCAAAGTGAGGCAAGCACAATTAGTTCGAATTACTTTCACTCATTCATTCGTGTACCGTGCCAAGGTACGCCGCGGAGAGCTGAAATCAGTTTAATCAGACGCATTGCATTGTTCAAGATGATACTCTATTCGAGTTTCCAAAAGAAGGCTTGACACTATTTCTTCAATGCTAATAATTATGGGCATTTGACGGATCCCAATCATGGAATCCTTGTTAATGTCTCGCAATTGGTCGGAGTGGAGAGAAGCGCAAAAAGAATTCACATTCAATCCACCTCTCCTGCTTGCCTTGGCCCACCGTCTCCTTTTAGCCTAAATTTCTCCAGGATGCGAAAAAGGCAGCTGCAAGAGGCAGTTTAATTACAGTTATTAAATTCAAGACTTTGAGATGTGACGAGACGACGTGCGTTCCCCGGCACCAACAGTTCCTTGTCGCCTCGCCGAATTTACGAGCTTGCGCTCATTTGATACGCAAAACGAAACTGAATATTGCAAGGCATTCTCAGATTTAAGTACTGCTAGTAAATTGAGTAAGCGTTAAATAGGGACCTTCTCAAAAACAAACGATACTTGATGCATTCATTCGCAAAAGAGAAATCTTCATGTTATTGGCCATTATTTCATAAAGTCGTTCATAAATTAATTCCTACATTATTCAGTTTATATTTCAGTAATTAGACAGTTCGGCATTGTTCTTTTGAAGCGAGTTTCGACTTTTAGCAATGAGCACCGCTTCGCTGCGCGAGTCAAGCTCGTGCTGTGTCGTAGGCCTGCAGGAACTCAAAACTTGAAGAATGACGAAATTCTAAGAGACAAGTAAAATGAATGAAAATCGCGTCCAAGTTGAACGATTAAGCACACAAGGGATGAAGAGGAAACGGAATAAGAACTTATCGCAGAATATTTGTTGCTATGCTGGGTCTGTTAACTTCTACCCAGTTCATGCTTCAGTTTTGGCTTATCTGTTTTCTCACTTTAAATTCTTCAGGCTGCTTCGAGTGAAAAGATTAGGCAGGACTTGTTTCATGCTCATGTCCGCCCTGTGCTCGCATGGACTATAACAAGGCAAGATGAAGATGCTCGCATCTTTTAATTTCAAACTCGTACTTCGTTCTTACAGCTTCTTCTTCACTGTTGACATTTCGTTATGTATGGTGTAGATCCGTTCAGCAGAGTTCTGAACATTAATCAGTATTTCAGCCCAGCAAAATGTATGGGTTTATGTTTTTCTAATTTGTGCTTCAGATTAATAAATTACTCTTAGATATACTATAGAAGTTACAAAGAATTTCTTGGGAGGGAAACTGAATGTGTAGGCTGTCTAGCTGACCTTCGTCCTCTGGTCGGAGTTAATGTGGACGATCGTATTTGCAGGCAAAGGCAAAGCCACTAATCCAATGCGTAGGTACATTTAATATGTTTCGTGCTATAAACGTTAACGGGACTGACGGTTGTGCATGTTTATTTAAGTATTTCTCAATCAATTACGCTCCTGTATTCTGTCGAATGTACACGAATTTCTAATTTTGGTAGCATAGTTTAGGGCAGACAGCGCACGCACGCCTTTTATGACGCTTTTTATTGCTTCTTTTTCGACGATTTACTTTAATTTCACGCAGTTAGTAAAATAAGCTTCACAATGCAATGGGTGCTAACTGAACTCCCTCGAATAGAAAGCAGGTTCGTCGATCGCATCTCATCACTAAATTGTGATGATTTTAGCAAGCCCTCTTTGGAAACAGATTTAGGTACATCTTTTGCCGAAACGACAAATGCAATCGAAAAATCGTGAAAATTGAAAGTTAGCAAAAACAAAATATTTTTACTGCAAGTGAAAAAATTTCCCCTTAAGCTAAAGAATTTTCGTGTAGGAAAGAAACGGATTGACGCTAGTCAAAGAATTTGGGTGAAGAATTTTCATAAGCTCGCGACAAAGTCGCGTCTGCCATTGTTGCAGTGAAGATACGCGAAATTTGCGACTCTACTGCTCATTGAAAGCTTACGCACAGCTTTTCTAAAAATAAATCCATTGGTACGTCACTCCTTCATTAAAATCTTATAAACTGCATGCCTCCCTTGCTTATAGCTGTTCAATTCTCAGAATCTTTGAAGTAATGAGTTTGGTGGAACTTTGTAACCCGATGCGGTGCTACTCTGCGTTTGCATTTCGCAACACTTAAAGCTAATATATGACATGCTGGATTAATATTAACTGAGCTAATCTTGAAATCGTTGGAGTACCGAAGCAGACGCAGGTTCATAAATACAGAAAAGTAGCAGACCTGTCAATGTCCTTAATCGATAACTATCTGAATATGCATCTCTCCAGAAACCAGAGAACTGACAGACCTCATCTTCAAGCTTGGATATCGTGAGGGCCTACAAAGCCTGAAACTGTTTAGGAGCACAGAAAAGTGCGTGTATGGTACGAACGAAAAAATTTACGTGTGAAATAAAGTTATTTACATATGCAGTTAATACACAGCTTTGTGCCTGCCGGTTTCTCTGTATACCAAGTCGCCAGGTTTTTGACCTTTTTCGTCCTTCTAATCGCTTTAATTTCCCATAATAACTTCACCCCGGCTCTGCGTTGCACAAATTAGCGTGAATGGCCATCAGAAATGTGCGGAATACAATTACAACTATTTTACGACGAGACCGATGTGGACTCAATTCGAGGAATGCTTGGCTATCAATTTCGTTAGAATCGACGGTTGGCTTTGGCGAGTTTTGAATAAAGCGCAGCCCAAATAAATATATTTCGCACTTAGGCGTCAGAATTCGTTCTTTGAAAGTAGAAATTCAAGTCTCATATATTTAAGTTTGACAACTCGAACAATGAGCATTCTCATTTACTGATGGAGGTTGATATTATTAATTACTTTCCGCTTTGATGATCATAATTGCATTCATTTATAGTGGACACGGCACGACACACGAGTATATCGCAATTTAGGGCGACTCGGGCTCATTGTGAATCCTAGATGATAGGAACCTCGTGATCTCATGAAAAGTTAGAAGCCCGACGATTTATGTCGTCCTCATAATTTCCGAGGATCGGAATCCTTTACTTCAAGGTCTATTTAACGCATACAATTGACTGCTGTTAGTTTGTATAAACTTGTGACGAGGTGTTAACAAGAAGCATTTGTCCTTTATGCATGACATGAACGTGAAGCGAGGCATTGCGTTGCTTTTTGCGTTGCAGGAAATGCACGAGTGAGATTTTTGATGAGCGCGCAGTCTGCATGAAGGAAAATGAATGGAATTTCGTTGTATTAATATTTCGCAAGATAATTTTATACGTGAAGTAGCCTGAGTTTGTTTATCGTTATAAATGAGCGAGATTTCATTGCATTGCCGCGCTGCTGCTGTTCATTCGCAGATATGAAAATACGAGGCTTCTTTGAACATAGCCGAGGTTGGAGAAATTACTACGCTTGGTACAGCATGGGAAATCTTACGCACGTACAGGAAGAAAACTATCGCTCAATTGCATTACAATGTTTACATTTTTTTTTATAATTTTAATACAAGAATATAATCTCCACAAAAAAAGAACCATGACTAAGGAAATCGTAAAACGAGAAGCAGGCGTCGCGGTATAGAAATTCCTACAGCTTTTAGTTGGCAATTCTACCATTCAGTTGTGGGGAAGCACATTCATAAATTGCCAAAATATTGCGAAATGATAGAATTGGGGAAGGGATTACGAACCGAGGAGCAGTAAAGGCAGAATTTACGCTGAAATCTCGTTAAACTCTGTTACATCGACAGCACCTGTTCTTTCACAGATGCTGCAGCCGAAAATATTTCGCACACATGATTACAGTTGAAAAATGTGTGCCACTTTTATTATTTATGACGAATTAATGTATTAAAATTTTAGCAAATGGCTTCAGGCGAACTGCGAGGTCCAAGAAAATCGCTGACGAGGCTGTAATTTTGTGCTCGGTCTTCAAACTCTTTTCTCGAGGTGTAATTATTTCGAATGCGACGGAAAACAGTCAACAGTTTCTGGGCTGTGCCCGCATCGTATTATCGTATTTTGTTCTGTTATTGAGGAAACAGTTAACAGATTCGGTGCCTTTACGAGGTTAAGTCCATATTGAGAACAAAACTCGTAGTTAGGGTAGGGCAATAAAGCGAACCGAGTCGAAAATTGGTATGCTAAATGTTTGAGCGGCTGTGTGTGGCTGCAGGTGCAATTTGAGACCCGTTGCTGGTCGGTGGACCAAACGAGTGCCGAAGAGGAGTCTGGTCGTGTGTATAGCATGGCAATAGGCTTAGCTCGCCAACAAAGGGTTTACCAATAATAAGAATGGGATAGAGTGAGCGATCGAAAATCTGGCCTAACGGTAATTTAACTTGTGAAACTATCTATAGCGTATAAGTTTAAGAAACTCTGCTCATAAGCTCAAATTTGCAGTTAGTTCGCACTCTTGGCTGCATTACTCAAGTTGATTGTTGAGTTGGTTGCCTTCGATTGTCTCTCTTCTCCTTACAAACTGTCGCACAAAGAAGCACCAGTGCATTCTGGTTTTTTGAGATGCCGTAGCCAAAATGTTAATGTGAGTTTCCTCTAAGCCCAATATTATGTCGCTGAGTTGAGAGAGTTGTGAAGTTCTAATAGAGACGTCTCGAGTAATGCGATATAAAAGTGTCTACTTTTGTCAAGAAACGAGACGACAGGAGAGGTAAAGTGAAAAGCCCAAGGCTGGCACAAAAAGCGGAACGGTGTTGTCGCTCGATTGTTGATAACAATATGGGTAGAATATTGTTCTTAGGCTTTACATTGTTCTTCCATTTTACTCGTCTTTCGAGACTATTTTAAGTTATATTAGTAATTTATTGGGTCTTCAGAAATTTTTGAGATTTGAGATTTGTTGAACTCGTTCCTGAAGTGGAACTTGCTCTTGCTCCTGAGTGAAAGGATGAAAAAGACGTAGCGCTACTGGAATGCATCTGGGTAAAGGGTTAATGCTCCTGCCCAAACACACCAGAGCATTCGCCATTGAGTTTATTAAATGCGACTAATTTTGCAGACTGCAGACTGCTACAGGCACTGCATTGGGTAATCAGGCTGGAGACTTGAAGCAGCTAATTCCATTCACCTGACACCAATGAAGCGAATGCATGCAGGGATTTCCCAATAGCCGAGGCTCAACTCGGAAGCACTGTTGCAAGCGTTCTTTTAAGCCTCATTGTGCACAGGTGTTACTTACCATATTCATGCTGCAGAAACATGAAGCAGGTTCTAAAGTACGAATTTGCACTATTATCCTATGAATCTTTTGTCGCTGTGGATTTAAAATCTGCAAACGCGGATTTTGGTGCCTTCTGTGCTCCCTCATTGTTTGCATTGTAGTACGTATTTTGCAATTGCGTGTAACTCGTACCCTGTGCAAATGCAATCCATGTGACTCGCATTATTGTAATCATAAAGCGAATACTGCGCGAATTCGAGTCGACGGGCGAAAAAGAGTTTTTCAATCCATTCAACCCTTTGCGCTGCATAAAATAAATTTTTATTGTGTTTCACATCTAAAATAATATTAAGCATGCATGTAATCATTCAAAGTAAAAAAAAAGTTGTATGAGAATTCCTTTCCTCTCTCTTTCTGCCAGTGCAGGGCAGCTTCGCCGTATCATGTTGTATTAACTGTGCTGGGTATCTCGCGTATCAAACTAACCAACCCTTGAATATATTTTATACGATTATGATGATTCTTTTGAAAAGGCAAGACAGACTCTTTTTATATCATGCGGATATAGCCAGCACCATGTGAGTGTATAGCCAGACTCCTGTTAATGCACACTAACTAATAAATAATACAAGCAGGAGAGATACGAGATAGGCTTGGCATGGCATAGCATAGCTAAGGGTGAGTGAACCAAGAGGACGAAAGAGAGAAGTTGTTCTCTCCAAATCCAAATCTTCGTATTCCAATAAACTTGTATGCATACGCCTTGCTGTACTTCAACTCTTTGGATTTGTATATACAATAATCAGCATCCCTAAAAAATCTCATGCGATGCAATGCAACCAAGCACACGCATCCCAGAAGAATTCTGTTATATACTCAGCGACTCGACTCATTACAGGTTTATGCAGATACCAACACAGCACAGCTAACTAAAAGCTACAGCTAAATACGAACTGGTGTGATGGTATTGTAGCTCACAGCATACTGATTCATTGGTACAATAATGCAGGGCTTGACTTTCGTTGGGAGGTCTCTGTTTCCACTCCGCTTCGAGAAGTAACACACGAGTACGAGAAGAAAATAGTTGAGACTGTTTGAGACACGTACGTAGGCTGGTTAGTTGCATTCTAAGCTCAAGCCTTCACATTTTTTTGGTTTGTCGTTTGTTTATGGTTTGCCGAATTAAAACCCCTTTCTGCATCCGAGTGCAGTCTGTCTGTGAGCTCCTGATACCATCTCGCACGTAGCGCATACCTGCTCCTGGAATAGGAAATGACAATTCAACAAGTGTGAAGCAAGTGATTCGCCTTGGAAAGCACGCAGTGGCAATATTGTGATTCTGAGATTGTGACGAAAGAAATTGTGCCTTGTACTTTTGGCCTGTTAGTTGTGTATGGAACGGAACAAAGAGATTTCGGATCGACGATAAAAAGTGTCAGCATTTGTATACATCTGAAAAGTGTTATCAGTTCGCCACTCGAAAACACCAGACACGATAATGTGGAGCGCATGTTCGAATGAAAGCGACACAAATAGAAAGTCTTACATTTCTGACGCGTCGAATGCCTGCGGACTCGTGAATGGTTAAATAAATTGGGAATTTGGGGAATCAGAAGGCATTTGAAGTCTGTGATTGTGAATTAAGAAGTCCGCCTTCACTCGTGATACAATTCCGGATTCTGTTTACGAAATTCAAAATTTATTTATAATTCCAATCCAAATCCACATCAATAGGTAACAAAAGTCTTTTGATTCTCGCCCTCGTCGTAAATTCTATACCTTGGATTCTTGGAAATTAGCAATGAAGGTAATTCAGGGATTATATCAAAGACGGACTGCGTATTCAAGAAAGTAAAATCTTTCAAGATTCAAATGTACGGTGACTTTGGGTTTTCCCAATACAGGCGAGGCACAACGTGCAGTGCACACGAGGCATTTTCCATGCAGCGAGTATTCAGTATTTGCTTTGAGATTAAGATGGAATGCGTTTGAGGGTACCTGGACCTCAAAGGTCATGCTCAGATTTAATCGAGCGGTGGTACCTTTTGTTTTGCGCCTCGACTATTTAACGTGCACATTATGATTAAATAATGCAACAATTTTCATTTTCATAATTTGGCCTTTGTTTCATTCACCCTTTACCTGCGTGATTTACGTGACCCTGTAAATGTCTGCGGCCGCTGCTGTTGCTCTGTTATGCACTGCACACGAGTAACAATGAGCATATGCGTCTCGGGCTCGTGAGAGAGAGGTGAAAGGATTATTAATTGAAATGTTCAGATGTTTCGTGCATTATTCACACTCATATGCATAAATTGTTTTATAAATAGGAATAATAAGTATGCGTAAAGACAAAATAATTTCATAATGCAAGGGATAAAGTGGGATCGGACTTGAGTTTGATGACAGAAATATTTTGAGCTTCACCACTAATTTATTAGGTGATTATCCGTTCATTTATCGGATGCTTTGCAAAACAACCGCGCGCAATGGTACAAAGTGTGCAGTCTGACAAATATGCCGAGCCAGTAAAGTACGAGTAAGTTAGGGTTTTGTATGGTAAACTTGAACCTCTTCGTCGGCAAAGTGATGTATTAGGTTCCAAGGCGCACACATCATCTCACGCTTGCTTATATCCACACGTGTTGCTCGGTGTGCTGTTTTGATGCTCTTTTCGAGTTTCTAAAACTCAGACACCGCGGAAGAAAGCCAAACATATTTTTTCAAATGTGATGTGTTTTTCAGACGTTGAGTATTCATACGGCGGCACGTTCCCAGCCTCCTTTGGGTTAGCCAGCGCGTGTCTGTTTCTGACATTCGCCACCATTTGTTTCTCCTCTCCCTCTTTGCTCTTTACCAGCCGCTTTTGCACATTAAAATATTCATAAAGCACGTAAGGCATGTGCGAAACAAATAATAACATGCAAGAAAACAGAGATGAAGTATGTTGTAATGATCGAAGAAGAAATGTAATGCATGAGATTCTTTTTTCTTGGCATTGTCTTCTGACGACGGATTTGACAGATGAAGTATGCTGGCTAACCAGCGCCCCATAATTCGAAACTGGGATATAATGATATGATTCTAAATGGGTGTCGGGATGAGCTGTGCGATTACCATTATTATTAGTGTTACGATTCTGCCATAAATAAAAAGTGAGTCAGCCAGCACAATGTACACAGCTTGAGCTCGGAGTCATGGTCCAATTTCGTTGGCAGACAAAACTAGGTAAAAAGCATCCTCGAAGTTCATTAAAACACAGGCTGAGTTCATGGTGCGGAGAGACAATATTCAGCCTAGACACTCCGCTAGACGTGCGACATTCCAAAATTATAAAAATACATCCGAGCGCAGGTTCCGGTTTGTCGGCGTTTATGTGACATTATGTGAATGGTTGCTGGAGGTTTAATTATGGCCAATACCATAAAATTAGAGAGTAATGATTTGAGGGAACAGAATTTAAGTAAAAGTGCATGGGCAAAATATGATAAATTATCTCGAGATCGTAAATGTCGCCCCTTGAGTTTCAGTAATTGGGGAGTTGCTTCATGTCAAAGAAAAGCGTGCGAGAAACATCGCCGAATGTCTTTCTTTTCGCTCTCAATGTTTTCGAATCAGAATTAGGTTAAAAGTTAGTCGGCCAACTTCAGTCAGTCGGGCGTCGGTAGATCCTCTTTGAATTGGAGTAAGGTTAGACTGTATCATGATACTCTCTTGTAGACGAGAAATGTTTATAGCGACAGGCGACGAGAGAGTCAGTCGGATTAACATCATCGAGAGAAGCAAGGTTTGGTCCAAAAATAAAAGCTTATATGCAATTTGCACAAGAGAGTGAAGACTTGGCTCCGTAAAATATGCCTCATGTCTGCATTACACTCGCATGACATACCAGACCTCGGTCCTCGATCATTACGTGAGGACAATGACGAATGCTGCTTATCTGCGCTTGTACCATGCTACACGAAAGGGTTCAATTAGAGGTTAATTACTTGCTATGCAACCGTGATATCCAAGGTTAACGAAGCTAAATGGAAATACCAAAAGCTAATCACGGTGACATTCCGACTGTTCCATTGCTGTTGTAAACATCGCTGCGACAGAGACAGAGCGTCAAAGCCTTTGCCTTTGGCTTTGACGGTTTCGGCTTCGGCAAGGGTTTAGTCGTTTGAAAGTGCCTCCTGATATTATGATATTGCCTGTCTTAATTGAAAATGAAATTATTACAAAGGCCCTTGGTCATTGGGGCAGATAAGGACCTGGTCACATTTGTGCGTTATTGTCCCCGAGGGATAAGGAGCTCTTTCCTTTATCTGTGTGACTGCAGAGCAGTAAAGTACAGTATGCCTTTAAGGCGGATATCCAAAAACGAACTGCACGGCATAGCAAGGCACGATACAGGATTTCATGCATTAACAATGCATACTCGATTTGTTTACTGAAGATCAAGTTTCATAAGGCACACCAATGCGATGAAAGACTTGTTTGGAACTGCCTTCGAGATCTTTGTAGTTGGGTGTGCGGGGCTTGTTCAGTTCTTTGTTCATTAAGAGAGTAGTGTGAGGATAAGGATACGGATAATTAACCTTAAATGCACCCAGAGGTCTTAAATATAAACAGGATTTCAACAAGACGGATTGTATGACAAATTTGGAGGTTGGACAGCCTGCGCCAGCGAGAATAAATGGAAAAACGAAATGTGCAGTAGCCTCACATTTTAAGACACTTTTTATTACTTTCGTCTTTTGGGTTACGTAACTTTGTCTACATTCTGTGCAAAGAATTTCTAACAATTCAAGGAAATTACGACTTGACTTTTGTCCAATCAGATACGTCCTCGAACAGTTTGTCCGCGTATTGTTTACATTCAGGATGTTCCGTGTCTGTGTTATCTTCTCGAAATGCGTAGGCACGTGGAAGTCCCGGGTTCTCGTTCGGGTCGGAATGACAAAGCGGCAAACTTATTCAATGTCGCGTTAACGACTTTGATTTCCTGTTTGAGATTCATGAACAAGAAGTCACCCGGGAATTGGTTGAAAAGCATGCAAGCAGACGGCTGTATTAAAGAAGTTCAAGAGCATTGCTGCAGCTATTTAAATATACAACAGAATGACATTAATTGATCGGAATCAAAAAGACCTTGTTTTAGACTTCTGGCTCACGAGTATCCCACTTCGATTCATCGTGCTATGTTATGTGTTGTACTTGCGTCATGTGATAATTGTAATTGTTAAATGGAAAATTTCTAAATAAAACATGAGTCATGTTATTAGCATGCGAGCGGTTAAGAGATTAAGGGAGTCAAAATTCATAAGTGCTGAGATAAATTGAAAACTGGAGATCATGCTGTTCACTGCGTTCAAACGTCCAACTTGTTTGAATGAGGCGTAATGCTCATTTCATTTTCAGCAGCTGAGCAAATGATTTGAAATTAGAATGCAGATCCAAATGTATGTCGATGGGCTGCGTGGTTGCATGGAAGCATGGATTCATTTCTCTTTCAGAGTGAAAGGCACAAGAAATTTCAAGTCCCAGCTTAATCCTCAAAATTAGAAGCTGGACATGTCTCCGTCTATTTTCTGAGCATACTTGAATGTCGTTGTCATTTGTTCCAATAATCATGGCAGGAATGAGAAATGACTAGAATTTAGGCTCGTGAATTTATCATTATAATGATCACACGTAATTGAGAATAGATGAGTGCGCAAGGGCTCAATTGTGCATCAAGTGAGGTAGTATCTTACTTTCTAAATATCACGTTAGAGTGTTAGGGAGATGGGCGCCTGAATCAAATTCAAAGATTTAACTAATTCAAATGTGCGTCGTGAATTTTGAAACCTCTCTAGATCTCTTCGTCTTTGGACCTTAGTAATTGGTTCTGGTGAAAAGGAGACTAATTTTCCATTCTTAATTTGTGTCATTGCGATAATTTATGATATCATCATGTTGCGCTCAAACTAAATTCGAAACAGAATCCTGAGGCGTGATCTCAAATGCCTGTATTTTTAAAGATAAACAACTTTATTGCAGTTCTGAGAAATTTCAAAGCACTGACAAGGATTCGATGTACAAAGGTCGTGCATCAATGAATTGTAGATAATACTGATGACCAATATTGGGCTAGATCGTGTTCTTAATTTGCTACAGTACGGCCTCTCGAATATGATAAAAATTCTTTTAATCTGAGCTGAGCTTTGCTATTAACATTAACGCATTCTTAAACACTTGGTTCAGGTAAAGTCTTTACGCGGAACTCCGCATTATATAATTATTATTATGAGGAACTAATGATCGATAATTAATGATTACTTTACTGCAGCAGACTTTGAGCCAATCATTTATGCAAATAATAAAAGTTCAATTCATAATTGAGATTTTAACTTTCACTTCTTCAGATTCAATCCAAATAATAAAACTAAAGAATTACTTGCGATAGGAGTGAGGAATGACAATTGCAACTTGAGTCACTGAAGTTGATTTTGCTAAATACCGTCGTATAATGGAATCCACCACGTAATTTTTAAAAATTACCAGTTCGTTAATACTTGAATTTTGATCAGTTTGGTAGCATTCATTGAACAAACCGACTACTGCGCGGGTCTAGGTGGTACAAAAGTCAAGAGGTACATTCCTTCACTAGAATGCCGTCATTGTGCTGCTCTGCTTTTGTCTCAGCGACATTGTCGACTGTAATTGCTGCTGCTGCAAAGTTTCACTTTACCGTTCGAGTTTGAAAGAATTCCAAGTGAAAGGTGCTACAATTTGACTTGATGTCATTTCACGTTAAAGTTGATGCTGATAATGAACGCATTTAAGTTTCCATCGTTAATATGTTTCTGCGTCAAACAATGCAACATTGTATTGCCGTGACTGTTGAGAATCGAGGTAGCAAATTGAGGTTGTGAACAAATAATGCCTTTTATTGTCTCTGCATTTTATTTTGTTGTAGTGTTGCTCAATATTGTACATATTTTATGCGTATTTCCACTCAACACGCGTTAACACAACTTGTATCATAATTGACTGTTCGATGCGTCATTTTTTGAGCATGGTCTGTAGCGTAGCTGAGTAAGTTCACATTTAATTGAAATTACTGCTTGACGCTGTTCACATGGACTCTCAACGACGATTGAAGGAACTTTCGACTTCGTGTCAGAATTCCTTATCTCAGAATCTCCTCTCTTTTAGTTTCGATTCCTATCACTTCAGTCCCATATTCCATCTTGGTCGCATTTAGCATTATCTTGACTTTCTAGTGTCTATTTTGCATGATTTTTGGTGTACAAGCTTGATTCTAGACCAATTTCCGTGTGCGTATCAATGTCATCGAGCCTGGGTTTATGACTCTGCCAAAAATGTACACAATGCATGAACTTGACTCTGTACTTAAGGAGATTTGTGATGTCAAGTTTAAGAAACCCATTGCAGGCAGTCAAACGCAGACGTGTGAGGCATCATTCAGAAATTACTAGTGTAAATGGGTTGTCTAACAGAATAGCAACATCTGCAGCAGCAAGCGAGTCTTTGCGAAAGGACAATGAATTTTGAGTTGATGAATTCTATAAAGGTTGATTTGACGCGTGAGTGGCCAAGCATGTTTTATATTTTATATAAATTATTATTACCATCATGCGAGCTGCAGCCGAGTTGAGTGTATTTTTCCAACAAATAGCCTTGAGGCGCTGAGACACAGATGAAGTTGAGTATTCCCGCTAGGTACAATGTACGAATTTTATTACCATTACCACCTGAGCGCATGCTACACACTACAACGCAGCTGCATTTTGGGTTATGCGCTGCCACACTTCAAACTGCAGAGTCGAAAGGATTTAATTTTAGCTCGCGAAATTCCCGTTGCAAAAAAGAGACACGTTATAAATTGCAACAATGCATCAAACATTGCGCTTGTCTACGCTATTCTCTGCTTTTTGAGTTGTGCATGGCTCACAATTCAGCACCGATACAACCACAAAAGCAAGCTTCTGATCTGTGCTAAATACCAACCGTTGTGCGGGTCGTATCTGACAGATCATTTTCACTCCATTTTTTCATCACTCTTTGAGACTTTCGAGACAGCAGTAGCAAAATTATTGCAAAAGAGCACAGCATTTCGTAATAATAAAACGAGAATAGACATTAGCGATATATTTTAGCCATGGTGGCATTACAAGAAGAAAAGCCCAGTCAGTAACGCTTTAAAAATAATGCCGATATGATACTCGTATTATTAACGCCATTAATGCGACGCAGAACTGCAATTATAATTGTAAGTCTAAGATGGCTGTGGCTGGTGATGATGGCGATGGTGGTTTGTTGAGTGCAGTCGTTCTCGTCGTAGTAAGTAGTTTTTGGTTTGGTGTTACTCTTACTTCCGGGAATGTAATATTCGCTCTTTTCTTCGCTGCATTGTTGCGACGATGCGATACCATAAACTCAGTCTTACACACTTCGCTGTGCAGCTGTGCTTGGCTCGTGTGGCGGCTGATGCTGTTGAGATTTGAAAAGTAGGCTACTCACATAATAGAACGGAATTTACGAAAGGGGGAGTAATTTGGTTTGGGATATGAAAATGAATGAACGACGTAGTTTACTCGTGGCTGAGTTGGTTTCTCTTTGATTCTCGCACAGAATCATATGCAAAGGAATTAATTTTCCATTGCATCTTGCAGTCAGCAGCTTTCGGCCTTGTTCGATTCGTACCTTAACTTAATGGGAATAGTAATTGTCGAAGGCTGTAAAAGTACTGAGGCTCAGGTAATACGCACTTGGTAACACTGGCTTGTCCTTAAGGCAAAACGACTAGGAAGGTTAATGCTGGTTCAGTCTCACTTGTGCAGAATGCACGGGGCATCTTGTAGCCAAAACTTTGGCTTTGGCTTCAGTCATTTAGCCTTGGGCACTGGCTGGTGTCCATCTCATCTCATTTAATGGTCAACGTCGTCGTCAAGACTTTTCACGTTAATGTGTTAATACGAAATCTGGTTTCTGTGTGCCTGCCCACCCGACAGTTCACGACATTGCATGCATGCTTCAATTTCTACTGCAAAAATGATCATCTGAAGTTGAGCAACTTCTCGTGAATTTGTTTGCCGGAATCCTGTTGAAATTCAGTTGAAAACTTGCCTTCTCTACAATGAAGCAGTGCTGAAATTGCGGTTTTCAGAATGCCATCCTGTTCGAATCTATTCAAAGATTGACGTTTTTATTGATAATGATAATTCCTTGTTCGCGTTTCAAAGATGAAGCACAATCTCAAAAGCGGCGATTCAGCAGTGCTTAAACTCTCAGAACTCAAAGTTGGTTAGGATCTCCTTGGAACTTATTACATGCAGCTTGTAAATATTATGAAAAATGAATTGCTCAACCAGAAATTTCATTCACTCTTTTCTCCAAGCTGTTCCAGCACTCTTGATTCTCATGACTTAATCAGAGTTTTGAAGGTCTGTCATGAATTGGAACTTAGCTGCTGTTCGGCAGCCAGAGTCAGAGCTAGGCAGTACTGCTGAACTAACTCACCCAGCCCTCTTATTACATCACTTCGGTACCAAGAATTCTGCAACCAAAGTCAGCAAGCAAGAACGAAGCTAATAGCTTGTTCAAGTGTTGTCAAGTTAAACAGTCAAGCAGTAATGCAGAAGGATGAATGAGAGAAATGTGTAATCATTTATAGCATTATTAGGTAGTTGACACTAGAAATTATATGTGTATGTCCTGTACATGAAAGTCTTTCATAGTATTAAGCAAGAGAAGAGAGGAAGACTCTTTTCACGCAATGGCGGACTGACTCTTGACTCGAATTACTGGTCATTACAAAACTCATAGTTGGCTTAATAATATGCTACGGACCCTAAATACATTATTTAAACGTGGTGTAAAGAGAATCTCAGCAATGACCTCGACGACATTGTACAATCAACTTTTTGTGTTTGTCATCTGACTTTTGCTCGCTCCTGGCGATACGCGTAAACGGTGTCCGATACACATTACACGCTAATAATACGAATTAAACGTGCATGCATTTGAACAACTTCATTCTGCAACATTCTGCGAACTTTACAATTGAATTTAAAATGAATTTTATATTCGGTAGCGTTTGAAGGGAGTCAATTGTTTCATGTCCTACAAACTTCACGAAAGGTCATTTCTCCTGATCGTCGCATTCAATTTGCTGTCCTTTTCCATCCCATTGACATTATGCAACCTGCATTAGAGTTTGGAAATAAATAATTAAGTTGCTCGTGCGTTCTGTTAGGACTGAAATTAACTAAAATACGAGGCAAATCAACAATCATTTCCTGTTTTTGCAGAAGTGAAGAGATTTCATTCTCTTTCCTTTCCTCCTCCACGGCCACTGTGGTGTAACTTCATCCACTGCTAGTGTGCTCTTGGAAAGACTAGTGTCTTCCACCGGATGCAGCGAATCTGCTCAAGAGCAAAGAATACACAGCACAGAATTTATCTTATATGTTAATTCAGTTCAGCTCGCCTTGGAATAATCGAACATTTTAACTGAACTTCCTCGTGAAATATTTTTTATTTATTTGATCTCACTGAGTCGTACTCAGTCGCGACATTGCGCGTTGTACATGTAAGGAAGTTATTCTTGCGTGCAGATTTGAGTTTAATTCATACTGTCATCCAACCGTTTCCCAACGCATTAAGATCACACTTTACAACCAAAGTACAGCTTGAAAATTAATTGTCAAGAACGAATTCATGAATTCTAATTCAGTATTCACATTTCATGAAATGTATCGAAATGAAGTTTATGCAAATCTGCAACGCGATGTGAGCCTCGTTTACGACGTGGTTCTCATGATCTTCCTTTTAAGGGTTGGCTATGATTTTCGAAATAATTGTCTGTCAGGGGATTTCACCAACCTACGAGACGAAACAAGTCGTAAAATCCAAAAGGCAACGTACTGAACATTTCGGATGTTATTTTAGCATGGTTTCTTCAAGTGAATTCAATTCAGTTTAAATTAATTGAACCTTACTCGGTTTTATTACCTCAGGAAACCTCTGCTCGTGCAGACAACAATGCACGAGCTCTGAAATTCGTCTCTCGTATTGGTCGTAGAACCATTAAAATATTAAAATTATACATTTGCTGCATATAATTCTGAAATTGCCCCGTCGAGTCGCTGAAGCAGAATTTATGTGGGTTCAAATTCGAAGCTCGGTACCGAGAAGAAGTTGTGCTGGTATACCACCGCGGAAGAGTTTGCAACTGTCGGAATTCTATTTTTGATTTTATTGCTAATTGTCTTTTACCATTTCGCACTGTTGCACATTGCTCTGGCCTCATTGGCTTCGTCTGTCGCCTCGTGTAGACACACGAAAAAGTTAACAAGAAATCCAAGGGTATAAAATATTACGAGAGAAGGCTCGCTGTTCAATCAAAATCCGAACCTCCTAATAAAAAGTCGATTTCTATTTTGTCCTTCACAGGCACATTACGCATAAAGATACAATCCTACAAGTTTCCACTTACTTAGTCCACGTTTACGTTTTGCCAAAAATTCCAAGTCAACTTAGAGTCGCAGAGAAACAAATCTGAATCTCAAATAGGTTTCTTTTACGGAAATTGTCCGAAAAGTCTGATAACGGGTCCTCCTGAAATCCACATTGACTGAACTTCCACGTACAACAAAATCTACCTCAGCTCACCTCTCTTCTATCTAGAATCTACCCAGAATCTTACACAGAACGATACGCAACCTTCTTCTATTTATTGCCTTAACGCTTCTTCCTTCTCGTACAAGTAAACTGCCTTCGCAAAAACTGAATCTGGAAGAGCATTTGAGCTAATTACTCACTTTTCTGTAGCTGCCAATTAATTTCATCTCAGAGTTTTCATTTTGTACTCGTCCAACAGAGTTATAGTTTCCTTCGTTTATTTTCCACTCCTAATCACATAAATGTTGAATACAATGGTATCGACAGCAGGGGAAATGAGCCCTGCGCATCCTAGTAGTCAGGAAGTGATCTACAGCCCAGTGCCACAACACAACAATACCTCATCTCCGCCGCATATGTTGTCCTGCGAGTACCATCCGGCCTATGGGCCAGCCTACGCGGGCAACGAGTGTACTTACTACGCGCCGGCTCCGGGACACGAATCCTACACGTACATGAGCCCTCAAGATGGGGCCTACGCGCCGCATCTTGTCAATATCGAATATGGTAAGTGTCGCATCGCAATTCGTAATTGGTGGAAGAACCTTTAGCCCAATCTGGAAACAGTAACCAATAATTTAATGCTCACATCAAAACTTCTGCTGCTAAATTGCAATCATAGCTTACTTTGCTTTATACTGGACACGAAACATATGCTTTCAATTTCTTTAATCGTCCCACGTTTCTTTACCTATGGTTCTCAGAATAATCACTAGAGAAGTAATGGAAAAGGTGTGCTGTCTTTTAGACAAATCAGAAATGCTCTTGGGAAATGTAAAAAGGATAAAGTTGAATTTTAACCCATTATGTGTGCAAATGCGCAAGCAAAAGAAGTGAAAGAGCTGACGTGCGTGGGAGGTAAAGCCAATGGAAGGCTGGCAAGGCAAGCAACAGGCGACCGCAGCAGCTTCCGGATAATGGCAGAGTTGTCAATACATCTTCCTTCTACAAAAGAGCAAGATAATTATCTTTCTTCAGCCTTCAGCGTCGCCAAGGAGGAGATGGGGCGTCTTTACGAAGAAAGCATAATGCGTTACAGGTTGCAAGGGTGTTCTGGAGGACGATATTGATTTTTGTGGGGGAGAAATTCGAAACTTGTAATTACTTTGAACTTCGAATGCCTCAGATTCTAGGAATTTACATGCTGCAAAAAATTGAAAGCGCAGATTCAGCATTTAACATGTATTTCAGTAGCCATGCGTGTGTAACCCACTCTCGAAAATAGCACAGGAGCATTTTGTATTTTCTGCTCAATGCAGTCTCAGTGCGTTCGTATTCCACCGTCTTGTTCTTTGTGGTCACGACTAAAAGTTAATTATGCTAGGCGAGAGTAGGTTGACATGGATTTCATATTCATATTACAGTTAGCCATTATTCTGCAGCGCGAGCGAGCGAGTGCATTTTGTGACGGTGTGTGGTAAGGCTGTTTGACGAGTGATGAAATCCACACAATGAATTGGAATGCGAAGGGATTTCAACTTGACATGGTTATTATTAATAACAATAGACAAAAATTAGAATAGAAAACCCCAGTGCGAGAGACAATGCGCCAATGCGCTGCTGCATTACGATGCAAATGCAATGTGTACGGCGACATGAATGACGTGCGTTGAATAGTCTTTGCTATGACCGTGTTTACTCTCGAGCGCCGCAGTAGTGAAATTTGCGTCCATATGCCACAGTTTTAATTTTGCGCTCCTTGGTCGAATCGATGTCTTCCTACTCCATGTATGGCCGCCTTGCTTGGCCATGCCGACGTCCACGCGCAAGTCATAAGCCAATATTGAATTTATTGTTCTTTTTATGCGGAACATGCACCGTGCACCCGCTTGCGAAAAAGTTACCACCAGCTGCAGCTGTGCCTTGGGCTGCCGATTTGTCATTGGGTTCTAGAATCATGTTCTGTTCAGCTCAAGTTGCAACGTCCGCTGTCTTCGCTTCCACTTTGAACAGATTGAGCGATTTGTCATAGCTCAGCATTCTTAAGACTTGATGGCATGCACGAAAACTTATGTGCAATTTAAATGCAGATTGCAATTACTTCATGCGTTATAAATAGTCGCACTATAAAATTCCGAACATTTGCTTTTTGCATGCCTTGCCATTCTGCTTATGCGTTGTTGTTGTTTCATTTACACGTGTGCAATATTCGTTGTATTCCGCATAAATCTTGGTGCACATGATTTAATTTCCCCCATTTTCTTGTAAAACAGGTCCAATGACGGTTCCGATGGTCTCCACGAATTCGAATCCACCGATTCCGCTGCCCATGCAAGTTCCGCAGGGCCACGTTGTCCAACAAATCGTGGATGAGAGTGGGACACTGCGCCACGTTATCGTGTCACCGCAGCCTCCGCTGATGCCCATTCCTGGCTATGTAAGCAAATATGTTTTTTTTCGCATCTCCGGCATCTCGCACCTGTACAATGAAGTTGTCACAAATATTTCCTCGTTCAAACTCTCCCGAGCATTCTGCTTTATGCATCCAAGTGTTGATGCCATGGCCAAAAACACGGCATGAGCAACAGGTTGCTGGCGCTGGCAGGCTGACATTAACCTGTGAAGCGCATCTCTTGTTTATGTTATTTATTTGCTCACCTTCCCCATTTAATTATAACTAACTGTGATAATTTGGCAACGCGTCAGGCCAGATTCATTCACATCTGAGAAGAGTCAGCAAAGATCAAGTGCGAAGTGCAAATAGCGAATGTGAATGCGAATTCAGAGTCAAGTTGTATTCACGCAGCCGTAGTCGGTGGAGGCAGATGAGTGAAGTCACAAAAAGTAGTCTTACACATACGACTTTCAAGGTAAACGCAAGTTTATTGACCTCCTGCCATTAAAACTGCTCAAAAACTCATCGCTCAGCCAGGCTAGTCTAGTTCTTCTCAATGCATTCAAGTCTGCACATTGTTCATTGTGACTGCGTGCCAGTCTCGCTTACATTTATACTTTTCATACAGGTTTTGAATTAATTCAGATTCAGAATCAGTATTAAAGTAATGGTCTTAGGAAAATTTAAATCGTGGATTTTTGGTAGAAAGAAATCATCGCACTTGTTTCATGCCCTCTGCGCGCAGTTCCTCGCTTTGTGCGTACTCAAGATTTTCCAGATTCATGAATGACATGCGTTGCATTTTCGCATGAGGATGCCTTTTCGCCAGTTGTTTTTGTGGTATTGCCAACTGGGCTGAGGACTGGAAATCGGCGTGTCACAACGCATACAGCAGCCACAGGATGTTAACACGAAATACTGAGGATACGGCGAAGGCAGTTTTGGCAAGTTCGGTGCTACAAGTCTTAAACCCTTTAATCAAAGGAACGAAATACGAAAGAAACAAAGTTGGGATGATAATGCATGTGCTTATCTTCTTGGGACTAGCATATCAGTATAGCCAGGATTCATGAAGTTAGACGCGAAAGAACTGAACTACACTGCATTGTCCAGCTTGAGAATACTCACAAACTCAAAGTTCTCGTTATAAAAGCGTAGATTCATTAACGTACTGTCGCTGTTGCTAGGTTACAAAATGAAGGCTACGTAGACTAATTCATTTATGCTAGGATTAGATAACAAAAATCAGCCAAACCACACACACGAAAGACTGAATTCATGTTTACTACTACGAAGCCCTAATTATGCTGATAAAATTGCATGCGTGTACGGTGGTACGCTCCTGCCACCGCAAATTTAAAGAGGTGCACTGAATAGCTTAGAACAGAGTTGGTTGTGTAGCATCATCTACGCGTAATGCTGGAACGTGGTTACATAAGTTCCCTGTCTATTTAACGAACCACTCAGGCTCAATAAGTTGACATTACAGCTGTTTTAATAACAAACACACTGTTTTAAAAAATTTTTAAAACCATTTCGTTAGTTAGTCTCAAGAAATTACAGCCAAAATCACATGATGGAGGAGAGTACAGAGAATGTGCTGAAGTTCGTCGCGTTTGGCTGCGAGGAGGTTATTTGTGACAATTTTCCGTGCTTACTTGAACATCTGGTAAATTGTTTGGCATATGTATTCTAATTTCTGCTTGACGTTGCAGGGTCCTGGTGGTTCACAAAATCAACCGTATTATGGCGGTGGTTACTCTGGAGGACCGTTCACTCCAATTCCATGTGGAACTCACTCGACACATTCTGGACCTCCGACTCCTCCGAACGGAGTTGGCGCTAGTGGATACCATATGCCAGCTCACAAGGACGAACGAGCTCAACGACAATTCGTAAAGCTTCGACGAAAGTATGAACAAACTCGTCGCGACCGTGAAACAGCCTCGTTTCAAAATCATTACCATCAAAATGGATCGTACAAACGCGGAGGTATGATAAGGGCGGTTGAGCGCCCTGAGTTTGTCCAGAGGTCCATGTAATTACATTTGCGAATCTTACAGATCACGTGCTGGATGGTACTTTTAACAACAATAACAACAACACCCGGCGACCCACGACAAATGGATCAGCTAAGACGATCAATGGTGGACTGGAGGAAGAAGGAAGCGTTGGGAGCACAGGGAGTGTCGGTAGCACTGGAACTCAAGACGAAGAGGAAGAGCATCGAATCTTGCAACAGACTGAAATGCTGTCGACACTTATCTCGCCTGTTGTAAGTTGACATTTTCTATTCAATTTTTGATTTCATGAATACAAATTATAATAGTTTTACCTAATCATTCAATCCCTGTGCAGATTTCTGAAGTGACTGCGCGAAGTGCCTTTATAAAATGGAGTCACCCCGATCGATTTACTGAGACTGGAGATAACAAATTTCCTGACCTGGATGTTTCTGATGCTGAGTTCAGATACGAAGTTTTTATTAGTGACCGTACTCGTGGGGATCGATTCAAGTCGATATTCTTGGGGACCGCTTTGTCATGCAAAGTAAAAGATTTGAAACCTGGTACACTCTACGCTCTTCAATGTAAGTTCCCTTTGCCAGGCTTCGAATTTAGAAGTTAGGAATCGGCTTTAGTAAACCATGAACTCGCCATTTCCAGATTGTGCAATGCTAAATGACGTGAAGGGAAATGTAAGCGCACCGACCACTTTTACTACCACTGCTGCTGAGCCGGATGCACCCGCAAGTCCCAAGGCGCTGAGTCGTTACAGGACTTCAATTTCGTTCAAGTGGGGCCCGCCAGTCAATGACAATGGTTCTAAAATTACTGCTTATTTACTGGAGTACGACGAAGGCAAAGGTGGCAGTCATTTCGTGGAGGTCTATCGTGGAAAGAACAAAACGTTCACTGTTCCAAAATTGCAACCTGCTTTCTCTTATCAATTTCGACTCGCTGTAAGTTTCTATTTCTGACGACAAAATCGGTTGTTTCCTTTTTATCGATGGCTAAATTTAATTTGTGTACATTTTAGGCCATTAATCAATGTGGTCAAAGGTAAGTTTAAATGCAAGATTAATGAGGCATTTCGTAAAGCCACGTCTTACCTCTTATTTATCCCGTGTCCACAGCCGTTACAGTCCGGTGACAACCGTGATGACAACTGGAAGCCCACCTTCCCAGCCGTTGCCACCAATTCCGGCTGAAATGTAAGCTATTATCATTAAATGCTTCGTTCACATTCTACTTCACACGGACTGCAATTTAATAGTAACTTTCTCTAGTGGTGTAACATTCTTAACTCTCGAATGGAGGTCACGACCAACTGACGACCAGTACTCGTTGCATATGGAGGATCCAACCACCGGGCATGGCTTTCTTTGTGTGTACAATGGTAGTGCACCGCACTACACCGCCGTGGGCTTGAAGGGGAATACTCCCTACCGTTTCCGTGTCAAGGTTAGTGTAGTAGCGCGCAGTCCGGATAGAAAATGATCACACAATTGTAATTTTATTCCATTGTCCGATGCACAGGCTCAGAATGAAGAAGGACATTCCAAATATTCTGACGAAGTTGTGATTCAAACATTACCTGGTCAGTTCATTCGTTTATTATCCTGTCTATTCCAATATTTAGTTGAAAGCGTTTATTCCAGCTCATTTGACAAGAATATTCATTGTACATTGCAGATCGACCAGCGCAACCACGAAAGCCAATCTTGAAAGGGCGTATACATTCATCTTGCTTCAAGATCAGGTGGGAGCCTCCGAACGATGACGGAGTTCCGATTAACGCGTACTCCCTGGAGATTGACCAAGGAAATGGACGATTCGAGGAAATCTACCGTGGTCCAGAACACGAGTTTTTGGTTGACAACTTGAACCCTGGGCAGTCCTACCCACTTCGCGTTAGAGGTAAATTCAGAGTTATTCAGATTTTCTTAAGTGATTAACGTTCCATTTACTACCGGCATTTCCTCTCTGAATTTTAGCTATTGGAGTAGGAGGCCACAGTGATCCGAGTGAGCCGTGCGTTATTACGACGGAGCCGGTATGTCCAGGAAAATGCTACATTCCTCAGGTTGTTGGAAAGCCGAAGTCGAACTCCGTCCACCTTAAATGGAGCCCGCCAGGTTTGTTAAGTTCTGTAGCAATGAACTATTGAACATTGCGCTTGTTTCATCTTGTAACTCGATGTCATTAGATTGGGACGGAGGTTCTCCAATCAACCAGTATGAAGTCGGGTGCACCACACCAGACAATCAAACGCAAGAAGCTTACCGAGGAAAAGAGACTTACTGCTTTGTGAACCGTCTTCTTCCTGGTAGATCGTATGTATTTCAAATTCGTGCTTACAACCGCATTGGTGCTGGACCATGGTCTGAACCCCTGGAGCTAATTAGTGGAGCCGGTAAGTCATTTTGTGAGGTGGCTTCACCTGCCTTTACATTTTGACGATACAAAACTTAATCGTTCGTTTTTGATGCAGGGCAACCTGATACTCCGTTACCACCCAAAGTCTGCAACAAATCGTCGCACAGTCTCTTCATTTCATGGACTGAACCACTGAATAACGGATCTGCCATAACGGAATATCGAGTGCAAATGGCGACCTTGTTCATACCTGTGCGTCCACAATCACCACCACTACCTATCGCTTTGGAGGAGGTTGAGGGAGAAAAGAAAGAAGGTGACGGAGAACAGGTGACCGATTCTGCCGTAGCCGGGGACGTCGACACTACTGACAGCCAATCACCCGCTGAGGTTCCCGTAGCTCAGAAGTCTGTTGCTGACGAGGAGGCAACTCTGACCAGCTTCTCCCAAGTCTTCGTTGGTGCTGCGCTTTCATGTGAAGTCAAGGGCCTCCAACCTGCAACAACTTACCTCTTTCGTGTTCAGGTATTTGTTGGCATTTGACTGCCGTTGAGCACTGCATTAATCTGTATTACCTCTGCAGGCTGGGAACCTTGCTGGTCTCAGTGAGTGGTCGCAAGTAACCACCCATCAAATGCCAGCTTCATCTCCTTCTGCCGTAACAAATGTGGAGGGCGTCGCTTCGGCGTCATCGATAGCACTCAGCTGGGATTGCCCTGCCTCCAATGGATCAGCGATAATTCACTTCAATATAACGATGGGGGAAACAATCATGATTTCCGAGTCCAACTCATTCCTAATTGAAAATCTGATGCCTGATACTCAATACAAGTAAGTTCAGGGAAAACATTGGACTTATGGATTGGAATGAACTACGGAAGCTAATTGTTCACTTGAAATTCAGGATTCGCGTTCAAGCGGTGAATGGCATTGGCCCGGGACCTTTCTCTGCTGCTGTGAAAGTACTGACGAAATCGCTTCCCCCACAACCTCCTAGACTGGAACTGGTTTCCTCAGCTCATTCCTGGATGAAGTTGAAATGGACCGAAACAAGTCATAAGAATATTGAGTACATCGTGCAGATGATCAATCCGTACCACGATGAGTACGCTTTTACAGAAGCAATTTCTCGCTAATAGCACCAGTTTTTTTCTAAGGCAGTCATATATCTTGCAGATTCCAAGTTGTGTATCGTGGATCAACACCAAACTGCAAAATTTCACGGCTGACTGAAGACACGGAGTACCAATATAGAATTTGCGCATTGAATACCGCTGGTCAAGGACCCTTTTCTGACATGTGCAGATTCCGAACTCTCAAGGCTCCACCTCCTCAAGTTAAAGGTGGGAGCCGATACTAAACAAGTACTACCACATCTGCGAAAGTGATATTTAATTAACTCTTCCATGCACTCAATACGCAGGTCTGAAATCCACGCTTCTCAAAGAAATTGCCATTGCTCGATTCGAATGGACAGAACTGAGCGTTCCGCATGAAGTTACCTACCAGTTTCAAGTCGCGAAGAAGAAGGATCAAGAATTCAAAACGGTACGTATCCGAGAATTATATTTAAAATGCTCAAGAGTACACTTGACTTGATGTTGACTTTGGTTTGTGTTGAAAAGATGTATCGTGGCGAAGCCCGAAAATATGATCTGAAGATTGAGGACCTGGAGGCCGGAATTGAATACACCTCCCGTGTTTGTGCGATCCGCCCTTGCGAAGAAGGAGCTTCCTTGGTTGGGCCGTACTCGAATCTTGTGAACATCCGCATTCCATTGGAGAAAGTAGAAGAATCTCCTTCTGTCAACGCTGTACCAACCTCTTCTTTCAGATCTACTCTCGCAAGAACTGCTCAAGTAAGTGCAACTGTCACCGTTTTGCTGTTTTTGAAGTAACTGTTACTGACACTGTAATTTTGTTTTAGGCACTGGAAGCCAAGTTATATAGCATAAGCTATGAGAGTCGTGTTGGGATCGCGGCCGTACTCACCTTGATTGCAATTGCGCTTGTAGTTTCTTTGATTACTCATCAAGTCGTATCGTGAAGCTGAAGGAGCACCTACTGACTACTGACATTCGGAACTAAAAGATGGGAAATACAAGATTTTAAACATACGGCAAGGAGGCCGCTCTTTGGTACTTCAGTACCTTGACTATTGACTTGGTAAAAATTTATTATGAAAAAGATTGAAAGTAACTGCGAAACCACAAAATTAGTTTATTGGAGGATATTTTTCTCATTTAAAAACTAACGTTTTAAAGTGTATTTGTGATACGGCTATCATACATGCTGTTTGTGCCTGTTTTATGTTTTTTCCTGATCATGTCGTGCGCAAAGGGCCTACTGATTAATTACACAAAAGCTTAAAAAAAGAAAAAATGGAAAATCTAAAAAAAGCATGCAATTATATTGAAACTTATACTTATTCAATATAATCGAAAACCAGACGGTTTGCGACAGGAAGTGATTCAGAGTAGTGCTTTTCTTTAATGCTAGTTCGGCTTCAAATGTTTCGAAGATTGGAGACAGATGGGAAAGTCTTGAAGAGCTTTAAAGAATCTAATGTTAATTTACTTGCGTAAGCAGCAATGTACTAGATCATTGTCGTAATCTACAAAACAGTATAATCATTACTTACACGAATCGTGTTTAGTTGGTACACAAATCTTATTTTTAGTTTCAGCAGAAACTTAATTTAATGCGATAAGGATTATTGTATTGTTAGTCTACTTTTGCTGCAATATTATGGTTTTGTCATATTCCTCTGATGTTAATCATTTTACTGCTGCTACTGGGTATCGCCGAAGCATGTAATTTATCTGTGATGAATCTGCTGCGGAGGACGCGCATAGCAAATCGCTTTCGAGAAACTGTTCAGCGAAATACCCTAGCGCCTAGAACATACACAATCGCAATTTTCAAGGTCGATGTTGTCCATAATTAGTTCGCAAGCATGACAATTTATTAATTTTTTAAACGAAGCAGAGTATATTATTGCGAAAGTATTTAATTACAATTTATTATAATTTACATCTACTCGTACTGTAAGTGTCACTAGATTACGATACAACTTTACTTTACTGTAAGATTCAGTTTATTATTTAAATACGTGAACAATGAAATAAGAATGATCTTGTGTAAACAATCATAATAAAAATGCAAGGAAACCGTTTTCGTTTCTCTCAATCAAAATCTCAGAGTTTAATGATTAGCTAAAAGCTAATTTAATAGAAATTAATTCTGACAACTTGCAATTCATTTCACTGCCGCTGCATTTCTCTGGAAAGTGAGACAAAGTGGGCGTCTCAAAAACCGGCACACGAGACTTCAAATTCCATGCATTGAAAATTGCAGGTTGCTGAATAGCTTGCGTTGTTGCGTTCAAAATAAACGCTTGTGTCCGAAAGGTTCCTAGGAGTCGAATCGACAACAATGGAAAATAATTTGACGGAGGAGAGTGTTGAAGGATATGAAAATTTCAAGGCTCGAATAAGCGAATTAGAAAAGCAGAAGCCGCAGCCAAGAGTGTTTGTGCTTTTTACTGGAAGCGATGGAGCAGATGGAAAAAGTTGGTGTCCGGACTGCAACGATTGTAAGTTGATCAACTGTTGTATTTTGTTGACGAGCACGGTCCTGAAAATTAATTGGCATCTGCCTTGTCTTATTTAGTTGAGGCCGTGTTTACGAGATTGAAACCCAAAATTGTTGAATTGGTTGATGCCGGATCAGTATTTCTTCGAGCACACGTGGGAAATCGTGACGAATGGAAAAGCAAAGATTCGAAATTCCGAGTGGATCTTAAATTGAAGCTGACGTCCGTCCCAACTTTAATCGACTGGTCACAGCCAACCAAGAGACTCTCTGACAATCAGATCTTGAACGAGGATAATTTGCTGATGTTATTCGAGGAATAATTTTTACGTGATCTTTGTAATCATTGATAATTCCGAATGATTTTTGTTTTTGCCATTGGGTGCCTACTTCTGAGATGAATTCCAATAAATTGAAACTAAAATTGCAAATTCACAAGGCAGAAATGCGTGAGTGCGTAAAACTGTGAAAAAGACGCACAATTGCCTTGCCCTGTCATGCTTGTCAAGAATGAAGCAGGAAATCCACTCCATTCTTTTCGATGATCCACTTGCATTATCATCAAGACGTTGTCGTCACGTCTTTGAAGAAACTCGTAATCCAGAGCATTCATTCAATGCACAACAATGTTTGAACAAAAGCTAACACTTTGCCATCGATTTAGAGTCGTACGTGTCCATTTCATTCAGTCATTACGCAAGATCGTAACCGAGCTTCAACCCATTTTCGTTTCAACCACTTTCTCACGCGTACGCAGTATGTGTTCTCGTTCGTATACCAAACAAACCAAAGCCAAGAACGAACGATTGTGGCCGGGATGTTTACATTGCAATTTCGTACAATTTCGGCAAATCCACAACATACGAAAAGGATTACATAAAAAGTAATTAGCTATGCGTAAGCACAAGTTTATTATGCAACTCGCGATCGCGACGTGACGCAGCCGTGCTCGTACAACGGAAGCCATTGAAAACAGATTATGCAGGATATACACCTCAAATCTCTGGTGATAACACGCCAGCCACCCAGCGCAACACAGGACAAACTCAGACAAGCTGCAGTATCATGATCTTGGCTTGTACTTGAGAGCTGACTCGGTGACAGTGCGTATCAGCGAACCAATTTACACCGTACGCCGCGTCCGCATACTCATGCAAATTATGTTACAAATTTTTAATCTTTGGCAATTTTTCTCACCTGAATGTATCAGGCCTCGTCTAAACGTGAACCTCCTTGCGTATGCTGCCGTCTTATAAAAACTCATGGCCAGGTCACTTTACATGCCTCATTTACGTTTTAGTAGCCGAGAATTGGTTTGCAAATTGTGCTCTTGTCATTTGTTCATCTTGAATCAAGAATGAAACGAGATCTTACAAATTCGGTAAGCGCAGAGAAAAATTTCCCATGGTAAGTGACAGAACAGCAGTGCAATTCGCAATTCCTATAATTTTGCTTTCCAGAATTTGAGTAAGTCACTAGCATTATGGCTGCTGCTGGGTCTCGTCTCTTCCGCATTGAGCGCAGAAGCGGAAGTTGAAAGGCCACCTGCGGTGGCTGAAGATAGCAAACCTGCCGCGGCCGCAGAGAACGCTGTAGCTCAAGTTCCTGAAGATCTCGATATGGCCAGTACAGTCGGATTTGGTCATGGAGGTGGTCATGGGTTCCGAGGAACTCATTTCTACGGTGGAATCGGCGGCTTAAAAATATTCGCCGGGGTCCGAAGGAATTTTGGCCACTTTAATCATTACAGACATGGGTATATATTTCCATATGTCCATGTCAAACATCACCATTATGGCCACTATCATCATCCAATCATTTATCATTATGGCCATGGCCATCATCACGGGCACGGGCACTTCGGACATGGCCATGGATATGGCCACGGCCACGGTATTGGCCACTTTGGTTGACAATACTGTACAATGAACTAATCATTAGGAGAATTTATTTTTGTTCATGAATGCAAAATGCAAGCTAATAAATGACTCGCATCATTTCCAAGTTATCACTCAATCTCAAATTGCTCAGATTGTATTAATTAGTTGGCTACTTCATTGAAATACAAGTCGAAGCCGTATATTCCTTTGTTACTGGCAGTTATAATGTTGTTCCTGTCAGTTGTGTCTCACCACAAGAGACGTACGTGGTTCAGTTCTTGCTATATGTTTTCAAATCATGTGTGGTGCTGGCAGGCACTGGTAATAAGTTAATTGTATCAGCCTACGCTGAAACACCATTGTACAAGCTGTATAAGCCCAACCATTGGAATTCTATTCTATTCATTTTAATACACGAGTGTGGAGACCGTAGAATAGACCGACCACAATCACACAAGCATTAAGCAGTGGTTTGGTAGTAGGCAGACAGGAAAGCTTTAAAACCTGGGAGAAGAAGGGCTGGCTTTGGGTTGCAGAAAACTCAAAGTTGGGTTGGTCTTTCTGCTCTTGCAGAGTTATCCATTGGATTAAGCTCGCAACGTAGTCGCTTGGCTTGGGTTCTACTTGGCAGTTTTTGTAACCTTTGAAATGATTGAGGCTTGATGAACACCAACAATCTACTCATTACACCTCGGAAACTTACATCAGTACAGGCTCTCCATTTTAGTTCACTTCTTCTATAAAATAGCAACAGGAATAATACGTGAGCCTGTGAATTCCGAACACTGCGGCTGAATCCAAATAAAGTAAAAACGAGAAGCTGTTTGCTGTTTTAGAAGAACTTTAGTTCTTTGAGCCAGCCAAGTCAAGGCACACGACGACAACAACAGGTATTTTATTCATCATTTTGCAGTGCAGCAGCCGAAATCCAAAGTACCTCATTTTTAAACACAATCTTCAGCAGCAGCAAGCAGGAATAAAAGATTCGGTTCAAGTAAGTAAATACAATTTTAGTTTTATACGAATTAGTTCATCACATATTCGTATTGCGATAATGTTGTAATAATATGCGGGCCAGCACGTACGACAAATTCCTTCTAAGTCGTACGACGAATGTCACATACCGACGTACTGCTCATTATTGTAGGTTTGACTTTGATAATTACCCCAAAGTGAGTATGAATTCGTAATCGAACCAAATGAGCTAGAACTTATTGACTCGGGCCACGCATGTAATTGGCTTTTCCAGTGTGGAAAATTCCAGAGCGGTGAATTCGTAGTCTGACAATCGCAGTAGTCAAGTTTTGTCAGCTGCAAAATTTTTCAAGGAATTCGAGTTGGTGACCGACAAGATAATGAAATTATTTATGAGGAATACGATTTCGAGGAATGACGGTGATACAAGTTGGTCGATTTTGTGTTTTTCAGGAAACATACATAGTTAAAAGATGAACTCTACTGAGCAAACTGCGACTGATGATGGAGACTGTGTAATGAAAGATGAACCCACAGACTCGCACATAAATGCAAATGAAGACAGCGATGGCCATTTGATTCAAAATGGCGAAGAAATTGGGTACAAAATCACGTATCACACAGGCCAAGAAGGCGAACAACACGATCAAGTTATTCTAGATGGTACGCCGGTCATTGATGAATCGGTACACCAGTACGTTTACCAGAATGGAGGTGGTGGCAATGTGTATGTGATTTCAACTGTAACCACTGGCGAAGACGGTCTGCAGCAATATCAGCAAGAAGGACAACTGATGACAAGTACAGCTGAACTCTTCGAGGCTGCTGGAGGCGCACAAATTGTAAACATTAGTAACTTGGCAGAACTTGGAATCGAAACAAATCCATCCGAGTTGCTTGATGGGCAGCACATAATTATTAACGGCCAGCAAATGATCCTGCAAAATGGAGAAATCATTGATGAGTCCTATGCCAATAACCACGCGTTCATGGAACATGAAGTCGTTATCGATGGGTCTACGGAAATTGTGGGACAGGAAGTGACTGAAGTCATGAGTAACGACGCATTGATGCAATCTAGTACAGCTCCCAACACTCCGAAAAACAGGCGAACTTTTGGGAAGAGGCCTGCGACGACAACTCCCGACATAAGCGCGGGGCCTCCTCTCATAAAATTACCTCCACTTGAAAAAATTGAGGTTGAGGCAGATTTGAGCAGTTACGACGAAACAATTACAGAAGTGATCAAACAATCTGCATATTTGGCAGAGCAAGAGAGGCGCGACAAAGAACGAATACGCGAAATGGAAAGAATTGCTGCACGGGCAGCGGCACCCAAAGTTACCAGTATTAATTCAACCCCGACTGTCACTGCGAGCACTCCAAGTGTGACATCGTCAACGCCTGACCTGAAGCCCACAATTGTATTTAGCGATGCAGGAGTGAAACCGACTGGAAGCTCAAACCTTTCTCAGCCTCAGACTGCAGCATCAGCTTCAAGTCCGAGTGTTTCAAGCCGAATCCAATCAAATTCAACTCCTGTCCAACAACACACAGTGATAATGGTTAAAGATAAGAGAAAGCGGGCGAAATTTGACCGAGACCCCTTGGCACTACCTTTCTCCTACGCAGGACAGTCCTTCAACGTCCAGGCTCAAAAATTAATCCTGAACGTCATGCATTTCTTCAAGACACATAAAGACGACGAATTCATTGATTCGATCAAGACACCTCAAGAGAAAGCAGCACGAGTGCTAAACGGTAAATTACAAGCCAATGCTCACTTTCCTTTGTACTTTAAAATTTTTATATCACATTTCATACATGAGTTCTACTCTTCTTCTAGTGTCATCAAGTGTCATTGGCAAGATTCGTAAAAATTATAAATTAGGAAGATTGGAGCATCCTGGAAAAAAGCGACAAATGACAAAACGTGTTTTAGACAAAGTAAACACTTCGGACGAGGAAGTCATCCGGAAAATTATTAATGATATGATAGCACGAAGGTCAGTAGACGCCCGCGTCAGGTTTCGATTATGACATCGAATTTTATTCTAAAACAAAACATTCTTTGTGTTGCAGAGTCACTCCCACAATTCCGATGATATTGGCCGAGGCTCGCGAAAAAATCGGATTCACTGGCTCGCGAACATCGTTTAGAAGGATTCTTCATCGCATGGGTTATAAATACGGAAAAGTTGAGAGGAAAATAATAATGTTGGAGAAGAAGAAGGGAACATCGTCCGACCCTCTTGGGCCGCCGATTATCCCAGGCTTGGGTTCTCAAACGTCGAGCGCCAGTAATTCTGTTCCAACCCTCCCCAAACTGATCGCCACTGGATCCACGAAACCAAGAATTCATCTCACACCAATCTCATCTGCGGCTCCAAACATCCACCTAACATCACTAGCAAGGCCGCCTAGCATTCAATACGCTCCTCTAGCCCGTCCTCCAAACATTCAATTGGCGCCTCTTTCTCGACCACCTGCTCAAATTCAGGTCATTAAGCAGGAGTCCTCTGCTGCGTCCGCACCCATCATTTTAAACAGCGGGAGTAATTTTGTAGTGAACAACTCGATCTCTCAAGCTATTCAGCAACCGAGACAAATAATAATTCAACAATCAGCAACACCTTCCCAGCAGCAGTTTTACACAATACAACCTCACCAGTTGAATCAACTGACGAATAACTCAGGACAGCCGCAAATCATCCGAATCATACAAAGTAATCAGAGAACTCAGCCATAGTCCTCGTCCTCATAAATATTTGTATTCAGCATGTGACCTATGATTTTGTTTGTTGGACTTGATTTCTATCTTGTAATTAACCTTTCTCTTGAGTTGTCAGTATTCTCGTGCAATAAGTCGGCTGTCCTAATCCGAACCAAAATATTTTTTGCCGTATGCATCAGGAATAGGAATCAGGCTCTTTTCAAATTGATTCGCATCTCTCAGGAATGCATGAAAGAAACCATTAACAATCCCAGCATTGTATTTTGACATTTTCTCCGCGAATTAAGCAGTTCGGTGGAAATAAATCATTATAAGTGCACAACAAAAGTTGCATCTTGTCCGGGTTTTGTCTCAATGAGCTCACTGCACGGCTGTGAACAAAACGAACGGGATTGGGCCTGCGTCCGTGTATGCTGGGACAACGCGCAACTTTGAAACTGAGATGAGTTTTTGGCTGGGTTGAATAACTTCAGCTTGCAAACAAGCCAATTCTCGTTCAGTGTCCTATGATTGTGAACCGTGATTAAAGTTAGAGCGTTAAAATTATGAGGGAAGCGAAGAGTTGGTGATACTTGCAAGTTAATAAATACGTAACGGTGTATGAAATTGTTCTGGTGAGCATTTAGCCGGTTACGGTTACGAAAATGACACAATATGTCGTGCAAAACGAGACGAGTTACAACACCAACACGCCGATGCTAAATTCATTAGTTACGGATCTTGGCAGCTACGATGGTCATGAGGCAGTTATGGCCAGCTACCAGGATGAACCACCAATCGCCGAAAATGGGAATCTAGCCATGTTGGATGCTGAGCAGGGAGTTTTCTACGCGTATGGAGATGCAGATGGAACGGGCACCTCGCAGCTTTTTGTAATTTCCGAAGTTTTGGACGAGGACACCGGGCAATTGATCAAAGTTGCCATTCCTATCATGGATGACTATGCGACCACGACGGCTGAAGTGAGCAGCACTGAACACGATTTTACGCCTCCAGTTGTGACTCAAAGTGACGCTATACTCGAGAACACCGGCACTAGCGAGACGGTTGACCAACTCCTGCTAGATGCTCGCGTGGATTTGACTGGCACTTCGGCGGAACCAACTGAATTCCTGCATACACATGACAGTGATCACACAAGTACTGAACTGTCGCCCTACGTTATTTCCAGAGACGCAGAAACTGATGGATTTGATATGGTGGACACTGCCCTCAGTTTCAATGTGGAGGGTGGGAACGGTGATGACAACCAGACGACTGAAATTACGGTTAAGGAAGAGGGACTTGAAGAAGGAAGCGAAGAACAAACCACCACAGAATTTCAAATCGTTCAGCTTGGAAATCGGGTCATTGTGAGGAACAGTGAGGGAAAAATAGTGAACGAATTTCCGTTGCCGACATCACCTAATCTTCTGGAGACAGAGACACCACCATTCAATCCGAGTGAGACAGATGCGATGCGTGAGCCTGACCCTGTAAAAATCGATGCTAATCTAACTAAATCGCAGTCAGCTTCAAGTCCAAGTCCAAGAGCCGTGCTTTTAGCTAAAACTACACCAGAGCCCAACATTTGTCAACCTTTAAAGTTATATAATGCACCCGTGGTTCGAGGGAAAAGAGTTTATCCTGGAAAGTTTGACCGGAAGAACCTAGTCAACTCAGAAGGCACAAGCTTAACGTCAGCATCACACGAGGAACCTCACTCGGATCCCGAGCCCTGTCTGCCTCCAAAATCAAAAGTGGTGGTGACACAACTGAACAACAGCAGCACGGATGCTGATTCATCCGAAAAACTTGATCTCCCATTTTGCTACTCGGGGCAAAAGTTTAGCATCCAGTCGCAGAAGCTGATTCTTAATGTATACGACTTCTTTAAGAAAGTCAACAAAGGCACACTTCCGTCTCTTCAGTGTGGAAGCCCAGCTGAAAAGGCAGCAACAGTGTTGAATGTGAGCGCAGGTGTCATTTCAAGGGTGAACAAACGCCTCAGGGAAGGCTCGATTGATTTTACGAAGGAGTTGCAGCCTCAAAGAAAAGAAGGACTAAAGCGGGTTGTCGATGTGATAAGCGTTGATAATGAAAAGGAGCTTCGAACTATCATCCATGACTTCGCAAAGCAAGGGTAATAAAACGACGCCATAAGTATTTGTCTTTCAAACGTCTTCAATCTTTGCAATTATTGGTTACAGAATTACTCCGACCGTACCAGTATTGTTGCAAGAAGCTACACAAAGAATAGGATTTTCAGGAAGTCGGTCCAGTTTACGTCGCATTCTTCACAGGATGGGATTCAAGTACGCGAAGATTAATAAGAAAAGCGTCATCATATCAATCGTGAAGGAGGATCAGCGACCAACTGGTCATACAACTTTAGCATCAACACCTTCTGCTGCCACTCCGAACTCAGGGAATGCTCCTGGAACACCGGTTTTAGTTGGATCACTCAACAAAACACAGACACTTGAACCTCCCGTCATTAAATTCTACTACGGGCCACTGGACGACGAACCAAAACAAGCCAAAGGACTAAATGGACCAATTCCAAATGAATCAGTTGCGCATCACACTCATTCAGCAGGCTTATTATAGCGTTCCATTTTTCATTGAAAAAAACATGATATTTTAAAATTACATTCGGAATAGGACAACTGTTGGGAAGCAGTTAGTACTCAGGAAAGATTTGTATGCTTCTTTTTTTTTTACCGCGCGAGTAATCTATTTTGTCTTCGTGTGTCGCATTTTTATAAGTAAAATACAAGTATTCGACTTTCGCATTTTGGCTTTATTGTTGAGCATTATTGAATATTTGAATTGGCCCACACATATGCTAACGCTGAAGAAGACGAGCTTTTCCTATTCTCATGCAAAATGCAAAGATATTACATACGGCGTTTGTTCTCATGCCTTAGTTTTGAGGAACTTCATTTTCCTTAACTTCGGCCCTCGTTTCTGTGGTCGTCGCACGCGTAGTCGTTGATGTTGCCGGAATCGTGACTGTGACATCAACCACTTGCTGAGGAGTTCTTTGCACCTGCGTCGTTCGGTTATCCGGTTCGCGGAAGAATCCAGCAAGCGTTGTTCTGAAATCACGCAAGCCTCCAAGCAGGGTTCTGATGACGTTGTTCGTCGTTTGGTCCGGGACTCTGTTGTTCATGTCGTTTCGGTTTCTAATTACGGTGCCATTTCCATCTCCATTTGCATCACCTTGCGAGGCGTCACCACCGCCGACGTTGCTTGAAGACGGGACACCGACCGCATCAGAGAATGAACTGTAAACATTTGCATAAAGTGAACTTGAATACTTAACAGTAAAGTAACACAGTCAACTTATTCACAACTCAAAGTAGTTACTTGCATACTTTCCTGCCACCAACAGTCTGTATGAGATTAATTAAGATTCAGAATTTGCAAGTCATCAGATGTTCAAAGGACTCAACTAAACTCTCGTGACTCTGGTCTCATCTTTCTTTCAACAGCGACCAACGACATTCTTCACTACTTGCGAACGAACGTTTTACGGAAATGAGAAAACTAATCGAAATTCTCTGAAAGGAAAGCGTGTGAAATTGTACGACAATTGAACAGCGTCGCGTACTTACTTTTGCTGTTGAGGTTGCCTGGTAAGATTTGACGACGAGAATGCCGCGAAGAAATTGGGAACCTGCAGGACAAATTCGCCGAACTGGACTCCACAATTCAGTCCCGTGCAGCCTAAAAATGTATTTATATTTTAGCCTGATACCCGGTCAATAATCAATATTAAGCTGTGGTTGACTGAGAGTGGTTCACCTGCACCGATTCGTCCTGCTGCAATTAGAAACACAAATTACCATTGGGACCTACTACTCGATAGAAAAGAGTCTTGTTTCTTATTTCCTTCTTTTTACCTTGATTAGGCAAGTTGATTCCAGCGAACGCACCGAAAGGCAGGAACGGGTCAGTCTTTGGGTCGACAGTGAAGCTGCCTAGACCCGCTGACGCACCGATTCCTGGGAAGCAAAAACATGAGGTCACAACCGCTAAGACCTAACAAAGATGTCTAGCAGCGTAGTTTCACCTGCGAATCCCGCAGCAGCGCCGATGCCAAATCCGTTATTATTGTTCACAAGGTCAAAAGGAGCTGGTGTTTGAAGTTGTGGTCTCAACGTTACGGTCAATCCCGGATCGATGCCCTGTTCCTCTCTCAGGCCTATAAAACTCGTAACGTGAATTACAAAGCGATTAAACTTAACCTTTGTTCCATGTACCGTTAGTTGAGGTTGTCGGGGCCGTATTTGTCCCCATAATCAAGCTCATGATTAGTACAACGTAGAAAAATTTCGAATCCATGGCCGCCTTCCAAATCTTGGCCACCGATCCAAGTTCCTGGATAGCAGTAAAGAAACTGGAATGGAATTATACTGAAGAACCTCCGCCGCTGTTTACTGTTTACCAGATTTTACTGTGTGAGAGACTGGCGTGAGAGTTTCCTTTTCGACGTCAGCTCGAACTCCGTCTCAGCGTCTCTCTTAGCGATCTCAGCTTCACTACATAGATTTCAATTAAGAATCTTTCTCTCCTTCGCTAATTTGGTCTCTTACGCGGATGGTTGTGTTAATGAACGTAATTATCTTGCAACGTGCACGCAAGGGTGTAGCCAAGTGCCGAAAATCTCGACATGCATCCGGTCATGTACCAACACAAAGGTGACCGCAGCCACAGCGTAGCCAAAATTGCATAATTCATAATTCACATAATCACAGGTGCGGTTGATGAGTTGCGCGTTGCGACTTGCCAATTCGTTTAAACATAGATTAATAGATTTTCTCACCTTCGGCAAAATTAAGCAGCGGTAAAGAGATTACAGTAAAGTAAATGAAGTTATTGTAAATATTAACAATCATGTAAAATCATCAGCGTGTGAGCCAAGAGGACCTAGTGAGCGTAAATCTTAAAACACAAAAGAGTTTATGGTCACAAATTCAGGTCAAGCGAGTCAAGTACGCGTACGCGCGCAAAGATGGCTGCGTATAAGGCAATGCAAAGGGTGTAATGAAACTTCACTTGCGCTTTGTTGGTATTGGTGATTCATTCTTGAATTAACATCGTCATTATTTCATGGCAGTCGATTACACTTTACACACGTCCAGTGTGTCCGGAAGAAGCGTGAAACTTCTGCCTTAACAATGCATTTATTCATTATATTCATTAGCATTGCCACCAGAATCCACACTGGGATCAGTGATGATTCATCCCTGATGAATACCAAATCCGGCAGTTCTAGGCTTGTTGATTGTCATCTATTCGTGCAGAAATTATTTAGCCAGGATGGATTCGATGGTCATAAATGTGCCATGCCACAACACGATGGTTGTGGTTGGTTGGTTGAGTGCCTGTGAGATAAAGCTCAAGTTTTGATGTTATGCAAACTTGTCACGTGCTTGCCTGTTAATAGTGAGAGAGGCGAACTCATACACTCATACCTGCGAAAATGTGAAATGTGAAGTGTAAATTGAATTGAATTCATTGTTCAAGTAATTGAGCTAATAATTGTGCATTTGTACGAAAGATTTGTTGCGTAAGCTCGAAATAATCCAATATTAAAAAGTGATTTTCATTTATTTATGGATTGAAATTAATTGTGAATTGTGGTTGTAGTTGACTGAATTCTTGTTATGCACTGTTAAAAGTTGTATTGCAGTAATATTGATTTTCTCAAACGGTGAAGTGATATTTTGGTGAATATAGACGACAGACGACAAGTGGATCAGCTGTCTTTGCCACTGAATGACTGATTTGGGTCTGAAGTAGATTCTTTCATGGACCTGTCTCACTGTCTCCAGTGCAAGTGCAAACTATCAAAGTAGGTCAACGAAGAAATGGCTGGAATTCAAGATTACAACAGAGAATTCCAGTTGGGCATTGGAGTGTCAAGTTATTACAGCGGTGATGTCCTGGAGCAAGAACAGCGGAGTGAACGGAGTCCTCGGGGAGGAGTGACAGGAACACGGCGGTCAAGAACTCCGGGTTATGATGTCTACGAGGAGCAGTTTGCCTACGGCGCTCATGCAGCATCGCCTTCTTACCGAAATCAAAATCTGAATCTGAATCTTCCCTTTGGGCATAACAATTTGCCTGCAAGTGCACAGTCTTCTCCAGATTATGATGGTAAGCGCGAATGGAATCATTCGTAAAACTTATGACCCTACTTAAGGAACTCATCACTAACTCACAGATCAGGATTCGACATTCACCATCCATAAAGGTATTGGACTTCTGACCCTGGTGGCGGACAACTTGTTAAGTCACCCTTTCTTGGTGTTCAGGCGCCAGTGCCAGGTGAGTCCAAGTCTTCAGTTCTTGGATTCTTGAAGGAATTTATCATATTTTGTTTGTATACAGGTGCACGTGCAATCACGGCGCTATCATCTTTCACCGTTCAGTCTCGTTGGGCCAGTATTTCATATTTGTCAAAGTCAAGGCTGCAGTGTTCTCTGGAAAGGTTTGGGAAGTAGTTTACTGGTTCGAGGGATGACAATGGCAGTCGAGGATGTAACCACTAAAGTCACACCTTGGCCAAAGTAAGATAAATCGCATTCTTTCGCTGATTGTTTTCTGAACCAAGTGAGGTCAAAGGACTGAATTATTTGCAGAGAGATTAACAGACACAGCCCCTTGAAGTCGGTGTGCCAGCATATACTGCTTAAATCGTGGGTTTTCTTTAATGTTTTTCAGTTTTGATAAGCTCCATAATTTATGACTTGTACTGTCCAACAGAATTAGTTTGGCTGTGATAACGCCATTTTACTCCGCGAGTTTGGTAGAGAGCTGTCAAAGTGAGGTGGCCAGCGAAACAGCAGGTATTCTCAGAACTTGGAATTGTTGAGGCCATGCGCGATTGAAACCAGGAAATACTAATTCAATTACATTTTCAGGATTCTTCGATGTTTTCCGAGAAGGGCTCTGGAGGGTATTATCATGGCCGCAAACTGGACGCTTGGTGCCATTGCATGTTCTCGTTGTTCCCACCGTGGCTCATGGAATCCTGTCATACTTGATTTACACAGGAATCAGATCGATTTCTTTAGCTACGATTAAGAGAGTACGAGAAAGCAAAGAAAGGAAACAAGTTAGTAGAAACACCATTTAACGACGGAAGAGTTCTCACTGTACCTGTACCAATAACATTGATAACAAAACATTAATTGCAGGGAGCTTTACGTAAAGAATCTTCCATCTCGTATTATTCAGAGATGACGGCATCTCTGGTCGGGCATATGGTGGCTGATATTCTACTATTTCCTTTGGAAACTATTTTGCACAGGTGCCTCCCGTTGTGCAAAATATGCTCGTGCTATGTTCCATTTTAGAATTGAAGGAATGATATGACCGTGAATGAAATTTTTCAGGTTACATTTGCAAGGAACGCGAACTATAATTGACAGTTTGGATTGTGGCATTGAAGTGACACCGATTATCACATCTTATGGCGGAGTAATTGATTGCATTCGTACAACCGTTGAAGAGGAAGGTAATTAGCGACCTCCTTTTGGAGTCTGGTCTTGTACGTCTGCGGTGTTAAACGATATTTCGTCTGCTTTAGGTGTATCCGGTTTGTACAAAGGCTTTGGTGCCCTCGTGATGCAATATGGGCTGCAAATCCTTATCATTCGAACGATTAAAATTATCTTGGAGCAAACGACATTTGGTCAAAACAACGAGATTCCTAAACCAAAACTTGACGAGAAGAGCGGAATGAGTCAATCGGTGTCTGAAGGCAACATAAACAGAGTGGTGCACGAGTCTCCAGCCCCTCGCCAACAATTTACTGGGTAAGTTACTTTTTGACATAGTTGATTATTTTTATAATAATGGCATATGATTTGGCGTTCAGCAGGGACTATTCTTCAGCTCACAATACGCCGCTTGCAGAGCCAAGACCGCGTTCAAGATTTGCTGGCAGCTACAACCCCGAGTTTTGAAGTATCAAACTATATCTGCCCTTCTTAGACTGACTAAACTCTGCTGTTGTGAACAAGTTGTGGCTGTCTATTCATCAGCACGATGTTTGTAAAGGTTATGACGGCAATGAGTGATCCACGTAGTCCAAAATAGTTACTTTAGTGGAAAGGAGCTATAACTATCCTTAATTTGCTTGCGTTTTTGAAAAATATTGCAAAAATTGTGATGTAACATTAGTTTTAGTGATGAAAAATGTGATTATGTCAAATTACATGTGAAAATAAAATGGATTAATCAACGAGAACACATTTCGGTTAGCTTTCTGATGAGCTTTTATTACTGAAATAATATTATCAAAAATATGAAAATTGGCAACCAGGAATCGAGTCAATAAGTTAGCAGGGTTGGGAAGGACGAGTTTAAAAAATGAGCTGTAATTACGTTATGTTTGCTTGGATCCAGTCGGTGAATTTGGTAATTCTGGTATAAACACCGGGATAGCCTGGAACGAGAGGGAGAAAAGTAATGAAATATTTTCCCATAGCTCGGAAGTGTAAATTGTCTCAAGGCTGATTACCTGGTTCGGCGCATCTGTTTCCAAAGCTGACAATTCCGATTTGAGTCCATCGGTGGTCATCCATTTGCAACATCAGCGGGCCTCCCGAGTCACCCTGCAATGAGAAGGTCGATGTCAAAGCTCTTGCACGCCAATGCAAAGTGAAGACTGCATTGAAACGTGTCCTACCTGACATGCATCTTTGCCACCTGCGGGTAAGCCAGCGCAGAGAAAGATATCAGTGATTGGTTGGAAGTAGGCTCTGTCACAATCGTCATTCGACCAAACGGGAAGATTGACTTCTTGAAGTGCATTGTGCTCCCTCCCTCCGTATTTGTTTGTGCCTACATTAAAGTTATGCAAATGTATTAAGTTCCTACAATTCCTCGGGTAAAGAATTATAGAATCCTCATTTACCCCATCCAATAACAGTGGGAAACGTGCCCACAAAAGTGTTGGCCTTGCTCCTTCCCGATGGCAAGCAGATTGGTGAGATGAATCGGTTATACTCAACGTCCCGTTCCAATTTCAGGAGGGCGACGTCATTGTAGAAGCCCATTCCGGAGAATTCTGGATGCGCGATGATTTCAGCAACACGGTAGGTTTCTGGCGATGAAAAGTCATCCGTTCTCACCAAATCATAATCCCCAAGGCGGACAGTAAACTGTCTAGGGCTGAACCTATCTCATACAAGCAAATTGGAATCAGTAAATCTAGAATGTCATTGAGCATTAAATAGAGAAATACGAAAAGTTCTTACGACTTCTGCTTCTGGTCTTTTGTGCAATGCGCTGCGGTCATGATGTATCGTTTGGAAATCAAGCTTCCACCACACCAGAATTCGGTTCCCTTCGGACCATGCAAATAAATGGCTGCCATCCAAGGCCACATTCCAGGAGTCGACTTGTCGCCCCCAACAATGCGAAAACTCGGTGCTTCCGCTTTTCCACAGTCAGAGGAAGGGAACGAAGACGAAGATCCCAGCGATCCGAAACCGACATCTGGCCGGGAAGTCGTTTTATCGAATAAAGACGAAATAGCTGGACGATAAGGATTGTTATCTATCGGGCGACTTGTCGTGGCCTCCGTTGTGACAATTATAATGGGACGTTTTGTGGCAGAGCTCGGATTCTCTGCCTTATCCGGGCAGCAGACACCGGGTACAAATAACGATTTGAAACATAACGACTTTCTCAGATTTGACAAGTCAAAGAGCAAGGAAGGGCAGCCCGACAAGTCCAAGCATTTCCCCGGATTTCCAGCGGGCGTGGTGCAAATGACATCTCTTATGTTTCCGCCGTCGTTCGTGGAGTTTGCTGAGCTCCCGAGAATTATGCGACCGTCACGGTAAACTAACGGCGGAAGAAATTTCCCCAGATTATTCACCGTTTGGACAACTGGGACCAAAGTGTCTGTCATATTCTGAAAGATCAATAGCAAACTAGTCAAATAATGGGTCAACAGACAGTAGAGAAATATTGACGTGAGTGGGCGTCAACTACTTACTTGGCCCAGCACATTTCTTCCAAGTGTGTACAGCGCCTCGCTCAGCTGTGCGTCTTCCTCCGGATTGACGGTCAAGTGCGTGGACGCAGACGGTACCACACTTGCGCTGACACTGGATGCAGAGGGATAGAGATCACCAGCTAGCGCCCCAATTTTGCTGCTTCCGCTTTGCATGACTTCATCCCGGTTGTAATGATTGGCATTGTAAGTGCTTGTTGGAGATCTTGTTCTCTTCAGAAGGTAACGACCAAGTGTGCCGAGGGCTCCCAGGGTCTCGCTGACTTTTGATATTGGTGGCAAAGTGAAATGGCGAGGCTCAAGGCTTATGTGGGACATGAACGGGTGCCCGGGCCCATTATGGTACATGGGAAGCGGAATGGCTGCAAAATAAGCATGCGTCAATTTTCCCAGCTTGTTGACATACTAAATCAGCACGATGAGCTCCATTCACTGAATTGCGTCCTGACTTGAAAAATTTAAGATTCATTCGCGCGTGAGTTCTGTCGCTTGTCAAGTTCACTTGTAAACAAGCGCAAGATGAATAATGGCTTTATAATTTGCAACAATGCGGGTCTCAAATAGAAAATCTGCATTATAATGCGTGAAATGCGAATAAATTAAGTTCAAAGTGAGAAATGTGAATGATTATGCATTTACCCTCTCGTAATAATGCAAATGATATAAAGTGGAGTTGCATGCATGAAGTAACTCAAGTAACTCGTACACGACAAGAGTAACACGCGCAGGTACCGTCGCAGTCATCATCCCGTCAGTGTCTCGCGTCTGTGTTAGCACTGCTTTCGTTTTCATCATTGTCTTAATCAAACCCTTCGACTTTGTTTTCTTGTACTTTGTGGCGTAGGAAAATAGAAATCGAGAGTTGCTGGTTACTGCTGCTGATTTATTTGGGAAAGCCGAAGCCGAAATTGTACGTCTTTAAATACTCTGTTTCTGTATTGTATTTTAAGCACTGTGCCCTGTCACTGTCGCAATTTATTTTATGAATGCTAAATATGAATCAAATTGAAACCACTTTAAGAATTACGATTCACTCTTGCCACACACGATTCGATCCGGCAGATCCAACAATTACGATTGGGATTTCTCGATTGTGCTCGCACTTTCATTAAATTATATAAGCAGGATCTATGAACCTGTGAACCTGTTGCGCGAGACTTTGGTCGGCACCTCTACGGAAGCCAGATGCATAATGCATTGAGTAATTATTGAGTTACGCGCATAGGCAAAGGGCGAGATAAGAGGAGATTAATAAATTAAAGTTTATGAGTCATGGTCTTACTTATTTGTGGAAGATATCGGTAGCTGTGAATGGATTCTGGAATAAATATCAACACAAGACACAGAAGAACTTTCATTGTCACGGGCGTCGTCCGTGTTGCACGAAGCATCTTTCGAATTAACATTCCAACAGGCTTAATTCACTAGATTTTCTCTCGCATTGTCTTCGTCTCACTCAGCTTACAAGCACTGAGAAATTCTTGTCAACCCGTTGTAATTCGTTTTGTCTCAATTTTTCAAGCTCCAGCTTGGAACTATCATTGTGCTTTGGATCCCGAATCTTGACAAGGGCGAGCTTTGAGCTGAGCTATTTCAAACAGTGTCGTGTCAGGTTCAAGTTCAGATTTCCAAATCACAGACCAAGGTATACTGAGACAGAAGATCGGGACGCGGTGCAATTTACTTAGAACTAAAGGTAACTGATGGAGGTTGTCCGCAAACAGATCATAGTACTTCACTTAAAGTTGTTATTGTCTGCATTCACAGGGATCACTTTCAATCTGGCCTAAGTACATCATTAAAACTCCAGTTTCTGCTTCTGCTATGATTTTCTGGCTCTTGCGGACCCGTGGCACTCTGTCGTCACCCAAATCACTACTGACTACTGAGAGATCACTACTACTACGCAGAATCAAGTTCAATTTCACTTACGAGGCGAATATCCTACCGGTGCTGAGTACAAACAAACGAAGGTGGTCGTTCACACTTCGAAGAGTAATGAAAATTGAATTGATTCAGTCTAATGCACTTTGAATTTTATGTCAGTCAGTCAGTGAACACGGAGACAAAGATAACATGATTTCACTGTTCACTCGTCAAGGGTTCCATCCCGACTCACGTTCTTAAGCAACAAATGTGTCAAAATATTTCTCAAGACGCAGACGGGGAAGGCACTCATTGTTGCATCTTCAGGTGCTGTTGATGCCTTGTACCTGTGCCTGTTACATCTTCGCCTTCGCCTGGCCACGCGAGACAAACTTGGACTTCCTTCAGCCAGAGTCAAAACACCGTACCGTGCTGCAGTGGTTGGTTATTAGGCCATTAGTCAAAGAGCGATGAATGAATGGCTGGGCATTTCTTAAGGATGTGAAAATGAAAGTAAATTGCTTTTAGATGAAGATCACCTCTGCTGATGAGGATACGGTACTGCTACCGCTGCTGTGAGGTAACGTCAGAAGAACCTTTAACAACTTTAACTCATACTAGTACGCGAGTGGAACGCAAACTCGAGTACGCACGACGGGACGACCCTGCTTAAGCAACAATGTGGAATTTCCACTCTGGTAATTGTCAACAATGCAGTGCATCTGCATCAATGCGTTTTTACGTCTCGCGCAAACGCCAACTGCGCTCACTCAACGTGTGAAGTATGATAATGTACGTATGGCATGGCCTGGTCATCTGCATACCGTCGTCCGGCATGCTTTGACGTTCTGAGCTATTGTGCGATCTCAAGGAAGATTTCATGCACAAGACAATTACAAGTTATCACTTATAAGGATTTATGGATAATGGTTGTATGCGCACCGAACGCCCAATTATTTTCTACTCATCCATTAGATTTCTAACAGCACAAAATTAATTTTCCTTGGACGCTATGAATATTTTGAAAATGTCGCACAAGTATGATTTAATTTCTGAAAGGTGAGCGCAGCGAAGGAAGTATTATGATCATGGAGGATTTGATCGCATTGCCAAATGCGAAATGATAAATAAATGGATAAACCAGAAACAAGAAGTAAAGTTGAGATTTGCACACCTTTATTCCAAAGGACTTTATTCGATCAGTAGTCCATTGTATTCACATAGCAATGATAAGTTATATTATAGTAATGACTTGTGTCTTTTCACTTCATCCTCGCCGAGCTTACAGTTAAAAGCAGTCTTCTGTTAAAAATAGCGGACATAAATAATTATGATTATTCGTATTCCACATTTAGCCTTGTTTCAGTCCACGCTGAAAATATTTCGTAATTATGAACATTCATCCTGCAAACACTCCACTGCAGACAATGATTTGAATTTACAAGATTATCTTATAATCACAACTTCTCATCATCGTAACGCAAAATGCAAATCAAGAGGAGGGGCTCTGAATTGCAACCGAAATGTCTCGTTATATTTTGAGGGCATAAATACAAATTGTAGAATACATGAATCATAAATTATTCAGATCTCTGGATGTAAATAGCTCATCAGATTGAAGTTTTGACTAAATGATCGCACAACTGTTAATTATCAGTTGGTCGCAGACAATCTTAAAAGGTATGGCATACTCCTTAAATAAATCAAGTCATCACAATATTGTACAAAGGCGGCCGAATTTAAAACTCCAAAATCAAAAATATTTCTAAAAGTACAAAATGCGGCCTTTTACGCATTTTCACAAACGTTCGCTACTTTCCAGATTCATTCTTAAGCTCCCTAAAAGTACAATTAAAATGTGCACTGAGAATAAACTAAAATGGCTAAAATCTTTGTTTTAACTTAAATGATTATAGTTTTCATTTTTTCTGGAACGAAACCTACAGCCAGTATTGTGCTTGAAATCAGATCACAGATAGAATAATTATAATTACAATGGTTAGCGTTAGCTCAGCAATATTCGCAAGCATACTCAACTTATCCTAGCACGAACTTAATCTAATTTATGTACAAAATATTTATAAATTCAACTCTTTCCATTTTCGTATTGCAAAAACATTTATTTTATTCTAAGCACTTTCCAAAGTCTCTCAAAATGCGCACAACTCGGCTTCATTTCACGGGCAGCAACAACGGGGCCTTATTTCCTAATCTTCAACGGTTTGTTGTGCAATTTTAACACAATGCGAGGTATAACTTGCAAGCAATGCAAAGCGGGCTTTGAATTTGCAATTTGATTAATGGCCAACGTTTCGCTTCTTCAATTCCGACACCCATCAGCAAATCAGCATAAGGAAAGATTGAGATTGGCAGAGTCGAGTCAGCAATGCAATGCGACATCGCTACTTACAAAACTGCTAATAAGTTAAGCCAAAGTAGTACAAACGGCAACTTATACTCAATGCATAAGGCTAAAATTAATTAGAACAAGTTTACAACATCCTACTTTTGCTTGAATACTATTTCTACACATGTTTTACGCTTTCAGCTTGTAAAGTTAATGTGCAGTTAAAAAGTTATGACAAAGTATGCTGATAGGAAGGAAAATATTTCTGGGTTTATGTCGAAAAGGCGTCCATGATCACACGCGATGGCTTCAACGGCGAAAAATGCGAACATCCACGCATGCACATGTTAGGAATTTGCGTTTGCACAATTGGAATTTGCGGGTGGTTTGGAAGCGGCGAGGATAGCGAGTGTCTCTTGCGATGCACCAGCTCGCAGAATTGTGTTCTCGTGTTCCAATTGTGTAATTCTCTCCATTAGTTCTGATATCTTCTCCTTTAATACTTCAACTTCTTCGCGAACAGCAAACATCAGGTGGCTCTTGACCAAGTCCTGTTGAAACACAAAACATGCGCCAATTAGTTTTCAATTAGGGCAATCAATAATTATCGAAGTTAAACGTACGCCAAATTAGACCCGACTACGTGCTACATGATTGATGCCAGTTTGTGCCAAGTGGAATGGCTTACGTCAAATCATAATACAAGCGGTTTAAATAAGTTGCCCATGAAACATTACTCTGCGTACGATTTTGCGATCTTAATTTGTTGAGAGCAAGAAGGGCTTTCCATGCGCATCAATTAGATGAACTTGTACCGACTCATTGAGAGCTGTCATCTGAAATTGTCCTTCATCACGCAATTTAACCTTAAAGCTATTGCATCCTGCGACACATTGACTCGTGCATTTGTCACGTCGCGTACAAATGTATATGTGACCTCTGTCAGTATGCGAAAATCACAATTAAAATTCAAGAGCACAAATGATCTGTGCCCGACAAGTCACCAAGCCCTACCGCTGAAATTCAACTTCTCTATCAATTCTATCACTAGCAGTAAATACTGGAGCTATAGTGTTTTGATGGAAAATTAATTTTTACTCACCCTGCCTAGAAATTATGGAATCACAGCGATTGCTATTCTAATGCATACGACGGCCTTCTCTCAATCAGGACCACCGGAAGGACAAGGCCTTTTACACGTATTAGTTGTACTACCTAACTAATAATCTGGTCTGACATGTTAATGAGGCTTACATATTCATCGGGCACAAAGATGTGGCACACATCGTTCCGCTCTTTCCTCCACACTTCGTACAGAGCTGATGAAGACACGCGTCTTGCTCTCGGCGGAATGTTACTTGGAGAGATTTGAGTTGGCATTCTGTCGAAAACTGCCATTTGTCGACACGGGTCTCGAGTTTAAGTTAAGAACTGAAATAGACTAATAATCAACTTCCACGCAGGACAAGTTTGACAAGTTGCAATAGAACTGGCTACCGTTTACTGTTTGCACATCCACACTCGATCAGGTTCAGATTGGAACTGACTAATAATTCGTACCAGTAGGCAACATATATGCACCAGCGATTTGCAGAGTGTGCTGCAATTCGTAGTTCACATTTACAGCAACGGATTAATTCCGCGTACGTACGCGTACTCGCAAGCTTTGGGCAGAGCCGCAGCAGATTTTCCATGACTTAATTCAAGGTTTCGCATAAACACGAGTGTCAGTGTGAGTACCTGAACAAATGCTGCTGTTGTGTTGTGGTACTTAGCCGTAATTTTTTGTTTGGTGTTTACAACACAGTTATATTGACAAGAACCAAACAAGGTCCGAATTGGGAACAGTGCCAGACACTTCGGCAGCACAACATCCATCCATCATAGATGTCCACGTATTATCTCGGCTTTGTGGGAGCAGATCGAATGTACATTTCGCATTTTGCACTCGACAATGTCAACTACAGTCCCAAAATTACGAACTGCATAGATAGCAGTGGATTATGGGAAGGTGACCTTGCGTATGAAAAATATTCTCTCAGATAAAGGTAAACAAAAAGATGAAAACAGCTTAAAATTGGCAATTCAAAATCCCAGACAGGCGGTCCGAGTGTCCAGCCGCAAAGTAAAGTCTTTCTATTCTATGATGACGGGCAGCAAGTCAGCCACTAAGCCTACGTCTGCGTAGATGCCGTAATTTATTAGCCATTGATTTTATTGGAAATTAATGCAAATGTGTCACGAAGTGGAATCTAACCAGACTCGCTTTCGTTCGTCTTGTTTTCCGTTCTCATCAGCAAGCGAGTATTGACGAGTCCCACCTGGAACTGAGCCGAACCGAAACTTCCCAGAGCTGAAGCGACTGAGAACAATTTGCTATTTTTGGCAGTCCAGCACCGCGTGATTGCGTTTAATTCGTTGCAGTTTCACTATTTTTAGCGTGGCCAAACCTTTCAGTCTGATCAACGTTCCCAGCAATTTTTCTCTCCAAAGCTTCAAATTTGTCTGCGATTCTACTCTGACTCAAATTTCTTTGAAAGGCAGGTGACCACTTTCACATTACCATTACAATGGTCAATATAAATAATTGTACAAAAATACTTTTGCAAGTAAGATTTTATTCATTCTTACAAAATGCACCTTCGCATTCGCTTGCAAAATTAGCAGTCAATGAATGAGAGCAATTGCGTATGAGTAAAACTCAATGGCATTCCCCTGGCTCGACCCTGGCCATGGAAAATCACCTCGGAATTTAACACTGAATTCGAATTCTAATTACCGTCTGTTACAACTGGATAATTTACATAGTAATGCACCAGGCGCGACGACTACGTGAGCCAGAACACGAAGTTACAATGGACGAGCATAAAATAGCCTCGGCTTTGACTTAATTCGAGGATATTTTTAGAAGAGAACGAACTGCGAGTTTGAATGTGTACGGAATTTAATTTTAAACCTAATTAAAGTTCAAAGTCCCTCTTTACAATATCATTTACAACAATAGCTACTGATCTTGTGACTTCAATCCACACCTTACAAATTCTCGAGCTGAATTGAACCATACCTCTCGAAAGTGTGCGCCTACACATTCATTTGCGAATTCTGGCTAGTGCTGGCTTTTTGACTCACTGCTTTTTGTTACTCATAAAGTCGACGCTCAAAGGATGAGAAAAGAATTGTCTAAAAATAAAAAGCAATGCAAGGTCAAGGACTTCGTGTGTTAAGAAGGTTCAAAATTTGCGAAAGAGTTTTCCTGTCTGGGTTGTGTCGTAGTCGCAGTGTTCATCGAGTCATCGTCAAGATGTTCGTACATGCTGTATTAAAACACACGTGCTTGACATATGGCCAAAATTTCATGAGACGGTGTCTGGAAAACTTTCTCACGAAACTAAAAGCTATAAACGTTATCATTCACGCGTGTCGAGCCTCGAGTTAGACGACTGACTATGAAATACTTGGATGACTGAATCATCGACATTTTCTCACTTTCCAGGCGTAAAGAATTCTGCCACAACAGGCTACCAACGCAAACGTCTTATAAACCAAATTACGTTTCGCATTCCAGCGATTTTGCAATAGACGTTTACAGCTCATTCAATTGAAACAATGGGCGCTTATATGTTAAAAGTGCGTGTTGTGCTTGTGTAACACGTAGTGAAAATATTTCGTATTGAATTAAGTCTTTACACATCCATCAAGCTAGTGAAGTAATACTCGTGTCCACATCAATGTCAAGCGTCTTAAGAAGCGACCGCCTTATTTTTATTCAAAATGCGTAGTTTCGAATTGTGGTGATGCTTCATTTCACTTAGTCGCTCAAAATAAGTGTAAAAATGAAAACTTTGACCCTGCAGTATGTACAACGCATTTGCCTATGTTACCGTTCTAGAAAGACAGACTGACTGCGCGCTGAGACTATTTATTTCTCAGGCTCCTTTCAACGCTATGGTTAAAATATTTATGTTCATCGAAGCCTTCGATCAAAGGTGCATTTGTTTCTGGGATATTGAGCTCACAGGTCGTAAACAGAAGTTCAGCTTCGTTACACGTGAACGTGTATTTATGTTTGAATTCGATCCCTTGAAACTTTACACGGCTGACCGCGAGAGAATTTTGTGAAAATGCAGCACTGGCTTTCCGAAAGAAGAGCGGCCTTTTGCACTGCTTTCGGAACTGCACTGAATGCTCAAGTACGGCTTTATGCAATATTGCGAAGTCGCGAATTTGCCATAAACAAGTCATACATATCTAGTTAATACCCTTGAAATGTAGGAAATGACGTCTTTGATGTTTGGGCGAGCTATAATTAGAATTTAATCTTGCTCTGCTTCAATTAAATTACGGTTAGATCCGAAAAATAGTGGATTCAAATCTCGAAATTTGTATATCAAAAAGAATTATCGCTATAAATATGCGATAATAATTATTGCCAAAATAAACACGAGGGAAACTATGCGTCAGAGTACGAGAGCAAACCGTGCAAATTGTTTCATCAAGATTGGTAGAAAAATTATAAAAACAACCAGTTGACACTGTAGATGCTTCGCTTGGTGTATTATAGCGCTCTATTCCTCTGTTACACGAAACTTATGCCTGGTTTATATAAGTGTTATTGGAAAACCATCGCAAGAGTGCAAAGTCTCATCCTGCCAAAAATTTATCAACATCATGTCTTGTTTTTCAGCGTATCGTTAAAAATAAATCTAATATTCAATCACTACGCAGCGATGGCTTTATACGTGAAGCTTGAGCACAACTTCTTGCAAAACTTTTACGTGTTATGTTCAAGGAAACTGGTCATTGCTGGATAACAACTCACTACCAATAACATGAGCAATAACGAAGCGAATGAGTAGCATTTAAATGGTTTAACTGCCCAATTAAATTAAAGATTTTACGTTAAGTTACGAGGCCTCGGCCCAGAATCATGAAGCTTTGCCACACGAATGGTTTGTGTGTGTGCGAACTCGCTCGTCTTCTGGGTAACAAATTACGCAGGAGGGGAAACCCATGGAGTAATCAGTGATCTGCAAATTCTAAATATAGTTTAGTTTACATCAGACAGTCTGGTTTGCAAAAGCAGATCGGCTAACATGCAGATTATGGATGGTAGCCATCAAGGGGTATGAGAAGCCGAGCCTGTGTGCATCGCTAATACATCTGCTGTCAATTATCACAGCACGTGGAGATCGTATTTCCACTGCAGCATAAGCTAGTCAGGAAAAAATAATTTACGTTTCCTTTAACCTTCCGTTTCAATTTTCTGTCAAAAACTTCATGGGTGCAAAGTACAAGGGATTCAATCGCAGGAAATAATGTGAATAATTGTCGGTTATGGTTTACAAGTTTACACGTGCCGAATTTTCCGCTTCGATGTCGATGCAGTATGAAAGAAATGTAAACAATATAACGAGCACGGTCTAGTCTGCTTAATGATTGTAATGACGAGTAACTTGATGCACACGGGAATGTGAGCCATGAGCTTTCTGCTTTTCCACGTTATCAGATTTCTAGATTTGTACAACATGGAAGAATTACAAAGCACTTTTCGCAAAGTCCGAAGTCCCAGCCCAGCAGATAATTTAGAACATCAATAAATTCTTTATTTATCTACATTGTATCACAATGGGCTCCCATTGATTCTTGAACCGGCGCTGGGACATTTTTATAACCTCAATACACGGCACGGCAAGTGTGGACAAGTTGACTTTTGAGCCCTGCACCGCACTGCTTTTTAACAGTCTGTTCTTTTCGTGTAAACATAAACAAGTTGGAAAGAAACTTTGCATTAATTAACTGCGTATTTTTAGCCAAACTAAGGACCAAGAGATGCTGGCTGAATGTAAATACGTCGGCTGTAATGAGTCTGCACGAAGATGATGTATGTTTTGTTTTTGTTATGATTCCCAATGAGTCTTTTGCCTTTCCACATGCAGTTCAGGGTCTACTTTTGCACTAAGCTATATGATACGCGTGAGAATTAAGTTCTATTTTTCGATTTTTAATTAAGTAAACTAGAAACAGCATAAAAGTCACCTTACCATAGCTTGCTCGATCTTGTTATCGATGGCGACTGTGTTGGTTCCAGATGCACTGAAATCGCAAAAGAATAAAGATATAAATTACTATGGACTTTATAAAAATTTCATGATGCAAAATTTTATGCATACGCGTGAACTTTTCTCACTTCTCACCAGAAATGCGACACGAATGATTCATAGCAGGGGACATACACATTAGATCATCGCCAAGTCATTTCAAGCTGCGCGTATCAACAGCGCGGACATAAATATCGCAATAAGCATAAATAATTTGAAGGCTTCTGGCGTCTTTATGCGTGGCATTTTTCGCCTTGTCTTTGGACTGTCGGTAGGAAAAATTCACAAGACAAGACAACATTGAAGACGAAGGCTGGCACAAAATGGAACAAGCACACTACGACTGCGACACATATTCTTTCTCGAATGACTTTTTTTATGTGAAGGAGACAATGGGAAAAGTTTAGCAATGAAGCATGACGTAATTCGAAATTCTTTCGTAGCTTCAATCGATTACTCATCCATTTCGATTTCAGACAACTTTTCCAAATACTGCGATACTCGTGACAGAATTAATTAACAATTCTGGCGTGATACATAAAAGCAGCATAAAAGTCATTCATTCAATTAGATCGTGGCAATGCATGAAAATTAAACCTTCCCATTAAATAAGTAGTTCATTTTGCAATAGAAGCGAAAGCACCAATGAGTAAGGTTTCAGGTAAACGGTTCTAGGAAATGTTCAAGGTATAAGTACGCTAATAATAGACCCAGTGAAAGACGAAATAGCAGTTCAAGGCATGACCATTGCTCATGGTTGCAGAGTGCAGACACAAAGGATGTGAATTTGCATGCAGATTACACGACAGGAAGCAGGAAAGTCCCACAGCTACGCTAAACGAAGATGAGATTTAGCAATCTACTGTAAATGAGTTTGAAGGCACTCATTTCCACGAAGCAACGAAGACGTCCTTCGTATTACACAGTGGAATGAAATTAAGTAATAATCAAATAAAATAGAAAAGCTTAGCTCACCCAATGAAATTTTTGATAAAATAGTAGACGTAATTAATGAGGGTATTCTGGTCAAAGTGCTCAGAGGCAGCACTCGGTGCTGTTGAGGTAGGAGATGTTCTCATGGTCATTGCCGTCATTATGTCACGATACGACAAGGAAATTGGTGGTTTAACTTCTTGATGATGTTGAACACTGCGGTTTTGGAGACTACTACCAGCTCCACTGCTCGAGTGGTTCGAAATATTGTGGGAAAGACTGTCAGCAGTCAGCGTTGACATAATACGAGCCTATCTACATTGGTTCGGCTCTGAACAGAAATCTGATACAGTTTCGTATTCGAGTTGAATGTTGCAAATGTCTCAATTGTTCCAAATTTTGTAATGCGAATGGCACGAGACTTTTTGGGTGCGTGCGACGTTGTAAACAGGACGAATTGTTGAACTGAAGCAGGAATTTGTACAATGGTTGAGAAAAAGTGTGTGAGCAGAATTGAATACTTACAGTACTTTCGTGATCCTATTATAGTTCGATATGAAGAGCTCTTTCATAATATCTCATGCAAAACGAGAATTTATTGTGGAATTCACACTTTCACTTTTTGTCTCTGAGAAGCGTCTGACTGACTTTCCCTTTTATCGGAGGTTTTGGCCTAGGTTGTTCAAGGGGTGGGTTTGTGAAAGGGTGGGCTGATGAATTTCCAGCGATCAACTGCAGAAGTTGCAAAGTGTATCAAAAAAATTAGCAAATAAAGTTGAGTTTTTCGCAAACAAGTGAGCGAACGACGAGTACGTGAGAGAGAGACGCAAAAGAACTTGCTACACCGAGAGTACTTTTGAGAGATGAGTTTTTGCGAAGTAGAAACTAGAAACCAGAGCATGTGTGTGCTCACTTCCTGAGAGTTTAATAGACTGAGTAAAGATTGCGTACACAACACTTGCAATTTATAAAGTCTCTTTTCCTTTCCTCGGCTTTGTGTTAAATGTGTGCGCTTCTGAAGCTGAATCTGGCGAGATGATTTATATTTAGCAAGTAACGTGTTATATAAAAATTGAAATTGCTGTTAGCAGATCAGCTCACTCGTGAGGTTACGCGCACGCTGCTCGTGCAAGCACTAAAGAAGAAGTAATACTTGGGAAGTAGGTTCCTCGTTCGCTTCTCGTTGCTGTGCATTTTAACTTTTTGCCAACTCAAAGACAAGTTACGTATTGTGCCATCGCAACCAAAAGAGTTACGAGTCACCTAGCAGTTAAGCCACCGCCACGGCGTATTACAGCAGAAGAGTAAAATGAGACGAGTGAGCTCCAACAGCACAGAATACATAATACAATACTCGATTTTATTGCAAGCCGTGCCGTGTAATAGAAAGCAGAGCCACGAAAGAAACGTGCCGTGCTTTCCCGAACTATTTTCTAGTCCCACCACTCACAAGTCTAGCTCGCTTCTAGCGTTTTGGGTTCGCGAAAGTTTGTTCCCATTTCTCGGTAACAACACGCGTGATCTGCGGACATTTATTCGTTGCATGCAGGAAACGAGACCCAGCGAAAGAATACTCTTTCCGTGGCACGAAAAGTGGTACGCGTACGCTACGCGACTATGCGAAGCGAAGAGTGCCTTCATCGTAAACATTTTGACAATTGGAACAACCCTTTCACTTTTGGTGCAAGTCCTCCACAAACTCATACAGCAGAATCTAGTCCCGCACGATGTTATTGATTCCTGGATATCTCGACAGTAATTGATGTGTTTTGCGGTGGGATTATTGCCTTGATCATCATGAGGTGCTCGTATATCATGTAAATTACATGATTCAAGAAACGGACCACAAACGTAAATGTCAAGTCTAATGGAACTCCATTTACATGCAATGTTAACTTCACTGCACTGCTAAAATCTGTCCACGTTTACGCAAATGACTCCATACAATGACTCCATAAAATGACGCGTTATCTTTTATTGAAAAATGCTATCTTATGCTTACTTGTGCATTACACCCAATGGACAATTTCACCTTCAAATGCCCTTGCCATTGAATTGCAAAAAAAGTGACAGCGACAAAAATATTTAAAATTTTCTTTGAATGGATTCACATGGAGTCATAGTCGCTGGGTGGTACACCCAGCGCTTCGTGTCAACAGCACAACGCATATGATTTTGCTTTTGTACACTTTCGCATATTCATGTCTATCAACGATCAAGAGACGGGCCCTCAAGCTCTTTTAAAATTTAGTAATGCTGGTAGTGAACTTGGCCATCAAACATTGCCGTGGCAGTACTATCGGGGCACATGTCCTGGGCCTTGTATTGCGATGTCCTGCCTGCCGACACCACGTGTACAGATGGCTGATCGTGATCGGAGGAAGCGACAGAAAGTTAAGTAAATATTGGAACACACCACACGCGTGCATGGCCATAAAAGTGAAGGCTGATAGAAAGTAGAAGTTGTTACTATGTAGTGCTCGAAAACTGGGAGCACTGTTGCTAGCTGTTAGTTGTTAGAGCCTTCTGTCTGTTCCTGCGTGTCTGCGTATGCTTATAACAGCGCGTCCTGTCCCTGTAGAAGCAGCACCCAAATACAAATACTCTGAGACTCTGCAGCGCAGTCAAGGGGAAAGCTTAATAAAAAATTCAAGGTTACTGGAATGGCAAAAGCACTTGAAAACACTGCAGATCAATTTTTCGCGCAGAGGAATGTCAATGTCCGCTGCAGGCAGACGCACAGTTCTTGTGCTCGTTTGCTGTGCTTGCAAAATGTTCGCAGCTCACATGTAGAAAGTAAAACTTTTAATAGCTATCATAAAATGGACTTTGTGTACGTAATGTGTTATCTTTTTGATGCAGCTGCTGCAGGTACTGCGATCCTGTGGTACTGTAAGGCGACTGCCTTTGTCACTTTGCTTCTGCTTTAGCCTCTGCTGCTGCTAATCATTTTAATGAATTGGTGTTGATGACGCCTGATTGAGATTACGATGAGACTCGCACGATGGACAATTATTAATTTGACTTTGTACTCGTCTGCCAATTCGAGTCACAAGCCACTTGCATCACAACGAGGCAAATTAAGCAGGTTCATTTCAAGACTGACAAGTCTGTCAGAGTCAGATTGAGTCAGAGTCATACGATACGTAAGTTAACAAAGTCACCTCAACAAATACACTGGAAGCGTGGAAGGGGCAGACTTGTTGTCGTCAAGCTCCAAGAACTGTGTCGATGATGCTAAGCGATTCATTTAGTACTAATTAGATTCTTTGGCACGCAAGACGCAGGATCACTGTATTAGATTCATGATGTAATTGCATTTGTACAATTCTAGTGGTAACATTCTTCAGCTACTTTGTCAATGTTCAAATTCTGTGTGCAGTACAGCAAATGTCTACTCTATCAAGGTTATTCGGATCAGTGATGCCAACAAAACTGCGACAAAGATATTAAATGATAATGCTTCGATGCTTCAACTTGTAATTAAATTCCAAAGTGTACTTGCTTCAGCCTTTGACCTTTAAACTGTCTCAACGGTTGAAGGCTTTCTTTTCGCAAAAGATTTGCAATTTTCTTGTTGCCTTCATAGTCAGTTTGCAGCATACAATACGCATCGGTTAATAATGCAATTGCTGCATGTCTCCCCGCACGACTCGACCGCGTCAATCATTACTTTGTAAAGGAAAGGGTTATTGGAGAAGAAAACGAAACACAATTATTGACATGCAATGTGACTTGGCTTTACTTGGCCGTAAACAGGTCAAGCTTTTCAAATATTCAATGTATCGTACGATATCGTAAGGCCTGCTTGAAGAATTCGACGTGACATGAAAGAGACATGTTGGAAAGGCTGCTGCACTGGCTGCATCGCATTTCCTAACGGTATACGTAAATAAGAATTTCAACAAATGGTGCACTGGGCCTGTTTTTATTTCTGTGTTGTGCATTCCAAATAATCCGGTTCATGCAACGGTCTTTAAGTCACAGAAGGGACATGACCATCCTCACGCTCTGAACTGAGTAATCAATTTGGGTTTGCGGTTCGCTCATTTCGCTGCAAGATGAAGAGCTCTGGCCTAGCATTTTCCTTGAACTTACAGCAGTGGTCATGAACTCTTCGGAAGGAAATCCGCTAATCTCAACTCTGCTTAAACGCGATTCTCAGTTCTAAGAACGATATCTAATTGCGGTGGAAGTCAGCCACGCCAAAATTGCGATAGTTTCAGCCAATAGACTGAGTAGAAAATAGTTGCGAATTGATTGCACGAAATGGCTTATAAATATTGAAATGGACATACTCGTGTTTCAGTTCTATTTGTCTCTCCCGCACATACTCGCGTGTACTCGTTTGCGAAATGCATTTCGCGTAATGCAACAGAATGCGAACTCACCTTTGCACTAAACTACGGCCAAGATGAGTCTTAGACATTCGCCAAGACAAAGAAGAGGTAAAGGATGAGAAACAGCCAGGGGAAAACGACGAGAGCTTCCAAAAGCATGATGTCACAGGAGGGAGCAATTTACTCAATAGTCACAAATAGTATAAATTGATACTGGAGTCTACATTTGCGCAATCTTGTCTGGCCTCTGAGTGGCAATAAACTCTGCTCTTTTCGTCGCGAAATAGGTTGCCAAAAATGTTAATGCATACCACACGCACAGCACGTCGAGAACAGTAGAGTCTGAAACTTGTGTCGTCAATCTGTTGTCGAACGGTCTGACAGTCTCGAAATTCAAACTAGACTTTCTGCAGGCACATCTGTTTACAAACTGATGTGATGAACAGTGAACTGGTTCGTACACCGTACAACATAATAATGAAACCAATGCTTGAAGTTAACACGCTGTCTGGTCCCACCGCTATCGATGCCGCACAGGTGACAAGTCGACAAGTGTAAGTGTAAAGTAAAGTCTGATAAAATTAATTTACTACTGAATTAGGCGTTATATCTGCCAGATTCTGTTTGCACGGCTGCTGGATTCGATTTGGCAATGGGAAGGCAAGGCAAAGATTCGAGGCTATGTGATGATAAACTTGTCCTGCTATCCTCCACTCTACCTTTTCTCTTCTGGTTAATAATAACAAATGCAATTCATCCACTGGCCAATACAAATACCAATACAAAACACGTACGTGCAGCATGCACATGGCATACTCACATGCATGCCCACTTGTGTACGAAGATTTGCTTGATATTATGCATGCCTCAAGTGCAAGTAGCATTTAGTTTTGTAATCATTTTACCGACGTGGTTTGGTTGGCGATTACCACGCACTAACGCTTCATACCTTCACGTTTCATCAGTGCAGTGTGCTAAAATGTCAAATCCATGCAAAAATGACTTGCTTGGCTTTTCCTCAGGCACGTAGTAGCAGCACGATGGAGTACAGCCTACGGTAATGTGATATGTATGCGAGTTGTGAGTACAGATTTCATTTGTGCAAATGCCGGCAAATATTACAATTCTCTTCCCCTCTGCTTTTGCAGCTGTGCCTGGTGTGCTGCATTGCAAGGTATTGGACAGCAACAACCCAGTAACACATCTTCTTTTGCACGCACAAAGTACATTACCGACATCCTCTCACTTTTTTGCAAAAAGTCCTTCCAACCAACTTGAATGTTGTTGCCAGGCTCGCTCGCTCCAAAGACTCTTACCGCTGGCACCAAAGTCAAGAGATTTCTTTACGGCACCCAAAACTGAATTGCCTCACACATTGATCGGCTTGTACGATCTTGCAGGGTATTTAAATACCACAAATCAGGAGTCGAGATTTCAAGAAACTCTCAGACACTTTAGTGATCAAGTTAATTACGGAAGTCAGCAGCCAAATTTTAAATGACATCCAATGGTGCATCCTTCTGCTGGTTGAATTTGGAAAATTTTAAGCAGCAGAAGGAAGGATGCACCTCACAGTTTGCATCTGCTTAAAAGATAGACGCTCATAATGAAGTTGCTATCGCCCTTGACGAAGGTGCTTTCTCGCTTCGGGTTATAAAAACTTTGCGGCTGCTTTCATGATGTGGACGACTGGTGATCACACGAAATTCGAACTTGCGAGAGCTGCCATGCAGTCTCTCTCTTGAAATTGACTTTGAAATAGCCAAATCATCGACCGTTAAATGGCAATAATAAAACGCGGTTTTCCTCCTTTCTTTTGTCCTGCCTGTTTCTTACAATATAATTAACTTTTTATATGACAATCAAGTGTTTAATCAAAGCATATCCAGCCGATGGATTAGATCATCGCTTGAAATACAACGAAAGCTGGTAAACAAACACATAAGTGCAATGCAGTACTGGCAGCTTATATGTTCCTATTCATAATTACATTACTCACTTGTTTACATAATACCCGTTTCGTGATCGCGATAGTATTACGGACTTTAGCATTTTTGCAGTCGCTGTCGCAGCTGGTACGGTCTCAGGCACCAAGTTCACGAGCCCATAAAACTGCTAAACGGACTCCACGTGCCGTAATTTTCTACTTATAACCAGTCTGCTGGACGGATCCGCTTATCAATTATTGAACTCGCTGAACTCAGAAAACCCCTGCCTCTTCAACTGATCAATTATTCATGTGATGATAAGATTGGTCAAAGGTGCAATAATTCAATGCTACAAATGCCAAAGAGCAGAAACTTTGTGAAGTGATTAGCTTTGCCCAATGAAGCAAAGCAAAATCGACAATCTGTACCATTCGCATAGTTCGTGATTTTTGCTCAAGATTCATAACATCGACACTTGCAAGCGCCGAGCTAATAAAATTTCGTCGAATGTGCTTATTGTGATTCCAAATAAAATTCGCTCGTGTCATTGTTTTGACATCCTGGGAACAATCTAAAAAGCCTCACGATGCAAAACTGCACTTTATGAAAGACAGAATTCAAGGTTACGTTTCTTTACGTATACGAGTGATTTGTAGCGTTTCATTGCCTGTAATGCGCCCAAAGGAATTTTGTTATTCTGCTCTTTTACTGCTTGGCCCGCCTCGTTCTGTCAAATTAGCTGAGTTCATACTAACTAAAGATTTCCATGTGCTCGCGGTGTTCTAATTTTAATGCTGTCCTGTTCATCACCACCTACAACGGAGTAAAGATGCCGACAAACGATTCCTTTTTTCGAGAAAAGGGCTTGTGGATTCGATTGTAAACATTTGTCAGAAAGATGGCGCGTTTGCAGAACGAAAATTATTGGGTCCCTCGAATTTCTTGGAATAATCAGCCAATAAACTATTTTAAAAAGCATGACATGACGGTACATTCAGCTGTACGACAGCAAGTTCAATACGAAAAGTGGTCAACAGTCAAACTACACTATTTCAAGCGATTTTAGAATTGTGCAGTGCAAATCGCATTGATTAGTAAATGAGGTCAGTTGAAAAGTCCTACCCTATCATTAGAACACTTGACTAAGCCACGCACTGCAGACCAAAAAGAAATTTTGTGTGGTTTGATCAAAGCCTATGCGAGCGATTCTCGCTGGTTTGCGTCAAAGGCCTGAAAAAGACAGCATGCAAGGCTAATTAAAATTTTTCACAAAAGTGCCATGACCAGTAATTATGTGTGAGATCATCGCTCAATAATAATTATTTTTGACAGGGGTGAGTTCCGTTACATTAGAGTTATCGCTGGCTGTCAATCTACTGTGCTTGCTTTAGACCCACTCTCCCCACCGCGCCAGGAACGCTGAGCAGAACGCGTCAGAATTATCTGCCCACAATGATACTATTCAAGGAAATTGACGTCCAAAATTTCCGTTCAGAGCCTCGTTTGAAAGGCTGACCACAGTAAACGTTTACGCTTTGTTGTCCTGCTCCAAATTCCGAGGCCGGATTGGTATATGATTCCATGATAGTTGTGTGTTGACAAAACCACCTTCGTGCTTGAATAATTAATATGTCATTGTACCACATTCTAGTGCCCTTAATAAAGTCTTCTAGCTACGTCTTCCAAAGCGTGGCTGCGATCCTGCAATACGCATAAGCCAGGCGAACGGATATGCATGTCCTTTCATGCGTCACGTCTTGCAATATTGTATCACACATTTCATCAGTTCAACGTTAATCCCAAGTAAATATTATATTGTCTGCTTTCCGGAAACTTCTTCCACTCATTATAGAAATGTTTCCTATAGTACGATGAATTCTTGGAATAGAAACGGAACGCGCTTTCAAAGTGTTTGCCAGAAAATACTCAAAATACTTCAATAAGCCTCTTCTATTTCTTTTCGAAAGTGCAAGGCACTTTTAAGTGGCTTTAATTGGATCCAATTCCGGGCATTCTGATTTCGGTTCGTTTCCCAAGAACCAAAAACAAAGGACTTCATTACAGTTCAATGCATTGCGAAAGTTATTTGCTCCTCGTTGTGCCGTGCTTCCAAATTTAATTGGAAAACAAATCATTACACGTTGTTTTTCTGTTTATGGGATAAAAATCTTTTTAGCGAAGACATATGAAGAAACATTCCTAGAAGTTCTCGAACAACACCCCATTATGTCAAGAAGTCAAGCATTAAGCCTTGATTTTGCTTACGTTCCATGAAAGAGTAGAAATAGCGCAGCGCCAAGCAACGTGCTCAAAAACGACACGAAGATAAAAATAGCGATACCATCACTTGATCAGCAACATTAAAGAAAGTCAAGCTAATTCACAAATTCCTGCACGGCCCCTGCCTCGATACGTGATACAAGAAGAAAAGAATGAGCATACGCGCACGTTCAAACAAACTCGTTCTCATTCACAATTCATTCAAGTTGGCAGATGTTCATCAAAAATTTTGCAACTCTGAAAGAAGTGATTCTGGTAGACACATCGGCGCCCTGCTATTATGCCCGTACACAAATTAATGAATGTGAAACAGGTTCTACAATAAATTGCCGCACGCCGCACTCATTTGCATTTGATATTACGGCTTGCAGTGCATTTTGTAAACCAAAGCTTCAACTTCAACCCAATCATACTTATCGCAGTTGACGTCATTCGCAGTAGTCCAACTGGTTAAGCCAGGTTTAATTTTTGACACAACGATTTGATCCCTTGATCTAAATTATGAGTATTACGCGATTATGAGCCTTGTCGGCCCTTGTGACTTGTGCAAGACCTAAACGAAAACAGCGACCAACAAAAAGAGTCAACAAGCAACTAGTCATTTTTGCGAAACAGGCAAAATATACTGGAAATACGGGCATGCAATGCAGCACAACTATATAATTGCATGGTTTTATGCTAAATGCTTCATGCAAACAAGTCCGCAAAGATACATGCGCTGATAACACCAAGAAACCTATTTCCACTGTGCACATTTCGCAAATGCTAATTTGTGCAAAATAGCGTGAATGAGTTGAAGTCATACTTGGAAAGCGTGCACAAATGTCGCCAAAATCACGATGCGAGCGTCTATAAATAAACTATTGAAGCAAATAAACTTCTTTGATAAGGAATACGGATTAAGAGTAAGCTATGCCATGCGCCATGCAGTTCAATCTCATCGCAAATGACGAATAAACAGAGTAATTACGAAGTCCGGATTTATCCAGTCAGGAGTTTTCCCTTGACGAAAGCAGTCATGTTAATAAGAGCACCATGGTAGGATATCATTTCATTATTAAAAGTAGTCAAGCAGTCTGGGATTTCTTTCATTAAGTCCGTGCAGTAAAACTAATAAAAATAGTAAGCATCTTTCATACTGCCGACAGGATCAACCTACCAAGAAACAGTTTTTGCACAGCATGTCCTCTCTTCAAATTCCATTATAGGTTTAGAAACCATTGCAAGGAACGTGTAATTATAGGATTATGCAAACACTTGCACAATTTGCTCTCTGCTTATCTCATTCAAGTTCAAATTCTTTAACCACTGATCCCAAAGTGCAATCAACATTTAATAAATTTCAACCGTAAGTCCGGTTACTTTTCTTCCATAAAATCACATCACACCATACTGTAGTATGCAGAGAGGTAGCTCTTAGATGAAAAAAAAGTTGTATTTGAGCACACACGAATTGCGAGCAAGCCAAATTTGAATTGAAAAGGTCTGATTTCGAAGAAACTTAAAAATATGAACGTTTCAAGCCTAAGTTCTATTACTCAGAAAGTACAAAAGTTCCTATTAATCTATCACACCTATTAAGCTCGAGATGCAGCTTGACATGAAGCAAATCTAAAAATTTGGACTGTCTGTACTCTGTCAAAATTTTCTAAATATACACCGGGGTTTAGTTAACACTAAAAATATCATGTGCTAGCTGTTCCAATATATTCTGACAGCGAACAACCCGAATGCAGACTCTGACTTCTACCATGAGTAATCCGTAAACTTGAAAATGACAGTCAAAGTTTTGCGAAATTGGTAACTGTTCATTTCGAGAAGGTAATGGTTATCAAAGTATTAGCAGACAGATTTCAAGATCACTGCCAAGAGCATACTATTCACACTTTCAAAGCATGTTTCCACTTGGTTTAAGCACTTGATACGCATCTTCACTCTTCACTTTGTGACAACTTCAAGATAAAAATAAGTGTCTGAATTAAGGTCTCTGCGCCAATCAAGAGCAAATCGCACGCCAATTTTATAATGACGTTCTCTTTCCTCAGTTCAAGTCCAGCATTTCTATTCATCTTAAGTTAAACAATTTTTGGCATTTCTGCATGTCAAACGTGAAGAAAAAACTAACCTCACACAAAAAGAAATTTTAATATTATTTCGCGTTCAAGGTTCATTCCAAGAAAAGATTCTGAGAAATCTAAAAATAAATCTATTAAGTGTTGGACTGGTTCAATTTTTAGACGTTTTCTGGAGCAAGAATTGAAGCATTTGATCTTGTAATTCTGATTAAGGCTAACACAACCAGAATAGTTGCCGCTTTCTAAAAATAATATTAATTGATTTTGGAACGCTGCAATTATAAATCTCCAATACTTCCAACTGAGAATAGAACATCTGCGAATCATAAGTTCAGCTCGATGCGAGATGGGACTCTGAAATCTGCTACCAATGGGAAAAACAAGTCCAGAAAGCTAGACTTGACGCTTCGAGCTCGAACAATAGACAAACCGTATTAACAGAACCTCGTGTGTCTTTACGACTTGAAACAGGACTTTCTAGATGCGCAAATTGAGTTAGTGTGAAAGAAGAAAAAGCAACCACTGGCGGTCTAGTTTCTGGAAACTAGACACAATAACGAAATCAAAGCCTTTTAGCCTTGAAACTCCTCATGAACTTGAGATTCGGATTTCGGAACCATTATAAGAATGCGTTATGCTTCAAGCAAGAGGTTGGAAGTGAGAAGTGGGAAAAGGACTACAAACGGCGCAAGCATCTTAGCTGGATACGATCGCTGTTTCGTATTTATCTGCAGGACACTGTTGCACATGTGCTGAGAACATGCTATGGCAGTTTCACAACTTTCACTGCGAAATAACAGTGAACAATGAGAAATTACTGCAGACGGAACTTTTAACGCAGTTGAATACGAGAGAAATAAACAAAAGTTTTCAACATTTCTATAGTTTTTCTTTCTTACTGGCTTCGTTTCCTAATTTTGTCAAGTTTCAGACAAAGAGTCTTTTTTAGAATGAAGTAAATAAATACAAACATTAGCGAAGACAAATAAGGGCAACTGGCACAAGTAGTTGACTTAGTCAAGCAACGCTAAGTCTCTTATTATTTCCGGGTTGGAACATGACATGACGAGCCAGACAGACACAATCAGGCAAAACAAATGACCTCGATTTGCCTTTCGCAACTTTTTCTAGTTCGTACTTGTCTTGGCAGCACGCACCAGATGATCTATCAGCTTTTGCATTTCACCATCACGAAAACGGAGCAGCTCCAAATCAAAAGCATGCTGAAAACTTAGAGAAGCTTTCCGTCCAATTTTGTTAGCTTCTAAAGCGAGTACTAAAAGAAACCATGCCATAGTTCATAGATGTGCATTGTCCTACAAGTACAGAAAGTCTGCAACACGCACCATTGGTCTGAAACCACCTTTCGTAATTTGAACTCTTAGCATAATGAACCCGAAGCCGAAACCGACGTGTGTAATTGAGCCGAACTACACATAGCCATTTGTAGCTACGTGGTTGAAAATAGACCCCACCTTTCGTATGAAAATTGCATCGCGTTTCGCCTTTGATCCACGATAAGATCTGTTCTACAAAATGAGCATAGGCTAGTCTTAACCGACGCTTCGCCACAACAATGCGCGTCCTAATTCGGAGGCAAAAACTTTGCTTAGAAGAGCGTCTATCGTGAAGCGCTTGTCAGTCGGCATGTCAAGAGTTGAGAAAATGCCTTGTTAGCCGAACTGATTCGACGTGAACTCAGATACTACTAGTAAACTAGTTCATGCCGAATATCTGATCATTTGGCGAGATTTCGTACACAGTATTTGGATTTCATTTCCGCATTCATGGCCTTTTTACAAAGCCAATATTTCTTTCGAAGATTTCGTGTCATGTCATTGAAGGTGAGGAGTGAGAAATGTTCCAGCATGCTATGCCAGTCAAGGATATTTAATCTGGACACTTACCTGTCCCCATCATCATTGGCCTCTGACTTGGTATCATCAGATTTCGTCGTTGATGTGTGAATGCTGTGGGTGGTGGAGCCATCTCCGACTGGAGTACCACTTGAATGTGTCGATGGCAAAGAAGGTTGAGAATTTGTGTTAATGGACAACTGAGGCTGCAGCGGCAGCACTGGTTGAGACTGGGTTTGCATTACAGATTGAGAATTTGAATGCCCATCGCCACTCATTACTTGAGGCTGGGATACTTGCATGTGTTGCTGGTGGTCAGTAGACGATCCAACGGGTTGGGTCGTAATTTCAGCTCCGCTACTTATTTGTGGCAAATTAGCGCCTCCAACGAACTGCCCTCCCATCTAAATAAGAAGCAATTTCAGACTAAACCATTGACCCGAGCTTTCAGTTAATATTCAATATACCTGATTATTAGATGGAGGCGCTGTGATCAGATTCTGTTGTACACCTTGCACGGTATTAGCATTATTCATTGACGAAGGTGTCTGAATTGGTTGCTGGTTTTGATACATTTGCATAGTTTGCTGCTCCTGATTCAGGCTCATGGGTTGTTGCTGGGGTTGAGGAATTGGGACTTGAGAATGTTGAGATACTGGCTGACTCTGCTGCATTTGTGACTGAACATGTTGGCCTGATGACATTTGATTCTGAAAGTACGAGTCCACCAGGGTAAAAACAGTACCTTTTAAATCCTCCAGTTCACAACGGAACAGAATCATGCATTACCATTTGCGGAGTCATCATCGTCTGCTGCACAACAGCTGGCTGACTCTGCTGAAATTGTTGCTGATGAATTACACCTTGATTTTGGATGTTTCCCTGTACAGTGAAACCTAAAATTAGAATGCATACTCACGTTGGAAAAATAAAAATATAAGGCGCACCATCGTTGTCTGGGGCTGTGATTGCTGATTCTGGTACGCATTCTGTCCCTGAATCGATTGCATATCGTATGGCTGATCATGCATACTCAAGTGCTGTACCTGACCCTGCAGCGTTGACTGATTTACCATTTGAGGTTGCTGCACAAGAGTATTCATTTGCGAATTCTACACAAGAAAAAGATTCGGGTTGAAGGTGAATGTTCGAGAAATGTCCTTAAAATTCTTCCCGATAAAAATTTCACTTAAATATAGTGTAAAGCAATTGCGCTTATCAAGGATAGACAAGGCGAAAGCTACTGCATAACTGCATTACCTGCATAACTTGTGACGAAACCATTTGCTGGGAAGGCATTATGTTCTGCTGTTGGGGTTGTCCTTGGATTTGCTGAGCATTCATCATCATAAGTTGACTCTGCTGCTGAGGCGCCTGCTGGTTCACCATTGTTGGTTGATTCGAATATTGAGTCTGAGTCTGCATCATTTGTTGCGGTTGTTGCGACAGAATTTGTTGCTGATTCGACATTCCCATTTGCTGCCCGCTCATCTGTACCTGGTGCATCTGAGGCTGTTGGTTGTATATTGCTTGGCCTGTCGAACGAAAAAGTATAATTCATTGAATTGAGTCAAAAAATCGAAATCTTGTCTTAACTCGAGTCTTACTTTGCCCGCCCGGTTGACCCTGCGCCACTTGCATCTGAATGGGCACTTGTGACGATGACATTTGAATATGATGCTGCTGGTGTATATTTGGAATTCCCGTCATCATCATATTTGTTTGCGGGGGCTGTTGTGATTGTTGGTACGCCTGCTGCTGCGATTGCGATTGTTGTTGCTGCTGCATATTAATTTGCTGCTGCTGAGGCATGAGTTGTTGTGGTGGTGCCTGCTGTTGAGGTTGATTCGAGCACTGAGCCTGGGATGACTGAGGCGGAATATTCACTTGAGACATAATTTGTTGGGCCGGCTGTTGAGTAAACTGAGTGGAAGATTGCTGCACTTGGCCCTGTTGTCCCGCAGGCGGCAGAAATGTCTGAACTTTCGCCTGCTGCATCAAATTAGTATGCCCTAAACTCTGAACAGAATGGGGCTGCTGCTGTTGAGAACCGCCGTTATTTCCCATCACGTTGGAAGTCATCTGTATTACGGAACCATGAGGCAAGCTTTGACCCGGAAGCTGTTGATGAACCTGAGGCTGGACGCCCTGGCCAAGAGGAGGATTGTTTGACGAATGTTGAACAGCGTCATGATTTGGTAGCTGCTGATGTGGAAAGGCTTGCTGCTGTTGTCCACCCTGGCCTGTAATCACTTGCGGTTGTGTTGAGTATCCTTGCTTTGGTCCCATGTTTCCTGAAAAATCAGAATAAGTTGTATTAAGGACATAAGTCTCTCTTTCCACGGCACAGGTTTAGTCTGGACAGTTAGATCCCAAAAAGCGTGAAAAATTACAGAAAATTCATCCCAAATAGCCACGTGAGACAAAAGTGCCGCGAAGTTAGTTGTAAAATTTAAGTACAGTCTTGGTTGTTCTTGTGAGTTGAACAAAGACGCTGGGTAGTTTACCTGCCTACCCATTGCACTTAAGTTCGACGCTAGTAGCTAGCAATTACAAGCACTCCAACCCATACTAGCGAGAAGTTACCTTGAACGACAGCCGCACCCGTGTAATACTGTTGTTGCTGTTGATGTGGAGCGGTTTGATAAACTGCGACATTCGGAATATTCGTTGACGATACCATGCTATGATTAATATTCATACTGCTAGCATTCTGTACATGATGCATTTCAGAATTGTGACTATGATTATTAACTCCAATGTTATGATTCATATGGAGATAAGAATTTCCATTATTGAGTCCATTCATATTCGCAGTACTGTCGACGGGATGTTGCGGCAATTCGGTTGGAGGCATTACTTGGACATTTTGCTGCTGCATATTGTGAGCTTGCAAAATATTCGCCTGTTGAGGGTCGTTCAGATGGCTATTTGGTCCGGTTAAAACTGGTAAATGAGGTTGAGGGGGCGAAGAGGTCATAGGACCTTGGGATGACAATCCCTGTTGGTGAAGTATGTCTCCTTGGGATTGAATCGTTGCGTGTGGTTGATGAGGAGGTGATCCGTGCGGTATAGGCAGCTGGTGTGGTATTTGGTGAGAATGTAGCTGTGATGAAGGATCTTTCGAAGGCGCATTTGTTGCAGTGGTCGTCGACGTCGTGGTCGTCTGATATTTCTGTCGGTCGTTTTGAACGCCATCGTCTGAACAAAGAGAAATGCGTAAATCAAGTTTTCAGTTCTCATTCGGAGGCCGGCAAGTGCACACACATTTGCTGTGGATGCGGATTCAAAATTTTAGTTTGCGTTAAGTGAACAGTGAGTCTCGAGCGTCAGATTATCAGTTTTCTGTTACTTTTCCTTCATTAAATTGCCAAAATTCTGCACACAATGTCGAAAAAGTTTAAGCCTCAAACTAATAATTTACTAAATTATCAGTTCTTTAATACGAAAAGTGCCGTGAACCAAGGTAAGTCTTAGCTTTAGCAGTAATTCATTTAAAAATGGAAGTCAAACTAAATTCGAAATCTTTTTTGAATTTTAGATGGGGTTAATTTGCCTGGGCCAAGTCACTCTGCTGCCAAAAATTCTGAAGATATTCATGTTGCTGAGTTAGAGGATGGGAAACAGGAATTGCCGAAAAAGGTACTGATGCTGCATAAAATGTCCTCTCCTACTTCCTTACAGTGACCCCATTCAATGTCAAAATGTGTCTAAAGTTGGGTTGTTTCATTTTTGTAGGCTAAACTTGAATGTCCACAATCAGATGTACACTTCAAGTGCATTGCTCCTTACACCTACGAATGTATGAAGTGTAGTTTCCAAGGAACGCGAGATAAAGTCAGGACTCATACCACATGCTCCGATTGTTTCCCAGAGTTAAGAAAGGCCCGCTACGCACACAACAAACTTTACAAACAAGAAAACAAGGACGCGACGAATGCCAATGTCAGGAATCAATATCACAGAAGAAGAGACTCGGAGGCGCTAGCTCAACAATCAGGTGAAGGACTTGTGTACGAGTGTGACTATCCTAACTGCGACAAGAAGTTCAAGAACTTATCAGTGCTTGGAGAACATAAGAAGAATCATAGGCAGTGAGTCAAGAAGGTCAAATTTAGTTAAATGTATACTTTCAATAACTTTTCTTCTTATTCATAGGAACGCTGAAGTAAACCTGTCCGCGTACTTCAAGGATGTTCCAGCCCGACCACTGAAAGAACTAAACTCACAAGATCAACAGGCATCTTCCCAAGAGAGTGTCAACACTGATGAGTTGGAAGTTACGAAGATCTTGTCTTCCTACATTGCTCGCCAATATTACAGTCTATTTTGTGGTGACGGTCGATGCGTTAGCTACCGAAGTTGGACTACTTCAATATTTGAGAACGAATCGGAACAATCCTGAGTGTATTGTGAAGTATTATGTGGGAGTGTACAGTGGACGCGCAGTAAATCACGACATAATCGAACATCACTCGAGGCGAAACCACAGCGCCTTATTGAATGAAATTTCCAGCGGTCATCGCGTTGCATACGAAGTCATGAAACACCTACATGAGTCATCTGAATCCATGCTCAAGGAGGAAGCATATTACCAGGTATTTAACCAATTTTGACGTAGCTCATCATGACTGCGCTGTTTGACCCCTCCTGACAATACACTTTGTATTTTGTGAATTCCAGTTATCTGGACTATATAGAAGAGCAACACAAAAATCTACCACGCATATAAACTGGCAACTGCTCAACAAAAAAATTGAGCAAGAGAACATGAAGCTACTTAATGATAAAGAACGACAAGACGCCCGGATGATTGGTTCGAGTAACACACCAATACTTTGTATCGACATGGTCGAAGGCTGCAAAGCAACACACAACAAATACCGCCGAGCATATTATCCGAAATTTCATTGCTTGCCAGGAGATATCAAACTACTTGAGGTTCGCAAGTGAAATTTTCAATTAATCTAGCATTTAAACAATACGCTGAGGTAGGTAGGAGCTTTGATGTTAGAATTCAGTCGTAAGTTACAGTCATTATTCTTAACCCAACAATTCCAAATTCACTGTTACGCATTTTTCCAAAGCGCAGTATGTCAATTGCAATAACTTCAAAATAAATCCCTTACCTTTCAAGTCGCTGCAGTAATCCATACACGTCCATCTGCCTTTCTTGAGGGGTTCAGTGCTCACAATTTTCACCACTTTAAATCTATTGTGCACATGATCCCGCTCAGTCTCGTGTTTATCCATGGTACTAGGAACACTTGGAACACTACTACTAATCGCCTGAGTTTCAGTCGTGGCAACCTCCGAAGTTGGAGGGGAGATAGTACTACTTACAACAGGAAGCGTACTGCCGCTCGTTACTACTTCACCTGTTCCAGCCGATGAAACGATTGCCAAACCGAACTGAGAACTGGTCGGTATAACTGGTGCGGAACCCATAGAACTGAGGGGAGCTGAATTGAAAAATACGTCGTTGCGAGAAAAATTGTCGTCAGTACCAGCTCCTCGAGATTCGCTTGGGTGTCTTGATGAATCTGCGAATAAACGTAACATTTATCATTGGAACGTATCCAACCCAGTCCCAGTCTATGTCTAGGAGCCAGAAGATAAACAGCAGCTCTCGTGCCATCATACTGACAGCTATGAGAATATTTAGAAAGTATTATTATCTCAGTACCTGTGCCGAAATCGGAACTGTCCTCGGTATGCGAATCCAGCTCGTCGCCTGACTCATCACCACCGTCATTGCTTACTGATGAATCAATTGTAACGCTTGTAATTTGAAAAGATGACTTTTTTGGGTTCGGCACTTGAGACTGAGGTGGCGGCTGTTGATTCATGATTACTGAAAATCTCTGACAAAACAAACACTGAATTAATTACAACACAAGAAATTGTTATCACTAATTAAAAATACCTCAAATGGAAAATTCTCCAAGCAAGTCAATGCTAGAAGCAACTGATAATCAGTTGATACAATTGATCACCTGCAACTCTACGCGTTTTTTCAGTCGGTAACGGTGAGCGTGACGGATGATGCACTCAATATCGATTCGCTTCTTTCTTGATTTTGATTTCAATGATACTTGAGCGAAACAAAGTTGACTGCAAATATGTAGAAACGCTTTTTCCTGATAGGGAATTGAATCCACGTCAAATTGTATCAGTTAGTCAAATATTCCATTATAACATTTTCCTTGCACAACCGCACACAGCTTCATTGACGAGAATCACAACAGACCACAGGCAATAAAATTACTGGTGTCACAGATTGCAAACTTCCTTGTAGCCTTGTGTTATGAAACTGTGTCCATGTCATAACCACATGCCTCCAATTGCTCAATTAATTCAACATCCATGAGTTCCATAATGACCCACTTGTTTGGAAAATTCCCCGTCGTTATTATCCTCCAACAGCACTTTGAGACGATCTTCAATGAAGCATTCACTGCATTGTCGTGTATATTCCAAGGTGGTTCCTTCAGTTCCAAGTAGATATCAGTGCTCAGTTCTTCTGTTAATGAATCAGTCGTGACGAAGTTGAGTAGGCGGAAATATTATGTCCGAAATTATTATTGGCTTCGGAATTTTGTAGGAGTTTTTCAAGATCACTATATTATTTTATAAATTAATCCAACCAGAATGCAGCACTGACCACGTCAAGTTTGAATAGGTGGAACGTTGTAAACTTTTACTTGATCTCTGCAAGAAATATTTGTCAGCGAATTATTTCAAGTTTGCCGATATTTCTTGTATTTTTGGAAGACCCAATAATGAAAACAAATTAGTACTATTTTCGTTTGTTTAGTAAGTGAACCTACTCAGAGATAAGTCAGTAAAAAGAGAAATGCAGATGGCGACGATCCAAGTGTTTCATGAAATGTTTCCCATGTAATTGATCTCAGCTTTGATCGTGACCGAGACTGATGACAAATCCAAAATTCCAGTGAGTTGTCGCTGTCTCTTAATTCCCCAACAATAGACGTAGATAAGAGGGCTGCAGACGGAACACAAGCTACGTACGACGATATCAGGAACCACAAATTAATAGACAGACAAAACTTTACTCCTCCGACCACAAACACAGTCACCAGACATTCAGCGCAGTGCATGTAAAAGTAAAACGTAACGTATTGTAAGAGACGTTAGTTCTCTTGCAGGAATAATACTGATTCCATACTTTTATACGATGCACACGTAACCTGATCGTATTTATAACTCTCAAAAGTGTGTATCCAGCGTAGTAGAAACAGGAATGACTTCATGCTCATTTCACATTTAATGGCACGGGCACGGCATAGCCAGCACAAAACGTAGTAGGTGATTTGCTAGAGATTCTCGAACTTGAACGAAGCATAGCCGAGAAGATGACAACACAAACCCATACATAAGATCACTGATCACGGACTTGGACTTCACTTCCTACTCCCTACGCTGGTATGAAACACTGAATTTTACCACGAACGTATGAATATCCACGATGATTGTTATGCTATGTTCTGCATTCTGCGGGTTTGGTATGTTTGCTTTGGCTGTCAAGAAGGAAATGTAAATTGTACAACGAACCTGAGCTGCGGATTTATTAACCTGCCCTTGGCTTGCCTTGCTGTGCCATTCAAACTCACAATCCATTATTTGCAAATTTGCAATAATGCACTGCCCAATGCAGCACTTTGTTTTTGTTGTAATTTCTTTTTCAATATACTTTGACGCATACAGTCTGTGATGATCAGAGTTGAATAACCCATGCTGTTTGGGTTGGTTTTGATGCAATGCTCATGGGGGAAAGGATACACGAACAAGTAATTTTTGAGCTTTGGCGTTTGCCCTGCAATTAAAGACAGCGTCGTCCTACGTACCAAAAAGCTCAAGGTCTAATCGTCTTACAGACTTAATTTGAGGGCCACTGGTAGGGACTTTGAGAACGGGCAATTACGAAGATGCTCTTCTGTTACTTTCATCACCATTTGCAGTATCTTTCTTTCGTTGAAAGACGAGCCTTTGCTTGTGCACACACACGGCGCGCTGGAATGACGGGAGACCGGAATCCCATTTGACCTCACTTCCAGGTTAGACAGATTAACGAGTGACAACGATGAGAAAGTAATGGCAATGGTAGTGGTAATGACACAACCTTAAAGACTTCAGAGATTAGATTAGAATTTCATGCTCTGACTAATCACCTTGTAAATGAAGGAAGCCGGGTGATCCTAAGACACGTCTCGAAAGGCGTTGCGATTGGTTGGACTCTGTTGGACGAGGTAACCTTATTTCAATTTCATGGTCTCACTGAATTGTTTCTTAGAAAACTGCTATAAACATGCACAGGTAAGTCAAGAATGAGGATCGCTGAGTACATTTGTGAATAAACGTGATAAAAATTATCACAAGAAAATTGTTTCTGAAGACATTGTTCGAATTGTCGTGAATTATTTCCATACAAATTGTTCCCAGTATATTGTTTCCAGACAAATTTTTCCAAAAGAAAATCTTTACTGTCATTTGTAGTTTTCGCACCAAGCTAATTTCAACTGTAAAATTTTCTTGCCAATGGTCAGGCCGTTAGAGATTACTTGAAGTTCATGATGAGTTTTATTTTATAAACTGAAAAAATCAAGTCTACGTTTTAACTTTTCAAAGTAGTATTCCATATGTCACTGTGTCATACGAATAAGCAAGCAGAGACCCGTTATATAGTATATAGATCATTTAGCGTCATTTTAATTACAGAGTTCATACAACCATCCGTACAAAGTTGAACTGGTGTTAAAAGGTTAACAAGTAAACAAGTTCAACTTTACAACAGCCCTTCCATTTCTTTCATAAATTCAGAATAAGCATCGTCTTTTGTCGACTTTCGTGGCTGTATTGAAGGTGCAACTGGGGCAGGCGGCCACTGGGGCTTGGGTGCTGATAGACCAGTGTCTTTCTTCATTTTCACTGAAACTGGCACAAATCTGGTAACGTCGGCACTCAAACTCCTGCAAAGAAATCACAAAAATGGCGTGTTAATTCAATTTATAGTACAAATTTGTACAAATTAAACAATTCTTGTTTTTCGAAGACTTTACCTGATCTGGGGTTTGGCTTGAATCATTGCTTCGCTATGAATCTTTTCATTGCCTGGTTTTGTGTTTCCTGACGTGGATGCTGGAGGAGGCAAGGGAGGCCTACTAAATCTATTATTAAAACGTATTCGTGGAGGTCCTGACGGTGGCGGCATCATATGCGGAGGCGGAGGATGCATGAATTGCATTCTCTGTTGCATCATTGGCGGCATGGGAGGCGGTGCAAAGAATGGTCTTGGAGGTTGCTGCTGGGGCTGAGGAGGCGGAGGTGGTGCAGTCGTAGCGTTTACTAATGGAGCATCAACTCCGGGTGGTTGTAATTCTTCCTCTTTGTTTGATTTCATATCATCCAACTAGAAATCAGAATGAACAGTTATTAACAACTTGACTGTTGAAATTAATTTTTTAACCATTTCGTCTTACCTCCTTCATAAACTTGTCCATCTCATCCATTGGTTCGAATCGCACACTCTTCCTCGTCGGCTTCGCCTTATCAACATCATCATCATCTGAGTCGAAGCCTGGCGCAATACCAGGAGGAACTCCAGGCGGTTCCCTTCCATGGTATTGCTGCTGGGCAAGAAACACGGGCTCTGATATAACTGTATGTTTGAGAATTCCAGCTGGAGTTGGCGCCTCATCTGCACTTGTCTCATCCCCAGCTGAAGGTGGCAATGGAATGTCTTCGACATTCATGGTTTCTGCCTGCTTCACCGCTTCGTAATACTGGATTCTATGAAATCTTCTCCTTTCATAATCTATCTCAATCGATCTCAGTTCATTCCAATAAGTTGGCTCTTCCTTTTGCTGGTAAAAGAAATTAAAAAAGTAATGAGTTCCACAGTTCAGCCTTACTTTTCAGGGAAAGGCAATTAAGAAAGCTTACGTATAGTTTCATAACGCGATCTAATGTGTCCTTGAGCTTCCTTCTCTTATCCTTCAACACTTTCTCTGCCAATGAAGGAGGTTCTAGTGGATTGTATTCGATTTCATCCAACTTGTCTAGCTCTTGAATTATAGAACCAGGGTCTTTATTCTTTAGTACTGCTGTTCGAACCAGTAGTCGCTGTTTCTTGTTCTTTTTGAGTTCTTTCTTCCTAGCCTCTTTTCGGGCTTGATCCGTTGGATTCATGAATTTACCACTTTTAGTGGTGTTGATGGAGCGTCTCCCCATTTTGTGGTGCTTAGTTTACCCTGAGACAAAATAATGACAACATTAATATCGTTTTATAATGCAAAATAGAGTCACCATTCGTGGTGGTACATCTACGAACTTACCTTTGTTATCTAAGCGTCCTCACTGATGAAAATGATGCGAAGAAGCAAGCGCAAAGAAGCGAGTGAAGTTTGTGTTCGCACTTTCCAGTAAAGACAAGAAGTGTAATATCGTTAATCCCAACTGATAAGGACCAGATTTCCTCAACTATAAAAGGGAAAGCACTTCCACAAACACTAGTGTCTGCACAAACTTTCTCCGATATTACACAAACGAAACCAGAACTGAAAAAATTGTGTCGATGAAATGTTTTTGTCTGAATCTTTAAACGGAACCGCACTTTGTTCTCAAATCTCTACTCGTCTCATCTCCTCCGTCCGTATTCGCTACCTTGTCAATTTGCGTCCGCATTATTCACACTCACACGATGCCGGTTGCTTTCACCACAGCCAGTTGCAAACTTTAATTAATATTAACCTCAATTAAAGATTTTTCTCACGAAAAGTAGAACTCAGAGCCTCTTTTTGTGTGGTGGCACAGATGGCTTCTGGTGTGCTTCATCAATGAATATGAATCATGCGCTGTAACCAACGTTGGACAAGAAACAAGACCATATGCATGTCATTTTTATTAACAAGACGCTCCTTCAGTCTCAATTACCACTTCACGTTTAAAAAGGTTATTACTACTTATTTTAAAATTGAAATTATTTTGCCGTTCCGTTTCCTCACCAGAGAGTCGCATACTGAAATGAAAATACAGCAATATTCAGTTTTCTTGTACAATGCCAATGCGACTACCGGAACTTACAGGCTTGATCCTTAGAACTTAAATCTCGACTGAGAACGCTCCCGATCTTTTCTATCCAGTCATCTCTCTCATTTTGCTGTTCAGCAGAGAGTATGAATGTTCTGAAAATAGCATTTAGTAAAGATAATGTGAACAGGCAGAACAGAGGGCAGAGGCTAAACATGTGATTAATTTTAATACCTGTTGGGAGTGTTTAGGGTGAATACCCATCGACTTCCGCTACATGTGTCTTTGTCATCGCCAAATCCACCGGATAAAACACGGAAGTCAGGGTTGGCACCCAGAAATACTTCTCCTTTTGGAAACGCGTCCAATGCGTCGACATGATACATGAGTTTACGACCAGCAAGCGTGAACCATCTTCGGCGATGTGCGTAGCTTGGAGAAGGGCCAGCCTTCCACAGCCAACCTTCCATTTGAATGGGTTCATTTGACTGTACGACAGGACAACCAATTAAAATCTATATTAAGCAATTCGGATATATATATATTCTGTTACCTCTCTGATGGCTGCTTTCCCGGCTAAGATTGCATAGTACCACTGTACTATTACGTTACTATCGTCGTGAGAAACGTATAAATGTCTTGTACTCCCACCACTCAAGTGGTCGAGCTGTAAACTAAATTCCTTGCCTAATTTCTTAGGGTTTAAGCTAACATTTAAGTCTTCTAACTTAATGACTGCTTTGGGACTTTTATTCTCAACAAAATAACATAACGTATTATTCTCTAGTATAAATCTTCTGGGGAAGTATCGCGAGTCTTCTCGCATTCTCTTCATTAGAAAACTATCGAGAACACCGGTGAGGTACGATGGAAGTCCAGAAGGCGAGGAATCGCTAAAAAATTCCTGGGAAAGAATATCCGAATTTGTAACCCACACAGTTCACAGTGGATTTTGTGTCAATGGTCAATTAAATTACCTTTCGCATGTATTTTGAGTATATCCAGTGCTGCAGTAGCAAGAGATTGCTTCTGAAATTGTAAATCAGCTTCCATTCAGGTTCAGATTAAGCGAATCTTCACAAACGCCAAGATATTATGCGTGCAGTGGCTTACGCGTCAGGTCGGGACATCCAATTGGGCACCTTCTGCTCGTAAATGTTTTTAGCAGCAGCATTACCAATTTCCTTCAGTCTTTCCACCTGACTTTCTTCCCAGTAGTCCAGTGTGACATGCTTAACTTTAGAAATGTGACTGCCCATTGTATTGTGAATACCGGCACATGTTCCGCATAAAAAGACGCCGATGTTGTAACTCGCATGAGTGATTTCTGTAATTTAATGACACGGATGTAATTCAGCGACTCTTTAGGTTTGAGGTAAGAAGAGTAGGAAAGCAAAGGAAAGTCATCTTTTGACAAGAGTCGGTCGTATTAACTCAATTCCGTTAAGACAAATTCTGAAGTGCCCCTAAAGTTGTGTGTTCTTCAAGGCTCGTTTATGGCTACAAGTCTCCACATATTCGTTTACCTCGTCCTCCGCAATCAGCACAAGAGCTGTTCCGTTTCAGCAGTTCCTGCAACAACTTCTCCACTTTTGGCGAAGTCATTTCGGCACCGGTCAATGCGCCAATGACTGTCTCGTGGTTTCGTATTTCAATTTGACTCGGGCTTGTCGTCTGGAGTTGGCCACTGGCTTTTGCGATTTTCACCGACAATTTATGATCAATATTTTCATGTTGTCTTCGCCATTGTTATTGCCGCACAGCGCGCTTTCAATTACTGATACCGTACTCGTAGTTTGAAGCTCGTTCTTTTTTCTTTTTCTTCATGGACACTGATAATTGGCGTTGGCAATTGGCACATTCGTCAACTCGAACGCCTGTGTCAGCATCAATAATCCCAAGTTGAAAGATTCTAGTTTATGACTCATTCAAGGGCTTGGCTTAAATCAAACACCTTGTGCTTGGTTAAACACTGTTTACATTCTACTGTAACTTGCACAATCTCACTGTTGTAAATCCTGAAGATGATTTTCGACATGATCTCAATCGAGGATTCCGATGACCATTATTCCTACGAGTAATCCACAACAATTTCTTAATTATGAAAAGAATGTTATGTGATGATGATGCGCTACCTTAAGCTGAAGCCGCAGTCGCAGCCGAGGGGTTAAGTTATTTCAATTTCAATGAAAAGAATTCATGCGCTTGTTTGTGTCGTAATTTTTTCATACTATGTGAGAAAAGCGGTGTTTATTGAGTTGCGAGTGCGACTTGCGAGCGCAGGCACTACGACAGACTCACAATTTTTTGTTTTTAAGTTCGTCTGGTCGTTTACGGAGTAGTGCTGCATTGCTGAATGCTACCAGTTGCCAGTACCAGTGAATTGTGCTTGTACTTGTATCCCCGTCTCAGAGATTAGCGGGAGTGTCTTTTTCAGCGTGTTGTTTTCCTGTCTATACTCAATATTAGCCTACTCCTGGGGCTAATGCTTCGCCAAATCGTTTCGTCTGTCTGTATTTTTACTACGATGCGAATGCAACCACGTCTACTTTGTGTTGGCTGAATACTATAGCTGCAGTTGTAAACAAGAGCATACCCCTGAGTTCGCTTGGAGTGTAGTAGTCCGCAGACATAGGCATAGACACTGTCAATAGTTAGTACTTTACCAGCCACCGTCAACGTCAACGGAGAACGGAGCTAGAAAGGAAGCTTCATTCATAGAGTTGAGTCTGTGCTCAAAACCTCGTACTTCCTCTCGCAAATCTATCCATCTCGCTAGAGTACTATTCGCGTAGAAATACGATACGCTCTCACTTTGTACATGAGTCGGGAAAGTTGCATATTCCACAGCCATTCCATGGAACCCTGTCTTGCGTGGAGTTTGCAAATGTTAGCGTGCACAACGAATAACAGATTATGTGTTATTGTACGTTGAGGTTGAGGATATGTCGTCATTTTTGCAAAAATCTTCTTGGAAAAGAAGTGCGTAGTAATGCCAGCAGTGCGCAACCAGCACTAATAATAAATCATGGTTATTGGACATAAACAGAAGAGTCGCAAGTTGGCTTGGCTGATGCTTATTGATATTACAAGTACAAGTAACAAGTCATAAGCGAAAGATACGAATACGAGTAACGTACTGAGGCTAAATTCCCGTTGGCTTGGGGTAAATTCCTACCGTATGAGTTCGTAATTTAAGTTCTATAATTGACACGAACTACACTAATGAAGTATTTCACACTTATCTCTGCAAAACATGTTTTTCTCAAAATGGTAAATAAAAATATTACACGATAACGATAACACGACTGTTTGTGTAGCACGAGCCCTTTGCAATGAAGCTTGCGTATGACAAATTGAGATAGCACTGGTACGTGTAGCACGAAACTGATAATAGCGTATTTTTAGTGCTCCGCTCAAAACCAATGTCCAATGTCAGGTGCTTCAGATTTCATCCATTCTTTGCCATTCACCTTCGCCTGTCTGTTTCCTGTTTTTAAGCCGTGTATAGTGTAAATGTGGTCGTGACATTTGCACACGTATTCTAACGAATGTATGAACGTTCGACAGCATCCAATGGTATGAATGAATCAAATTTACGGTCTCAATTCCTGGAATTCCTGGAATGTATAACAAGTGCGGCGAGACGTAGACACATCCCTTCTTGAGGTGAACATCTCATTTGAATTGAACAATGCTGAAACGGTGAGATGCCTCAACACATTTTTCCTTCATTTTGTTTTGATAAATTTGAACATTTTATGTACGGTTCATACAAGACAAGCATTCATATTTATTGTGTTAATAAAATTTATATCTGCATGTAATCAAATAGGAGGCTTGACAAAATCGAGTCACCTGAGTTTTTCGGTCTGCTAGTCAGTGCTACTATGTTGTGAGTGCAATCTTGCAGCAGAGCAAACACTTGGAGTGCTCGCGGTGTCGGTAAAACCTAAAATTCCATGTAAATGCAACTGAATTTAAAGAAAAGTTATTTTCCTGAGTTAATTGCTCGATTTAAATATTATCATTGTAATAAACTAAAAAGAAACTTTACAATTTGCTATACATACGCCTATAACAATAATTCTCTGCACCTCATCTTGAATTGAGATACAAATCTAAAAATGCATAACAGAGAACAGATTACAAATATCATTGAAATGCAATAAATAAATTCTTAGCCTATACTTGCTAAACATGACATTTGGCATTACATAAATATTATACAGAACAGTCCTTTCCAATATTATTGATTGAAAGCGTCTACCATTCCAGCGTTAAGATCGTCCTACGGTAAATTGAGATTCTTATACATAGAATTTCTTGCGACCGAAGATGGTCGTTAAAGAAGCAAGGAATTTTCTCGCTGAATTTCGGTCGAAGGTGTTTGTCGAAAATCCTGAGTTTTCGGAACGTACTTGAACTGCAACATTCACACATTTGTGCTGGTCAACCTACAAAGTGTATCAGTAAATAATATGTAAATAAATTCCTACCGCAATGTACTCAGTGTTGATTTTGTTGATTGATTTCTGAACTTACCTTCATTAATCGTTTAGGGTCCAGGCCGAGAATCTTGATTTTGTCGTACAACCTGTTCATAACCTGTTGCGGGATTATCGCAGTACGGCCGAGAACCCAAATTGTTTCTGTAATAACATATTCACGATTAGAAATGTCTTCGATGCAGAAATTTGTTAGTCTTTTCTTACTTGAGTGCTGTCGACCACGGCAAAAGTCATCGCACGAGTACACCACAGCGTAGCTTTCGTAGTCCGTTTCTAGCACCCAGTATCCAAATTCGTCTGGGGTTGGGTTTCCCGGTGTGGGCGTGATGCTGATTGTCATCCTAGCAGAGTCGCCATACTCAAAATTCGCGAGGCCGTACGCAACCTTTGGCATTCCCGTCCTAAAAAGGGGCAACAATTTATCAATCAGTTTGGCGGCGATTTCTTTACTATGATGTATTCGACTTGTCAAGAGGCGCACGCAATTCATTTAACAGTTGTTTCAACGTTAACCTTGTTTAATCCCATAACGCAAGTTTAGGAATATGGCATCGGTCTCACGTTTCCTGTTGCCAAATTACAGCATATCTGGTTTCTATCACCATAATCAAACTCGACTCATTTAGTCTTTATCCGAACCAAGTTCTCAGTTTTTTGTCGTGCTTAGTGTTAAGTTGAAATTATGAACTCACTGCTGACTGAGTGTTAACAGAAAAATCCAATGAAATATGGTCATGAATTTTAATTTTAATAAATCTTTGGTTTGTCTTCCGACGTTGGCCAATGAACCATTATTGCTTGCATAATAATGTACAATTTATGCTAATAAATAGTCAAGGTCGCGTCGAACTAAGAAGTTGACCTTTCAATCATCTATCTCAAATTCTTGTTGGTGCTTTCGTAACTTTGATTCACTACTAATTCATTCCTTCAAGTATAATTTATGAAATAACAGCAGCCGAAACAAACCGCAACAACTAAGAATGTTATTCATCCTGCTCAAAGGTACGAATTTGTGCACAAAAACTGCGGTGAGAGTTGTTTTCGGATTCATACATTCTAATCAGCTTGCGAGAATGGGCAAGAGGAACACGTAACTGAAAAACAGGATCTTCTCAAACTATAAAAATTGATTTTAATGAATGCTTTCTGGTGTAAACTGTAATATTAATGTAGTAAATTAGTATGTGCGTGCGCAATTAATCGGCATCATGCCCACGGCTAAGTCCAAGGTCACACAAAGGGCAGCGAAATTTATTATGTAACTTTATAACGGTGATCGTAATCGATATTTACGTTAGCGTTATCAGTGTTAAACGTTAAACGGAGGATCATTTCGATTCATAATGAGCACGACCGACGCTCGCTCGACCATTCCGTAACTTGGTATCAAATCTGTTGATAACACGACGATTGGTGCACTTTCCCAGTCACGAAATGTTTCATAATTTCTTTCACTACTACCGTTGAGAGAAAACGTGCAGTTCATTACATGCGAAACGAAGGAGTCGCACTGACCACTATTAGGATAATCGTCAATTCTGGTGCCTTCATCCTTTCTATGTTCAGTTTACCAGAAGATTAAGAAGTATATAATTATAATACTTCAAAATATTCTTCGATTTAGGAAAACTGTTCTTCGCAGTATTCTTTCGTGATAAACGCAACTCTAACGTTACAGTATATTCGACATGCATAAATTATTGCAATATGTTCAATACGATGCCCGTACAATGATCACTACACGCAAGACGCTGAATCAGACGAGACGTTCGTGTAAGAAATCATTTTTCAAGTCTTGTTGCCTCCAACCAAATTCTTCGTTCGATTAATCCAGGTGAGCATGTCAGGAATCGGCTCGTTCATTCCTAAATAATTGTACTGCGATGAATTGTGAATGTGGTCTCACGTCTATGCTCGCTATAAAAATCAAATGAAGAGGGTGAGGAACGAGTTCTTTGCGAAAGTAGTGCAAAATTGTCAAAAGACAAATTGACACATGACAAAATTATCATAACAGTGGGAATTTGGCTGCATATTCGAAATCAAATCACGCTCAACATAAAAAATGTTGCATGCCATTAATACGAGCGCACGGCAAATTGTACTTCATCATCATTAGCTCTCATTCATGTCATTGTGAAGCACTACAAGTAAACTAATTGTAATGATGCATATAAAGTTATTAGATAAATTGTCGCGAGTCGGTTGATGCACTATGTTACGACGAGCAAGACCGAATTCTCAGAATTTGTCTTTCAAATTTGCGACGAAATCTTAATCTGTCATTGGTAGAACACAACAAAGCACAGCAGGAACTTACTTTTCGTGTAAGGCTGATGTCAGAATTCCAATTTTCCCGTCTGGGTTGTACGTGAAATCAATTTTGTTGCACTTGGTGTTGACTTGGAAGTCTGAATAGTACCTCTCAATCTCGTACCAAGTCCCGAGGAACTACAAAAGCAAAACATTAGCACATGAGTGTATTATTAGGTTGTCCTGTTGTCCAGCATCAAAATTTTTAAGTCTTTGAGGTGCTTGCACTTGACTTCTGCAAGTACACTTAGACTTAGAAAACATCAAACTTAGTTGGTGTTTCTGGCATTTTGTAAGACGGCTCTGCAGCAATTGCAATAAATGCTAATCTTAATTCCATCATCATTCTTTTTCCCGTCATTCCTGATTCTTGCTCTGCACAACTAAACGCGAGTGTTGTGGATTTAGTCAGCTTTTTGGTCGCGTTTCTAAAAATACAGCCGTGTCATTCCATTGATTCCACCATCCTAACTTGCCGACTGTGAATTTTCTCACCATTTTTGTATGATCTGAGTTTATAATCCTAAGTCCAAATTATAAATACTTTATGCAAGTGAAAAACCTGTACGGATTGTTCGAGTTTGGGAATCGTACAATGGCATCGGATTTTATTCTAATCCTTAATTTTTGGATCGTCATTTTTCATGAGGTATTTGCTCTTACGAAAGAGCTTAATACACAAAAGGTTGGGATTTCAGATTAATACGATCCAATGTAAAAAATGCAAAGCGCGACTTTGTCGTGTTGAGGTAGCCCAATGCTTTGTTTCGTAAGAAAAGTTTCTCTGGAACATCAGAACAGAAGGCGTGCAACTACAGGGGCTTTGAACTGTGAAGTCGACAACAATAAAACAGTGCTACAATGGTCATAAAAAGAAGCCGGACTAAAATAAACTTCAAAGCAGGCGCAAGGTGCGACTGCGATTGCGAAGAGTTGCCCATTGCGATTGTAAATTGCGAATATTGTTTCCGAGTGAAGAGAGACGAACATTAGAAAGGGAACTTAATTAAATGGAATCTGTTCTTTCTTCACTGACTTCAAGTGAAGTGAAGTGCTTTTTATTATCATCTTCCTTCCTGTATAAAAATTTTCGTGCAGCAGTCTTCGTGAGACGTAAAATGCTTTCATGATTGCTCTGCATCGCAACAAGCGCCTGTTGTAGCGTAAGAACAATTGTCTGCTTGCTTTTAAAATAATCTTAATCGGCATACTTTTGCGCCTAAGATGAAGATGTTTCAAGTTTCAATTCGTGATGATTTCGCTGATTTCAAGTACGCGAAAGAAGTTCGCAGTCATGCAGCAAAATGCTAACTTGAGGCGAAATGTCAAAATTGATCTCATTACTTCAAAAATTTGTAACGTCTTAACTCGCACGGGAATTTATTTATAGGAACCTCAAGCAAACTGAAAATGCTGGCCTGTCACCCAAATTGCAGAAACTAGAAACAGATGCATCAATGCTATTCAGTCTTCTTGCTATGCACTGATTTTGGTGTTGGCGTTATTGATGTGCTACATAAAGCACCCAAAGGAAAAACCTGTCAATAATCGAAGCGTCTTTTGTTTTCAGCCCTAAATCTGTAATCAGAGGACTCGATTCCCACTACGTTGTAACAGTTATCTGGGTTTTCTGACGCCGGTGATCCACTGCCTTGTTTACGCTGTTATCAGTTGAGAAGGCTTGTTGTTGGCCTCCGCATCTGTAGAACAGTCAACTGATTGAGATTAATTCAATGCTCCCAGTTCTTTGTGCAAATGTGAAACGCAAAACGTTGAAAAGTGGATGCCATTTCATCCTGCTTAATCGTTTGATTTCGAAGCAGAGCATCTCAAATAGAACGTCAACACCCCGCCCACTGAAACGTGTGCATTTTCTGTTTCAGAGCACACGAAGCTTGAAGGTCATTTACATAAAGGCTGGAAATAAAAGATGCACCCCGAGACCGAGAAGTACAATGCACAATAAAACTCACCATGGCAGAATAAAATTTCATTTTATTTGTAATAGATGATTCGGTATAATTTTAGGCATTATCTTGCAAATGCAGACGCAACAATCATCGCTAAACATTTCAATGAACACTTGTACTCTCAGCCTCCCTCCTCAGAAGTTTAATGTACTTTTATTATTAGTTTATTAAACTCGAAAATACGACTACCACTTCATCATACTAAAATTGACTCCTTTTACCTGCATCTTCATTTTCAAATAGGATTTAGTTAATACTTTTAAACAAACTTAAGCGCTTCCTCATAAGCTTACCTTTTCGGGAGAGAAATTCTTGAAGACTGGAATGGGCGGACATGATCCTTCCATTAACACCTGACCGCCGGTCAATGTCACCAAACTTGTGACAGTCAAGAACGAAATTAAATCAGAGTAAGGCATTTTCTGGAATATGTCCGAAGCCTGCAACCTGCAAAAAAAGATAAGTAGTTACTTCAACACTTTGTCAGATAGGCAGACGACTGTTCAATTGGAGCTTCTGCGCGACATTTGCTTTGGAATTTTTGAATTGAATTAACGATTTCTTGAGCACAGTTTCAGATAAACGGACCGTGCACCTGCGTTGTCCAACAGAGTTTCTCATGTTAAAGTGCGTGCGATTGCATAATACATTAGTGCGTAAATACATGAACCGGATTCTATCTAAATTGCTGGATGTCACATAAAGCATTCTGTTACATTGTTACTTTTTACATCTGCATGTTCGATTGTTATTTCAAAGCCATTAATTATCTCCAATAATTTGTAGTCGCTCTGTTTTGCGGTTTACAATTGGCAAAAAGTGTAGGGCGATTGAAATGTTAACATTCTGAAAATTCATTTCTCCAACATGCAGAAACGAAAGAACGATTAAAAGTGATTGTTGCGTGTGGTAGGAACAAAAGACTGAAAGGCAGCGTCGCGAGGCGTCCGGAATTTTCGCGCAACACATTGAACACTGCAAGCCGAAAATTGAAGTGAAAGATGGGCGAAAAAAACAATTCAGAAACTCAGACTTCCTTGTTTGTAAATATTTTTTATGAATTCACATAAATTATCCCTTCTTGACATTTATTTTTTGAAGAATACAAATGGAAATGCGTGTGTCACGTAACGTTACGCGTCTTTGTCGTGTCCGGCTAAAAAGTGTTTTACAACATGTTTCATTGTCCTGACCTCACAACCATTGATCCATTAATCCTTAACCCTTAACACAGGCACACAAGAATTGTGTGAAACTCATTCGTGATTCCCATTTTTATTCGGTCGTTGGAGTCAAAATTCTTTTAGTGACTACGAATGCCATGAAAATTATACAATCCTGCATCCGCGTGGCGATAACGTAATCTCTGCGAGCAATTAAAATAATTCTCCGTTACTTGGCTTATTGAAGGATGAAGCGTAAGCTGCGATTTCTTTACACACTGTTATTAAATTATACACATGCGGCTTTATAAACCAATGAGTCAATTATGCATATATCAAAGTGGTGGACCCAGCCGATAATAAATTGCAGGATGTTCATTTGAATTATGAAATAACAATAATCAGACTTCTCAGATAAAGAATGGGTCTTTTATTGTCTGGCCGCTGTATACTTTTGAAAACAACCAGCTCGATAAAAAATGAATACGTTGTAATGACACAGAACTTGTAAATCTTGAATTTGTTATTGGAATTTGTGTGATTGGAGACGTGGCGTCCCGTAGATAACTCCAGGCAGTAAGTAAGTTTTAATTATATGTCGCATTCTAAACCCGCAGACTTGAGCTAACAAGCACGTCTGCTCCCAAACTTCGTAATTCTGGCGCTTTTATTGAGTTTGACAAGTAATCTCCCAAAAATTTTATGTTACACGCCGTATTTGATTCGTATTAAGATATAGTTGTAATTACCTTGTCGAACCTGACATACGGATGCAATTTTTATGGACCAGTTCAACTCGACGTCATAAAATGAAACAACTTGTTTATACTACCTGTTGAAAGGTCGTAATTTTTTTATGAATTCGAGATAAGACGTGGATTTAATAAAATGTGTAAAAATTGGTAATGAACTTGCTACTTCAAAATAATTCGAATTAATTGAGTGATAACATGACCTGATCCAATAAAACGTTCACCAACGCAGCGCGGCAATGGGACAGGTTATTGGTTTAGGTCGAAGAAACATCCTTCTCATAAGATTCTCAAGTCTTCATCCTGACCCGAGTGCATGGTGGCACTCGCGTTTGCATAACGTGCAATCATCCTATTAACTACATTTTTCTGAGTGCATATTTTGAAGGAAGACCAACTGAACTGCACTGCACCGAAGCAGAAAGGATCATAATATTAGTCCATACGTAATACTTTCTTAATAAATACGCATATTAAACTTAGTCCTCCTTATGCAAATGTAAATGCAATAAGTGCACACTGTAGAAAGTATTCATTTCCGGGGTCATCACCATCATTGTTTGTATTTAGGAGCTCATGCATTGCGTCGCGTGTCCGTGTTCAGACAAGGAGACACAACTCGCAGACTTATTCATTAACAATTAGACAAAGGCTTGTAGATTCAAAATCGATAAAACCACAGTTCGGAATCACAAGTCCACCGCTTTCGCCTGGACTAGGCTGTTCGACGAAATTTTTATTACTTCAGAACCGGACCGTCAATATAATTCTTTTAATATCTTGTTAGCAATTATTTTAATGGTCAACGATCCATGTATGTAAATAAGAAGGCTATCAAATCGGAATCTGCTACTTTGACGTTTCTGGCCACACACAGAAGACGAGGCGTGCAAAGATTTCATTTCTCGTTTCACGGATCATTTCCGTGAGTATGACTAACATTTCAAACAATGTTACCGGGAAGTCGAAGGTGCAAAAATCTTATTAGCACGTACTAAAATTCCATTAAAATATTCAAGTTAACATTTGCATAGCATTTAAAAATATAAAAACAGAGTCCCGTTGCAAGTGTCAAGGAGTCAAATTTTTTTTACTTGCAGTGACTTATTTTTCTGAGACTTTCGTCATGTTCTCTGCTTTGTGTCGTATTCCCAGTGCACTATTGGAAAGAAGATGTCAAAAAAAATTGCGTTGCTAAACGTTTCCCGTTCATTCATTTTCGTGGAGATTAAGAAAGAAGTCTGCCATACGAAGTGAGGCTGTCATTGTCATCATCCCTCGAAGCTGTTTATTTTTGAACATCATCTTGGAAACGACTTAAGTGAATTAATTTACGGAATGCCATTACTTAACAGGATTCATGTCCTTCACCCTGTCCCATGCACGCGTATTTGTAAAGCATAATGAAGAAAAGATTAAGACAACAATCGTGCATTATGGAAAATGAATTGGCAGTGATGGGTAAATGACAGCGACAGCAGAAGAAGCGAGAAGCCGTTGCCGAGAAGCGACAGAAAATTACCATGCATGCGGTCGTCGCAGTTAAAACCATGCAGGATTATAATTTTCCGTTCTGATGAGTATTCAATACATCAGTGAATTCATACATCGCACAGCCCAGCTATCTTTATCATCATCGTCTCCGAGCCTCACACTACACGGAGTTTACAGTTTTGTTAATGTGAATTAGGAATCTGATGAGTCATATTGTGAAAACTCATTTATGAGTGTCTCTGCTCGCTCCTTATATCACGAAGTATTTTTCCGACTCGTCAATAAACGACGTAGTAATTTTTAAATATACATTATTCAATTAACGGTTTCTCATTTTCAAGTATTGCACGATCCCCGCTAAAACCTCTCCATATACGCGGTCGTGGGGCGGTCTTCGTCTTAATTATCATTATTGAAAGTGAGATAATCTCACAAGTTGTGTTTTTCTATTAGCATGAAGCGCCGATAATAGCCGCCTCGACTCAACCTGTCAGCGGACTCAAAAGAGATCTTGTGAACGCATGCATTCATGAAAGAGACGATGAAAAGTGCTTCACGCAGACAAACAGTTAATGAAACAAATATAGCGCATTATGAAATCTCATTATCACTTACATATTTTATGCTAACATGAACTCAGACAATTGTACCTGCAAGAATGACACGCCCGCATTAAACGTCTTCAGTCTCGCACTCGCGGATATTGACGACGATATTCAAACACGCTTGACATTTGTTCGAATCTGCAATCAGCACGAACATTATTAATAAGCTTAGTGAATGAGACTTCTTTGTTTGGCAGGAAGATGAACACTTCGAGGAAGCGCAGACTTTTCACCTCAGCGACCCTTCAGCAGTTGGAGTGTTGAACTTCACTTGTTGTTTCATTGCAAGCAGACTTGACTTCGTTTGATTAGACAGCAAAAGTACCTCGTACGTGGACTCACAGAGTGATAATAAGTGATTGCATATTTGATGCACTCTCAATACAGTATGCGTTGCAGACTGCCCGTGTGACTGTGTGAGATGGAAAGGCGAGAAGGAAACGATAAGCGAAAGAGGAAGTCGGACAGTGACTTTATGCTGAAATGAATTTACAATTCACAAATTATGATTGCATGCCCACATACAAAGAAATGATATTAGACGCGAGTGGTTAATCTGACAAATAAATCTTAAAACTGTGCAGAGGGGCATAAAATGTAAAATGGGCCCCGCTGAGAATTCTTTGCAGTGGAATGCCGTGCACTAGCCATGCAGCCCTTCTGTTTTTAGAGAAGCGCGAGGCCTACGAACTGCAAACAATGTGGAATGATCGTGAAAAAACGAAAACAAGAATGGCAGATTTTGCCAACGCCAGTATGCATTTCGCGGAAAAGCTGTCGTTCCAGTTTGCAAAGGCCGGCTTCATCAACCACACAGTGTGGATTTGACTTATGCCTTCACAGAGCAATTATGCAATGCAATTAATTAGGATTACGAAGTTCGCTGTTGAGCTTTCCTTTCTAAACGCGATTTATTGCGATAGTACGGTTAAGGCAAGGAAGTTGTAGCTGGTTTACTTGTGCAAATACTATAGTCATTTAATTTGAGACAATAAATTGAATGAAGCACTTTCGTCCTCTCATCCCATACACGCAGATTTTCACGTACAGTTAACTTAGTCATGTGACATCGGATTTATGCGTGCCTTTCCCTCACTCTAATATATCTAGAATGGACAAGGACATGACAAGCTTGCCCAGGTGCTCACGAGTGTGGGCAAAGCTAGTAAATTGAAACCGTTACCCTCGTGGACATAATTATGAAACAGACCTTCCAACACGTAATGTTGTCATTCTAATGAAGGACAGGTTTCATTTCAAATTACAAGTCTCAGGATCAACTCGGAAGCCAACAGAAGCCGTCGTTTTCAGAACCAACAATGCGGCACCACGCTATAATACATGAATTATGTGATGCCCAGTCCATAATTTGCATGCAAAGTTGCGAAGATGCAAAACTTGTGAATTTATGTTTTCAGTTTGTGACTGACCAAAACAATAATTATTGCGATCTTGTCTTTGTCTGGGCTTGCACTCTCTCATTATCGGTAAACAAACATTGTCAAGCATGCCTGGTTGGGTGCATGCTGCTTTTTAATTTGATCAAGTGTTTGACCCAAGATGAGACTCAGTTGGGCGGATGGCAGCGGAAGCCTGCACATTACTTTTTAGTTGACACCTGCGGAGTCATCCACTGTGCACCTCGCAATTATTGTTGGGAGTGCAAGTGCAAAACATGTTATTTTCCTGTGTTTGCATGAGTAATCTTTCGTACACAATAATGGGAGTTGCTTTCAAGTTGTCCACACACGGAAAATACTTTCTTGAAATCTCTAATTAGATGTGCGCGTCTTCAAGTCATTCAAGTCCAAGTCCAAGTGCAAAATATCCGATTGTTTATGATAGTCATTTCCTTTACACACGCGAGTGTAATGAAAGTTAGGCAGCCATAAACTTTTTGCGAGACATTCACTAACATTTTCCTCCTTTACTGTACAATGTTTCTTGCCAGAGCTGAGACGAATTGCGGCAAAGTTACCTTTGACTTCGAATCTCCGTATTTGAATGGCTTTTCGGAAATAATTGCTTACTGTTGCAAATTTGGCTCTGATTTGATATGATTTATGACTTGATAAGACTCAATTAAGCCGCGAAAGCAAGGAAAACTTTCGTCTTCATTCTTCGTCTTTTGTCTTTGACGCAAGTTGCGTTCCAAAATAAATGACATGTCATTTCAAAATGCATAATTTGTGAAAGGAACAATCGGAATTTCTTCATTTCTACTTTCTTGACAAAACGTTACGCGGAGTGTTAACATGTGTTACGTTAACAGATCATCAACTTGCCCATGCAATGATTTGATGATTACACGAAAAAGAAGCCGGAACTCCATTGCTTATAAAATCGAAATTACACAAAGTCCATTGTTGTACCTTGAAAGATGCAACATACAAGTAATATTAACAATAATTTCTCATTGTCTAAATGTTCACTTTTGATTGATGGATCAAACTCCAATGAATATCAAAAACTAGAATAACAACCTCGAAATATTTATTTGCCGACAGAAATCAGCGAGCAAATGGAATTCGCTACGTACAGGGATAATTTAAATTCGAATGAATTAAATCATTCTGGCCCCACCGTGGTTGTGATTGTTGTAACGGTGCTGGCTGGCTGTTTGCTTGGCTGAGGATGGCATGGTATGGGATCCTTGTATCCCTCAGGAGATGATTTCATATTTAAATGCTCCTGCATACTTTCTTAACTCGTCGGACTCGTCCTGCCTTGTATAAACTACAGAATTATGAAATATGATAAACGCCCGCCCATCTGTGCTTGTGGACAGCACGGAAAGAAAGCCACTGCCGTGTACAAAAATCTGAATTTACAGTACTTCTCAATCTCATGATTTCATGACACCTCGCTCGAGTCATGTCGCTTTCCGCCAATTTCATAAGGCAAGCCGAAGCCGCCGCCTGTCCGCCTAGGTCATTAGTCAAAATCAATTTCTCGGCAAAAATTAGCAAAAAATTGAGACACCTAGACACGCCAGTTACACCAGCGGTACAATATAGCAAAATTTATTTTGTTGTCGGCTCATCATCATATCTCACACCTTCATGACACGAAACACACGTATCACTCTCAAATTGAATCTGCGGAATTCCTCAAAACGAAGTATGTGAGCTGAATTTGGGATTACTTTTTTTTGCAAGTCGCCTTTTAACACAATTTGACACGGGTCACTCATGCGGCTTGATAAATGCTGTCAGCATTTTGCGAAGAAAACATTTAACCCGGATTTCCCTCGAAAAGAATATTTGCAAACCTTTTAAACTTTGCGGACCAGACGTGTTAAAATAACTGCACTTTGTCTGCGTTAAATGTGTGAGTAGGACATCGAGTTAATGAATTTCCTTTTAATAGCTGTAGCCAGACGAGGTTAAAACGTGTCCAATCGACATCCATCATTTTCGTAATTTTATCCTGAAAAATTTGCAAGTAACATGCACCGCAATCTCTGTACAAGCAATAAATATTTGTACAAGCGAGAAACATGACAGTTATGTGCACTTAAAGTCAAGCCCATGCGTGTGCAAACTGAAAAGCTCTTAGACGATGCATTAAAATAATTATCGTCTTTTATTATGAAATTCATTAAAAGCGCCCGGACTGTTTACACCTGCACTACGGTACTCGATGCTAAAAGCGGCAGCGTCTCCGGTACTCTGCTCGCAGTTTAAAAGTGACCTTTAAGGTCAGCCTGCAACAATACTTCTTTTGTCAATCGGCTCTCGGTACCGCTTATCAGCTGATTATATGAAAGATTAATTGAGTCCTAGAGCACAGCGCCAAGCTTGTGTTTTATAGCTGTTCAATAATTGTTTCCTCTAAGTTGAGTCGGTGAGCCGGGGTCAACAAAAACTGTTAAATCAGTCCCTGCATTTATGAGTCAATAAATGCAAGCTTTGAACGTTTAAATAAACGGTTTGGAAATGTCGGTTAATTTTTCTCAGAGGAAGCGATTGAGGCACTAATGGCTCGAGTCTGACCATGGCCCTACCTTGACAATCTGGTTTGACAACAATTGGCCCGAGTCGAATTGAATCGAGCGTAATAATTTTTCTTGAGTTGAAGTGCGCTTATCACCGGCTTCAATGAGGCAAATAAAAGGCAATCGCCAATCGCTCAGCTACTTGCTTTGCATAAAAATGCAATTTAAAACCATTAACATATATTTGTCAATGCACACATGTCACTTTTCTCCATTACTGGGTAAAATGACTGTGATCCTGACCTGTGCACGTCCAAAGTTACAAGAAGACGCAATTTTGAGACAACTTCATTTCTTTAACAGCCATAACGTAAAACCTTTTGGCATAGTCGCCATCCCGTCATCATTACTTAGAACAAGGAAATTCCTGTATTCCTATTTAAGCTTATGTATTTGATATTACATAAACCTAAATTATCCGCACGTCAACCCGCGCGGCGGCGCATATTAATTCCTGAAATGAGCCAATGTGGCAATTAAATACGCAATTTTGGCAGCAAGGTGGTTGTAATCGCAATCGCGTGCAAGATCAGGAATTCCGCCGGCGTATAGCCTTGTCTTGCATGAAGAAAGACACATTTTCATTCAAAATTCAATTTTATATTTTCCCGTAGTTCTTAATTCTTTCTGACCGCACACACACACTAAAATTGAGAATTCAACAACTGCCTTGAGGAGATTGGAATGCTCTGTCCGTATTTTGCACTTCAGACTATTAAGTGAAAAAATGCAATTGTCATCTTCTGTTCCCGCAATGGTATGCAATGCATTTACGTCTTTAAATGAACGAGCGAAGATGCAACGTACGCATGTTACAGTGGGCAAATTCAATTGTCCAATTATTTGAACCATTCAATTTGGCCGAGTTACGTCGCAGAACATTGCTTGACCACAAATTGTACCGTTCGCCATTACTTGAGCCATGTCTTTGCGTTTGCGCAAAATCTCTTTGAAATTAAAAATAGTGTCAAATCCCACCAAATTCATTACATCATTCCTTTGCCGGTACCGAAATTGCCTAATCCATTAAATCATTCGTCCTCCGAACCTAAATCTCACAACTTTGAAGTATTAATGGAAAATCACTCAAGAGAAAGATTACTCGGCCGATTACTGTATCCGAAGGTTTCATAATGAACTGTTACGGAGGAGTCGGCATTGAACTTGACTTTCATGAAAGTCCATTTCACGTTGACGTTGTGGCTTGGGCAGCGAAGCCTTCTTTTTAAACTGAGATTTGTTTTTTAAGAGTTTCTTATCAAAGTGCAACAAATACTAGCACAGCAGCCCGTAAAGATGAATTATGGAGTATTTATTTTTTTCATACAACTCAGCGCAGTGCTTTGTGTACAATTCGGAAGTACCAGATTCAGCAACTAGGCTGTTGAATTGTTCTAAACGGGTTCTGTTAATTTAATTTTCAGCCTTATAAACGGCGTTACGTGCATGTTAAGGCATTAATATGCACCGCGAGTAAGCAGGAACTCAGATTGAGATTAAGATTGCAGCACATGAGACGAGGCAAGTCTATATTGGCAGGAGATTGCGGTGACTGTGATTGGAGCAAAGATGTGGGTTCTCAATTAAAACACGAGACAATGAAGTTAGAAAGACAGATTCGCGGGTGGTATGTGCTTAATTAATGTAAGTGTACAAAGTACGCCTTCGCCTTGCGTTGATAAAATGTCAGGCACAGAGCACAGACACACATAAAAGATTCTTCAAGACAATGAAAAGTGATTTTAGCAATGGGTGATGCGATGTTCCCGTTGTCGTTGCTCTACTTAAAATTATTGTCATTTTGTGTTCTATAATAAAGACCTTCGTTACTGCATTATTCTGATCATAGCAAAATCAAAATTGAAAGAGCAAACGAACAAAGAGTAACAACGTCGGGTGATCAGAAATCATGTTTTCGGAAATTTCTTCGAAAATTGATTCAGAGACCGCGCAGAATGCAGGCGAGAAAGTATCCTCTTCGCACTTTCATGATTTTCTCATTAAAGTAGCTGTGCTTTGTACGGTCTCAAGTCAAATTTCAATCGATATCAGTCTCGCCTCGTCTCAATTCATGTCTACATTTGCGCTCAATATTCTCATCGTCTTTTGTTTTTATAGGAATCGAGGTTAGTAGATTCGACTCATTAGATTCAGACTCCGAATATGGACAGCATTCGCGAGTTTTACATGGCGAGAAAGACAACAAAGTAAACAGGATCATCAGAGTATCAATGCAGACAAATACAAAACTGCATTTACTGCATTGATAAGGAACAAGATTGTCGATCAGAAATGGCAATACATCCGATTTGATAACCTCATTGTCAGCATATATCAAGAAAAGAACAGTTTGGACTTGTGGCGCTTTTCCTGTAAGCAATGATATATTTTTGATCTCATGAATAATTGAATGTCAACCTCGATATTACGTTCATAAAGCCCTGCCCGGCTAAGATTCTTATATCAATAATTCCTCTCATGGTCATGGCCATTTTTGGCAAACATTTACATAATAGGCTCATGAATTAGTGTTGAACTTGTTTCTCGCGTATGCGTACGTGGTCGATTTGACATCTAACTTTGTTGCGCGAAAGTGGATTAATTTCAGAATCGCACATCAGTTACTGACTAAGCAAATTTGTACCTCAAGCGAGCATGAGCATCTTTATTACCTAATCAACTTATCTCTTAAACATAAATTAGTGGTCAAAGCGTGCTTCCGGTTATGAAGTGTTAACTCGCGAACGCTTAACTAACAAAGCGAATCTATCTATCTAGTGAAATTCATAGGACTCATCAAGAGCAGGACACGGAATTATTAGAAAATGAACTCTTACCTTTTGGTGAAACAAATCAGTACCGAATCTCTCGAACTATACTCGAGTGTTGGCTTGGTATTTTGAGGTTATTTTACTTGTGTTAATGGCTTGTTGGTTCAGATCTCAGCTAATAAAGATTCACTTGTGAATTTTGCGTCCGTCATAAATCACTCAAACTGCTCAGTTTTGACAAATGTATTCACGCCAGTCAATTATTTTTGATTTTTCACCGGTCGCTGATTTTGTTTCGCAGGAGAAGGACGCGAGAGAATTTCTGTGAGATAATTATATACTCCACATACAGGTGAGAAAATCTGCATTCCTTGAAGTGCTTTACAACATATACTCGGAATATGACTGATGAGATTCGCTTATGAGTGCCAAGAAGGTGGACCCAACTTGAAAATAATTATGATGTTGAGAGCGCAACTGGAAGATGCTGACTGCACGAAATTCACAAATACAAATGATTTTTAGCTCACTTCAGTCACAGCTTCACTTCCTCCTCATACCTTTTCTCTGTACGCGTACGTACGAAGATACTTCACTGAGAATTCAGGTGAGATGCGAAATGCGTTGATAAGATGGGTAGGTGCACATACAACAGATCGTGTGATAGTGATGGGAAAAGGGGAAGATGAGAAAGGGAGAGAAAGAACAAACTTGCTATACGCGATATCGTCCACTAATTCAATTCATGACGCTTGCATTATTGCATGTTGTGTCTTTCCCACTTAGAGTGAATCTCGGCACAAAACCATTAACATTTAAATATCCCTGATTTGATGACTTGCGTTGTAAGTGTCAGCGGCATTCAGGGGCAAGATTCCAATAAATCGAATTCCTGTAGTTCCGACACTTTAAAGGTTAGTTCAGTTAAAGTTGCCAAAACTAAAACTGTCGAAGGCCTATGTTATCAATAAGAATCTATCCGTTTATTCGATGTAGTCAATTTTGTCGCAGCTATTTAAATCTTAAGCAGTTGTATTTTGAACGTCTTAAAAAAGTCAGTTCCTGCTCCTGAATGCATCATTTTGTGATTACCACACCACTTACTGACATCTTGGTTTGTCATTATTTCCAATTTTCACTTTAAACTTAATACTATTTTAACTTGAGGCTCTTTCTTGTGGTATCAATTTCGGCTTGACTTGGAGCATTCGCGATAAATTAAGGTGGGTATGATAACAAGAGTCACGTACACCTCCGTGGACACTTTCATGCAATTTTCTTTGCGTCTTTGAGGCGCAGTCTTCTTCCTTCATGCGATGTGGCATTATTAGCCATGCTATCATTATGTGCTCATTAATGACGATATGGACTGAACGATCTGCTCTGCCACTCGTGTGACTCTTGTTAACTTGTTTAATGACAACTTTTGCTTTCGTTTTACGTGAGTTCGTGCTTGAATAATGGTGTACCTCTACTTTTAATATTTTCTTTGTAAAATGCTCTAAACTCATGTCGGGCTTCGAAAGCACTGCAATCTTGTGCAAAATTGAATAAGGGTAAACAAAAAGATGCCCAAAATAATGATTTGCGACACGGAACGCGGAAATGCCAAATCTCTGCGGTGTGCATTTTTCGTGTTTTGTCCGAATTAAACGACGATCGTTCGTGTACGCTACGCAGTGTCAATTTCGACATATTTACCAAATACAGGCACGACTGATTTAAAAAGTGAAGCCGACAAAAATTGTTTGGGTAGAGCACAACTGCTGCGATCCGAGTTGGTTGAATGATTTTGATTTTGGCAATGATTCCTTGAGGTGTGCCGACTAGTTGTGCTAACGGTTTTTTCTGAAACCGTCGGGGACATGAACGATTGGTTTGGCGTGCCTAAGCTTTTAATTGCGGATAAAGTAAAAGTAATTTTTCTTGGAATACCGTGCTTGAAACCGCACTGAACGGAAATGGTGTTTATACTGGATTCTGGTTAATGGGTGGAGATGAAAAGCAAAACTAACAAAACAACTCGCTATTTTTATTGTCCGCAATTTCAGCATGCCTCATTCTCAAATTCTTAAGAGCTTTGTGTGTTTTTCTGGCTTCAAGCGCGAGGTTGGGCTGAATCCATTACCAATGCCGTCACTGCACCGGCACAAGATTGTTCCTAATTCTTGTATTGCATTTGCTATGTATTTGTGTGCCAAAGAAAAGTTATCGCCGACAAAATGCAAATAAATCCCAAAAAGCACCACGGCTAATGCTTGATGGAAGACAATTCACCACTTTTGATGAAAATGATAATTTATTGCCATTATCTTCAGCACAGCATTGTCAAAGAAGCTCTTACTGTTTGTAACACTTTACGACAGCGTTTAGTGATTAGACAGGCAAACGCAAATGCAGAGTGGAGATGATTAGACGATGACAATTCAGATTAATGACCCATTGCTGCCTCTGCTGCAGTACGACAACAATAATTATTGTCGTGCCAGGATTTTGCATTCATTTTACTTTTTGTCCCACTTTTGCTAATCTTTGTCACTTTTTTTTCGTGCTGCGTTTAGCATGCATGTATGTAAGCAATCTCATTAGTGAACAAAGATATCAACTCCAACAATTTCAGCTGGCAGTTAAGTGAACAAGCGGGGAACAGCTGCTGCTTGAAGAATTAAGTACAAATTAATCATAATTAAGTGGAGAACGACGCATTTTGCGTGATTTTTTGCGACAAATGTCAGCGTGAAGTTTCTTCGAAGAATTTCTGCAACTTGTAGCTACCATACGCCTTTGTAAAGGATATGCTACGCCGGAATTCGAACAACACAATACATTTAAAACTCTCCTGATCTGTCACCATTAATGCCAAAGTCAAATTCTTACCTAGATCAATCATGCACACGAGCCACCAGTACCTGAATTTGGGCTAATTGATGCACACTGTTACAATTCTGGTAGACCAATCTAATACGCTATTGTTCCAATCAATGCGGCGTGCAAGGCAGTGGCCGGATCCAAGTATTTGGAGCACAGAAACTCGCAAGTGCAAGCAGTAAATGTCGAAAATAATTGACCATAAATTAACATGTAGATTTCTTGAATAGAATCCTCGACACTGAACTAGTTCAGAAAACACACCTAGTCCGTCTTATTGAATTAAATGAGTTTCATTCTAGCAGACGTGGCCTGGCCAGGCGATGAACCTGTGGCTGGCTGCAATCTTGCGAGTGTGATGCAGGTCATGCTTGTTTGAGTTGATTAATGGACGGCATGATGACTTGCTTGTGCAAAAAGTCATAAAAATCATCACATGTGAAACTGAGCAAGCGTGGCTTGTACGAGGAGAAAATGGGGCAACTGTTACCCATTGTTAGCGGCAATTAATTTGTAATGGATCAGGTATTTCGGCGAATCATGAATGAATGAGTCGACTATTCAATTCTTCAAAACTGTGTGACCGTGCAAAGGTTAACGAGAGTTAATGTAGTTTTGAGAATTTTACTGATCGAATTACGTACGTCGGTCTTTGTGTTGATGAACACAATGGCAAGAAGCCACAGTCAGCTCTAATGATCCATTTTCGCGTTTAACATTGTTCGGCCTATCTCATTTATCATCATCCTCATCATGATGGCACAGCAGAAGCACTTGATGGATTGTGTCGAGCGTTATGAGTTAATTAGCCATAATTTGCTGCTCGTATTATGTAATGGTGTCACATTTCTTCTTGACTTATCTCAAACGTGCAAATTACGGTACATACTTTAAGGAATTACTCATTGAAGGGTGCTTCGTGCTTCTTGAATGGTCCTCCTGTCTGCGAATGGAGAGGACGAGATATTTTTCCGTGCATAATTTATTCGGTCGAATTCTGGAAATTCGACAACATTTAAAAAATGGACAGGGCAGATTCGATTCGAGTTGATGAATTTTTGTCTCCTCTGGTTCTGATACGAAGTACGTTGGGAATTGTCTCTGAGCAAACAATAGGTAGCTCCTCATTGATTAGGTTGTACATTATCCATCACTGACCACCATTGCACATGAGAAGGAGAATTGTTCCGTTATAAAATTGAAGAAAAGAGGGAAGGAAGGTAATCAAAGAATGACAGGCGTGTGTGACTTAATGACCTAATTTTTCAAGACATTTATTTAATACAACAATTTTCACACTTACTCATCTGCGTCATGATCATATTTGTGAAATGATTGTCCTGCTGAATGACTTTAGACAATCACCTCATATTGAACGAAACACATGAACATGAACTCCTTTCTGGTTGAGATCTTGACTAATCTCTTGACGCAGTTGCAATCAATTGGGTTTTAACGCGGTTTTTGGACTAACATAACAAAGCCTTCATTACACGCACTGCTTCTTTACGAGTCCAGCTCGAGTCTCAAATTGAATCGCTGCGCTGTTGTCCGTCTTCAAGTCTTCACCTTCAGCTCAGCTTTCAGCTGACATTGTTGCGTCGCGTTTTCAAAAATTTTGTTCGTGATTTCATTAGCACTATTTATCGACCATTGTTTCTAATGATGACCATGTTGTGATGGCTTAATCAACGGCATTGTCCTTATTAGTCTCGAAACGAACAAATTCGGAGTGGGGTCTGACAGTAACCCAGTCACTTCAGAGGAAGTAAACTACGGTATTTTAGTACCACATACGGAAAACAAAAGCATGTATTCAATTCCAATGTCTCAAGTTCAATCATATCGTATATCAAAGGTTTGGTTTGCTTAACACGAGGTAAATACACGTTAAGTAGTCCTTACATGAATTGGTGAGCCTAATTTATACTTTTTGTACTCTTCTACAAGAGCAAATTAATTCTGCCACGATTGCAATGATAAGTGACCTTTCAAAGCGCAATCAAGATACCTTTAGGCAACTGTGATGGGAAGTGAAGACTAAATGGGAGCAAACATTGAGTGAACAATGCAAATTTTTTCCAATTCGATTTAATTTTGCAGTTGAGGGTTGGAATTGGCGAATTTTAGTAACGATTTACTAATTGCAGCGATTCTGTTTTGAAAAATTTGGAACATTTGTAGCACACAAACTACTGCAGCCGGTTGCAACACCCAGTACGTCTAACGGTCTAACATATTTCGAAATTCAGCCTTACTAATTTGATGGGGCTGAACAATGAAGTCAGGTGAAACTTTGCTATTTCAGTCCAAAACCCTCATACCAGACAGCTACATAAACAGTGAGTAATTGTTGGAAGTCTCACTCAAGAAGTTTTGAAACCTGGAACAGGCTTCTGAAAGTTTGACTGGAACAAAGATCAGTAACGGTGAATCCGAGGACGGGAAACAATTCATCAACGTCTTTCAGACGGATTTTATACGCTTGTGGCTTAGATGGCAGATGTATCCAACCTTTTCTTTGAGAACAGAGGGGATGATCATGGTGACTGTACCAAGTCATTGAATACACCGACTGTGTACGTAAATTGTCAGAGTGAGCAGTGCTTTTGGCTTTACGAATGAATACGAGCAGATTCACAGACTACAAATTGCACTTATTCCAACTCCCCCATTGCCGATGCAGCATTCAACTATGCGAAGAACTGGTGCGAACAATGGATTTATCCGTACAGAATGCATTACTGCGGGCGTGCGGGTTTATACGTACTGCAGTACGAATAATTAAAAAAAAGTAAAAGGACGATGAATCAGAGTAGGAACTACAAACCTCACCAAAAACAAACACCAAATTGTCATTCATATTTTGCATTTGGCGATATTAAACTTTAAATCTTTATTCAACACATCAGTTTCATCCATTTTTCAACCGAGTATTTAGTGTATCATCCTCTGTAATATAATCACAGGCACTGGGCTGGCCGATAAAATATAACGTGATGTGTTTTAATCTATATTTCTCGTTATCTCGGGATGTCCTTGTGATTTAAACTCGGACAATACCAAGTATAATTTGTATAGGGAACTGGATACATGGCTAATAATTAAAATGTAGTTAAGTCAAGCTGAGCGTATTCACAAGGATCTTAGGCCAAAGCCAGTAGTTGTGTTAAGTGTACCGCTGAATTATTAGTACCAACATTTTCAGTTGCGACTGGGACATTGGGGCAAGAGAAGGACGCTTCTCCCAGAACCATCTGACCAAATTAGTTTTGGATTATGTCAAGCTTGAAATCCGGTAAGCCATTGAATATTGGACAGGTCCTTTGGAATATGTAGTTACGCTGATATATAGCCTTGACTTACAATGAGCGGTTGTCTGTGTTTTCCCAGGAAAGGGACAAATGGACGAGTTTTGTTACGTGATAGCAAAGTACGATTATACGGCGCAAGGTGCACAGGAACTAGACCTAAGGAAAAACGAGAAATATTTGCTTTTGGATGATTCCAAGCATTGGTGGAGAGTTCAGAACGCGAGGAGCCAGTCAGGCTACGTTCCAAGCAATTATGTCAAGCGTGAGAAACCATCGATATTTGACAGGTTTGAATACCACTTTGGAATTTACTGACGTGTTTTGCAAGTGCATTCTAACACGCTGGCCGCATCTCATCCAATTGTGTTCTTCTTAGCATCAAGAAGAAGGTGAAAAAGAATTCGTCTGGAGGAGGCTCAAAAACGTTACCTAGTTCGCCCTCACGAACCATTGAATTACCACCCGTAACGCACATTTCACCATCACATGGCTACAACAATGGTGGAGGACCAGCAGCTAACTTCAAGCAAAGAGCATTGGAGCCACAAGAACCAATTGGAACAGCCATCGTGAAATATAATTATCAGGCGCAGCAAATGGATGAACTGGCATTGACGAAAGGGACGAGAATTCTGATATTAGAAAAATCAAATGATGGGTGGTGGAAAGGGCAGTACGGAAATAGTGTAGGATGGTTTCCGTCGAATTACACTCAACAAGAACAGGAAGACGACACGCTGCATACTTATGCAATGGCGGAAAATGTACTTGATATTATGGTTGCTCTCTACAATTTCACAGCGCAGGTAACTGCTGATCATACTCCAACAAGTTTAAAACAAGGTTTACTTGTAATTACACGTGTTTGGCTCCTCGATTAACAGAATGAACAAGAACTAAGCTTTGAAAAGGGAGACCGTCTAGAGATCACTGACAGACCTGCTTCTGACCCGGATTGGTATCGAGCACGAAACTCCAATGGACACATAGGTACAGTTGAAAAGAATTGATCGGAAAGAGTGAAGGGTTTCTCTTATTTGAATCATTCATCGTACTTGTACAGGTCTCGTTCCACGGAATTACTTGCAAGAGTTGTCGGAATTCTTGACCACTCCACTTCGAGAAACAAATGGTGTTAACAATCATAGAGTAGTCCAAGATAAAGCATACTTGCTTTCCAAGGCATGGTATTTTGGCAGCATCAGCAGATCTCAGTGTGACCAACTATTGAATGAGAGAGGACATGATGGCGACTTTCTCATCCGCGATTCTGAGACCAATGTAATTATGATCTGTGATTAAGGGCACCTTAGATTTTACTAGCAAAGGAATGACGAAATGAATAACTATTTTTCAGGCTGGCGACTTCTCTGTGTCGTTGAAAGCGCCAGGACGCAACAAACACTTCCGAGTACACGTTGAAAGCGGGCAATACTGCATTGGACAACGAAAATTCCTGAACTTGGATCAGCTAGTTGAACATTACCAGCGTGCACCTATTTATACGAACCAGCGAGGAGAGAAATTGTATCTTGTGAGAGCACTTCCACGCCCAAACAATTCGTCATGCTGAAATTCGTCTTCGTAGATTCAGTTAGGTTCTGCCAAATAAATGGGCCAGAGTGTAGCAACTGCTTTGAGTAGCACTGTCTCGTGCGTTTCCACGCTTATGGCTATGTTGAAACAGGTAAATGTAAAGGAAAGCACGAGTAAGACTAGATTGTTAAGTTCGAGAGTTTGAGATCCTGAACTTTCCTGGAATAGGTGACATTTGCTCATTTTTGAAACTTAACTTATTTGTGTAAGAATAATACCGGGCCGTGAGCGTGTATAAGTAACGACACTCTATTGTTAATCTCATTCATGTAATCTAGTGCTTTAATCTTTCTATTATAAATGTAACACAGATTCCGACTGAAAGATCAGGTCAGACTAGTAATTTATTATCAATTTTATACGCTCAAATTCAACTTCAACACTTGCTAATTACTATGCCGGGGATAAGAAATTGCTTACCAATGAATAATGATTCTGATAGAATATTTAGAGTCTAACTTGTCTAATGTCTGCCAAAATAACCTGTGGGTCATGTAACCGTAGAATAGAATCGAGAACCTAGTCCTAATGTTTACGGTTTTATACTTTTGTTCATTACGTGTTTGTGTATGTCAGTTTTGTGGTGTGATAAAATACTGGACTGATGGATGTAAACTGGAATTTCGATCTGAACTTGCTATTGAGACTTGATTTTGATGGAAGAATTTTGCACGCTTTGGAGTCAAAATTGGTTATTTTCTCAAATTTGTATTTCATACAAGGCAATTTTCTAGAGCCAGTTTTACTAATGACTTGCTAATATTTGATATTACGGTTCGAAATTCCTCTTTTTATTCAGATTTTGTAAGCTTGTCTACAGTGAATTTGACTTTTTCACTCGACGCTTCGATTCTTGATGAACTGTCTTTACTTACATTCATTTTGTGATTGAACACGGATTTTATAAATATACTCATTAAGGATAGGCCAATTTGTTATTACTATTAACGCTTGCTATTCGATTAGTACAAGGTAGTTAGATTAATTCACATTTATAACTTAGACATGCTAAATACACGGTAGCTTTTGCGATTTTTGTACAAACTACGAGTATAACTTATTCAGCCATTAAAAATTGTTTAGCGCAGAAGAATCGACATTGCGCAATTCTTCCACAGCAGCAGTGGGAGGTGACGAAATTCTTCCCGATACAAGTCACCCGCTTTATGTCAACAACTGTGTCAGTGCGAGTTTCGTGAATATTTCATCATTCATGTCGTTTATTGCGTTGATGTTTTCATGCAGCGATCGTAGCAGTAGCGTGGAATGCGTTGACGTGTCGAGAAAAGGAAATGGAAATTTAGTGCGACAAGAATGAATTCAGACAAGATACAAATTATGAAGTCTGAGCCCAGTAAAGTCTCGTAACACGCAAAAACCACGATGGCTATAAAATGCATGTTGTGTTGCATAAATCGATCATAAAGTATGAGTAGTCGGATTTTGTTTGCAAGTGGATTTTTCCGTTTTCTGTGTTCATCGCTTTTCTAATGTCTTACATGCGACTGCTCTTTTAACGGAACAGATGCATATGCAAGCGACAAAATCCAAGGGGCTAAGGGCAGACCGCTTTCGCTTTCCAAGCTGAAAGTGCATTCTGTCTCAGAATACTCAGAAAGCAGAAGCATGAGTTCATGTTCTGGTTCAGCGGTGAGTTGTAATGCGGGGAAGATGGCCAAAGCAAGATAAAACCGATTTTTGAAGCTGCATTTAGAAACCGGGCACCGAAATACACGCACGCACAAGCGATAAGAAGCCTGCGTTGTGCTGTGGGTAGGCTGAATTGGTTTCTTCGGGCGCTTTGTACTCTTCAACCGTAATTCAGAAAAATTAATGCATTTTATAGGGTATTTTTGACATCGGTTCCCGTCCCACACATAATGACATAGTGCATTGCCATGCCGCGTGAATGGATCTCGGTTTATTCCTGTCGTATTCAATAAGCCACGATTGTATGCCCTTCTGTTTCCAGGAAAGTACTCTTAGTCACTCGTATGTTTATGCGTACGCGTGTGCCGACTGCTATGCAAAATAAACTCACGGTCGGTTTTCTGTTTCTTTTCTGTGTCTGGGTCTAAAGCAACAATGCATCACGTTGCTTTGCATGTGTAAATACGCAGCACAGCCACAGACAGAATCAGTGTTTAAATGCCCAGGACTCGAGACTGAGAACCCGAACAACCGATTCACGACTCTCAGACTCACCACACAAAATACACCGACTGACCGACTGATCTTGCAACTTGCAAGTGCTTCTGGTAACTTACGTGCTCTTTCAGCCCGAAGATCTACTTTGAGATTTTATTTCTGAAATAAGTTTCATTCATAGCCAGAATCGTTAACGCTCAAAGTAAATAAATAGAAACCGTAAAGTAGCGGAGCTCAAACCATAAATACACTTTTATCCGTCACCGTAGGCTCTAGTCAAGTATCGCCTCCAGTCCCAGTGCGTAAGTTTGCGTGCGTGTGTGCTGCACTTCAGCATCAAGATAAATGCTGATATTTTTCTATATTTGGAACTTTTGATCACGCGTATCGTATCTTATAATCTTCTAAAAACAAAACATACAGTCATTTGTTCTCACTTTCTGCAGCAGCGTGCGTTAACATTACGCGAGTCTGACACGTACTTCCTACCCGCTACCGTGCAATTTGACTGAGGTTAATTTATGGATTCTTATCTTGCCAATTTAGCCAAGCACGTGTACCGATCCATCTTGCTTAAGAAAGAAAGCCAAGTTTTTTGATTGAGAAGACTGCCGGCTGCAATACAGTGTCAAATCAATTGGAAGCGGACTCAACTCAATGTCAAGCCGTCTCAACTGACTGGTTGAAATCGCATAATTTTTTTTACTTCACTGGGTCTGTTACAAGAAATCTCGCCTCGTTGGATCGTCATCCGCGTCGGAGCATATCAGACATTGGATTTAGTTTCGGAGTCGTAGGAAACGCTCAAGCAAGCTGAGTACAATTGAGTATTTCGGGATTATGTCCAGTGGACGGCCAATCAAATGCGTTGTGGTAAGTGTAAAACGGCCATATATGTCTGTCGTGGGCAATAACTTCATGGTCTAGATGTACACGAATGATTTCGATGTCTGCAGGTGGGTGATGGCACCGTCGGAAAGACGTGCATGCTTATCTCGTACACCACGGACAGCTTTCCCGGTGAATATGTACCAACTGTGTAAGTCAACTCAGACTCGATGTTAGCTTCGGCTTCGACTTTTGACATATTTTGAAAGAGCTTCAATCTCTTTTTTAGATTTGACAATTATTCCGCCCCGATGGTTGTTGATGGAATCCCAGGTAATTATCATTCTGACCGCTTGCTCCTGAAAGACAGAAATGACAGTCTAAGCTAAATGATATGTCTTTGCAGTTTCTTTGGGACTGTGGGACACAGCTGGACAAGAAGACTATGATAGGCTGAGGCCGTTGTCATATCCACAGGTAATTTCTACCTTCCCGGATCATGCTCTATTTTTGCAAGCTCTTGGAGATATGTTCTTCATATGCTTTTGCATTCCACAGACCGACGTGTTCCTTGTGTGTTTTTCTATTGTGAGTCCATCATCGTATGAGAACGTTACAAGCAAATGGTATCCAGAAATTAAGCATCATTGTCCGGATGCCGTGATTATCTTAATCGGTGGGCCACACATTTGAGATACTTTGTCTGCGGCAAGCGTCATTTTCGTTCTTTTGTGTACAGGAACTAAATTGGACCTTCGCGAGGATAAGGAAACTTTGTCACAGCTTGCGGAGCAGGGATCTTCGCCAATTAAACGGGAACAGGGACAACGGCTAGCGAACAAGATTAGGGCGGTGAAGTACTTAGAATGCTCCGCTCTTACTCAGCGCGGACTTCGTCAGGTAAAGCCGTGGCTGGAATTAAGTCTTGAAATTCAACAAGCCAAAACCCTAGTGCCAATATCTCATATCCTCAATAACTACTGATTTCAGGTCTTCGATGAAGCTGTGAGATCAGTTTTGAGACCGGAACCACTCCGCCGCCGACAAACCAGCTGTATTGTGCTCTAAACACGAAATGACAAATGGCAGCCAAACTTTCTGTGCGATATGAAATTTGTGAAGCAATTTAAATATCTTCTAGACAAATTGCCAACGAGTACTTAATGTAAGAGAACACAGAGCTTTAGTTTAGTCACTTGTACGATTAGGCAGCATCTATTTTCGATGGAGTCGGGTCAATTTTATCTCAAATGACAGTAAACAGAGAACTGATGTGAGGCGAAATCTCACACTTCAAAAGATCTATTTTAGTCATGACCAAGTACAACTAGATTCAGATTTATGACGGAAAATCTCTTACAAAAGTCTGAATACTTTCATACAGATGGTTATGGAGTTAATTTTTATAGAAACAAGCAAACGGCAACTTTTGTAAAGCCTTACCTAGACCTTGATTTTGTATCAAGTTACCCATTTTTATTATTCTACGCATGATTATAGCAAATGGTTACCCATTTAGCTGCTCCATGTTACTGTTAATGTAGACAATTACTAGTCCTACAAAGTCTTGAAAACGAGCTCTGCTAAGATGTCAAATGTCATGATTTGTAATAAACGTACAAATTCCACCTGACACTCCAGGTGTTTGTTAAGATCTTATCTCAGAATACGAATACGTAAGGTAATTCAATGGAAGACAGCGGGGGATACTATCGAAGTGGCTGAATTCATTTATTGACTTTTGGACGAAGGAAGTACGACTTGAACAAAAGTTGGCTCGCTGGCCGAACTCGGTAATGTGTGCACAAGTAATGGTTAAATAGACAGACAGGTCGGCAATTTATAATTTATAAGGTCATAGTCATGATGAATAGAATCGCGCATTTGAATGGCAATGAAATTTTAGTCGAAAGAAAAATCTGGAACATAATCTTCTTGCGTGGATGGCCTCTGCATAGTGACTTCAACGACGAGCGGCTCAGTCGGACAACCAATGTGTCGTCGAAATGTAAGCGCACTCCGAGTACTTCCAGTTGTCTTTTTGGTAGTTGTGGTTCTGTCAGAGTGGCTGATCACGGAGTTTGTGTTGTTTGGTGTCAGTGGGACAACTTTCTTAAACACCTTGAAGTTCTTGACGGTAGCGTTGCCGGCTTTCTCCAAATGAGGCATGATGTTTCTCTCCACCAGAAGACTTTTGAATGCTACTGGCAGAGGTTTCAAAATCTGTGATTCATTCGGTGAAACCACAGCAGCTCCAGGGTCCCCTTTCTTAACCTGTGTAAAATTAGTGAATCAGTAAGTAGGATGTTAAACAAGCGTGAGAAGAAAAGAGGAGAGCAAACCTTCTTATGCAAGATCGAAGTTTCATGCCAAATTGCCTGATTTCTGATATTGAACGGTGTCCTTTCCACATCGGAGGGAGCACGCTTTATTTTCTTAGCTGGAGTCGAGGGTGGAGGCATCATTACACCGCTGTTGTCGGTGATCTCAGTACGTTTGCGTTTGTTTTCACCACCAATTTCTTTCCCAGTAGCTTCCGTATTCGAAATGCCTTCACGTGAATCTTCAGCAGCAGCTGCTACCGGTTCAGGTTCATCATGAGGCGGCTCAGATGACCGACCTCGGCGTCCGGCTCTCTGTTTAGTTGCATTCGGCTCTTTGGTTGGTGAACGCTCCTTCTGCGACGTGGCTTGGCTATCAGGAATGATAAGTTTCTCAGGCGATTTCAAGGCTTGGGATCTTGTCACTCGTTGAGAACTTATTTGAGAGTCTGGAACAATGACCAGGTCAGGATCTACAACTTCATCTTCGTCATCGCTGTCGAACATGTTAAAAACGGAACTCAGGACTTTAACAGCTGATCTGGCTGACCTCTGCGTAGTGGAAGGGGATGAAGATGACGAACTGGGCAGTTGGCGCACCTTCTTGGCGTTTGGCTCTTCACATTTTGTGTCAGCAGCATCCAATCTGATTAATATGCAATGAAACAAAATCAGTGACTTTGTAATTACAAAAAACAATCCGTGAAACTGATGAAACACTTTTTAACCTTTAGAGTGATTAAAAAAGAAATTCTGGTTTCAATGTCATTTCCAACTTCATCGTTCATCAATGATTGAGAATAAACATGTTACAAATTGAATTACTTCAATGCAAATTAACATTTTTATTCTTCATCATTTACCCCATGTAAACAAAGCTCCATTGAGTAAAAACTATTTAGGAGATCTGACAAACGGAGACGTTTGTACTTGGAATGAGAAGCATACTCATGCATTGCTCCAAGATTCCAGCATGATTATTCACCCCTGCATTCACAACCTATCTATCAATCCTATTCTACAAGTAAAACTTGCTTGAAGAATTATCAGAATTATCAGTATTATCAGATTCGGACCTTCGTTTACTGCTCGACGCGATGTCTACCCTCCTGCGCTTTGTATCAGTCGTCAGCGATGTTTCAATATCGTCATCTTCATTTCTCATCTTGTTTGCACCAACTTCCCCCACTCTTTTCGATAAGCTGGGGACAGATTCGGTGGTAGATTCGTCAACTCTACTAATACCCGACTGCGATTGTGTAATGATGCGCTGCATTCGTCGTTGGGATGTCGATTCCGAGTCGTGAACCTGAGTGAAAGCATCACCACTAGCTGACACCTGTTGTGTTTGTGAGACGATATTGAGCGAAATTTTCTTCGTGGCATTGACGAAAGGATTGCAAAAAGTGCCAATTGTCACATGAACGGCTGCAAGCCCGACTTCTGATTCTTGGACCATTCGCTTATTAGTTTTCTCATACATTTCTGAAAACAACACAGAAGTAATAACGTTATAGGATTTACACAGGTGCGGTCGCAGCACCATCAAAGCAAAATAGTATTGAGTGCTCACCAACGGCATTTGCACAAAGGCCACCCGTAATTGTTTCATCTTGAGGTGCTACAATTATTGTATCAGGTGACTTCAGCACAATGGGTGTGACATTTGCTATTAAGTTCACGGCTCCACCTGGAGATGAAGGTTCGCATCGGCATAATCAAGTATAATTGCGTTCTTCTGTGATTACAAGACTAATTACTTTGCATTTGAGAATTTACCCCCACATTTAATGGCCACACCAATTTTCTTGGACTGCATCGTAGAAAGAAATAAGAATGTTTTCCCTTGAAACAAGGTGGTCCTGTTTGGATTAGGGCTGAAGTTCACATCTCTGGGAAGCGATGTCTCCGCCAGCTTTGGTAAATAATCTTCAGGCTTGGGCACCTTCGTTGTTTTTGTTTTAACTGCTTCGTGGTAATCCTCAAAATATTTTGGCGTCACGATATGTTTGGCAGAAAGAAGTGCACAGACAGTCTTGACTGTAGTTGGAACCAAAACAGGACATTGAACATGATCTCTAATCATGAAATTCAATTCTTGTCATAATTCAACCAAAATCTGACCTGTCAGTGTGATGTTATCCATCACTAGGAAGTCACATTTGTCCGTCCATTCTGGAACTAAGTGGCCACCTAATGCACAAATGTCTTTTTTTAGTGCTACAGTTGTCTTTAGACAGGAGGACGTAGCAATCATCGGTGTGTATTGAATCCTATGATTGAAAATGAACAACATTCCATATTCATTAAAGTCCAATTTAAATTTGACCCTTCTAACCTTTCTGAATTTCTTGGTTCATCACTTACTTGAATATATTTGACCCCAAGCCAAACCGAAAGCGATCTCCATGCGACAAAGTGTTGGGTTCTCGCATTGAAACTGGCCGATTAGCATCGATTCCATCGTTCATGAAGGTCCCAAACTTGGACCCCAAATCAGTGACCACCAAAGATGGGGTCAAGGATGCGTTTGTCTAGGGTGACAGGACATGGTGACACGAGTTAGTACATCAATTTATCCAGTAATCCAGTGGGATAGAATAGCATTGATTGAAAACTTACCACATTCGCCATGGGGTGATCAACTTGAACTGTTGCATGATTTCGACTTATCGAAGTGTCCTTTGCTAAAGAGATGTCCCGTTGCTTTCTTCCCACTGAATACTCCTTGCCACACAAAAGGACGATTTCCTCGACTGCAAATTGCACGTGAAAATTTTTAGCAATTTAGCAATAAGCAATGAACTTGTAACTTGAACTTATGCCTAAAATGCTCTTTTTCCAGCTTCAAGTGACTTTAAACACTTACCATCTGGTTTAGTGATACTTGGAACACTAATTAATTTAATCATCTTCCGCTGTAATTGAAACCAAGCCGAATTAGTCAGAAAAAAATAAGAGTAACCCCGCTAGGCCACATTTGCCTCTATCATACAACGTAAATAACTGTCCTCTCCTCGCTACTGTTGACTGAGATTGTCTTGATGTCAGACGTATACAATTAAGTTATTTATTCTTGTACTTGTATAAGGTAATGGACAATAAAGAGTCACTGGTAAAGATTTGGGGCACGACCACACACGACCGGAATCAAATCAAAGTACGAAACAACGACGTTCGATTCCTTTGTAATTCACATTCAAATGTTCCTCCACCACATAGCTTTCTAGCCATTCTATGTTGTGGAAAGAAACGACAGAGCTTCTTGAGTTTCGTTGTCCCATGCAGCTTAGCTAATCAAAATGTTGGACACGCCAGGACATTTTGATGGTCATCCTGGAATTGCTGAACCAAATTACCGTCAATTCGAGGTTAATATGACATTGCATTGCGTCGTTTGTGCTGTTGGCATGTGTCCGGGATGTGTTAACGTTAGTACGGGAATCAATCTCGGCACTGCACTGATGGCCGCGATGACCACTGATAGACGAAGTCATTATCGTTGGAATAATCAGCGAAGGAATCTTGAACGCAGTCGTTCCAAGTCGGTGCGTCCAACAACCCGCCCAGATCCCACATTAGCGGTCCACAGTCCCTAATTAGTCAAAATCTAAAATTGCTAGTCCCTCGCAATTCACAACCACCCACATAGCAAATAGAAAACAAAAACAATTTTGGCGGCAGTGGACGCCACAACCGTTTCACAGGCGGCTGTACCTGCTGTGATCATTTACGCTACAACGACGAGAACGACAGCGACATCAGCCCATACTTTCCTATTTGGTCTGAACCAGCCAAGAAGAAAACATCGTGCTTTGCTGCGATTCTAATTGATGTCGAAGATGTATGCGATTGTGGGCTTGAATTTTGAATGCACAAACTGAATCGCCAATCTCTTGTTTAGATTGTCGAAAACGTGACGATTCTGCAATGTTTGGTCAAAACTAGCGCACCTGAAACAGAACCGTTCATGATGGATCCATCCCGGTATCACATCACCGTGGTCTCAAGAATTCGGAAAAAACTGCACGATACAGCAGATGTGGAGATGTATGTGCCCAAGTTCTATGCCCCTGTTTGCAAATTCTAATATTATATGCATTAATCATGACGATAGAGCAACGACAGCCTTACAAACTGCGGTTGAAAAACATCGCGCTCAGAGACTGTGACTTGGATGATTCCATGAACATCGTAGGCGTTACCATTTTTTATGGCAGTGAATCAGAGGGAAAGGTAAAAAGATCGTTTCAAAATTCTAACTCTTGAACACAATCATTGATTTTGGTTGTAAACCAGGTCATCATGGCTGAAGTTGAGGGCGAGGAAATGAATGCTCAGTTGGCGTCGCTGCAAGAGTGTCTGGACAAGAAATTGAAGGCAATGAATATGCTTTCGGAGAAGGCGATGACCGAAACACGGTGCCATACATACTACACATGGCGATTGGAATTGTTCCAGCTACAAATATATGACAAATTCACATTACCGCATTTCTTGGAAGCGCACAAGACCCAAGACCGCATTCATTGTCACATTTTAGGAGTACAAGTTCCCAGAATCCAGTTGGAAGGAATATGAAGGCATGGTTCTGGACACTCAGGAATTGAGCATCGTTGCTATATTGACTAGACACAAGGATCCAAATCATCCAGGGTACCGATATATCGCAGAAGTTGACATCATTGAATGAGACTAAGTTGAAAGCGCCGAAGAATGACGTGCAGTTACAAAGGCGTTAAAAGGCATCAAAATTACATTTACTGGTCAATGAAAACAATGCGGGGACTAATAGGTGAAATTCTTATAAACTTTTTCAACACAAATTCAAAATTCGTAGTTCGATAAAATTAATGACTAATAAGAATTAAAGCCACTTAATATTCTGGTAACATTGAACACTTGTTAATGCTTAATTCTATACGCCATGCCATGTATAAAATGTAGAAAGGATTCCCATTGTAATTTATAAGTTGTAAGCTTCTTCATAAAATTCTGCAAGGCTTCGGATTCTTTTGCTTCATAACGGCACGCACAGCTTCCACGAATACATCGTCCAGTCCTTCACTCGTTTTTGCAGAACATTCCATGAAATGGTTTGCCTTGATTCTGGATTTCAGCTTCTTGCCCTCTTGGAAAGAGATGGTTTCACCCTGATCTTGTAAATCCTTTTTCGTACCTGCAAAAAATGTCTTATCATAGAAATGTTCATAACTTTTTGGACAGAATCCTGAGCTTATTGACAATTAACGTACCGACTAGGACGATGGAGGCACGAGGACAGTGCATCTAAATTTTGAATGTGAAAGATTAGCAGTGAGAAAAATATTACCCTCCAATCATGATTACGAACCTTCAATTCAGGAATCCATTTACTTTCTATATTGGCAAACGATGCACGGTTGTTGAGCGCATAGCACAAGATGAAACAGTCAGTCTTTTATGGAAACAAGAAAGAACGGAATTTCACTTATTTCGGTGCTCCTAGGATTGTTGCATTTAATATTCAGTAACTTACCTTGGGATAAGATAGTGGCCTTAATTTTTCATACTCTTCTTGTCCGGCAGTGTCCCAGAGAGTCAATGAAAATTCTAGTAATAAACACAGCGTTTTGATCATACAACACCCTTGCCTTGGCACGTCCCTCAGCCCTTATTACTAAAAGCTAGAGACCCGCGCCGAGAGCCCGTTGCCTAATCTTCTTTACGTTTACAAGTCCCCTTTGGCACTTACCAACTCCGTCAACCGTCAAATTCTTTGCATGGTTGTCAAATCTAAAGAAAATACGAGAAAATTCATCATATTTGCATGACTTTCACATCCTCTCTTGTTGTCGCTTGTGAAAGTGAACTTACACTGTGGGAACATACTCTTCCGGAAAGGAATTTATTGTATAGGAAATGAGCAAGCACGTCTTTCCAACCGTTCCATCGCCAACCTTTCATTTACCAACAAACGTTTCGCTAAATATTACTGCCACCTCCTTTAACCAAGTGCAAATGCATACGACTGGTGTATTGGTAGTGAACTTACCACCGTGATTTTCAGTGGCCGTAGCCTCGTTTCTCCCACACCCCCTACGCCTCGACTCATTTTTCACTTGGCGCTTGTTTATAAAATTAAGATGGCGAATTCTCTTGGATCCAAAAATTCTTGTCGTTGAAGGTCACTTAACTCACCACATTTAATCTCCAATTCTTTGGAAAACAAAGATAACATGCACAAAGTCAGCCCTCCTGTAGGTACCCCAAATATCGAAGGAGGCAAGTCTAACCTGAGACACTCCGACGTAATGCACTTGTCGTTGTAACTGGTGTGGAATTTTATTTTGTCGTCGTTTCACAGGAAGGAAATGAAGTTCTTTAATAATCACAGTGACATTAGACCAGCATAGAGCTCACTAACTGCTTTGATGTTGCAGCACAGCACAGCGCAAAAGTCTCTGTAATGAAATGAAGTGTTAGATGATTTGGTTTATAGGTTTTTTGGCATTGAGACATTAAAGTCAAACCGCATACGGCAGAATAACAATAATAATAATGTGCTGGTGATGACAAATAAGTAGTGAATGATTTCGCTAAAACACACCACAGCACCTTAACTAAGCAATGTTTGTTTAGCGCACACAACAGTCATAATGATGTCGATAATTTGTCCTTTTGTGCCAACGAGAAGCGTGTTTGTCGAACGTTGGCGCTTGTACTCTGTATGCCGGTTAATGAAGGCTAATTAAATCTGTGGAATTAACTTTATCTTGCCAAAAGCACAAGCACGTTGTGGGTTCGATGAGAATGGTACTGCTAAAACCGGTCAAAAAGCGTGCCACACAGACGCTGCAAACCTGCAAGCTTTTGGCAGTTGGCACAGTCATGTCGCGTTCGTGTAGTGTAAAATGAAGTGATATCAATTGATATCAATTGTGAATGATAGACTTCAGAATGAGATGATACTATGAAACAGTCAAGAGTTCACAGAGGTGGAAGATAAGATACAAGGTGTCCATCGAACTGCTGACACCGACACTGATGAAACACTGCCAGTATTGCTATCGGAAAGTCGCACCCAACGAGGTAATGAATGAAACTGTGAGCTGGCACTGACACCCGTTGACTGATTGACTCAAATGCTTCGTTCGTGGGAAGGAGAGACTTGACTCTATGGCGAGTGATGACGGAGTGAATCAGGAATGAGGTACACATAAAAAAGTGAATAATGAATACTAATTGAAATCAATTAAAGTAAGCTGCTGTCTAACGCTTTATACTGCAAGCAAATGTGTAAAGATGCCCGTTGAAGCGGAAATCTTTAGCGTCAAGTAAAACTTCCACTCTTCATTTCTGTGGGCTCCGCTGTTGATTACGACACTCTCATCACTCACATGTGCTTCACAGATTCCTCTGGTCGCTGACCGTTTATGCTTCTCCTCTTGCTCCTCGCTAAATGTGCAGAACAAATGTCCGATAAAACTGCATGCTGTTTGTGCTGTTTGATAATAGCCTTGCATGATCCATCTTCATTTCCTTTAGAATCACTTGGACAAAGAAAGAGCAACGCACGTCAACTGCTGCGGTATTGGATCAAAGTAATCCATCAAATAATAAACACGAAACGAGCACTGCATGGTCGAGGGTTGAGCCAGATCATGACGCTTTAGTTGACCGGAACCTGTAAGATAACAATTACTAGAGACAGATGCACACTTGAAGCCGGTGTATGCAATTTTATTGGAGGCGGATGATTTCACACTCAATCGAGGAAGATTTCTGATGAGTAACAAACATAAAGTGCAAGTCGTAGAAGAATCTGAATCCGCATTTCTTTCAAATTACGTCATTGCAGATTGCATCTCATGGAACAAGTTGTCTTAAATCTCTTATAATAATGACATCTTCAACCACGGGGCTTGCGCAATAACCTGTGATCTCTCTATGTGTGTTAAATACAGAAAATACTAGACCTGGGCATGTACGAGATCTGCAAGACATGAGTCATTAAATATCTTGCATGCTATTTCTCACATGTCGATTTCTGATGAGAAACGTCTTCTACGTGAACGATTTCATAAGCCAACACGAGTCCTACAAAGGAGGAATTATATTATTGGAGGAAGGCGAAGCGTGTCGAGCGGGGGCAAGTCAAGACTTTACAAGCGTGTTTTATGGTCACACTTGAAGCAGGCAAATACAACAATAACCTATTTTGAAAGGCATAATAAATCAGTACGAGGACTGAGAGTTATAACTAATCTTATCATTAAATTAACATACTGCAATTCCAGCACTGCATGTACTGGGAAACACGCTCAAGTTGACCTTTCAGCTGATGAGATCCCGGCTGTAAAACTTGGAATTGCCGAACTTTTCCTCGCCTGTCCTGCATAATTCTGAACTGCTGCTAATTAATTACAGTTGAAATTTTGACTTTGACTGATACAGACAGCAGTAGCAGCCTGATTCATTTGGAATCATACTTCTGGCTGAAAGCAGTGAGATGGCCCTTTCGATATCCTTTAAAGGAAAACGCGTCTTTATCACTGGTGCTGCAAGAGGTATTTGATGCCCATCAGTCTGAATCGTTGCACTTTCATGTGTACTTTTATAATTTACACCTTTGTGTTTGTACTGAAGGGCTCGGCCAAGACCTTGTTCGAACGCTACACAAGCAAGATGCGATAATTTATGCGCTTGCTAGAAATCCAGACAACTTGGCAAAGCTCAAGGAGGAGTTTCCAGGAATTCATACAATACAAGCCGATCTGACGGATTGGGAAGCAACTCGCAAACAGCTGGAGACTCTCGAACCAATGGACCATTTAATCAATAACGCTGGAATTGTCACAATTTCGCCATTCCTTTCAATCAAACCGGACGACTTTGATGAGTAAGAGGCATGAATACTTAAGTTCCTATTCTTGACTATCTTGAGGTCCCGGAAATCACTTTTCCATTATCATGTATTCAGTGTCATGAACACCAATGTGAAGGCCGCCATCAATGTGAGCCAGGTCATCGCCAAGAAAATGATTGACAACGGAATCAGGGGATCGATTGTCAACGTTTCTTCACAAGTAATGAAATTAGGGAAAGCTAAATCTCAATCAATTCTTCATTGTGCAGAGCATTGTGGAAATTGCACGTGTTTCTGAAATTCTAGGCTGCGAAACTTTATAGCAAGAATTTGACGAATTACTGCGTCTCAAAAGCGGCTTTGGACATGCTGACTTACAGCATGGCTATTGAGCTGGGACCGCACAATATTCGCGTGAATTCGGTCAACCCATCAATTTTCCCCAGCGACATGTCCAAGGCGTTTCTAACCATGTTCCCAGACGGTGGACCAGACTACCAGGGCAGAATTCCACTCAAGCGAATTGCCACGTCTGAAGAGGTTGTCAATGCGATTTTGTTTCTTATGAGCGATGCTGCACCAATGATTCATGGAGAATCGCTGGTCATTGACGGTGGATTTACAAGATCATAAAATGTGTAAAACTCAAGAGAGCATTCTTTCTTGATTAAAGAAAAGAGGCATATTTAAAATTTTCATTTGCCATGTTTTATTGTTTTGTGATTCATTCATGGAAGATGGCTTATAGCTTCGCATTTGTTGCAAGAATACAACCACTTCTCGGCATGAGCGCACGATAAAAATTAAAAATGCAACTCCTTTTAAAGCATTCATATCTTTACTAATGCATTCCCGGTCAATTCTTCGCAAAATGTCGTGCAAAAAATTGCAAAAAACTTTTCGAAGAGGATGGGATTCGAACCCACGCGGGCAGAGCCCATTGGATTAGCAGTCCAACGCCTTAACCACTCGGCCACCTCTTCACAGCATACAACGCACTTGCAATTATACCCTTCTAAAACGGAGAGCAAGTTCTTGTGTGCACGAAGTACGTGGAACAGACGGAGGGATAGCCGGAGCGGAGCCGGAGAATCTCACTCGCAAGTCAAAATGTATCAACCGAACCTGCTTGACGCAATAAATTGCATTGTTCCTTTTTTTGCATGATGAAAGGAGATACGCCTCAACTCACGCAACGCAACCTGTAACATCGAAATGCAGTAAGTCATTGTACCAGTTTGCAATTTACATATGCTTGTTTCTTGCTTTGGTTTCAATTCCAATTTCGAGTGGCCAGCAAGACAAGGTTGCGAGTTGCAAGTGTGCTGTAACTCGACGAAATTAGAACAGTTTGAACGCAAATGCAAAGACAAGCAGTTTGGCCTGATTGATTGGTCCAATTTTAAAGAATTGCCTTTGAGTAAAAATGGAACACAAAATGCAAATTTCAATGACAATGGTGAACAATTAAATCGTGACGCACCAAAATACCTTTATTTGCATGTTTTTAGTTTTAGTACAAGTATAAATTTAAAAATGTCAGTCGAAAAAATAACTAATCTACTGATTTCCTCCAGAATTGCCTTTAAACACTCGTAATGTGTTATCTGAGCCTCCACTTATGATGTACAATGGATTAGCCCAAGATGTTGCTAAAATATTCTCCGTGTGACCGATCATATCATACAACGGTGCACGCGGACTTCTCCTGTCCCAAAGTTTCATCAAATGGTCGTAGGATCCCGAGATGAAGAGATTTTCGTCCACGGTAGACCAATTGACTGAGGAGACCCAACCATTGTGAGATGTGAATGTTGATTTGACAAGTGATCCCTCTGAACGTAGTAATATTAAACAGGAACACCGATTAAAATCAATAGGAGCTAGTTTGCAGTGCACAGTACAGTGCTGAATATGCTGTCAAATGTTCACGATTGAATTTTGAGTATTACCGTTTGAGCGTGGATCGTATAATCTTATGTGTCTATCAACTGAAGATGTAACGGCCGTTTTATTCAGTGGTGACCAAGAAACATCCAAAAACGCCTTTTGACCGGCGAGTTCTTGCTTCAATCCACCTTCCTGAACATCCCACAACTTGATTGTGTGATCCCAAGAAACGGAAATCAATTCATGAGTGTCTGACCACGCGACTGCCGATATGCTTTCTTTATGCCCCGCTAATGTCAGCTCCGGCGTCTGATGAATAGAAAAAAAGCGTCGTCTTATCGAATCAACACTAAGAACAGCGGGGAAAATGAGACACTAGATAGAAGAATTCACTAACTCGAACTTCATTCGTGGTAGGAGTTAAAGCAGCTGCTCCAAGGTCTTTACTTGGACTGTTGTCTTTTGTTGACCAGAACTTTAGCTGTCCGTCCCAGGATGCTGAAGCAATCATGTTTAAATCCTTGTTCGACTTGACAGTTTCGACACTTCGCTCATGACCTTTGCAGATCCATTTGCAGAAAATTTTGTTCAAATCAAAGTCCCACTCGTATATTCTCACAGTCTGATCTTGAGAGGCACTAAAAAGTAAGAAGTGCGTGAAACCATGTTCCTGTGAGATCCAAGAAGCAACGGCTGCAGCGACACGGGCAAACACGCACGTAAGTTTACCTGGCAAATACCGCTGCACTTTCGTTGAGTGATATCCAACAAACTGCTTTAATTGGGCCATCATGCCCTCCAAATGATTCAATATGCTTCCCTTTCGTAGTCCAAATATGCAGTGTATTGTCGTAACATCCGCTTAGGATCCTGTTCATATTTTCCCATGTTCCATAATCTCAACTCAAATGATTCTACAAATTTTGTACCATTTGTCAGTCGTGTCCACAGCGGAGACCCAGTCGTCATGCATCAGAGCATCTTCAGGCTTCGGAGGTGGAAAACTTTCGATGTACTCAATCTCAATAATTTCCTCAACTCCAATCTTTGCCTTTCCTTCCTCAGTCGCTTCGGCGTCGTCAGCGTTCTTCTCTTTCGTAACTTCATAGCGCAAAACTAATTCTTCGAGCGCACCGCGGAGAAACTCTTTGCCAATGAGAAAGTCGAACTTCTTCGGTTTGTCAGCCCGTCCGTCATCTGCAAGTCAATTATTGCAATAAAAGCCAGTGCGAATTGGATTGCTGGCAAAAGGGTATTGTTTACCTATAAGAATGCGATTCACGATCTCGTTGAGTTCACTCGAACCAACCTTCGCACCGACTGAGACAGGGTAGTCAGGAATGGAATATCTAAAACGTAAACAATCTCGTATTTTCCATAAGCTTTCGAATGATATCTTGAGTGTTTAACGTTAAGTACTTACTGTTCTTGTTTCGTTTTAAACCGAACTTGAAGGGTTAACTGCGACTTGTCTTCGTTTTCGTCCATTTTTTGAGGAATAACTTATTAATATTTAATTAATCACTTATCCGGCAGTCTGAGCAGAGAGAAGCGGTACCAGTGCCAAGTGCCGAGCACATTGTGGTTTTAACTTGCAGAAATTCGCTCCTTGCATTCATTTCCAAGCAAAACGTGGGCTTCTTCGTAGGGGAATCAGACTCGAACTCGATTCAATGCTGTTGCTTTTTTCCAGGGACTGTGCACTGAAGAACTCCTACTTGAATGCTTTCGATGAGGGATTGTAAGCGAAATTCGTGCATCAAACGCAAGCAGCGAAGTTAGAGAATTCAGTCTCAACTTGGAGCTGTTAGTATACATTTGTTGGTAGAACTCCCTGGCCAAGCCTGTGTGGTCTGCTCTGCTACGGTTTGCCGTACATTGAGCGCTCTGCCGCAGCAGTACAGAAGTGGAGAATCTAGAGCCAAGATACGCAGAGGATAGACTCCACTGTATTACTACGTAGTTCTATACAAGTTCACAATGGAACGCAAGTTAAGTGATGAATACGAAGAAGTCGCTTGCGACTCGGTGGTAAGTTAACCATCATTAACTCATATTCATTCAATAAAATATCAGTCTTGATTGTTGAAAATTCGGTTTGCCCACAATTAGCGTTTTACGTCTTGATTTTACGAAATCATTTCATAAAGTTTTTCGAAAATAAATAAAGGCGTCTCCTTCGTTCAAATTGCCCACATTTTTGAACCTTGTAAGCTGTGCTCACACGCCGTTCTTTGTTGGCTGTGGCAGCTATATTTTTAATTATCGCACAATCTTTAATGAATTATGACAATTCGAAAGCTGATGATAAAGATTGATAATTTTTAATGCATTCTTTCAGGCAAGCATCGTGGAAGGCTGCCGTCTGCCTGTCCTGATGAAGACAGGCACCGAATGGCGTAAGTCATGCCGCAATAAGAAAGTTCTTTGATCCTTTTGCGCTGTAATAATGCAAACCCTTCGATTGGGGACTAATCATACATTATTATCAATTTCAGAGATGGCCGAGATCCTAAGCGTAAGAGACCTGGAGTCTCACAGATATTTTTATATTCATTTTCTCGAATGTAAGTTGCAAAAGGCCTGACGCTAAAATTATATGTGAGTTCTGCAATTTATAATTTCCTTTCAGTCAACAAGAGACTGGACGAGTGGGTCGGAGAAGAGAGGCTAGACCAAAACAAAGTACTTTTTCCAAAGAAGATTCAACCTTCCAGGCCAACTTCTCCCGTCCCTGGTGATACTGCCCCTTTGCTACCCGCGCAAGCAACCTCCACAGCAGTAATGAAAAAGAAAAAGAAACGGCCAATTGAAGAAGTTGATAAATCAATTGTGAGAGAAAACATGTTCAGAATTAAGCTATGGCTCCAAATGATGTAAATCTGATGATCCTATCTGTATTGTTTAGGATGACACTGACAGTATGCCTGGTACTCCTTTGCCGCCAGGAACACCACGTACCACTGGCAGTTTACTAGCTCATAGTACGGACGATGTAGTCACAAGAATGAAAAACATTGAAATGATAGAATTAGGAAAGCATCGAATTAAGCCATGGTATTTTTCACCTTACCCTCAGGTATTTATGCTACAATTGACAAATGAATGAAGGCATTAAGGCACACGTATGACTTTACTAATTTTTAGAATATTTTAATAGGAACTTGTTAACCTCAGCTGCATTTACATTTGTGAATTCTGTCTCAAATACCGTAAATCGAGGAAGTGCCTCGAAAGGCATTTGGTTAAATGTCGCCTAAAACATCCGCCAGGAAATGAGATCTACAGAAAGGACAGCATTTCTGTATTTGAAATTGACGGCCGAAAGAACAAACAGTATGCCCAAAACCTTTGTCTTCTTGCCAAACTATTTCTGGACCATAAAACCCTGTAAGTTTACTAAGCGCTATCAGTTGCCATCAATCTTCCAATCTACTATTCATAAGTTCATATTCAAATGCTTTGCAGGTACTACGACACGGACCCGTTCCTATTTTACGTCATGACCCAATTTGACAACAGGGGCTTTCATTTAGTCGGCTACTTTAGCAAGGAAAAGGAATCATCCGAAGACTACAACGTAGCTTGTATATTGACGCTTCCTCCATACCAAAGAAAAGGCTATGGAAAACTCTTAATTGAATTCAGTGAGTTGAGAATGGCAATTTGTTTACGTGAAAGCCAGCGTTGCGCAAACTAACGATTTTGGATTAACTTTTCAGGCTACGAACTAAGCAAATTTGAGGGCAAATTAGGATCTCCAGAGAAGCCACTTTCCGACCTTGGTCTCCTATCTTATCGCAGTTTTTGGTCGAACAGTATTCTTAACATTCTAATAACTGCAGCTCCAACTACTGACAATGACAGAGCTCAAATTACCATCAAGTAATAAGGCATATTCTTATCACATACCATGTCAGTCATGTTTTATTCCTAATGATTGAATTCTCGAATTTTAGTGACATTTGTGAATTAACGTCGATGAAGAAGGAGGATGTAATATCAACTCTTCAAACACTTGGCGTAATTTCCTACTACAAGGGAGGCTTCGTCATTGTGCTTACTTCCGAAATGTTGAAGAATCACGACAAGGCACAACGATTACTAAAAATTGATCCAAAATGTTTGCATTGGACGCCAAAAGATTGGTCGAAGAGAGCGAAATGGTGAAGCGACAATCTAGTAAACTACAACGAGGCGAGGCTAATTCACTCAGTTTTTAGTTGGTTGACAACTTCACAGTTCTTCCAGTAGTTGTTGAGAGTAGAAATAGAGTCAGTTCTCGTGCAAATCTTAAACGGATTTCATGAACAGTACAATAAGGTAATGTTATGTTTACTTTCGACAAATTATTGTCAACTTGTGAAAAATTGTGATGCATCAATCGTAACGTATGTACGCTTATTAGGTACAGGTATTTACTTGACACGACAAGGTTGGTCCATACATCAGTGTTTTAAATGTACTGAAACGTAAGATTACTTTATTCTGTAAGAACGTAGTTTGTTGTATGATATTTATGAAGTAAAGAGAATAGCTTCATACGAAGGGTTGTCGACTAGAACGGTGTTTATTTATTTCTTGGCAATGGACAATGAGACATTGTACGAGAATTTGTGAAGGAACCGTAATTAAGTTTTAACAGTAACAGAAGTTTATTAATTTAGAATTAACAAATTAGTATCCCGTCTTAGGTAAATCAAGCTGTTGACTTGGTGCATTGTAGCCCGTATTGGCGTATCCTCCTCTGTCAAGGCTGTCGTGTCCTGAAGAGGAGGAGGAAGCAAAACCTTCCTCACGCACTGCTTGCCTGTACTTCACAAAGTAGACTTCGGGTTTCGATTTTGGTGCTGGAGCTGGTGTTGGAATCACTATGGGAGGTGCGGGTTCTGGTTTCTGGACTAGAACGTACACAAGCGTCTTTTGCTCTGGCTCCGGCTCGATTTCTGGAATCTCTGGCACTGGTGGCGGAGGCGGGGCTGGTGCTTTGATGAATATAATTTTGTAATGTTTCTTGGCTTTCTTTGGAGTTCGGACTTGTGGCTGTGGCTGAGGTCTTGGCTGCTCGAAATTACTTTCAGGAGCTGGAACATGAATGGAAACATCGCGTGAAATGTCGATTCCGCCCAAGCCGCTGAGTGCACTGGCGCTTGCGCTTCCTCCTGAAGGAGCCCCGTATTCCGATGATGGATTGTTTGTAGGTGCGCCATAAGATTGAGCTGGTGCTGCTGTATTTGGGCTAGGGACGCCGTACGATTGGGCTGGAACAGGCTGCGAAACCTCAACCTGTGCTTTTTGAGGCGCTGGTGCTCCGTACTGATTGGATGGATTTTGCGAGGTGGCAGCTGGTGTGCCATACTCCCTTGGAGGAGTGCCGTACTCCCTTTGAGGTGTTCCGTATTCTCGCTGAGGCGGTTGAACGTTCCCAGCCGGAGTGCCGTATTGCTGTTGAGGGACCGACTCTGGCGCCGGCTGCTGCTGGTGCTGTCTGACTCCTTGTGCTCCAGCTGCTGCCACTGCAACTGAACTCAATTCCTCCCGTAACTCTGGAGCATTGAACTCCTGAGGTTGCGGCAGTGGCCTAGGAGCGTTGTACTGAGCTGCGTGGCTGGTGAATGCAGGCACAGCTAATTGTTGAGTAAGAATCGGGGGCAAGTTGAGAATGTATGGCTGCTGAGACGGTTGGAAGGGCAGAGCAAATTCCTGAATGTAAGGCAACGGACCTGGTTGATTGTGGTAAAAGTTATAGCCTGGCTCTACTGCGGCCAATATTTGTCTGAGATCAACTCCATGAAGTATTCCACGGGAAAGTCGGGTTCTGTGTCTTGTGTCGCCGCAGGACGCGAGGACCACACAGGAGAGAAGAATCTACAACAGAGCAGTCAAATCACGATACTTCGAATTTCTTTACCAGGCTAATTCTTAGCAAACACTCACCAGAAAAAGTTTCATTGTAGAATCCTCCAACTGAAACCTTTTCGCACCGACGAAGAACTAATCCCCTTCTTGAGGCAACCCCCAAGATCACCCGATTGCGCAATTCGCGATAAGTTCTGTCAACGAATCCCACACGTGAACTGTTGACATATTCACTCACGAATTAGCCCTTTTATAAACAATTGCCAACTGGTTTTGCTGCCACGAGTATTGCAAGAGAAGCTCACAAGATTGTTGAATCACAAGATTGTGATCGTGTACAATAAAACGACTATCGTAATGCGGCACGGCAGCAAATGCGTATCAAGTGGCATCTTCCTCCTTTCTTCTTCTTCCTTCCTCGCATCTTCACTGAACTTCCGACACGTTTCCCTAAATTATAAATGCAGATTATCATAAAAATTCACGATTGCGCTGCGGGCTGATGATCTTACATAATCTTTGGCCTCAATGTTTTGCTCCACGTGCTAAATGAACGGAAGGAAGTTATCTTCAAGAAAATTTACGGCCAACGACGCGTTAATCGTGCGTGCGTTAATTATTTTGCATCGATCTGACCGACACGACATATCATTGTCGTATATTCTAAAATAGATGCGAGTAGCTCACATTTGTCGAAAGTGACCATGTACAATTTTCACTGCGATGCGCTGCTGTGCAGTAATCAAATGAAAGCGCATATCGTTGATAGGATATCAATAAATCAGAGCACGTACGTCAACAATGCATCACCACCTCAAAGCTTAGAATGGGTTTTGGCTTCAACTTTGGCCAACGTTATCTCAAAAATACATCCTCCGATCAACTCCAAAATTGTGATGGTCAAAATATAGACTCTTGGCTGCTTGTGACTCAATTGAGCGTGGTGATGTCACTGAACATTCGTATTCATATCAGTGCAAGTTGCAGTTGCAAGTTGTCGCGTCGTTACAATCGTCAATTATTAAGACGAGACAAGTAAAATTTTACCGTCAAGAAACCATGCACCACAATTTGACAATAAAGAATCTGGTTTACCAGAGCATCTGTGCGTTCTTACTAACACTGACTAGTATTCGACTTCGATGCGACGACGACGGAAACAAAAAGCATGAATTAATTTGTTTTCTTATTTGCTCATTAATATTTGCAGAGGATCATTAATTACAGGTTTGGCATGGTCATGATCTGGTGATTTGGGACTTTGACAGATTTGGCTCATCTTGTTTCTAGCAAAAGTATGATTATGAAAAAGTATGCAAAACGCACAATGATCGCTTGCTTGCACAGATTATCCAATCAAGCTGGGAATCTTTGTCTCTTCATGCTTCATTACGAGATCAAAGATCACCAGATTCTGATGTTTCAGAGGGCCTGCAGTGTGCGTGCATTGCTAACATGAGTCTGATATGTCAATTTTCTTTTTTTACAATAGCAATTTGGCGAGCAGTTTAATTACAGTCGTGTCCAGGCCACTCTCCTGTAGTCCAGAAGTCCAGATGCAATACTCTCGCGCAACAAAGGAGGCTCTTGAGGTGATGGGTAATCATAAGTTGAGTTTAAGTTGAAAGAAGCGGTAAGAAGAATCTGTTAATAGAATCGGTTCCTAATTCGTTGAGTCAGATTTTGTCTACAATTGAAAGATAAGTCAAGGCCAGTTTGGGCGGCAACTGGTAGGATTATGTGGAGTAACAGAATCAGAATTGTGTCATCTTCACGACAGCCGCTGGCCAGTTTTCAAAGATGGTTTAGCGACAAAGGTTAGTATTCTCACAATGCGGCCAAATTGATTTTTAACCCCCTTTCAAAATTGACTTGTTGCATAACGCAGTACAACCATAGTTGCATTATCCAAGTCAAAGTTACTAGTGTCTAACTAATTGACATAATAACACTAAATAACACTAGTAACTTTGATCCAAGTCATGCTATAGCACGGAGAATAGCAGGTCTTCTTGAGAATTTAGTCCTGAAAGAGAGAAAAAAGAAACTTGCCACGCCGGGTCCGACTCGATTACAATGCACAGTACAGTAGCATTTAACAAAATGACCTGCTTTATTTGACATCAATGCTAATAATAAGTTTGACGAATGAGAAATGACCTAAAACTATTTCTTGTTAATTTTGAGAACGTCCTAATTTCGCAGCTATCCCAACCCTTGCCTTCTCGCAACTCAAAGAAGAACTCGCGAGAAGGAAGTCTGTGCTAATTGATGTCAGGGAAAAAGATGAACTGGTGACAGATGGAAGAATAAAAGGATCCGTGAATATTCCTCGTAAGGGAGTTTGCAACAGGCCTGCCTTGGCCTTGTCCCTTCAAGTGACTCATGATCTTGTTCGCTTTCAGTTGGTGAAATTGTCCAAGCAGCAGAATTAAGCGAAGACAAGTTTAAATTACTGTACGGGTTCCAGAAGCCAAGAGAAGACGATGAGATTATAACGCATTGCAAGATGGGCGTGCGAGCAATGAAGGCAGCAGTCGCGCTCAATAAAAGGGGATTCAAGTCCGTGAGGTGAACTAACAAACTGTATTTCACTAAAATGCATATCACTTCTAAACCACCGTCTTTGACAATTGTTTAGAGTGTATTCTGGCATAAAAGACTGGGCTGAAAATGGTGGCCCTCTGGAAAAATGAGTCACACATTAAACCTCATTTGTGGTGCGAAGTTCGACTAGTCTTTATGTGTGCAACAATAAATAGTAACACGGATTTTGAATTTTATGATGTGCCAACTGATTTTCCGATTTTCATATCAGCTCCCAAAAGGTTGTGTTGAATCTGTCGTTCGGTCTCATATTTTGTCTTGGCGGTGATGCCGGCAAAGAACTCTCTGGATTCTGCGTGAAGCTTGAGTTTACCGGGTTGGAAGCTGTGGAGGTCGAAGTGGAACCAGATTGGTCAGTCTCATGCTCGTTGTCAGCGAAATCGGACCTTGGATCGATGTGGTAATCTTCTGCGAGAAAATGAAGCGTTTAATTCCGAATTTCGGGTTAAAGACAAGACGCCTAAGACACCTGAGGACTCACTTGGTGAAATTGTTGTGCGCTCTGCAGCAGTGTACCATTTTGTATTCATTCCAGCGTATGGTAATTTGTGCTTGGGTATGAGGAAGACAACAAGGAAGACAATTCCGGTCAGAAGAAGAAACAGGCAGGCTATGGTCACTGGAAGTTTAAACTGGGCAATCAGAGGCTGCAACGGCAGGTCGGTAGAGCATCAAACTTACGATAGATCCAATATTTTTCCTTCCGTCGAGATTTGGCTGGCCGATTAATGTAATGCGGGTTAGAATATGCAGAATATCGATCTTCCATGGCCCAAACACAGACTAGACGGATAAAGCTGGATAGCCGCAGGATTCTAACCTCCAAATGAGTAACTAACCGGCCCTTGTTTTTTCATCTTTTTCAGAAAGAATACCATTTTTTGCACTATTCGACATTGATTGTGAATCGTGGCAGTAACGATGCATTCAACGACCCGACATTCACATTGAATATTGATCTCATTTTCACATACACTGTTATCGAGGAATGAATGAGAGCATTTTTTACTTTCTATGCAAAAAAATATTCATTAATTACCTAATTTGCATCTGATACAGATTGACAGCTAGAGAATTTGTTTGCATTTTGTTTCAGGCAGGCGTATTTTCCACAATTACACCGTCGAAAATTCAAGATTCTCAAAGCTGTGCTGCGGGAGAGGAAGGAAGTGATTACCATAATATTGTCATAAAACATTCAACTTTCAAACAGAATATGTAACGCTATGCTCAGTCAATCAACGATATGTAGCAGCATTTCAAATTCAAGTTAGACTTGTCAGAATTTATTTCATGCCAATGTGCCGTGCATGTTAAATGTAAATATGTGTGCTGTGTAATATGAACAGGTAGAGACAGAGCAAAGAGATGCTAGTCATCAGCAAGAGGATTTTTTAAATGTAATTGAAGCGTTGATACGGACGAGTTTATTAATAATGAAATTGAATACTACGAAAACTGGTGTGGCAGGGTGCGTCATTCGATCGCAAGTAGGAAGTGCAATGTGGATGTTCTTAATCAAGTCGTCACACCTATGTTCACTGCACTGGGTATTCGTGATAGCGAGCACTCAGCGTGCCTCTCGAAATTTGTGACTTCATTTGCTTCACTCCGTCTCAAGGCTGGCGCCTCACACTCCCACGCAACGGATGTTCCATTCCTTCCATGCTCCAATTTAGATACAACCGTACAGCTTGCACGTAGCAAGATTTCGACCAATGTACGATAAGAGTTCGAAATTGCGTAAGTGATGACAGTAGTGCGCAATTCTGGCAAGATAGCACCGATCACTAATGGCCGAACAAGGTCAACCAACTGTCATGCTTCATCTTCACTGCTGGGCAAGCAATTAGGAAGCCTACAAACGTGGGAGGGCAGGTGTAGGACGTAGCTTCCATTTTCCATGATAATGTATGGACTCTGTTAACATCTGCTAGAGCTCACTCGAGAGGAGGGTAAGCATCCATTAACAAAACGGATCTGCAAAGCATGAGCACCTTTCCCCGTTAGGCTTTCACTTTTTCTATTCCCTAACTTGTTGCTAACTGTTTACTACTTTCGGGTTCCCACATTAGTTGTGTCAGATTTGTGGATACATGCAGTAAATTGCCAGACACGGGCTTGGAAGTAAAAGTAAATACCCGTCTCCGATTTACATGAAATTGAAACCTCGGAATTAATCATTCGTGTTCAAAATCTTCGAAGTACATTTCGGGTTCAAACTTCAAAATTTCTTATTATTCCCCTTCTCTAATGAAGACTTTTGAATGAATAGAACCTTGAGTGAGATATCAGATGTCAAGCTAGAGCGGCAACATCTTTTGTGGCTAATTCAACCGCCTTCGTAATTGCTCTCCTGTAGCACGCAATCTGCGTACTGGTTCTATTTGTTCCATTCATGTATCCAAGCCTCTAGTGTGCCTCCTCCACAGAGTGGTCTGAAGCTTCTAGCGGTTTCATTTCATACAGCTGCAAAGGAGGAGATTAGATATATCACTGACGCGGAATCCATGAGCGTCCGTTTGTTCGAGAAAATGGTATCCTCAAAAGGAATAATAAAGCTGACAGAACCAAGTCAGTTCCACTTTAGCTTTAGCTCAGGTGAGACAGTCCAACCAAGGTAGATCTAATCTAACAGCAGAGAACATCTAAGAAGACAACTCCCGGCTGAAACTCTAGCGTGCTGGCACACCGTCTGCTGGAACTTAGAAGGATGGCGTCCATAAGAAAAGGAACTTGGGTCTTCTCGACCCAATTGCTAATTTTATTGTCGGTTCCACTCTACCAACAACTTTTTCTCTTCGGACAAGCGTCTGCAATTTCGTTTTCCGGGCCGGATCGGACACACAACTTCATAGCGAGGCAAATTCCACGATTCAAGATTCCACGAGGCGGTAATCTGGCATTTTACAGAAATCCATACTGGGAACTCTTGTATTTCGACAAATTTGGCGTGTTTCCTCAAACGTCGGGTCTCTCGACAGCATCCTCGCTTCCGGAATTGACCGTGAACAAACTGCAGTACTTGAAGTACATGCAGAAGCTGCGCGAAATAAGATTGTTATTACAGAAGAGTCGAGACCAAATTTCAACTGGAACAGCAAGTTTTGATGAAAATCTTGATGAAGGAACCAACCCAAACGTAGATCTTGGGATAGATGCTGCGGGCGACCCGCAGTTGTCAACAACTTTCGCACCACCGACTCCAGACTCGAACGGACTCCAGCTGCAACTTCAAGAAGAGCCGTCTGGAGTGGAACTACGAGAGAAAAGGGTGTCCTCTTTGGATTCCAGTCCACGGGAAGAAAATCAGACTTCATTCATGGTTGACACCGACCCATCCTGGTTTCGGAGCAAACCTCACAAATCCTTCGCGAATTTGGGCTACTTCATTGACAAGTTCCAGCATAGACTTCATGGGTCAGGAAGTGGTGATGAAAACGTCGGCGGATACGATGGCGCAAAATTTTTACACTTCAGGTCAAAATCTTCGACGCTAGGTGTACGGAGTCCGGATCGCAAGTTTCAAACCCAGGGTTGGAAATAAGTCGTCCCTGGCTTCTGGATGCCATTCTTTGTCTCATCCCATTATCGGCTCGATCGGCTCTACTAGTCCCATCCTTAGCTCTCTGTGTTGTTTAACTAAAGCTTGAATGTAATTTGACGAATTTTGCTGATTCTTTCAATAAAACTTTATTCTCAATAAATTGTTCAATGCAACCCGTGCATTCGTACTGTTGGCTGCCGGCTCCTTTTTTCAGCATGTTCGCCCATCGCCTGTTGTCTTGAGCTGGCTCACAACCTCGGCCTTTGCTAGAGCTCATGGTTAATGAGTCCCTTGATGCATGTGTAGAGAGCATCACTTCGTCTCCCGAGTATGGGCGGCTTCATTAACATTGCCACTCACCACCATCGTTGATTTTGGACATGAGATGAAGCCTGATTGTTCAGAAGTGCAACAGCGTCCTATGTTAAGAGGCGGACAAGGTGATGCGGATGAGTTAATAGAAATACCAATTGGTAACAGAGCTAAAAGAGGCGCGTACGACGACCCGGGTGGTACACCGTATTACAACGGGTTGAGTTGGTCAATCGTGAGGTAATTACTTGGAAAAGCCACAGCACAGGGCAATTCTGACTCTTTCTTACTGCAATTATCGCTCCAGGTCATCTCTGAAGCTGTTCGTCCACCTGGCTCATTCTCGTCTTGACCCTGCTTGTGATCTTCTTGCTTGACGTGGATATTCTGTGTAACGTGCATGATCACCAAACACGTTTGTTCGGCTTCCACGTGCAGAAGGATACCGGTCCAACGTAGGGTTGAAACTTGGAGATGCCTTGAAGGACGTTACGTATGAGATTATTTGTAGCCTGGATTCCTTCCTTCCATCGAAACAGTTTAAGTTGTGATGTCGCGTTGGACACAAATTAGTCGAATAAATGACTACACCTCACTAGTCCATGAGCTTTCAATCTCACGTCACGTACATGACGTCGGGAAGTGGAACTGACTTCACGGGTCCAAGTTGTAGTATGACCCCTGGATCATGATGGAGCATCTCTATTTCCAAGTTCCAGTTTCCTCTGGAAGCTTGGAAGAATTATCAATACCTTAGAGACTGGAAGTCTAGAACCCCCTGAAATGCATGCAAAATCGATTCCAAACAAGATACAAATGCTTTTGATAGGCAGTTCAAGTGAAGTTTGATTTTGGGTGCATTTTCAAGCAGTTACTACGGTTAGCTGAGGGTTTTGGCCAATAATCACTGTAATTGCTCAGAGTTCCTTCTATTCCGCTGATTCATTTATTAAACTTTCGTCTTCAAGAGACACTATCATTCGCTAACAAATACCAACGTAAACTAAATGATTTTGACATGACTTCTTGGGTGTTTCCGGCATCGATTCATCTGATACGCCCCGGTAAATGTAAAAAAACGCTATCTAGTCGCTACGCTAATTTATTGTCAGTGAACTTGAAGCTCGAGGTCGTAATCGAAGATCCTGGAGTATTCATAGTTCCTAGTTGAATTCAAGTCGATGAGAGGCTGACTTGGGGAATTTAAGAAGCGCGACGAGGAAGAAGCCAGCGCAGCCCTGTTTATCATGGACGCTGAAATAAATGGAAAGGTCAATGATTCTCATTGCCTACATCCTGACAGACGGATGCGACTACCAATTAATTGCATGAGTAATTGCAAGATCCGTTATGGAATTGTACAAAACTGGTGCTCAGGCGGTGATAAATATCACATCCGAAGATGGACTGCCCGCAAACATCCGAGCAGCAGAGTTCTTGGGGGTCAATTTCAACGTAACCAGCCCTGACCTCAAAACATATAAGCTCCAGCCTGTGTCTTACGAGAAGATACTTCTGCGTGCAAAATTACGGAAGTGGCAATTAGGGAACTCCATACTATTTGATTGAGATCATGATCGTGTGAAGCACAATATAAAATTCTTTCCGCACTCGCATTCACATGTGCTGGGCATAATTAAGAAGATCTGCTCCGATTACACCAAAATCAGACTCCATTTTATGGAAAGAGAGGAAACTTTGGCGATCCTGATTCGATAGAAGCTGGTCAAACTCAATCTTAGTCAGTGGACAGTAGTGCTTTTGTGTTATGTGTTAGAATTTGTCTCCTGTGCTTTTAATAACTGTTCATTTTGCCAATTAGTTGAGTAAATCATGCGTTTTCGTTCAAAAGTTCTCGAGCACAATGTACAAATTGAGTAGAATCGTCACTTTTACCAGGCAACCTTCAGAGAATTGCCTCAAATCAAACTTCACTTGAACTGTCTACTACTTAGCATTTGAACATTGTTTGGTCGAAAAATCGGGGGTTCTAGACTCCCAGTCTGTGAGGTATTATCAATTCCTTGTCTTGAAGTGTCTCCGATGAACCATGATCATTTCGCACTTAACAATTTCACGAATTTTAACCGCACAGACGGGGTCTAAGTTCTTTGATGAAGGATTTGCTTTAACATCGTCCTGTCGTTCACCTTGACCTTGCCCACCGCTACCATCGTCGAAATAACTTGAGTAATCATTTATCAGGGGGTCCAGAACTGTTAACATGTCTCAGGCTGCTCAGCCATCAGAATTAGCCCTAAATAAGCAGAGACATGTGCCGACCGGCGAGCACAGTCAGGGTGATGGACAAGGACTGTCTGTACTGTCTGTTCCAATACAAAGGGTATCAGGAGCTTCTGAAGGAAGTTCCTATCATCCTGTTACATTGAATGGATCACCGTGGCCATTGAGCAGGTCAAGCTTGAACATGCTAACGGGATTTGACTACCTCACGTTTGAGTGATTTGATTCGTGTAATTCAGATGGTTCAAGGCACTCTTGATTCGCATCGGCGTCATACTGCTGGTCTACTGTTCCACTCTTGGGCTCCAGCGATACGAGATTTGGGATCCCTGCCAGTACAAAATCTCATATCATCGAGAGTGCAAAGTGGACACGTACATTTATGAGGTTCTATCGTACACGACGTACCAAGAAGATTTCTTCTGCGTGATTCCTGGAATTACGTTCCACCAAACCGAGACAGGTAACATCATCAAGTCATAAATCATTCTGCAACATTCTTTTGGTGGTTCTGCGGTGTGATCATGAAATAAATTCGATTGTGCAGGGTGGAATATGGACCGTAGATGCTCCTGAATGACTTGGCCTTCGGGAATTACTAGGAATTGCACGTACAGCTCAGTTAAATTCAATCCGAGTGAACTACATCAAAAATCGTATAACTTACAGACTCATCGGTAGTGTCACTTCTCCAAATTCTGACTTAAATTCTATTTTATGTTGTGTGTATTGATATTGAATGCTGCTTGATAAAATTGACTCGCATTTATTGTCAGACTCGACTCGATGGTACATTGAAGCCTGAAGATGTCATAATTAATTAAATATACAGAGATTGTGTTCGGCGGTATCGATTCCTCCCAGTTTTTGCTCGTCTCTCGTCAGGATCTGGCTGCAAAAGGAAGAAGGGCACCTCTGCAGTGACAATGCCTCCTAGACCACTCAGGTAAAGTTTGACTTTGACTGAATACGAGACAATTATCCCGTGAGCATTTTCGTCGTCAGGATCAGCGAAGCTACCATGAAAAGAAGCAGACGAAAATAGAAAGCTTTCATTATTATTTGATTGGTGCATCGTTATAACGTGTACTTTGATTTTGACATTACAGCGAAGACGAGGCCAGAGTCGGTCCTTCTTCCAATCTGAGCTGGCCATCTTTAGCAACGCCCGGTCGTCCTTTGTTCTCTTCGAGTGTCGGTGTGAGGTGAAGGAAAGTGTTGAGCTTTCCACTCGGCGGAATTGGAACTCCGTACTCTGTCTCTTCAAACTCCGCGACGACGTTCCGCCTGTGTCCATTCTTGAATATGCTGACGTTGATATACTGCTCAACGAGCGTCTTGTACTTTCTTATTGTCTTTCCACTTTTGTTTTGTATTCCTAATATGATTTTGATTGTTTCTCCATGATGGTAAATCTTGCAATCAAAACTTGATCAGAAAAAAGGCTAAACAAAAGTAGTGCTTATTTATTTTTACCTGCTTGTCCAGCGAAACTTGCATCTCGATTTCTCCGCGACTCAAGAACGGTTCTTTTCGTACAACCGTTTTGGCCATGTCAAGAGGAGCCGATTTGCCCCTCTTTTTCTTGGGAGCGTGCTGTATTTTACGAATTCCCATTTGCACAGTACTACTGTAATTTAAATGATGAAAAGTTGCGAATTCAATATCCTGATAGTGAGAAAAAGTTGATGTTGATTTACTTTTTCTGCTTGTAGTCTTTCTCATGATCGCCAGCATACGCCTTGAGACAATATTCAACTCCCACTGGCTTCCCCATTTCATGTCGCTTGCCAGACTCAAGCGTCACGGAAGACGGCGAGTCGCTGTTAAATGCAAGACAAAATGGAAACGCGTTGGTCGAACCGAACTTCCTCACCACTCTTTCCTGAAAAGATGTTAATTTCAAGTTGAGCTGAGAAAGGGTCACGGGAATTGCGGGTGTAACAGCAGGCGAAGTCGGTTCGGGCTCTTCTGGGCGTTCAGGAGTCGCTGATTTAATCGTGTTCTCGACTGGGCCATTTGCTTCTGCTGTAGGTACTGCTTCTTGTGCGTCCTTCTCAGCGTCTGCATCTGCCTGGACTCCTGGTTCTGTCGGTGGTTGAACAGGAGGATAGTATAAATGCTGCGATGAGATAACCGAGTTGATCAAAAACTTGAAACCGAACATTTCATCGTCTTCATGGCCATAACGGAATGCACACTGAAGTTCAATAAATACAGAGTTGTCGCTCAGAATGCTCGAGTCGACCACCACCACTCCAGCTGCAGAAGCCAACAGGCATTTCAAAATCCTAAATCTTGTAATACGACGCACTTTTATGTCGTTTTATTGATCTTACCAATGGAGTTGATGTCACCGACATCGCGATTCTCCAAATAAATTGTTACCTTTTCATTTGCTGAAGATTTCTTGAAAACTGGAAACTTTGGACCCGACATATTCCCGTATAGAATACGTTTACCTAGTTTGCTGCGTTGTTCTTTGAGATGCTACTGGCGCAGCTTTTACACGATGTCTGCGGTCCGTTCCAAGGGTGGCATGCATTAATTTTAATGAAGTCGTAATTACTGAAACCGCAAAACACGAAATTCGGTCCAAGAAATCTAACCATGTCCCGCAACCGTTCTTTGAGGAATGCACGTAGACAAGTTTTTAAGCCGCATAGTTCCGTCAGACAGATGCGATATGGAATGTGAACATTCTGCTACGAGTGAGGTGGTCGGTCAATCTATGCGAGCTCATTTTATTCTAATTGCACCATAAAAATGAATGAACAAAGTCAAAACCCTAAACGACTTAGGGAGCCACTAGTCTCAACTGCATTTCAATCTCCCAACTCTTGGCGAATAAAATAGTTTACACATTGACTACAACTAGAAAAGCATCGCGTATTGAAAATAGAGTAATACATATGTTAGCTTCTTGATGTAAATTCGATCGCAAACTACAGTACTACGGCGTTTTCATCGGTGGCCTTTTGGGTTACAACTGAGAGACTAGAATAATGGGAAAGTAATCTTAATAAATCTCACCACGGAAGAATACATGTTTAGATGTTTAGATAATACTACTAGTTTGTCACATTTTAGGATGCCCGTACAAAAATGTTGTCGATAAGATGTAACTGCTTAAACTACAACTCTCAGCGTCGATACTGATGATTGTCCAAATAGTTACGAAGCAATTCGATGAGTGTTTGTGCAGCCTCAACTCGAGTAGTCAAATTCAGACTGGGAACACTTGACGTCGCATTTGCCGGATTTTTGCATATTTCCAAGACTTGAGAAAAATGGCTATGATCCTTCAATTCCGACGGCGCTGAATGGAGCAAACCAGCAGGAAACTCATCCGATAAGGGTGACGGAGCAAGCAGTCCCTGAAATTAACAAATAGGCAAGAAATCGCAGGACTGCTGACGTATAGTTGTGTGTGCTTCGAACCGATACTAGAGATGAAACTTACGGCACAAATAGCATAATAATTATGATCTGTCAGCGGTCTATCGCACAAATCATCAGTTGAGTAGCTGAAACACATATTTTCTGAATTCCCGTTGTTCTTGCAGTAGGTGGACTCGGATACCAGAAGTTTGTCATGATTAGGGACTTTGCCTTGAAGCAAATAGAATTTATTAATCAGCAATCAAGAGAATTCAGTTGAACCATGTGTACTCACTTTGTATTAAGACTTCTTTATCAACCATAATGATGTTTTCCAAGTCCACAATCTTCACAAGATTGGAATTTTCATCTACGGCAAAATTATCTGGGGTGACGTCAGTCAGGTACAAGATGAACTTGCTGGAATTTTCATTAAATTTATTTGCAATTTCGAGTAATTGTTTCGCCAAATGAGCGCGTGTGAGAAAAGATTCCTTGTAGTATGTTGTGAGTCTTCTTCCGATGTACTGCTCCATGATAATACGACCACACGCTCCGTAATACGCAGGGAAAGGCCAACCTTCGGAGGCTGGAAATGCCTACACATGGTCAAAGTTAAAATAAATGATCAAAACATAAGTTATAATAGATGACCCACGCTTTCTGTCGAAATGTTTGTGGTTTTCTATTCCCGACGTCAATATCTACTCATGAAAAATTCCTTCGACCTAATTTAAAATGGCAGCCTTCAAAACAAAGTTTTCTGCGCAAGGTCTCACCTGCAAATAAAGTGGTTCTGGATTCAAAAGAATAGTTGTCAAAACATTTGCCAGAATAGTGTTGTGATGCTGCCCACGAGCAAATTTTCTGTGAGCGTTAATGAGGAATTCCATTTTCCTGTGCGACGGACAAAGCAGCATGTCGGATCCATGGCCAATTTTCTCTCCGTGCAATATGAGGGGATCGTCTGAGCCATGACCGCCCATCTTGTGAGCGTAGGTGTTAATTAATGATATCACCGCTTGACGCACATCACACTGATTGCTTTTTCCATGCCTATCGCATATTGCTTCGTCGAGTTCCTTGAGTTCGTTATCATGGGCGAGTTTCTTCAGAACCACCTGAATAATAAACGCACCGGACATGATAATTAAGTCAAGAGAAGTTGCGAATTGTTAACAATAAAACCCTGGCTCACCTGTCGATCAACTCCCTGATCATTCCACGTTGCGAAGAAAATGTTTTTTGCATTGGCGAATTTAGAAATTGTAAATCTGTTCCAGTCGTTGAGATTGATATTTCCAGAAATGATCTGGGGACAAATGTTGACTCCGAAGCACGCGGGACATTTTAGCCGCTCTGTGAGCTCCTCCACATTGATTGTGATTCCCAACTGCTGCGAGTAGTGATCGAGTGTTGTCAGTCGATTCTTTCGCAACAGTAATGTGCAAAATAATACGATAAGAATTGCCGATAGGACGAACAAGAGAAGAATCCAGCGTTGCTTTAACTTCATGTCTTTGCGAATTTCACTGTGAATAAATCTGACATGGAGCTTGGCACGAAGATTTCTATGGAAATTATTGAGGCATGCTAGCGACGAAAGTTTCGGTGTGGGCCCTATGTGACCTATGTCTATGTCTTGAATCAGGATGACTTGATCGCCGAATTCATTGTTACTGAAACTGTTGTTAGTACTGTTAATTCCGTGCAGCTGTATCCCTTCGTGAGTCGGCTGCGAATCTTCATCACTGCTGCTGCTGCTGCTGTAATTAATACTATTGTCTTCGTCACTCACACTTGAGCTCGATTTACTGCAGCCTGTTTTCATGGTCGAATTAGTTTAATGCGAAGCAGAAAATGGCATTACAGCACAGTACGCAGGGACATTTGTCGACAACGGCATTGGCACTGGCACAAAAATCTTCCACGCGTCAACACTAAACTGTAATCTTAATTCTGCAAGCCGTGCAAGTTATAAATTCCAAACTTAACACATCGGTAAGTGAGGTCCAGTTGCAAATTACCGCAGAACTGCAGATTCTATGCAAGCTCACGTTTCAGATTGACGATTGATGGTAATGAAAGTAAACAAAACACAAAGGTTGCAACACACTTGTGCGAGTGCGAAAGCACGTAAGCTCGTTAGTGTAATCAGGTGTAAAAACTTCCAAACGAGTGAGTTATCACAGTCTGAAGTCTGTTGCTCACGTTTTAGTGTCGTCTCCTCGTTGTGTTGCGTATTGCAGCTAATCTAATTACTTTTTGTTGATGATATGGTGGTGACGCGACGAATGAAACGTGAAACCATGAGGGTTGAAGTTTTGTTGCTTTTCTGTTGCTTCAGGGTGTTGTTGATTGTATTTTGTGGGTGTTGGCGTGTGTGTGTTTATTTTCCTTGATCTATTAATGCAATAATACATAATATAATTATTGCTTTTTTATCTTTATGATGCTAGGAAGACGACGTTGATGGCTGGTTGGTACTCCAAGTTAGACTTCTGTAACGGCGTATGCAGACACGAAGCAAGGCAGCGCAATTCTGGACCATTTTGGTCTGGATGACTAACCACCCCAAGCAATGGTGGCTTGTCTTTTTGTACTTTTATAATTTTCACAAGCAATTATCATGTACTATTGTTGCATGAGAGCTGAATAGGTGAATTCATTGCAAAAAGAGTAAACATCATTCATTCGTTCCGTAGGCAGTGTCGGGTTAAACATAATAAAGATTGACAGAGGTCGTGGAAATTTTCCAGGATTCGAGCTGACAGAATTGGAAAAAGTAAAGTGCTGACATCATGCTGCAATATTCTCTTTAGAATACTGCCCAGTAAACAAATTCTACTTCGATAGGACTTGAAATTATGGTCCATGGACGTGCCATGTCAATGTTCTGCAGAGTCATTGTCACTAAATTCTATTAAGTGTAGTAAAAAATCTAGTATTTTTTAATCTAATCTTTAATCTAGTCTAAGTTTCTGACATCTACTTTTGAACTGGAAGACCCGTCCTTCAATTGTTATAGTATCCGAAAATAGCCTCTGGATAGTAAAGCAATGATGATTGTCCGCTAAAAATGCACGCACAATTTGCCTAAATTACTGCCAATGAATGATTCATTGAATTCGTGAGACAGACAAAGCTCTTCCCTTCCGTACATGTATAAGTACAATGCGGCAATGACCAACGACTCCAATTGTCAGTGTCGCTTGCATGCAATAAATATTTATTTATGTTTGTTTGAGTTGGTAAACAGCTTAATAATAGAGCACCGACACTGACCGGACGGCCTGTAATAATATGACGCTCTGACTCTGATGCTGTGATTGAGGTCACTGATCGTACCTCCGCCTGAACGAGTTAAAGAAGTTAAAACGAAAACTCTAAAGTCGGATGAGTTAGGAGTTATTGCAAAACGCAACATCCTGGGAACAATTGACAGCGGACAGGTTCCTCTTTATGAGAAAAATGTTTCGCAGCAAAAGCTTTACGTAATTATTGAGTCATGAAGAAGCAGTTAGAGCCAAAGTTTAGGATGAACTGACTCACCAAAGTCTATGTCCAGCGGTTTTCCTTCGACGTCCTCGAACTGGAAAACGTACCGTAGATCGATGAACTGATTATCTTCCCGAACCAATCTAGCGAAGAACAGATCACGCTTGCGAGTTGCATACGGCAGATTCAAGTTTCAATGTGTGTAAACAAATGAACTAACAAGCGCACCTAATCAACTAATAATAAGAGCATCGTATACTGAATCTCTTAATTGACTAACTCGTAATTGACTTTAATGACTAATTCCTTTGTGCCACACTGGCCCCACTGCCCATACAGGTGAGAAACCATGACCTTGCCGTGAATCCAATTTCCTGATGACACCTTCACCGTAAAATACTGTTGACGTTGAAACTAGAAGGCTGGCTGGGCCTGTGGACCTGCGCCTGGGGAGAGTTTGCATATTTTGAATTCTTCTGATGGATTTCATAACTTTCAAACCCAACCATCTCACACGTGTTCCGCCTGTGAGGTCCCGTGCTCCATCTGTGCACCATTTCTCAATGCTGTGTGCCTGGTAATTTTTTGTACAGCATTTGAGTACTGTGAATGCATAGAGTATTTGCCGTTGAAGGCTATATCACGCAACATCGCAGTAGAGCAGTACCATGCAATACGGCGTGGTTATGTAGTCTGAGTTGGGTTGGAGAGTGAAGTCGAGACGATTCCGCTAACGAACATTTTATTTTCGAATACAGAAGAAAAGCAAGAGCACCAGAGCCAAGACGAGTTTCGGAATCTTTGCAATCTTATTTGTTTCGTCTAGAACGTGCACTAATTCGCTCTGACATTCTCCCCTTTTAATTATTAGCAATCACCGGAAGTTGCAAAGATATTAAAAAGTTCAGGAAGCCTATAAATAAACGCAAACTGGGCAGAAAAGAGTGAATCAACGTTTCTGGTCTTTGTGAGTCCGAGGCGAGACACGGTAAGTTTAGTGGTAATTTGATTTCCCCAAGCTCAGTAATTAAGTGTAAACACTCAATGATTGTAGTCTGTGCGAGACTATTACATGTTACGTAATGGCCGACTCCAAATCTAATTAATGGTGATTTGTTTCAATTGTTTACAGTGACGTGCGACAGTGGTTGCAGGAGGATAAAAACAAAGGGTTGAAGGTAAGAGATTCGGAGTCCAGCTACTCCGGCTCGTAATTCGCAAGTAGAAGTGCCAAATAAAGTAACGCAAGCTCACTGTTGTCTTCCTTTTGAACAGATATTGATTGCTGCATTCACAGAAGTGGAAGACAAAAGAAACAATTAAAATGTCGGACTCAAAGTCGCGAATGGAATACTTCAAAAACAAGGGCAAAGATCAAGATGTAAGCTGCCAATTACTTCGTCTTCAACTGATTAGTAGTTAGTTGTCCGAAATGTTCTATGCAAATGTTTGCTTATTTAGGAAATGAGACGCCGTAGAACCGAAGTCACGGTGGAGCTTCGAAAAAATAAACGAGAAGAGACTTTGTTAAAACGACGAAATGTGCCAGAGCCTGACAACATTGAAGATGAGGAGAAGGTAAGAATTTCAAACTCTCGTTTGTCTTGAGCGGTACCTGAATTAGTTAATTTGGATTAAAATTCTGTATTTCAGCCACCGGTAACTAATCTGACTCAACTTGTTCAGCAAGCCAATTCCCCAGACGAAGCGACTCAGTACGCAGCGGTAACATCCGTTAGGAAGTTGCTCTCCTCGGATCGCAATCCACCAATAGATCCGCTGATTCAACATGGAATTTTGCCTATTTTGGTCAACTGTCTACAAAAAACAACAAAGTGAGTTCGAGTTGGTTTACAAGCGAAGCCAGTCAATGCTTACGCCTTTTCTTTCTTGCAGCCCTGCTATGCAATTCGAAGCTGCCTGGGCTCTGACAAATATTGCCTCCGGCACGTCACAGCAAACACAAGCAGTCGTAGCTGCTGGAGCAGTTCCTCTATTCCTTAATCTCCTATCTTCTCCTCATCAAAATGTCTGTGAGCAGGCAGTTTGGGCATTAGGAAACATTATCGGAGATGGTCCGGAACTTCGTGACTTTGTCATTGAGTTGGGGATGGTCGGTCCACTCTTGAATTTCATTCAACCTGATATTCCGATTTCATTTCTGCGTAATGTCACGTGGGTGATTGTGAACCTATGCCGAAACAAAAACCCACCACCGCCTATGCAAACATTGCGTGACATTCTGCCTGCTTTGAATGTCTTGGTCCATCATACCGATACAAGCGTGAGTTTTCACTCAGTTACTTCGATCAAGTTTCAAGTACCCGTAAACGGTTATGTCATCCGACACTCCTTCATTTTCAAATGATATCTAGGTGTTGGTTGACACGGTTTGGGCAATTAGCTATTTGACCGATGGTGGAAATCAGCAAATTCAAATGGTAATTGACAGTGGAGCGCTTCCAAAGCTAGTTTCACTGCTGTCTCATCGAGAAGTTAAAGTAAGCTATCCAGCTTCTATTCTGAACTTTAAATAAATGAGGTCACAGTAGTGGACTCTTCAATTTATTTTCCTAGGTTCAAACCGCTACTGTTCGGGCGGTTGGCAACATTGTGACTGGAACGGATGAACAGACTCAGGCAGTGCTCAACTGTGATGCCCTCTCGCATTTTCCAGGCTTGCTGAATCACCCGAAAGAAAAGATTTGTAAGGTATGTCTAACTTGACTTGCACACGCACAACGATTAGCGCAAGGAAACTTAATTATTGACGGAGGAAATGATGAAAGTCGTTGCGAGCCACGTGTCGGGGCCCGAAGACTTGGTTTGGTTACATTTCATAACTCTGTTATATTGCGATATTTTCGCACGCGTTCTGCGTTACTTAATAGTGTTTTAGCAGTGTTAGATAGGATAGACAATTTTATCGTAGTTACAGAATGTTAACGATTGGAGTGATGGAGTGAATGAGAGTGTGAATGTTCAGCTGCATTCTGATGACTTAAATGTCGAAGGATGAGAAGTAGTGCATTTGAAATTTTTAATGATTTCAACTACTGCAGCTATGAATGAGGAATAACTGCGTGTGTGAATGTGATTTCTCATTTACTTAGGTTAAGTATTAGACAGACAGTTTAGGATGTTGGCTTCTGATCCTCCTATTTTAATCACTCGCCAAACACTTGATCTATCATATTAAATATTTAAGTTTGAAAGTCTGAATCCTATTTCTTTCTTTTAGGAAGCTGTTTGGTTTCTATCAAATGTCACCGCCGGAAATCATGCCCAGGTGCAGGCAGTTATTGATGCTCAGTTGATTCCTCTTATCATCAACCTTCTGGCCAAGGTAGGAATTTAAAGTAGTAAGGGAGTGGGTTAACGTATTTATTTCCTGCTAACTTTTGTGTTCGTATTTTAGGGAGAATTTCAAACACAGAAAGAAGCAGCGTGGGCTGTAAGCAACATGACGATTAGTGGCAATAAGGATCAGGTTACTTACCTCATCAACTGTGGGGTTATACCTCCTTTTTGCAATCTACTCAACTGCAAGGATCCTCAGGTACATTCAAACTTAATATGATCCCATATGATAATCATAAATGAGTTGTATCCTAACTAACCCAAAAATTTTAATGATTTAGGTGATTCAAGTCGTTCTAGATGGAATTCACAACATCTTCAAGTCATCTGCTGGCGAAGAAGTCGAGAGACTATGTCATATGGTTGAAGAATGTGGAGGGCTGGACAAGATTGAGGCTCTTCAAAATCACGAGAATATCGACATTTACAAAATTGCTTACGACATTATTGAAAGTTATTTCTCCGATGACGTAAGTTACCATATTATTTTAGTAACATCAAGTTACTAAAATATAAAATTATGGGAAAGATCCTAAATTACACTACTTTATCTTGGTTTCGCAGCTTGAAGAGGATCCCAATCTGTTGCCAGAAACTGGAGAGAATGCTTTCCAGTTTGATCCGAATACTCCGATGCCGGGAGAAGGGTTCAACTTTTAGGTCAATATAACAAAAATTAACTGTAATTAATCGCAAACACGAGACATGATACAAAGTACCTACATAAAACATAAGACATAACACAATACACTGACATAACATTATCGCAGTAACGATAATAACCACACACGAAGCAAACTAAACATAATTTTACACGAACATATTTTACATAGTTGACTAGTAAAACATTTGTACCTACAAACACGATAACACGAATTTTACATGCATACAAATGTACCAGTTATACGTATTAAATGTAAGTGATATCAGTAATAATATGCGATGAAAACTTTGTTTAGAATACGTGTGTTCTTGAACTTGGTTAGCCAAGTCTTTGTTGTGTCATGATATGAAATTGATTCGCCTATATTCCATTGTCAATTATCGCTCTAACCCTAAACGAGGCATTGTATTATTAGATTACGAGTGTTCTTGCACGCGAAAATTTCTAAATTGTAACCTTGAATTGGACGATTCTTGATTTTATTTTCCAAATTAGCCGTGCAATTGTGAATCAGTGAATTCATATTGAAAGACGCAAATCCCTCTCTTGTCTTATTTCAGCCTATTGCTTCTAGACGAATGTAAGTTGTTTCTGCCATGTAGGTTACGGATTACCAGAGTGAGAGTGGAAACGAATAATGACTAAAGTGCTTACTATCAAGCTGTTCATGTGACTTAATTGTCAATTTATTGTTAGATTTGAATTATAACAATAATGTAAGTCAAGTGCACATTGTTATATTCACAAACAATAACACGAACACCAATCATCAGAACCCATCACTTTACATGAGACTTAGCAGAAACACAAGACTTAATAATTAAGACCTCTTAGCTATTGGAAATGTTATTATTGTCTATCTAGCAGTTACAGTTACAAGCTTGCAGCATAGCTGTCCTATGTGTTAATTTGCTTTCTGTGCTTCCTATTATTTGTAGTTGACCCAAAATCATAATAAACAAAAGCGCGCAAGGTCAATGTAAAAGGTGAAGTTTACCCGGCTCAATGTGACCTCCAATTTGAACGTGTTAATGCAATGATACATTTAAAATTGTGTAGATAATTTTGGTTAAAAGCTTCAAATCATTTTATGTTGAACGAAGTTCTTTGATAGTTTATAATCATTATTATTCAACACCATTAATCAGTTTGCTTCATGTGACTTGGCCGGAAAAGTGTAGCCCGTGACATTGATCTTGCGCTACAATATGCAATTTATGTATGTATTTATTGTCGAATGTTTGGAATCATTTTTCATTTTCTCATTTTATTTATGTGAAGGAACAACGAACTACTAACACGTACTTTGGAAGGAAGTTATGTTAATTGTTTGGGGCATTCACTGAGGAAGTTGATTTGCAATCTCATAATCCTTTGCGTGATGCCAATAATGGTAAGATAGTTTGCTAGTCTATGTGATCATTCATTTTGCATAACTGATTGATAAAAGCCGATGGCCGTTGAAACAAGCCATCGTCGATCGCCGTCGCCTTTGTAGTTAAAGTTAAAGTGCACCGGTGCCGTGTCGCTGCCACTGAAAACGTTCTACCTGCCCCGCCTGCTGCCTACAGTGCAGTGTACGCGCTTGGACGGAATAGAAATGGATATTTTCTGCAAAAAAGGAAAAGGAACACGCACGAGCTCTTGGATTTTAGAACAGAGTTCATCCGTGTAACAAGTCTCATACGTACAATCGTCGTTGTCTGCTGCTACTGCTGTTTTATTATTACATAACCACCGTATTCGCTCTCTCTCCCATTCGCTGTTCGTGTCATTTAACTTGAGAAATATTTATCGCGCCTTGTGTTGCACTCGCTTTGGAGTTTGTTATTGCAGCGACGGCGACGTATTTTTTCTTAACTGCTCAGTTCCGGGTCCGATTCCACATATAAGATTGTTCAGCGCCGTGTCTAGGTGAAATTAAAGCAACCTGCACAGTGTTTGAGAGAGCAATTATCTGTGGGAAAACTTTTGACGTTTCGAATTATCAAGGAGGTGGTGAGTGTTGGTGAGATTTCCAGGATTCGGCCTTCCAATTTACATTGAGACATAATAATAATTGCTTCCAATTCCTACTAGCAAGCAATACTACAATACTTCCAACATGTATAATCTTCCGTCTGTTCAGAATCATAATGACAAAGGACGATTTACCACTTATACAAGTTACACTGCAAATGTTAATCTGATTAGACAATGGCCAAACCATGACATGCACTCACGCTCATCTCTGCAGCACAGGTAAGAAAATTCTCAAACGATATAGATCAAAGACCAGGGAGAGTGAAGAGGCTACGAGGCTAATTACTAACATGTACTCATACTCTGGAAACACAGATTTGCTTGAATCGACCATTAAATTGAAGCCGAAGGAATGGGGAGAAAGTCGCCACCAACTGCTGCGAATAGCGGAATGAGCAAGGGTTCAATCCTCAAATATGTTTTCTTCAGGAAACCGGCCAACATTAATTCAATTCCAGACTATAAGACCGAAGTCGGAGCACAAAAGTATGTTTTAGACGAGAACTCAAATAGCGGTAGTGACGAAACCAATTCTTCCGATTCATCGGCTGCTGCATCCCCGGCTGGACCTTCTGTTCTTCACGTCACTAAAGAACAAGAACGAAGCATTTACTCTTCTGATAGGAGCAGCGAAAATGAATCTCGACGATCGCCCCACGCCGCCATATCAATATTCGAGAAAAGTGTAGGTGAACGAACGTACGCATTAGCAAGCCAGCAGGCTGGACCTCGAAGCTTGACGGAGGTAGACTTGAATGGAAACAAAAATAATCTACAAATGAAGAACGCAACCAAACATAAAGCCGATAGTGGTATCAGCGATAACACCACCAGCGATGAATCATCGGATGAGTTTCCAATCCCTCGAATCATTAGTGTCCAAACTCTCCAAACCATACAGCAACGTAATAGTATGCCGACATCAGTTATTCAATACAGCGGGAAATCAACAACCACCCGCAGCAATAAGGCCAGCGCAAGTCAAGGGACCACCATTGAGACATTTGGTTCTACAGAATTAAGATCCCAGACTCAGACCCAGAAAAGGAGTGGCAGGAACGAGTCAGGGAGTCCAACAGTGAAGAAGAGAAGGAGCGAATCCGCATGTACTTACAGTACCAATAGTAGTACGGATTTGGCTACATCTGAAAAGTCAAAACAGAAGGTACCTAATAATGGAGGATAAGAATCTTTTAATGACAATCTCTCACAGTTTAACTTTTAATCCCAATAGGACGCGAAGATGGAGAAAGAGCTCACCGAATTAGTTGAACGCAAGAGTTGGGTTCTGGCTATTCCTAAGTTAATGGATAATATAGATAGAAACGTGTTCCCTACTTATTTGGTAATCGCACAAGTTATCAACGATTGTATTATGAAGCCTCGTCGAACTTCAGGAATGGCAGTTGAACTAATGGAAAAGATAACATCAAAATGTGGCGAGACCACTGAAAGTTTTGAGTTTATTTTACAAGCTATGGGCTCCGTCAGCGCGGTAAGCAAATAAGATCAATAAGCAAATCAGCAGTTTGAGTTTGGTAGTTTGAAAGGAATCTGGGTTCACCCTACTTCATGCTTCTAAACATATTTGCTTCCTTTGCTTTTAGGAATTGGACGAGTTTGATAAGAATAAGAACAATTGTTATTGGCCAATGGTGAAAGATCTCATTCAAAATTTAATTCTGGACGCCAAAGCAAATTGTGCTCCGGAAGGGAAGCACGTTCTGCGATTTCTCAACACCTTTGTCAGCTTGCTTGAAGGCCTCTTTGAAGAACACGCTAAATCTGAACTCCATCTTGAGGCCCCCATGGTGGTGAGAATTTTTGAAGGCGTTAACTCCTACGACGAGTCACCTGAGTTGCGATTGCAAAACCTAGTACAAAATATCTCCGAATTGTCAAAATGCTTGATTGAAGTTCAAAAGTATGAGGCTGAACTCGACGTTCTTTCGGTAAGTGGTTCTTTTTCTGCTTTCGTACAGTTTTTACCCATCCAACCAATCCATGAGACCTGGACGGCTGTTTTTAGTTGTAACTTTATTACTTATTATGTTAAAGACTTTCAGTTTATTTAAACATTGGACAAAAAGTTTATGCTTACTGCTTACAGCGCCTCTTCCAGCTATTACTGCGTCATTATTGTTGCGGACGAATTCGGAGGAAGAAAGGATTTAAAGAAGGCCTACTTAATCGGTTTTCTTTTGAACTAGCAGGTATAGGTATAATTTAATTAAAGGTTGACCATGAATATTTGTGACAAATCTTCGAGGGTCTGTAGTCATCACTGAAAATTCTATTCTCACAGGTTCTAAGAACTATGGCCTTCCAATTCTTTGCAAAATACAGGACATCAATTTCGGGAAAGACGCCACTATGAAAATCATTGAAACGCAATTGAAGGAGCTCGGGAAGTGTTCTGCAGCCGAAAAGCTCAAATTCATGGTAATTTGGCTGATTAAACTCGAAACTAAGTCGAACTCACAATTGTCAAAACTATTTTATGCTTCATTTGTACTTTGTATTTGCTACTCTCCACAGCACTGCCTTTCGAAGTCCAGAATTATCAGAAGACATCATTTTGAACTACCAAAACTTCGAGTTTCGAGGCAGGATGACACCTGTCGCGTGACGAAGTCTTCTAACAAAGCAGGAGAAAGTTTGCTTCATCGTCTGTGTGGCGACCCAAAGAAACATGAGAGACTGGATTTGACATTGAGTAGGGCCCTAGATGAGATAGAAAAGTCGGCAACGGGAAGTGTCAATGTTCCTGATAATGGATACAACTTTCCTCTGCGTAAGTCTCCTAAAAATTCTCAATCATTAGACCAAAGTCTTAATTCTTGCTACTATACGTCATACCTGGTTTGCCTTTGCAGATGATGCTGCAGACAATGGAAGGGTGGATCAATTAGGAACTCTACTGAAGCGATGTGGTCCAGGTGCGAAGTCGTTTTTAACACTTATAGTGGAAACACGGCACATGCAAGTTCATGGGAATGAATTTCGATTTCAGGACAAACAAAGGAGCATATGAGGATTAATCCATTACTTCGTAACAACAACGGCGACACGGCATTGCACTTAGCTGCCAAGAAGGGAAACTTGAATGTCGTGAAACTTCTGGTGAAGATAATTGGAGATAAAGATACACTGGAGTTGAACCTTGACATGGCGAACAATTCTGGCATTACTCCAATGTTCGCATCCACAAATGTTCAAGTCAATGAATACCTTCTGTCACTCCAACCAGAGGCCCCATCTTGGGAAGGCGATTTCCGCATTCCGGAATGCAAAGTCAGACTTTCACCCGAATCAGTTGCAAAGCTGAAAACTGACAAGTTTTTGCAGCAAGTGGTGCTGGAATTCAACAGTTTCGCCGAAAAAGTCAATTTTTAACTTTTCCACTGCACTACATAACTTCCACTACTTCTGTAGGTGTACTCCTTCTTCGACTTTCTTCTGTTGAATCTTTGTACGGGTCTGTAGTTGAGCTGATTGCAATCCCAACGTTCACTAATTGTAAGCGATAGATTTAACTTTATTTCATGATCGTAGACCAACTGATTTTCGATGTATTGTATTTGTTTTCGACAATTCTTGTAGGAAAATAGTTTTAGGAGCGCAGAGTTTAATGTTTTCAGTTAGGTTTTTTATTATATTGTGATGGTACACAGTTGACGTTGACCTTATTTATAAAGTTTATTCCACTGGCTATAATAAATCGTGACCCTTTCGTAAAGTCGGTTCCATTTATTTTACCGCAGCATTCACCAGCCACACCTTGAATTGCTCGAAGTTGGAGCTTTCAATCCAAGCAATGTTTCTGTCAACATTTTCTAGTGCCGTGTCCAGTGTGGTTCGAACACTTGCCAGAGCGGCAGAGTTTTCGTCGATAAATTTCTCCAACTGCAAAAGGTAAGTTTATATAATGTTTAATGTAAGTTTCGTTTCGGCTTTTGGCGGAATAAACTCCAGCGAATCACTAAATCTTACATCGCTTCGGTCTGCCCTCGTATTCAGGTAATTGGAAAGAGATGTGATCGTGCCCGAGAAAGTGCCGACTCCGAATCTGTAGCATAAGACATGTAGCACCTTCGGAATAAGTTAGCATTCTACTTTCGAAGACCGAACTCACCGTCTGGTCAAAGTTTCAAAGTTGTTGCGAACGAAATTGAACGTCAGGTGTACTCCGATTGAATTTCCGGCAACGGCCTGAAAAGCTGTGAGACGGTGCTCTGGAAGCAGGAAGCTTTGAGGGTCCAAGGCCAAGTTTAAGAGTCTACACATTTGAAGAACGAAATGTTAGCTGTTGGCTTTTGTTACTAAATTTTTAATGCATGAAATCTCACTGTGATAAACGGTAGCTCTGCTTGGAGCAGCCCAGTGCTCTAACAAGCGCAATTCTTGCAGCGTCTGGCAGCGACTTGGATGGAGAGTTGACATGCGCCACTTTGTATTGTTCCACAATGAAATTCCATTCCGCGTCTCCTCCGTTTGCCATTGAAGTGCAGTACACGGTGGAGCGCAAGTCAGGGTGAATTCTGCATCAGTTACAAACCAGCGAAAACATTTACTGATTGAGCTTTCTTCGTAAATAGTTCAAAAATGACGCTATAGGGCTTACTCGTTTTTGGAGGAATCCTGCATCCACTCTCTGAATTTTGTCTGAGCAAATGTCGTGCACTCTGGGTCTCCCAGATTGCAAGCCAATTCCACTAATCGAGTACGTAACAAAATGTCTGAGATTGTCGTGTCTTCGTTTTCGAAGCCAATTGCAGTCAATGGCTCTTGTACCAGGGCGAGTGCATATTTCTAGAAGCGAAAGCATCAGAAGTAACTTGCTGTTGTCAGCCTCCTGAATGCCTATCACTAAAAAGCCGACTCTAACATACCCTGAAGTCCAGGTACGCTCCAACTCTCGCAACCATTCTGTACGGGAAGGCCATATTGGTCAGGAATGTTGTCCACGGAACAAGGTGCCGCTCTTTGTTCAGGTACTTGGTTACATCCAAAGTCAGCGTCACATCGGTGACATAGCCTGGGTTTTTAGAGAAAACAGGAACAGAATTAGTAGCACATCTGGTGGAATTCAAAGGCGTCTTACCAGGGACACCAAGAAATCCCAGGTTCAGTGCGTCATCAATTAGTGCCGATCTACTCAAAGCATCAATGGCCTCGTGATCCGCCGCAAGTTGATCCTTCAGCAGTTGGTAATTCTCATTGTCGTAAAGTACTCGATAGAATCCTGAGGAAATTATAGCCATTTAGCCTCAATCTCGTGGAACTCCATTACATTTAAATTACCCGTCAATGCCGGATTCACTAAAATGTACTGCGCAGCATCCGAATACTGAACATCAATCTCAACAGTTCTCGTTGTATCATCCAACCACACTTTTGTCTCGACGCTGAATTCGTCTCCCTTGAGATTGTAAGTGACCGGAATGAACCAAAGTTCTGGATCTTGCGGTTCAGGAGGCCCATTCGGAAAATACTTCTCCTGTGTATGAATCAGAATGTGTGATAATACCGAAAACGAAGGAGTGCGTAGAGCGAGGTTAGCCTGACGCGACAATTCGTACCTGACTGAGTTCCAACTTATTCTCCGCTTGATTGCGGTTAACGCGAACAACAGGAAAACCTAGCAAGCGATTGGGAATTTAATCAATTACTTCATTTACCACGCTTCTTAGACCGCACCTTTCTGTTTTGTCCATGACTGCATAATTCTTTCAACAGTCATTGTAGTGGGCAGGCTGCCATCCGCGATGGCTTGTGCGGTGAGGGTGGTGAACAAATCATTCTGTGCCGCATTGCTCAGTTTACTGAAATTCAAGAGGAAGATTCCAGATTTCCAAACGGACCGACTCTAGCTCTGATCCAGCAAACTTCGCTCTGTACTTACTAGACATCCAGGTATTTTGCAAGTCCATTCAGAAATGTATCATTCGACAGGTACGCATGCATCATTCGTAGCAAACTGGCCCCTTTATGATAAGTGATTGTGGAGAACATTGCTGACAGTTCGGCCTCAGACTCAACACCGTCGTTCGACAGCGGATGTGAAGTGCTCAAGACATCGGCCTGCAAGGCAGGTTGAATTGAGTTCATGACTAAAGATTCCATTGGGAGGTATTCTGGATGCAACTCTTCGACAGAAAATGGGGCAAAGTAGGTGGCGAATCCCTCGTTCAAGTGCAAATCATTCCACCAACGCATTGTGACCAGATTTCCTGAAGAATCATTATTAAGTCACTTGTGATCGTGTTTGGAAGCTGGCGATGATTTGATTTAGACTATTACCGAACCACTGATGAACGATTTCATGGGAGATTGTATTCGTCATTCGCACCAGGTTGTCGATCGTTGACTCGCCAGGGAGGTACATCAGTCGGGTTTCGAGATAAGTATTAAGACCCCAATTCTCCATAGCCCCTATTTTATAAGGTCAGCATGCTAAACTATGCCAAAAGACAGCCAAGGCAAATTGATTGGCGGTAATACCTGAGTTGTAGTCAGGGATGGAAATTTTGTCCATCTTCAGTAGGCCTGAGTCCGTTTGAAACAGTCTCTCAAAGTACGCCAACATATTGGCAGACAAATCAGGAGAATAAGTTCCGGCGCCAGCCTGGATTCTAAGGGTAAGTCGGTAAATGCCGTTATAGTACAGTCTCGCCTCGCCAAAGCGGCAATAATTCCTGTGCTTACAATGGCGGTGGACCCCAAACTGTGACTGGTCTTCCGGGCCAGAGATCTTCACTCGCCTCAGCACTTTCGAAATCGGATACAGCGAGTGCGAGCAAGTAGCTGGGCAAGGGACCAACTGTTTCATAGACGTCTCTTTTCCAATCGGGCAACCCGTCACTGGCAAATAATACACAAATACTCATGTTTCAAATCTGATTGCACAAATTTGGAAACAACGATCTGGACGTACACATCTTCTGTCCTGAGTAATGGGTTGTTTGCCAAGCTGTGGTAGCCATTTTTACGAAGGATCGAAACGTTCCACGTCGCTTTGTATTCTGGCTCATCGAAAACTGGTGTCATTCTGCGACAGTCGTCTGCGATTGATGCATGAAATTTTGATAGCCAATAATATAATGCAGGTGTGGGACTATTGTGACGCTCTGTTCATAAGTCGTACCTGCTTCAAAGTCCGTCACTGTTAAATATCTGCAGCATGTTATAGACAATAAATTAGAGCGTGTATGAGACCAAAGCAATGAAACTTTAGCTTTTACCGTCTTTCTCCATTGGTGGCAATGTATGACGACAAGTAGAGTCCGTCTGTGCGGTCGGATGGGATTGGAGCCACGAACTCGACGTAAATTTCGTACCTCTGGCCAGCCTGAAGCTGAACACCGTCCAATAGAACGTGATAGGCTTGTGAGGGAACGTCTGGATAATGGTCGATGAGAGGAATTTCTACAGAATCTGGAACTCGCGTAATCTGACAACCAATGATTTCATAATGTGGATTCGCATGTGCTTATTTAGGCGTGCCTCGAAATTCTCTTACTTTGACAAGCGTCACGTTCAACGTGTACGCGTGGAACGAAACCGTGGGGGTTGCTTGTCGGCATAAAATGTGCATTCGAATCTTTCCAGGAGCCGTAAAGCGCGTTTCGTACCCGGCGTCTAAGATTGGTTGGATTTCCAGGTCGTAGTGCTCCGGAATCACAAAAGTCGGGAGGCGGAATCTCGGAGACGCTTCCCAAACCCCTACATTCTCCGGGAGTTCATGCTTACGGTGAACCTCGCCGGCCAGTGGGTCAAAATCCCATCGCGAAGGTGGTATGACAGATTTTGCTGTTGCGCTCGTTAATAATGTGACCAGAAAGCTGCAAATGCAGAAACTGGAAATCTTTGTCATTGTGCAAAGAAGAAAGGCAGAGGCAAGAATTTTATACTGATTGATGCCGAATGCACGACTGAATGCGCTAGTGCCATGGATTGTGAATTATAATTTCCATTTGTGAGTTTGTCATTGATTCGCTCTCTGCAGCACGAAATTCTCTGCCCGATGCTCCAGCCTCATTCTGTCGGAATATTCTCCAAACTTTAGAAACATCTGCCCTTGTGCATTGTACAGCAATTAAGCCGAGCCGGTTCTACACAATGCTATCAGCGATTTACAACAAGGATTACAAAAATATTTCATGTGAATGTTGAAGAACAATGAATGGTCACATCATTGGACAAATCCCAGGTATTGATAAGGTTCGCGTGAATCCATCCTATCGAAATGCACGTCTGTGGCTTGCGCCCTGTGCGTGGATTAAACTTGACATTCGACAATAACAATCCTCAGCCAGCAAATGGTCAAGGTCGAAGTTGTCGCCGAGTACTGTCACTTTCTGTGAAGGACATTTCGATTCTGTGCACATAAAGATGTTATGACCCAATTAATTCGCACATCAAAGCTCGAATACGTCAATCAGTTGATGATGATGATATACGATGCTTTTATTTTCATTTTATAATTATAATCTTAAGTGCTTTCTATTGCAGAAGTTTATGTGATTCAACACTTGAAATATAGTGATGACAATAATTTAACAGGTCCATATTCTACTTAAAATAATTCAACATAGATCTTTAAAACAATAAAATCTTAACATTTAGCCTGAGTTCGGTTTACATGCGAATCATGCTGACAAAGTAAGCGAACTTAAACCACGAATGGTTCTCCTAAATGCAGAAATAGACAAGTTCGGATTTAATCTACAATAAATTCAATTACGAGTTTCAAACAACTCAACTCAAAAGATACATAATTCAAACAATCGAGATTTTTATTTCTCTTAATTCTTAAATTATAAAAAAATAAACTTGCAGATTTGACGTCACCCTCCCATAAGTAATTTACTTCTCCGGGGCTCAGAGATAATGATACTCGCAGCGGATAAAATTAATTCAGAAGCCTTTCGCAGTCATTGTCATAATTAGTGCATATAATGCAGATTCTTTAACCTAATTTAAAGGCTGGGGTGCATAAGATTAAGGTTTACATTCACATTCTCACACACAATAAAATTTTTGCGTTTCGTCAATCCCAATAAAAACTCTTCTATAAAAACACTTTTGCAATCACAAAGATTTTTATATTCTTTTTATAGCAGCTTCTTCAGGATGAGCCTAATCTACTCCAGTGAGAGCTTGCTATCTTCATTTTGATTAATAAGGGCACATTGATTTTCGGTTACCACAAAAGTATTCTTCGTACTCGTAAAATTGCCTCTATACTATATAAACTCTATTAACAACTAAAGGCTCAAAGTTCAACACTCAACGACACGACACGACACGACGTTGATGGCATGCAAGACAGAGTATTGACGAGGACACAAAAGGTCTACTTTGCTACACAGGAAGAGTAGTAGTTCTTGAGATTGATAAGACAAACGTAGTGTCAACGCACCTCAAGACCAAAATAAATATGTTCTGTCGTCTAACATTATGCTAATTAATTATTGCAAGTGTTTGTCGTGTAAATTACAAGTTCGCAGGTACTCCGAACATGTGAAAAGTTGCTTTTGTGCATTGTCAATTGGATAATACCTTTCCGACACGAAATGTCTTTACAAACAATAATTAATTAATTGTCTCAGATCAAAAATTGAGTTCACACGAATGTATTAAGGTCATTTCACACCGCCAGCCCGCCTCACGCCCTCACGCGTTTGGTGGATTCATAAAGTAACTAAAATCAAAGTCTTTGTAGTAACTACTTGTTGAGGGCTGATCAGTTGTTGCTAGCGTCTCTGCCGTGCTGTACGCTGGGGCAGTAACGACATGTGAAGCTCCTCCAGCCTCCAGCATTTGCACCGGAGGGGACGACGTAGTGGAGACGACTGTCTGCTGCTGATTATAAAATGCGTGTGTGTTCGACTGCGCGCTTGGATTCGTCACAGGAACTTGCTGCTGCGTCCAGAACTGCTGGTATTGCGGAGCGTTCGCGCCGGGTTGGTTCGAAACGTCGGAAGTGTAAATTGGAGGAGCTGAAATTGATGTTGAGTACTGCACTGTTCCACGCAGAAGTTCATTTGCCTCATGAGACAACGTGGAAGTCAGACTGTTACTCCTTCCCCGATTCGCGGACGGCAAATAGTTGGTTTCGACGAAGTTTGAAGGAGTTGTTGAGTTATCACTTGGAGAGAGTCTTGACGATGGAATTATCTGGGAGTAGGCAGCACCACTGGCATTTGTATCGTACGAACTTGGCTGAGTGTAGTATTGCTGGACATTCGGTGCGATCACCGACTGATTAACTTCTGTTGAATAGGACTCGAGAAGCGACGTTTTGGGCTTTGGGTACACGATGACGTTTTGCTGCATTGGAGCTCCACCAGGATTCACGTAAATGGTCTGTTCATTGGGAAGACGAGCGTGCTGTTGAGAGTCTTGGATGTTGATTCCTCCGCTGGCTTTCACAATTACGTTTCTTCCATACGCACTCTGTTGCTCTTCTTGCTGCTGTTGTGACTGACTGCTTGGAATGTTTAGTGCCGGAATATGAACGGTAACCGGAAGATTGGATGCCATGAAGTTGTACTCCATCGCTTCGCTTTTGATGACACCGGAAGACGTGATGACGCCGTGGTCTAAATCTGTTGAAGAAGACGCAACATTACTCACAATGACGGAGTTACTGACAGCATTTGCTGGTTTCGATTTCTTGTTGCCTTGATTCTTACCACTCTTCTTGGGAGACTTCATGCTGCCTTCCGAAGCCGCAGAGAATTCGTTGGAGTGCTCTTGTCCAGCAGTCTGATTTGACGAAGGAAGCTGCGTTTTCTTTGGCTTCTTTCTTGCTTGACGTTTCTTCGCTTCGACGCTTGTTCCAGCTCCAGAACTTGATCCCTGATATGTGCTCGGGATTTCCCCGTTGACTAACATGTGCTTATGAACATTCTTTACATGTTTTCTCCTATTTGACCTATCTCTAAAACTTTTGTGGCAAATTTCGCAGGTGTATGGAAAAGAATTAGAGTGAAGTAACATGTGATTCTTTAAAGACTCCTTGTAAATGAAACCTTTCTCACATTGATTACAAGTGTACTTCTTGTCGCGTGTATGAGTTCTCAAGTGTGCTTTCAGATTGTTTTTGAACAAGAAACCTCGTCCGCAATATTCACATTTGAAGTTACCGTCCGTCTTTTTGCCGGTGACAGGCGGTCCCGATTCTGCCTGGTTGGGCAGAAGCATGCTGGCGTACATGTCAGGGTTGTACGAAGGCAGAGGCGTAGTTGTTGATGGAACGTACATCATCCCGCTAGGATCCATCCCACCGGCACTTAAGGGAATCATGTTTTGTTGCTGCTGCTGCGGTTGATTCGGATTGCTTGAATTTTGACCATACGTGCTCAAGTACATATTGCTGGTCGGATACAGGTCCGGGTGTTTCCTCTTCATATGGTAGCGTGCATTGACACGCTTCGAGAATGAACTGGAACAGAACTCGCACTTGAATTTTCGGTGACCCTGCTGGTGAACCCGTAAGTGCTGATGAAGATTTGCTTTCTCCTTGAAACCTCGTCCACAAACTATACAGCTGTATTTGCCTGCGTTGGCTTTATGCGTAGTTAAGTGAGAATCAAGGCTTCCTCTGCAATGAAACAGAAAAGATAAACGCATTAGACATCGAATTAGCAAGAAATCGCGCATACGCACGAGCACTCATTCAATTTGTTAAACTTCTTGCGAAACGTCGTGGCACATGTGTTATGTTGGATTTGTCCGAAAAAATAAATATCAAACGGTCACTTTGCCTTCTAAATTGAAGCTTTGTCTCACTTTCCCCGTCGTGTCGTGGCTTCAACAACCCCGAAATAATTCAACAAAAATATTTTTGGCTTAATAATTAAGAGCTATCTCAATAGACGATGCTTTAGATGGAATATATAAATGAAACAAAACCTGCGCTCATAGAACAATACAAATCGTAAATCAAAATATGACCTAGACAAATTAAAAGAGCAACAGCAACAAGAACAAGTTGGCGAGCCACAATAATGGTACAAGTTGGACCTGTCGGTCAAGTGTACCCGAATTTACACCAACAAGGTACTAGAAACTATTTTAGGTGAGACACCGAAAGCAACGATACACAACTTACATAATGAGAGTACCTCATACCTTGCAAAAAGTACCCAATTAGAAAATCAGTCCCACGGTCACAGAAACGAAACACACTCCATGGTCTGATACAAAAGTGGGCACAAAATCGATTAAATTGCTCAGTACTGCAGCAGAGATAACAGATCACTGATCACTGTGATATGTGTAAAAGAAGCGTGTCAACAAAAGTGAGACGATTGTTTTGAGTTAGCCGTCGAAGCGGAGTGTTGCACTGGGCACATGGAAAGGTAAGACGGGAGCAGGCTGATTGTGTCCGTGTGGACGCTCATCTCAAACGAGATTAATCATACACGAGAATTTTCAAAACCTTTTTTGTGAGAGTGTGCGGTTGTGTGTGTGCCGTGCAAGAGCAATTACAGTCAGTCGAGGAGACGCTGAATGAATGAGTGACTGTGCACGTTACTCGTTACGTGCTACGAGGCGACAAGTGCTGAATGGGAACTACGTACGTAAGGAGAGATGATATTTTGATTGAATTGAGTTTATGATCTCGCGACTCGCCTCGACCCTTACACAATTACACTATTGATGCTATTACGTTAACGTGCTGATGCCGTCCGTACCGTGCTGGTGCAAGTGCCATGCACGCTAGTTGGCCACACAAAACGCACACTGCCGAGACTAGCTTCTGAGTCTATATATGAGCAATGATTATTCATACTTTTCTGCTCACACACAATCGATCTGGCTATGGCATCATCGTGCCCATACCGCATAATGTGTATAATTTTTCATTTTAATTTCTTAGTAAGAAAAGCGAACGTTGAATCACCAGCCTCGATAGGCCACAAGTTAAATAGATTGTATGTAGTTCACAGCATTTTACACTTGACGCGTAAGGGTATTACTTTTCCATAACGCATGCAATTGGATAGTCTCATCTTTACGGAATCAACACTCGTTTGATGTGATGCTTGCTTTCAGTTACACATAAACAAAAAACTTTCTGCACGCACATGTTAGCCGTTTAGCGCTGGAGTCAGCAGATTGGGTTCCGTAATCAAGAAGGCACTGCCTACCGTATCGTCCAGCGCCTATGTACTTCTAATCTACTACTGAGACACGACAGATACAGGTTCATTATTATGAATATGAACACGGATTCGTCTCAACTCGGCACTATAATTACAGAATCCGTCTGTCTCTTCTTTTTATGTCATATTGAGACGAATTCTGCGAACTGAGAACTGAGCTGAAGCTGGGTGATGATGCGTTCACTTTCAACTCTATTTTTGCATGCCTCGATCGAGATTGCTCGCGTCTCGCGTCTGGAATCCCCCAAAGTCTCAAGACAGCGCAGCGATTATGCGAGAGATTATCGGAAAGGTTAAAAACAAACTTTTTATTGGCTGACACTCTGAGTCTTGATGTCTTGATCCGATCGCGATGATGTCTGCAATGAATGACGATGACGATACAGCACGATTAAGGTTTTTCCTGTTGTCAACCGGGCCGACTGGCACATGGCACATGCACAAATTGATTCGTTAATGAGGGGTTTATTGCGAGGAACGGAATAAACTTTGCATTTGCAATTGCAAATATGACACACGAGAGAGCAGAAGCCTGACTCAGCAGGCTAACCTCTAAATACCAATTTAGACTCTGGTTAAATGCGAAAGAAATGAATGAGTGTATATATGGAAATTATTGCTCCTTGTGCGTTCATCATCGCGGCAGTGGCGTCATCGATGCATTGTGTGCTTATAGGAGTCAGTCAGTTGGAGGCATCATCATCCTTCATCATATCCTATCGCGTATCGCAGCGCATCATGAGTCGCACGATTCTATCTAAACAGTCGTATATTTTGTGTGGATTACTCATCGCTTTGCTCTCAAACTGTAATAAAAGTTGAATCACGCTTGAGCACAGTTTTGTTTTGTTGTTCCGTTTCCACTTGGCCAGCTTGCCTGCACAATACGCACCAGCACATATGGCAGCGCAGACCGGTGCCGTGCCAAGAGTTCATGCCGTCGTCGTCCGTCTCGTCTCGCTTAATAAATTCAGCATAATTCATAATGCATAATGGTGATGATTAATCCATTCGCCAAATCAAATTGGTCACCGCTCTCGTTCTCACTGAAATTCGCAGACGCACATTCGTACTCGCTGTGGGTTGCATGCAATTTTGTCCCAATTCAAAACGTTTCTTAAAAATGTAGAGTTTGTACAGTTAATTAGTGAACAAACGCAAGCAACATGAAATAAGAAGGATGTGAGCCCGCGCACGGCTCTTTTTCAGTTTACTGCTTCCGTAACGAGTAACCTCTGGCCATTGTCTAGATCCTGTTCCTGATCAACTTTACGATAATAAAGAAAGTAAATCCCGCAGTACGTTTTGTAAAATTTTACTTTTTGGCATTGACACACTAAAGTGCAGTCGGCACTCACTTTGTTGCTTTACTTTGCGCTGTGTGCGCACGCGTGGCATTTCGTTTGAGAAAGCCGGACTCACACAGGTCGCAGCAACTGCAGAGTGCGCTGTATTATTTTTAGGTTAAAGACGTCATGTCAACGTCTCGATTTATTTCTATGGGATTGTTACGTTTCGCTATTACTTAATAATTCGTACCTTGTGCCTAAGTTAATAATTAGCGTGAATTGCATTGCATTGCAGCCAAGAGCCAACACAAAGGAAAGGGTTACAAGCACACGATGGCATGATTTTATGAAAGATGGGGAATTCCCGAAAACTGAGATCCTTTCCAACCCTTGTGCAATAATAAAGCTCAGCCACACGCACTATTCAAACGTACGCTGAAGGACCTCTTTTCCTTGTCATTGTTGCGATAAGAGACATTATTGCAATGCTAATGTGATGATTAATCCGTGTCCTGAATTCCACTGTACTCAAGAAGCACGGTACAAGCCAATTACAGAGTTCGTGATTACTGACGTAGACGTGATCCTGTTTATTCGCTTAAATGTATCACGTCGCGAAAGTGCAAAAATTACTTGAAACAAAGGATCGAAGTTACTTATTAATGCATTGTACGTTCTGTAAGAAGCCCTTAGCCTGACTTGACTTAAGTCTGTACGTCCCATGCATCATGCCAAGCTCAACTAACTGCAGGTGTAATGATGTGGTCACGATAAGTGACTCAAGAAAACAAGAGCGAGAGTGGAGTGAAGCGGATGTCATAAGAATTGAACAAAGATAAGTTCCTCTTCAAATTCGTAGGAATGCAAATAAAAAAACGATGTAGCAGGTGTTTTACTCGATTCGCCAGCCACATGGCCGCACACATCAGTAATGTGTGGACGAAATAAGGCTTGGTCACTTTAATCTGGTTCTTAATCTAATATTGCACCTTTCCTTCCTCTTCCGAAGACACGCCTGGCAGGCTTTAAAATAATTTTGCTTAGAAATCTGCCAGAAATTCCAAGAACATGATTCATGAAGTCTTGAGGCAAAGCTTCACGCTTTCCTCCACTGGGAATTCGAAAAATGTGAGCAATCTTGGGTTGGCTTTGATGAGTTGGATATAATGTTTACTGAATTTATCAGCTGCCGTCACTTAAGGAGAAGGATTCGAAAACCCGAAATTTAAATTTTGAGAAGGACTCCCACATTCGTAACTGTGCGCATCCACTGATGAGGATCAAACTTAGTACTGTTTCAAATTTTACACCAAATGATACCTTTCCGTTCACATTTTATGGCTAACACCAAAACATAACCCATGCCACGGACTAAAAGCACTCAAATTTCGGGTCCTCCCCATAAATTAGTAAAACATAAGAAGAATTGTACTCACAATTCAGGCTCCAAAATATTGTTGTGTAACTGTATCACTTTGCATTATTATTTGTACTTTCTGGCTTGACTAACCCTTCAACGACGAGTGCCACCGTTTTGGAAGCAACAAAGTAATATTACACTAAACTTAACTAACACAAGGCCAATCTGAAACTGCAGACAACGCTCAGTCGCTACACAAAAAACGAAGTACCTGCGCCAATTCAAGCCTGTGCTGGGAGAAGCCTTAATTCACGAAGAAAGTACCTCAACTCAGCCCCCGTAATTACATCATCTTCTGCTCTTTTGTATACATAGGAGGTTATCATTCACAGTCGGCGTCAACTGCACAAATTTTGCATGGCTAACAAAGTGTTTATGTATGGATTACGGCGACTGGATTCTCGCAGAGTGGGCCGGCCTGACCACCGCCATGAGAGAATCAGAAACCTCCCTTCCCTACCTCAATCTTCCATGACAGATTCGATTCAGCATTCAATAATAATAAGTTAAGAAGCGACAAGCGATACTTAATTCATGGCATGGCAAGGCGGCGGCGAGTGGCGATACAGATAATGCAGTGGTAATAATGATGTAGTCGTCCAGCAACCGATCAGTGCCTCACAACTTGGCTTAACTAATCTCGAATCTCATAACTTTTGCTTGTAGGCATGCAGCTACAGTAATTAAGAGGTAGTCTGGCAAACTCCGAGACCGAGACAGGGTAAGAGTCAATGCATTCTTCGTCTGGGGGTCCTGTGATTTCATGATTTCTTTCCTCTCACTCGCGTTATTTTGCCACTTGCTTTTACTGTGCTTCGTACTGACCATAGAAACGGAGTAAAAAGTTGTTATTTTCTCGCCGGTCGGTCGTCACAAAAACTACCTCGTGATTTGGTTTGTAACGAAACATGTCTACATGTCGCTGATACGATGCGATACAGGCTACACGTAAAAAATTAAAAGTAAAGCAGGTAAGTTAGACGAGAAATCAAAGACTAATCCTAATTACACTGCAAGACTAGGTTGAAAGTGAGAAGCACCATGACCAGTGCAGTGAGGCTAAACTTGTACGCAAATCAGCTATCAGCGGCAGGCCGACGGGCTGCTGCTGAGCGTACTCGAGCATGAATCTCAATTCTTGGTAAGGAGCACTTGTTCACTTGTGCAGTGGCGGAGGAGTGCTTAACGCTTGCTCTGACTGCAAGTGGTGGTACTTTATTATTGTGGAATACCTAACCTACCATACTACCATAAATCGCAAGAGGCTGGCAAGAGATTTATTATTTACACTAATATAATGGCATATAGCATGACTCATCTTGTGCATAACAAGAAGCAAGCATTGAGCTATGAAGCATTACGATTACAACATCATAATCACAATATCATGTGCATAACTACATTTAACTGCTCTAAGCATGAATTGAGAAACGAACTTACCGGTATACAAACTTCGCTCCACAAATATGACAATTGTATTTCTTGAGTTTTTCATGTACTCGCTGATAATGTGCTTTACAAAGTCTCTTGTTTTTAAATGTTTTGTGACATGCTGCACAACCGACGGTTTTATCAGCCTTGTTTGCCGTATTCGTGTAGTACATCGTTGGAGCAGGTGTAGATGGAATTGAATTTGGTGGTGGAATCGGTATGTAAGGTGGTGCACTTTTCTTGGCAAGCACAATATTTGAACTTGATTTCGGCGTGGCCGTGGTCACTTCAGCTTTAACCGTGGGTGCGGGGATGTCTGATGACGGAGTGTCCAGGAATTTGATTTGTGGCGGTGGTCCAAACTCCTTAAAGTCGTCCGAGTTGGCCGAGTTCTTCTTACTTTTGGTGCTGGTGTGCCTTATTGTGCTTGTCGCTGGGCGCGGTGGCGGCGTGTAATGATTTTCAGTTACTTCAATTTTGACCCCCTGTTTTATCTTTTGTGCAACTTCGCCATTGTCAATATGAAAAGCGACATCACCCGAACTCAGCTGTTCTAAGGCGTAGCGTCGGGCCTCAAAAACGACATCGTCAAGTGTGGAAGAAATTGAACTTGTTGTGCTGTACGTCTTGTTTGGATCAACGATAAACGTCCGCGGTTTTCTACTACGAGGTTCCTCTCCCGTGCCCGTGTGCTCTGAGGAATACGAGGGCGTCTGAGTTGAGTACGTCACAGCTTCACTTACCACGGCCGGATTGTACAGTTGGACTGGCGTGCCATCGATAATCATGTTGTGCTGTCCGTCCGCGCTCAGAATCACTTCCTGTTGAATATTCTGGAACATTACACTTTGTTCTCCGCTGACAACAATGGCTGTTGAGTCTTGCTGCTGAAACTGTGACGCCAGAGACGGGTCAATAATGTGAAACTGGCCAAAGTTCGCATTGCCGACGGGCATGTTCTTCATCATTTGCAGTGCCAGTTCCTGTGGAATCGGAATAACTTCCACGGTACACCGGCCACTGCCCTCAATGTCAACTTCCATCTTGGTATCGGCTGGATTGATGATGGCGTTAGGAATTATGGTGGCGGAGGTATCAATGCTTGGTGGAATCATGGACACAATGCTTTCAATCCGAGCGTCATTATTATTGTCGTGGTACGGCTCTTGCTTTGGGTACAGTAATGGAGCAGGTTCAGCTTTATAAATGACGGAATTGTTATTACCACTACTCGGCGACTCAATCGAAGAAGTCCGGGATGGCGAATTGGAGCAAGAATCGATCATCTTAGTTTTACTTTTATTCTGAATACATGTTGAGCAAAGTCCGTTTTGAAGAATACTTTTCCGTAGTCCGGCTCCAGCTCCTGCCCCACCCGGTGACGCGATGGACGCTGGTGGAGGAGATGGCGTCACATGTGTGAATAGCTCATCTAGCTTGATTGTTTCGTACTGTTGTGATTGTTGCTGATCAGAAGATGAGGTCTCCACCTTGCCACAGTTTCGGCACGAAGAATTTGAGTGGGTGGACGACGACGACGACGACTGGTGCTCCAGGGATTCTATGGACGAATGTCCAGAATCGTGCTGTGGTGTGTACGGGTTATCCAAATCACGTTTTAATACAACATGGTTGGAAGTGGCCACAGAAGATAGGTGTTCAGTTCCACTAATTACTCCGCCAACTTGCCCGTTGCTGGTTGGGATGGCTGTAGGTAGTTCCCCAGGAGGGTTCGTGAAGCTCAGTGATTCCATTTCAATTGTGATTACTGAAGAACTCGTTAATTTAGAGAAATGAGAAGGCTTGCGTCAAAGTCCAGCGTCTTTTCAATTTTTATTTTAGTGATGTGTTCACAAAATTCAAAATCAGCTTCTGAAATCATGTAGGCGTAATCACTGCGCAATTAAATGTTAACTGGCTAGTTCACTAATACAGTGTGGTAGTCACTGATCAGTCAATTAGTTCACTACGCCCCACACCACAATTAAATGTATTGTAATTTAAATTGTCGACTCGACACTTGCGTTTTAGATCATGACTTTCATAAATTATCGCCAAAAAGATTCGGTCAACAGCGTTCTCCTTTTCATAAAGCAACCCATCCCAATCTCAACTCAAAACTATGAAAGCTGGTGAAATTGTCTCGAGTTGTTTCTTGGGAGCCCACGCAGCAAAATTGACACAATCTACTCGGGTCGATCTGGCATATTCTTCGGTTAATTGATAGCTTAAAATCTGCAACAATTTATTGCTCGTGTTACCAACAATTCATTCGCCATTCGTCCATGTTCAATGTCCACATTATTTACATATCACTCAGGAAGTTCCACAGAGGAAGGAAATGGGCACTTGAGATAAGTAAATTCGATCAAGATCATGACTTCATGACGCTGCGCTAAGGTTGCATTTGTCAACTCGAGTGTAGAGCGAAATAATAATTAGATCAACCACTGCATCGTGTGCTCGCGTGTAAAAAAGTACCTAATATTTATGGACCTTATTCTACACACAAGATTCGGTTCACTCGTTCATTCACTGCAATTATTGTTATTTAAGGTATTGATGGAGGATTAACACCATTAAGTCATGAAACAACACTCGTAGTAGTCACACAGTACAACACAGGTATTAACAACAGTAAGTACACCCAGCACTATTTAAGAACTATAAAAAGTCAGTTGTCAATGTGCGTACAAAATTTGTAGTTTTTACTCGGTTCTAAATATTTTGGTGTAGCTTTCTTGTATTATTTTAGGTAGGTCAAATAATGCTGCTATTATATTCACATGAAAGTCACACCATCAGAGTCGAGTAATAAAAACAGACAACTCGATTTCTCTTTATAATTTGTATTAGTACGGTCGTAGCATCAGAACTCTGCGCAGGCAGTACGCAGTAGCAGCGCATTCGCTCCACCACAGCAGTGGAAATACGTTAACATTAAGTTCACTGTGCATTCAACAGTTACCAGTCGGTAGACACAGAAAGCTAAAGGCTTGGGGAATGGGAAGATTTTCAAGCGTGGAGATAGAGTAGAGTGACAAAATTACAGGTGAAAAGATAAAAGAATATTCGAGGTGTTCTGAAGTGAGAAACTGAATGGGCGCCCAGAGCTGCGGATTCTCACCCTGCGTTTTGCGGTCGAAACGACAAACAGCGAATTCTAATTGTTGGTCCAAAATTGTCCGGATAACGCAAGCGTATTTACGAAGTAATTTCCATACGCAGCAAAAGATGATCTATTTCTCAAAGTTGCACATATGCCATGAATAAATGAATTACACAAATGGAATCTTTCTTGACCAATCCGTAATGGAAATGTCGCATAAAGCCGGATAACCACGTTAAATGCAATTAAGTCATAAGACAATTTCTTTGCATTCGGCTTCAATTAAACAGAATTACTTCGCAAACACAAATTCACATTGCCCAGCTCTGGATTATTCTGCGGAAGTGAACACAGAAATATGGAACCAATGCTCTGTATTCCTTCAATCAACGTCAATTCAATTCAAATTCTAACTCCGCTTCACCCTGAAGGGTTAAAGCCAAGACATTCTAACGAAAACATTGCAAATCGCGAAAGTAATTAAAAGGTTATGCTGCTCAGAGCTGATGAACATTTCATTGACGTCGCCGGTTGGATGACCAGCGGGACAAAAAAATCGCAACTAGCAAGTTCATCATGCAAGCAGTGAACGCTGGCTACTCGCCGCATCCTTTTCAACCAAACCACATTACTTCGTAGTGGCAGCTGTTAAATGAACAGCGAGCAGTTTTCCCTCTCCCAGAGACTTTCAGCAAGTCTGGCATTTGGCTGCTTGAAGATTCGTGTTCCCTCCTTTAAAAAATCCAAGCCCAACTTGTGTTGACGTAAAAGAAAAATAGAAAGCTTTTCAGCACAGGCAAACTGCGACTTAATCTTGTTTGCAGCAGTTCTCTTCGCAGTATTGCAACGCAATCATGATTAAAGGCATTGCGTATTCGCGTATGGCCTGGCTTCAAGTTTCCCTCGATGAGTGTGCTAAATATCTTGCGCGGTGCGGTGGAGGGGTTGGTTGAATTGTTAAAAGAATTGCCACAAGGCGAACCTCCAAATGGCGAGACAGTATTCGCGAGAAATGCAGGCGTAACCCCACCACCGTGAATGCAAAGCCCCCGTTCAACAAAGCAGCAGCGGCAACAATGACTTTGCAGACGGAATCTTTGCAGACGTGAAAATGCAAAAATAATAACCTACGTGCGAGACTGACAAAGTGTAAAATCTCTTCTATGTCCGCAGTCGTCGTCCAGTCAGGATTGGCCTTTCCGCACAGAAATGTGCAAATAGGCATGATGGTTACTAGTTAGATGGCAAACAAAAATACTCCCACGCTGTGTACAGCGGTCAGCAGAATTGCGAGAAGTCAATCAGCGTATGTAATTTTAGTAATGCAATTGTAATTGTAAGAACAGAAATATGAATGGCATACCAAATGGATGAGTAATATTTCAAGATGAACGTGAGGAAGCATCTGAACAATGTGCTAAATGCGATGGACGATTCTTTTCAGAATTCGCAAGCAAACACAATTTTACAGTGGAATTTAAGGCAATAACAATCAAACACATTGTTTCTTTCAAAGTACTGCAATTTGGAAATGATTCGTGTGTAAATTATCTGTCAAATATACTCCTTTATACTGATCAAACGGAGCATGTTGTAAATATTGTAATGCAACTCCACAAAATGTTGTGCTAGGGCATGAACATAGGCTCCATTCGTGCATTTTCGCAAGGGCTGAAGCATTATTGAAGCTGGAGAGTCGCGAATCGCGTTCACGAGCATGGGCGAACAAAGAGCCGGCACTGCAGGGTGGAGGAAAGGCAAAAACTGAGCAAGAGCAACACAATGCAGCGATAAAATTAAGCCAAGTCAAACTTAAAGTACATATAAAAAGTGGCTTTCGCATTGACGCAATGTTTTTCCAACTCGTCATCGTTTTTCCGAGAACAGTTCCATTGCGAGGCCATGAATCACGTTGGCCGCTAGTCACAAGCGTAGCGTCTAGCCTTCGCTTGAAGATTGAAGGCTACGACACTGCCATAAATGCTCATTATTCTTTCCTTCTGGTTCAAGCGGGTCGTTGCATGCGCACGACTTTTAAGTAATGACTTATTTTGAGCCGGTGTCATGTAACTGTTCATCCTGCTAACTTCAATCCGGTCTTGGAAAAAAGTGTCTTTGCGACTGTAAATGTGATTGCTGTCTTTATTTTATCGTCTTCGCAGATTTTCGTACTTATTTCCACATCTGGGCGCCAGACACTCATCGCCGCCGCGCTGATAATTTGAAGAGAGGAAGTGACTAAACTCTATCCTTCGAGTTGGTTGAATCGTCGCATATCGCTAAACTCTTCTCTGGAATTTACATAAGAAATTCTCTAGTAAATTGGCAAGCGCAAACTCTCAAATGTTTGTGAGGCGCGTCATCCATGTAAGGAAAGCAGTCTGACGAATGGAAACGGAAGGAATAAACTTCTTCTTTAACTCTGCTTTCTGGCAGCCATTTATCAAGTGTGCTGGACCTAATCCAGGCGACAAATAGCGCGAATATTCGAGGATGTGAAATGAGGAAAGCATTTATTTTTAACTCTTGAGAGAAGATTTTGAGAGAATATATGTTCCTTTTCAACCTGGCCCGACTCTGGGCGAGTTTGATGAACACTCGATTTACGTCCAGAGGACCAAAAGATGTTGGCCTTCGGGATTCTTGACGACAGTTGCGAATGAATGAACACACGAACTCAGTGTACCCGTAAATCCACAGCCCACCAACGGAATGGAATATTTCCATAATGGGTACAGACAGTAGTAGTATGTAGACGTGTAGTATATAAAAACAGTTTGACGTCGTTTGACCTGAACCCAATGTCACCGTGTTACCCGCTGGCCTCCCACCCGCGCCGCGACGGACTGGAATCAGATAAAAATTTAGATGACGGCAGTTTCCAGTCTCGGAGGTGTGAAAACCTTTCAAGCGTGAAGCGCCTTGTTTGTTTACGTCTGGGAAATTGTTACCTTGTCCAAGGTCCAAAGGCGAAAAACACAGTGTACTCGCATGCGATTAAATTTGGATACAACTGGTAACGAAATGCGTAAACCGTGGTTGCAAATTCCAGAGAAAAGAAGGAGCAAAAACGAAGCAGCATCCAATGATCTCTTCAAGGTGAGGGTTTTTGCAAGGACACATCCCAATTGCTTGCGCACAGAGTCATGGAACTTTATACTGTGGTTAAATTGGAAAACAAGTGGGATATATGTAAGAAATACCTCAACAAGGATCATATTGTGCGATTAGCGCGATAAAGATTATCAAGAAATTGTCAGGTCGATCCCAAACCGGAGAGAATTTATGGGTACTCGACCGGGGTCTCCAGCGTCAGCCTTCTATGGAGTAACAGAAGAGTTGAAGGAGACACAGCCGTACAGACGTCATTGTCTCGGGCAAGGTTGCCAGACAGGTTGAACTGAAGGAAGGTCACAGCGTCTGATCGGACTAGTCAGGTGCTTTCTGGACAAAAACAAAATTGTTATACACAATTTATGGCCGATAATTCAACCACGATAGACAAAAAACTGGAAATCAGTTCCATTGGCCAAACGTCGCGTCATTGTTAACGAAAAAATTAAATACATTAAATACATCACGAGTTGTGAATTGAACGTAATAAAAAGTGGTCTTAGCGTGATGTTTCTGGAGAAATGATGACGTCTCTGATTTAATGGCATCATCAACCCAAGTTTTAATTAAGTATGCGGTTAACACGCTAACACTAAACGTCAGCGGCAGAGGATAACAACAGTAAACAGGATCAGCGGAGTAGCATGTGACTGTGACTTAAATGGCCGTAACTATTATATAATGACCTGGTCCAGAGATGATCTGCTACTGCTGTGCTGCTTACCTGGAACATTGATTGCGATCGCGCATTGTGGCTGTGATTAAGTTGTAGGTTTATACACTTCTTAACCCGTGCACTTGTTGAACTCATCACTTGAGAGTCGAGAGTGCAGATATGAAATCACATGATGCGATCAATGCCGTCATAGATTATTGGCTCATCTGCAATCTGTGATGTGATGCGTAAAATGTCATGATTAAAAGTTTGACGACCACAAGACAACATTAAATGAAATGTTTCATCCTGTCTGCGCTGCAACTGTGTTTTCCCGATCCGATAACCTCTAGACTTTGTGGCTTTGCTGCATGGCAGTTTGTATGAAGATGTAAATACTTCCAATATATTCACCGCACGCGCAACCATGCGATGATGATCTAATATAGTTTGTTTTCGAGCATCTCAGAAATTCCGATTCAAAAGTGCATTGCTGAAATTCCCTGGATTTTCCAGTCACGCGCAATCTGAATTTTCTTCGGTTCGTTCAGGGTTTATCAACTTCAGATCCTTGTTAATGTTAATTTATTACTGACGTTCATCCACAAGCATGCGATGTCATACAACTTCTTCCTGCGTCTGCATTGCGTGTCCATTGCGCAGTCGTAAAAATGCGACTAATTGACTGGCATAACGTTTTCTTCAATTTTCCGTCTTATTTTCCTCGTGCTGCTGGCTTGTGTGCAGAATTTTTAAGTTGTAAGTACAAAGTACGAAGTCTGACATCTTCGTCCATGAATCTTTTAATATTTTCAGCGAAGTCAAATATATAAAATAATTTCTACACACGATTACAATATTCACACATAAGTCGCTTAAATTAGTGCTTTAAAGGGAAATATTCTATGATTTTGCTTTTTAACAAGTTGTGTACTTACAATTCTTCTTGTCGCTGACCAGAGCTTAACATTAGAACTCAAGTTATAATTGAAACTAATTAGTTTGTAATTATAAAACAACCGGGACTCAATAAAGCATAAGTTCTCATAAATCCAACTTACTTCTCATTCATGTCGTTAATGTATAATGAATTTTAGACATTAAGGAATGCACTTATGAAAGGCGTTGAGTATGGGATTGGCTTTGGTTCTAGCGATTCTTATCTAATATGCGCGGAATTAGATTCACAAGTTCTTCTTCGATGAATTGATCAAGTATTTACAGCAATGTGTAAGAAGTTGTTTTCCGTTCGATGTTGACGACTGAAGGTGGTCATTCTTGTCAATTTCTCGTGTATAAATGTCCAACCCGTATTGTCCTTCCTCAGGGAAGATGATTGTGAATACAACGTCGTCATTCTTGACTACTTGACTGGTGAACCTGTTAAGTTAGCCGGATTAGCACAATGACTCGCCTTTATTATTAAGATTAAAGGGCTTACTTTGCCAGTTTCTTTTCGTCCGTCCCGTTCTTGTGGAGGGTGGCCATAAAATCCGTCAGCGGTCGAGTCATACGGAATTCAATTGATATTTCCCTGCCGCTAAATATTAACGGCTCTGGGTGGGAAACCGGAACTAGTCCAAAAAGTCTCGTTGCTTTGGCTGGTCCTAGTAAGGAGGTTAATGGTTGATCATGAAAACCGTAATTGCAAAGTACAGAGAGCAAAGATGTGCGTTCCGGTTCCAACTTACCCCACTCTCCAGAAGCGCAGTCCGGCAATGGAACCATGACGGTGGAGAGGCTTGCACATTCGATTTTAATCTGCAAATTGCAAATTTGGCAGTTTTTAAACGTGCTATTGTGACAAGGCGTACCCTTAATTAGTGACACCAATGAATCAAATATGTTGTGAATTAAGAATTAAGACTAAACGAAACGCCGTTTAGCATCGTGAATTTGTACAGAAAAAAGAAATAAACATTATAACAGTTTCACCTGCCATTTTATTCTGCGGATCTACACATTGTGAGTGAATTGATCCTTGACGCAAGTTAAAGAAGTAACATTGCATTTGTCCTTACCTTGCAAACTGACTTGAACTTCATTGGTTCACCTAAAATTGGAAATAGGACTTTTTGAACTGGGAGTCAATATGCGCACTATAAATTGTAATTTAAGTGAAGCTGACCTGTGAGGTATTCTTTCGGTGTGACAGCATTCGCGAAAATATCTAGCAAAAATGCTCCGGACGAAGGTGCATGGACCCGGAATGACACGACCGGCGGTGACACACTTTGCATTACGAATCTCTTCAAACTAACACCGTCAAAGACATCAGCTTCCGTGTCATAGAGCTTCAGATTATAATGAAATATTAAGCACGATTCCATTTGGGTTGGCATTCCAAGACGAACGGTGGCAGCGCCTGGAAGAGGATTGCATAATTGAAAACGTGAATCGCAATACCGTGGCAGTGGCTACTCGTTCTGCTTTGTTCTACTTCCTTACCGGAAGAATCTGTTGCAATGACAGCTCTGCAATTCGATATGATGTCTCCTGAGCTATTGTGAAGAAAATCTGAACTTTGGCCAGCCGGAAAATACAGTCCGTAGCGAAAGAAGAGACTTCGAACAAATGGAAGATGCTCAAATTCCGAAATGACAAGCGGGCGTTTGAGAAGCTGCCATTCTGGCTGTTGTGGAAAGAATTCGAAGATGAACTCGTTCGGGTCGGTGAGAAAGTAATGGTCATCGTATTCATAACGCAAAGAGTCGGTCTTTGAAGCACGTTCTTTGGCGTTCACCAAATGTCTCGCACCCCAGTTGCATTGAACAAATCTGGAACAAAGAGAACACGTAAACCTTAAATACAGCATGAATCAAAATTTGACTATCGATGGGACTACCTCCAGGCACCAGCAACGTAAACTGCATTCCACGAGTTTCTAAATCGATTATCTGTGAACTTGACACCTGGTTGGTATCCAGCAGATTTGCTCAATCCTTTAATGACAACGCAATGGAGGCCGGCATAAGAGCACAGTCGCTTGAACAACACGTGATAGCTCTCAGTGCCCTGCTTTATGCCACGCAGCAAACCCATGGGCGTGTCTGTCCGTACATCTTCTGAAAACTGCATTGCGTTCAGATTCTTTACGGTTATCCAACGGAATATTGTCCGAGCCTTCTCCACGTCTGAGCCACAACGAGATACAAGCTGCCGCACTAGATCTGTGAATGTTTTCTGGTCTTCTTGAGCCACCTACCAAAATTCAGTCTGAATGTTTAGTATGGTTACTCCGTCTCTATACTCTTCGCATTAGACTACTTACAGAAATAGCTATTTGGTCAATATCAGCAAATTCTGATGGATCCGTGTAAATGTCCACTTTGTCGATTGTTGGTGGTGCCGGTGGTGGGGCTTGCTGAGGATACGGAAATATTTCATGGATCCGTGAAGGTGAGCCCGGATGGTCATCATGATTGTGATTGTGATCACCGGATCGCTGAATAAACTCAATCTTGCGTTCGTTGATCAAGTTCAACATCTCTTTGCTCTGTTTCTCAACAAGAGCGGCTGTTGCAGCTCTTTAAATATGAAGCTTTCGGTTAGAACAGCGGTAAAGACTCATACTAGAGAAATTCATACTTCGTTCATTACCTCTCATGTTCCAACAATTTCCTTGTCGTCTGTTCTTTCTTTTTGTCTCTTCTAATGGTCATGTTTCTTTCCAAATCATCCCTTTCTTTGGCTCTGAGTGTTTGTATTGTGTTCGGGTCGGACTTGACACGAAGTGATTCGAACTTGGACGCTAACTTTTCCAGTTCCTTCTCCCATTCTTCTCGGAATTCTGCATGAATTCGAGCTTCCTCTTCCGCCCGAGCTTGCGCAAAACGATTGTAAAGTGCATCTTCTTCTTTGCGATGTCGCATCTCCAATTCAGTTTGCTCTTCTTGAGGCTAAACCAAACGAATATTTACGAAATAAATGTTTGTCCCATTATCATTGATTGACTGTATTGGATTCACTCACCAGGTACAAATGCATCGGCTTCTCCTTTTTGTAAGCTTTTTGAAGCTCAGTTGCCCGAAGTGCGTGAGCAATATGCAAGGCAGAAGCGTCGAATCTTCCAAATTGCTGATGATTCTTGTTGTTTTGTGAAGAGCTAATTTGGTAAGGGTCATGTGGAGCCATGCTTGATCCAAAAATTGGAGACGCACCATTCTCTCGCCGGGTCGACCGTATATTAAGGGCATCTACATCAAACGTGCCCTTTCCACCAGCTCGAACCTTTAAAGAAAGTCAACTTCAGTCACACTCATTCAACATATACACTAGCATTTAAAGCCAAACTAGCATTTTACCTGGTCATTGACGTAGCTTGTGTGTCTTGGAACATTCAATGCGCTTCGGATCAGGACGGATGATCCGTCCAAGTGACCAGGTCCAGGTTTGGGCACATGGCTGACACAGTACACTTCCTTATCATCCTGATCGTGTTGGGAGTGGTAGTAGGTTCGCAAACTGAGGCGACTACCGCACACAAGGCACTTGAAACAACCGGAGTGGAAGTAGGAAGCATCTTTGAAGGGCCCAACTCTATAAATTCGAATCCAAAGTATCCAAGTGAAATCAATAAATGGATGCTAAAGGCTCGTGAGCCATTCAATGTTGAGTCACAAATGAATAAAATCAAGATACTAGACTCCAAAGATGACACCTTGCCAAACTCGCCATGGCATATTAATTAGTGGTAGATGCAATATTGAAGGAATCGCATTATTCTTTATTTGAGCTGATTGCTTGTGAGTGGTGATTATGTTTGTGACGTATTTTGACAATCAGACAAGCACCACACGTCGTCTCTCCCAAAGGATGCTATTGTTAGCATCTTTAATTTGTAAAAACCGGAAACTCTCAAATGAGAATGCTTGTCTCATTCCCGTACATAATTATTTAACACTCGCATTGTCTCTCTGACACACATTCACACATAATTTATGAATTTATGATTCATCGTAGAGCAGTTTCCTGTTAAGTGTTAATACCCAATATGGTACGACATTATCACTTTCATACGCTTGAATAATTCATATCGTTTTGAAACGGTGATTGTGATACGGAGAAACGTGTGTACTTTTGCTTTTAGAAGAATGAGGGACAGTAGTCGGCACGGATTTTGATTAACACCTGTGTTCGGTATGGCATGAATATTATCGTTTGAAAATTGATGTGCCCTAATTTTGGAAATTGGCTATGCAAAAAAGTCCTCAGATAAATAATAGTAATACTCGTGTCTATTTTTACATGCGCGATTCGGATAACGGTAAAGAGCAAAGACAAAATGTACCTGTCAACAGGGTAAACTGTAACTCCGCATCGCAGGCAAGCGCTTTCAGCTGGAGACCGGAACATCGTGGAGAAAGTGGCAACAGGTTTCAGGAATTACTGATCTAAAATCTAACGGCGCTGCGGCATCAGGTTTTCATGAGCTTTATATTATAATCAAAGAACTCAAGCCACTGACGCTTTCACGCTGTTGGTTCACATTTCCTTCGTTGGTGCTACAATGCGTCTGGTTTGACAGTTTAACACCACAATCACAATCACAATCACGAGTTCACATTTTTCCGCAAGCTTGGCTCGCTCCGAAGCAGAAACGAGCGCAGACGGGTTCGTTCAGACTGAAACACTGAAACCAATCACAATCTGCTGCCGTTGATTCTTGAATAATATGTAACTCAAAATATATTGACGCAGTGCCTGACCCCGACCGACTGCAACACGAGCAAGTACTTATTAAGTTGCCCAATTTCCTTTACTGCGTAATAACTTCTCAATTCGCTTCAGCGCAGTCGAAAAATTCCTTTCATTATTGCACTTCACACTCGCTGCATTATTGCCGATGCAAGTTTAATGAATTCTTGAACTATTCACTTTGATTAAAACCTTGACTCTTGTCTTTTGCACTAACTTGTAATTTGTGTCTTCTCTTTATGATATACCTGATACGAGAAAACAGTACGGTACTTTCCGTTTGAATGATGATGATACGATCGCAGGGGATGAAGAATTTTTTCAACTGAATAAGTGTCAAGTTTTTATTATTGCTAAACTATGTTGTTGGCAGTACAAGTGGTTTCTGTCGGATGGATACAATACTGTACAAATACTCAGGTATCTAATCTGAACCGTGTGCTGTGCTGCATCCTAATCGGGCTGAGATGAGTTTCAACACAGAGCAGAACGCGACTATGCGACTTGTGGCTGAGAAAGTTAGCAAGGTGGGACTCATCGTGAGCTGCATTGTTGGCAAATGGCAATAAAGGCAAAGGCACGTCGAGTTACGGCTACAGGTGGGTTGTGGTAGTAAAAAATTGTTGCTGCTGTTGAAATGAGCGTACATTCTTGTGGCAGGTTGCTGGCGTCGTTGTAGTCGCAGCTACAGGCCAGGATGCGGAGCTCGTACGATGAAACGAACCATTTTTAGATGTTTGCTGAACAGTATCACCATTTTAATTTACGTGCCTGCACACTGCGGGCGTGAAATACTCAGCATACGCTCATATGCATTGTTGCGCGTTGTTACTGCTCATATAAATTACACATGTTGTTAATTGTTGTATCAGAACCTTTTTGGTCTGATGCGTGTGAGACAAAAATCTTGATGTTGGCGGTACAACGCTCAACTCTGTGTTGTGGTGCAATGCAGAGTTGAAACGGTTCAGTCTGGTCTCCGTACTACCACCTCATCCTCCACTTTCCACAGGATGACAATTTTGTAATTTCACTCAACCACGTAACTCATGTACCTGTCCCGCTCAAGCTCATTCCCTGCCTCGGAAATCGCGAACACTGCCGCGATTAACATTTCTGATACTCTGTAATCCCGGTTTTGCGTGTAGGGGTTGATTTTCGCAACAGTCTGAATGTTTTTATTATTGCTGCCCTTGTGAAGATGAACGGAGAGTTACAACAGATAACAGACCGACCAAAACCGTGAGTGAGTGAAGGCGTTGTCAAACATCAACTGCGACTGCACCTGCCGTACGACTAGAGCGATGAATCTGCATATGCATTCGTTGATCTCTGCTTGGCATAATAATTTTTAGCCAGGCGCGAGAGCGCCTGAGGTCCGTCCAAGTGTGACCTGCAAATTTTCCTTTTATTCAGCGCAAATTCCGTATTGTGTTCTGTTGGATTCGTCAGTTTGCTACAGCACAAAATTAATTACTTGAACAGTGACCATGTGTGTTACATTATTTTATGGTCATCTCACCACACTGGCAACAGGGGCTGGTTGCAAATTGAGCTAAAGATAAACCCACGCATTGTTTACCAACAATAGAATTACATACATTAGTGTATTAGCACACTGTGTGCTCTTTTATGCATTGTATATTTATTTAATATGATTGGCGGTCCAACAAAAGTTCTAATTAATATAACCTTTCCTTTGCTTCTGAAATGGATGCGACCTTATTTTAATCAGTTTGCAAATTGAGCTGTCTCCAACGCCCAAAGTCAACACTAAGCCAATGCTTGAATCTGCAAAAAAGTTAAAAAATTCAGAATTTTCTTCCTGCCAGGACGCTGACGCAAGCACCTTTTGAGTAGAAGCCAACTCAACATCAGTGAAATTTTCGCGACAAATGGGAAACAGAAAGTCATCTTCAAAGATGACGATTTTTATGACACGTTTGCGTGCAACTCGAGAAATGAAAGTCTTCTGAAAAGGGCAGGACCAAAGATAAAAAAACTTAAGCCCATCTTGATTTCATAATCATCTTGCTCTCGTAATAGCAAATCGAGTTGTGGCTGGTTGTAAATCCATTTTAGGCATGCTGGATAATAACATCGCGATTTATGTGTCACATCTCATACTTTATCGTTTCTGTCGCTGTTTTAAAATAGCAAAGTAAATGTAGGTGAGACACCCACAGCAATTACATGTAAGCACAATCACAGCACAGCCATGAGTCAACAATAAAACATGCGCAGAAAGTCATCGTTTCAACTCACGTCTTGAAAGTTTTGAATGTAGGGCTCGCCTCGCGTACGCCAAAGACCAAAAACCTGGTTCAATTTGCGACGTGCGCACGCGTGTTGCTCATCATCATCAAAGACACGCGTTAAATAAGCAACAATTACACGATCGAGCAACAATGAAAGTTTGCGAATGCGAGTGTTTCTATGTTTGTACGCTTTGCATTGGACCCATCATCACCATCTCCATTATTAGCGCAGATAGCAGATTGGACTCGCTCCTTTTAAACTTTCATCGCAGTAAAGTAAAGAGTCAAGTCGAGTCAAGGCAATGCCCATCAGTCAATGAAGTCTGCAGCGCAATACAAGAAAGGCAATAATGTGACCATGACACAGTGAATCCCAACACGAGGACGAGGAGAGCCATGACTCTTTGAGCCTACCACGCACGCCATGCCACGCCGCATTGATTCGGTAGACAAAATTGGAATTAGAAATAAAAGCTAGTCGAGTGTCGAGTCAGCAGTGATTCCTATTCTGTGACTTTGTCGTGACGAGCACGATGAATTGGATTATCAATGCAAAGACAAGAGCCTCCCCAGTGCAAAGTGTAGCGAAAGCTCGGCTCGTGCAACAATAGATGCTCTCAATAATTGATCTTGAAATGAAACCCACACAAATAACAGTCTCAAATAAAGAACACGTTTTTGTGCCATTTATTGGCTCGTTTCTTTTCTTGTGCTCGTGCACATTGTCAATGACAAAGCCTGCCCTTCCGATTCATTCAGTATACAGCTCTTTTGTTTTCACGAGAGGAGTTATTTTGCGCTTTGCTAGTTTCAAATGAACCTGAAGTAAAGATCTTTTAATTGCTTTCTCTTGTCCAATGCATTGAATCACTACTCAACCTGCCTCGAAACTGAGAATTAAGAATGTATCAAAGTATGCAATCTGTATCACAATTGATACAGGTGTTATTAGGATTACTTGTAAGATATGATGAGATTTTTTATTAATACAAGCTTCGTTGTACAAGTAATTCCAACGATTTTGACTGTGACTAAGAGGCTTCTAGGAGATCGCAGAAAACAATAGTTTTTCATATGACTATGGTTCATTCGAATGAATGCTATGCTTTTGCTACTAATTTTGTGTTTTTGCTTGCTTGCTTGCAATGGTGCAATGCAACTTCATGACTGAATTAAGTTCAAACGTTGAACACATGGCTTGTTTGGACTCAAGAACTCATGCCGCCTTTGCTTTAAGAGTAACGCCATCGAGCGTAGGTCACCTTCATTCTGTCCCAAATGTTCTCCACCGAGTCCATGGCTGGCCGAACATCCAACAAAGCGAATTTCATAGTGTCCTTATTAACATTTCCACCGTCATAGTAGTCGATAATGTACCGCACGTCTTTCCCACATCTGTCAACAACCCAGTCATGTCGATCGAACGGCAGCTCGTATCCCAACCTAAGATTTGTCATCGTAGTTCATAAATACAAATTCACAAGAATATTTGACTTCACATTTGAGTTAACGCCCTACCAGCTTCGTATTCTGGCTCTTGGGGAGAATTCCTGCGCTTTGCCTCGAAAGCTTTTAAGTTTTGGGAACTGGCATTCAGTTGCATGCAGAGCCTCCCATTTAAGTACTTCACGCCAAGCCTCTTCGTTGTTGACATTGTGAATGGAAATAATCGCATCCATGTCCTTCTGGTTTAGCTGCTCTTCTTCCCACCTCCATCCTTTCCGCAGCATAGCATTCCAGAACATCTGAACACGTCAATATGGTAATATTTAATTATTCAATCATGAGATAATTATCTTTGCTATATAAAATCGTACGCACTTGGGGAGAAGGATAAACCCAAAATTCTCCCTCAGTTCCTCCTGCCTTGGGTATTGAGGATGTCACGCGATTCGTTGGCAAAGGAAATGGCTGACCAGGGGATGGTAACTGGTTGGGTGGAGGCATCTGTTAAAGATAATTCATATTCAGAACCGCTGTGGTTGCAACTGCAATGTCGCATTCCAACGTATATTGCTTATGAAATCCAACACTAACCATATTCTTTGGGTCCAAATCGGCGGTCTGAGGATCGACGATCAAGTCCTTTTTCAAGTGAGCAGAGGCTGGGCATTCCGAAATCCAGTTCCGTTGGTCCTGGAAAACCATTTTCGTGAGCAGAACTTGATCTGACGTCTAGTCAAACGGGTCTACTTACGTGCTGCACTGGACACCCTCCTCCAGTTGCTCCATGTTGAAATGCCTCGTGTTTATGTGCGTGTACATTTGTCTGTGCAGCTTTATTGCAATTTCCAGGCGTCGAGGTAGATGTTTCCTTCAAGGTCTGACCAGGAGAGCCTAAAATATTTGTTGCAGCTTCCACTGCCGTGGACGAAGTGTTTCCCATTGTAATTCAGTCAATCTTGATGCAGTTAACTATTTCCGGGTAAGATGATAACGATGATCAAATTACCAACGCAGAAGATTTACGTTGGGGTTTGGGATTGAGAAACACAATTCAGAGCACGCGAGAAGCACTTTCGAACGAACCATTTTGCCGGCTCTTTGCTGTTCATATTTCTATGTCTACTTGCCGGTTATCGATATCGCCAGAAAGTCGATGAAAGATGGAAATCGCCAGTTTTGTTTCTCGATTAGGTGTAAAAGTGCCGATGTACCGAAGTCAAATTCCAGATCAAACTATCACCGTCAAGAGGGAAGGCTTTGGAAGCTTTGCTAGTTGCGCTAGTTTATTTCCATAATGTAATTTACTCAGAAATTAATTATCGGTCGGCCCGTCACTCAAGTGAATAATTGGACCGTGTTTACAAAAGATTATTAAAAGTTAAGTTAAGGGCAAATTGGTAAATTATTTAATGTAAACAAGTTAAATGATGCAAACGGGCTAAATTTATGACAAAGTCACGATCAGCCAGAAAACGTCAAGCTCGATCTCGATCTTGAGAACGAGAACTAAACTTCGAGAAACGATAGGGAGAGTATTTCTATTAACTATCCAAAGTAATTATTAGAGTTAAGGATTCGTAGTTGTTCCGTTTGTACAGGTTTTCAGTCCTCTTCGTAGCCTATGGAGCATGCCAATGTGGCTTCCTTTTTGTAGCTGATTTCGACTTCACCGGAACACGTAACTCCATCAGTCTCTTGCTTGCCCTCACCGTTGAACGAGTTGATATTAAACCTCGCACATCGGTAACAAATCCCTTGAACGCTGTAAGATAAAAACAAGCATCAATATTTTTACAATACTGCAGTCAGGGGACACAGAGACTAGGGAGAATCACAATGGTCCAGAGATGCCAGGGAAGTCTGCAAACTGGGCCATGAAACAAATGGGCGCCTCAAGATTTCTTAACATAAGAAGTGTTGACATTTCGACCGACTTTGGCTTCTTACCTTGAGCTTTCTTTGCATCACTCGGGTCATGAGGATCGCCTCGAAATACAAGTTCCACATCAAATGCCTTCAATCGCAAAAACGAACGTTGTATCATTTAATTTGATCGACCCAATTAAAGATTTGGCACTCGGATTCTGAAGCAATGCAAAACTTACTCCTTTCGGATCCGGCACTTGAAGACGAACAGGTCTATCAACTCCAATCGCATTATTACCCGGTGTACTCCTAAATCATAGTAGATAGAAGCTGTCGTCATTCGTATCACAAAACCAAGCACATCTTATGAATCATATATTATAATAACTAAGCTTACGGAATCTGTGTATTAGGTATTGTTGACACATAGATCGGGGACCCGGTTTGTGAAAACACGATCTCTCCTGGTTTCAAAGTCCTTGGAGCCTTTGGTTTTGGCGTTATAGGGACATTTACCCCAGCTCCAACAAACTGGTAGACGTTGTCCATTCCAGAGCATATTGATGGTGATAATTTCGTTATCATTTGCTGCAAGTAAGACAGTTAAACAATCGAACATCTTTGTGAGAAAGAAATGTTAAACTAGACAAATACCTTGACTGAAGGGAAAATGCCACCTCCACCTTTCTTAATTGTGGATTTCATTTTGGGTGGCTTAGGTGGTAGTCCTGTTGTCTGTTCCGATATCTTCGTGAATGGCAACGGAGTTGAAAATAATTCGGGAGAAGCATTGTTATTCCTTCTGTCTTCATCTCTCAATTCGTCGGCGGCGGATAAAAATGTGTCTAATGAGGTCGAGGTCTCCTGTAGTAATCAAATTCGGAAAGGAATCGATACATGTTTTCTTTACAATAGCTTAGGCCAATCAAATCGAGTTTTGTCAATAAAACTAAAACAGCTGTGTAGTGATTTTACTTACGGGTAAGATATCACATAAATCGGACAGATTTGTTTGGAAAACCTCCATTTCCGAAAATGAAACGCCCGCTGTCGAGAATAAGCGTCGAATTTCACTGGCTTTGCTATACGCTACCATACGCGCTTCACTTAGCGCTTGGTTTGCTAGACACAGAATCGAAGATGCTTACTTAGAATCCGTCTTAAAAGAAGATCTGTTAACATGCGGGAGGTATAGAAACTTACCGAAAATCTGGAACTCTTTACGAATAAAGGCCTTTGATCCGGGCCTTGCCGGCATGACTTGGGAGGCTGATGAAGTTATCATTTCGATGTCCATCAGTCGCTTGGCTGTTATTGTTATTGAATATTTATAGCCAATTTACCACCGCTACCTTCGGCAAGTTTAAAGCTGCTACGTACTGTGGACTTCAATTGATGGGCCTGCTACCACACGCCAAATAATGACAAATCAGATCAGAACCTTGGAACCCCTTCCTGCTTGTCAAATCTAAACTGAGATATTGTTTACTTCGTTGAATTAATTAATTAATCTCCAACAGCACGGAAACTCTCAACCGCACGGAAATGCAATGAATTGTGTTCGTGTGTGTATGTGCTTGAAAACACCAACGATCATTTAGCCGCCCTTTGAAACAAAAGTGAACAAGGCATACAACGCTCTTGATTCTTTGCAGTTGAGTCTGTCTTGTGGTTTGTAGAAACCCAAGGTACAAGGCAACCGACTAAACGCAGGCGGTTGCGACTTGGATTGTTGTCTTAGTTCAGTTCATTTTCTTTCATAATTTATTAATCATGACGAGCAATTTTACTGAACTTGCGACCCCTAATGCATCAACATTGACTTGGCAGTTTTTCTTAATGCAAATGCGGTCCATTGCTTACACTCGGCCAAACTGTACTGTTTCAAGTCATTACTTCATTACAGTAGTTGTCAAAAGGATTGGGCCAACAGGTGAAATCCCAGATACTTTAGTCAAGAGAGAGTTCATCAGATTTCAGGAGTTAGAATTACTTTCCACGTTTCCACCAGAATATTACAAAGCCCGTCCACGCAATTTGTCTGTGGTTTCTGAGTTTGGAGACCATTCCATGATATGGTTGTCTAATTAATGCCTAATGCTCTAATGAACCGCAGTACTCATTTCTTGCTGTGCTGTGGTTTCGCCCAGCAGCAGTAGTAATGCTGCTCCTCGTTCCAGTAGTGTGCGAAATGATACAATTATGCACCATAAGTCGCCTCCATGCATATTCATGGTATATTTGCACAACCTCCGCTGAAAGATAATGAGTTGATAGCACGAATGACGAATTTGAGAGTATGTATTTCTGTTTGTGCGATGGAAGAAAGTATCGCACAATCTAGTTCAGTGTTGTGCGTGGATAATTGAATGTGCCTACTGGGAAACTACTAATTAATCCATTAGCATCTTCTGGTAACGCTTATGGTGGCAGCGGAAATCAGAGAATTCCGCTCGAGTCGCAGGCGTGTGCATTTTTAGTGCTTCGAACGTTTTTCAACCATTTTGCCTCGTGCGCTGACGTAGAAATATTCCTACGTGGCATAATTTTTGTTTTATACGCAAGTACGCAACCAGAGAACCGTGGCCCCGAAGCAGACTCTGAAATCGGCACAGACTCAGAAAGAACGTAACCGGATGAGCTAAAACGGCTGAAAGCATATTTTGAATGTCCACCTAAGCCAAGATTCGTGGAAAGCACAAATTGCTGACCATATTGATATTAACTGTGAAATGTGCTGTGTTTGCAATAAACAATACAGTGGAATAAATTGCTTCAAGCTATACGTGCAGGATTCTCTACATGAACACGCACCGCGATGTGAGATGTCATAATTAACTAATGGCACACCTGCAAAAATGCACTAGCACGGTTACAAATACAAATGCTCATTACACTTAATGTATGTGCAAATGATTACTTGTAGCCTAAAGCAATAGTAGTTTGACTAGAACAAAGCAGTTAAGAATCTGCAGATCGATGTTTACAAAGTACAAAGATCACTTTGTATGAGACTTGTTGGAGACAAAAGATTTAATGTTAACTTGCTGCAACGCATAAATACCTCCATCACGTGTGCATACGCGTTACTGGGATGAAGTATTTCATACACGTTCTCTCAGTTCGCATTGTTGATCTTCGTTGGTGAGGCTTTTTTGGCCTTTCAGTTGATTCACAAGTGCCCAACCATATTCACATCTCGCCAAGTGGCGAAGTTCGTCGTATCCTTCAAATTCTTGGCGTGTGTTTTCAAGATGTGGCCATTCATTTCCGGCCTGTCTTCGTCCACAGAAGTTTGTGGAGGAGTTTTGTCTGCATTGGTCTCATTTACTGGAATATTGGCTGCGTATTACTACTTCTTCGTAGTCAAGGTACGTCCGTCTCAGTTAATGTCCGCGAGTCAGCGCTTTACATTGGATTCTGGCTCGTGCACGGGCAGGGAATTGCATGCAAATTCTCTTTGTTTTTGATTATGTGTCAGCTCTCAGCAAAATATTCGCGAAAAATAATATCCAATTTATTCTTTAATGTGAACTTGACTGCGTGTTGTGTCAAGCTTTAAATTGAAGGCTTGTCACTCATGAAGTTTATGTGCTTTTTAATGCGCAGAGGCCAAAGATTTACGTGAACAACGCAAAACTCTCCAGATTTCTGCGCGCCCACGTTGGAATGCTGGAAGAAAAGTACTGGCCTTCATTCTTTTACTGGGAGGGCCGATTGCAAACAATTTTGGGCGCAAAAAAGCGTTTGCCGAATTCATTTAAACTGCCGTACAGGCGAGAAATCTTCGAGTTGAGCGACAGAGGCGAGGTTGCGCTGGATTTCATAAATGAAGAAATACTGCTCATCAAGAAGAACGGAGAAACCGTAAATAACAATGACAATGAATGCCACGCTGAGCGGAGGATGGATGACATTGAAGAAAAAAGGTGAGACAAAAATAGAGCAAAGTGAAAGTGTCGTATCTGAATCCCTATTTGCCATTGAAATGGAATGGAACGAAGGCTGGCAACTTTTACCGATTTACATGATACTACTGACACAATCTCGGTCGGTCACTGCAGCGAAGCCACCCAAATTAAAATCCGCGTGAACCTTGACGCGCTTCCTCCAGCACTTTTTTCGTTTCGTATTCAATGGTCACGCACTGAGCGAGAGCGATTTCTTTCCTATTCAACCTATGTGTATTTCTTAGACAAAAGTTGATTGTGCTGTTGCTCCCTGGTCTTACATCGTCCTCGCAAACGTATTACATCAAGACCTTAGTTTTGGCGATTCAGAATGCTGGAGCTATGCTCATTGCCTTCAACAACCGTGGAATTGGAGGGATTCCCTTGAAGGTATGGAATAAGCCAAGCCACGACAGTATTCCAGGAAAGAAAAGTAGGTGTAAGATCCACTACTCAAATTCTGACGCTTAATAGACTCCAAGGACACATAATGCGTGTAATTGCGATGATATACACGAAGTAATTACACACCTGAGGAAACGGTACCCGGACCAGCGAATTATGGCAATCGGAACAAGCATGGGAGGGTAAGACGAGGGTATTCGCGAAGATTAATCGCCAGTTTCAATTAACGAAAATTTTATGCACTGATGGTTGCACTGGAGGGAGACATTATGATCATCTTCATTTGATTCCAGGATCATCTTGTCTCGCTACTTAATTACTTACCCTGAAGAGTCTAAAAATACATTTGTGGCCGCCTTGGTCATTTCCACAGTCTGGGACATGTGGGCTGCCATTGAGAGCATGGACATACCGTACGTCAATAAGTACGTGATAAATCACGGAATTTGTCAGGATGTCATTTACCGTGTGAAAAAGTATGTACACTGTCAATCGCTGCGCTAGCGATGTTCATTGGATGTGCATTTTTATAAATACACGCATGTTTCAACATTTTTCAGGAGCCAAAAGATTTTAGAGAGAAGAAAAGACTGCTGGGATTTTGAAGAAGTTTATAAATCCAAATCAGGGATTGAATTTGACTCAAGGTTTCATGTCCCACAATTTGGATACAAGTCGATCGAAGACTACTATAGTAACTGTTTAATTTCCGGCAACACCCATAAGTTTCCAATTCCTGTTTTTGGTCTCAACGCTTATGACGATCCCATGATGCCAGGGAAAAGTAATAATGCCAAGCATTCTGTAATGTTGACGAGTGCTGACCATATTTCTCTAAGGAATTTGATCATTTTTGTCCAGAATTGCCAATTACGGAATTGTACTCGACTAAACCAGAGTCAAACCTGGCCCTAATCGTCACGTCACGCGGTGGACACTTGGGATTTTTGGAAGGAATTTCTCCCGCTGCGAAAGAAGCGCACTACATGGAAAGACTGACAGAGCAAATTGTGCGGGCTGTGCGATTGCACGGCCACGAGCTAGAATAAGAATCAGGGCATTCACGATGACTGATGGCTTGTTATTCCACCTTGACCAATATTGCATTTTGACACAAGTTCCTCATTATTGAATTCTACGACAGTAGCTTAAGTGTCACGAAATTTCTATGATTAGAAGGGACAGACACCCACTTCAGCCGACATTCAGCATTTCTCCTTCATGGCGTACTGCCTTTATGCCAATTCCTAATCAAATCATACTTGCGGCCGACCCATTGCCATTATAGAAATTGATCATACAATAAATGCCAACCAGAGCTTTTTGCGTGCATGCGTTCAAAGTTGTGGCATTTATTGACGTCTGACCGAACACGAGCACCCACTTGCTGTTTTGCAAGCCAAAAGCCATGTTTATAAAATGTTAGTATGAAAAACGGAAATTACGGCAGTAAATTCATAACGTGACGTTGGCGGTGGTGTTGCTAGAATGTAGAAATGCGTGTTTCGCTATCCCACTACCATTTTTCTTGCTGGGAGTCCGGAATGACGGAGGCAATTTGAGACCAGAATGCATTGTCGTAATCGAATTACACATCACGCCACGTTCTCCTGAAATGCTCAATGCACAATTCCACAGGTGGATTTGGTTGTGAAGGTGAAATGAAATAGAAGCCCTACGCAGTCGACAGGCCATGGTAAATTAAGTTTCATGATTCCTTTTCTTGGAAAGTTTTGGCATTTTATTCAATTTCAGAGATTACATTCTCAGGCCCGATGAATCATTTTCAGACCTTTAAATGAAATTTCAAATGAAACTCAACCAATGATTTACAACAAACGGAATGGCTTATAGCTCTTCACAGAAGATGAACTTAATCTCCCACCTGCCTCTTCTTGCCATCTGTTGTCTTCGCCGCCATGTTGGGTTCAAATCCACGCTCTTGTTGAACCGTCGTCGTCCGGGTCAGACGCGGCTGGGAAGAACAGCGGCGACCTGTTGCTTGAGAATCGCTTCAAATAAGAGACATATGTAGGAATTCGACGGTGGACTGGATACTCACGATTGTAGTTTGTCTGCCGACGCACAAAAGCAATTAATTCTCAAGCCTCCACGCGGCTGAGCAAATCAACTTACGTCTAACAAATTGTAGTAGAATGAAGGGGCTCCGACGGAAGGTGGGTAGTAAGATATCTTTGGATAGCCCAGCCACCTCGGGTTCCATTTAATTATTCGGTTCTCATCGTTATATGAAAACGCTCGAGGAATGAGAAACGAGAGCAAGAAAATGCTGTGTAAGAAAAGTACGACGTGAACAAACTTCATCTTTTTATCTTGTTACCTCTGCCCTAAGTCTCGAATAGAACCGTTTACACTTTCGTCGTACGCGTACTGCAACATTTGCGAGCTCGAAAGGAAATGGAGAACAGGCTTCGAGAAATCGGTCGTTATGTATCCATTTCAGAATTCCGACTGTGGGTGTTGGAGTTGAAGCGCAACTTGTAGTTTATCTTTGATTCTCACTGTTCAGTAGAAACGATATGGCGCACAGGTACATTCCAGTTCCGATTTGCCTTTGTGCACTTCAAGTTCTAGAAAAGAGACAGCAAAGTAGCACTGGCCTATCATGCAACAGCATCAACAGCACGGGTATTTAATTCCTTCCAGCTAACCATTAAAAGCACGCATACACACTGTTGGAAGTTGGCGTAAGAAATTCGAACCGTTTGAAGCTTTTAGATTAACCAATTCTGTCGTGTGCGAGGTGGCATAACCTCGAGCGACAAACAATAGTAGGATAGATGGAGGCTGGCGAGTTTCATTAGTGAGAAGAAATAGAAGTTACTACTACCGGTCATGAGACCAATTACCAGCACGTTGAAGTGTGCGTCCGTACCCGCGTCCGAGAAATGTGATATGGACGATGGTGATGATCCAATTCGAGCGCAATGCGTCAAGCATAACAATGGGGCAAAAATGAAACTGGTAAAGTTATTCTTCCTACTCCGACCCATCACCCACAAAGTGAATCAAAGGGAGAATCTATTGAGGTTGCATTTCACTGACACTCCTTAACGGAAAACCCCGTCGGTGGTTCTCCGGAGTCATGCTGAGAGATTCTCGCTTTGACGCAGGTAGTAAGTGAAAAGCGTGTGCTGAACGTGATGAGATAAATTATTAGGCCGGAACAACTGGAAACACCTCCGCTACCTCGTACAACAGAAGATTTCAATATTCCAGCGCATGTCTCGAGCGAGCACAAACATCATTTTCACCACTTTAGATGATATCCAAACAAAGCTTGCATGATGTACCCTTTGACATAAAGTGATTGAGGTGAAATTCGACCGGAAAATTCAAGTTGTCATTCTTGGAAGTGCAGTGCAACCATAACAATCTCATTTCAACTCTTACCATGCGGTTTTCATGCGAGGTGAACATCACCACACGGCACAATGGAACAGAACTCCATTACAGAATATCAACACGGCACATTCGAGTGAGTCAAGTCAACAGTCGGGTCTGGTATGGAAGAAGGTGTGATAATGATAGCTCTCGAAATTCAATGTCCTTAAAAGTGTAAAAGTTTTTATTTGTATTTTCCGTCGCCCATCAAATCAGTGCGAGCACGCGAGCGGATTTGCTATTTCTGTCTCAGAACGCCGACATAATAAGGATCTTGAATTACTTCGCGTAGGGATAACCAACAGACTATTCTTGGATGAAAACTCCTGAAGGACTCGCAGACTTAAATGCTTGTACACCAACCAAAAGTCTTAAAATGCTAAAATTTTGATTTTATTCACGTGCTGGAATGATTGCATATAATTGCAGAATACTTTGGCGTTGGTAGAGACGATAAATGGTTAAATATTAGAAGTTGAAGTACTCAGCGAAAATTGAAAACCTTAGAGTTAAAATCACCAGTTGAAGGAAGAGCTTTCTGACAACTACCGTTGAATCTTGAACACTTGATACCTGATGAGCTTAGGTATATTTTCATCAAGGTAAATTCAACGCGTCGTACTTGATGTACAGCGTCTCGCACTCGTCGTAAATTTGTTGAGTATTTTGAATTGCTACGACTAGATGTTCATTAATTTCATGAGCCTTAATTTGATCAGCACAGACCTGGAAAATACGTAAAGTAAAATTAGGAATGAGCACCAGGTGACACTTCTAAAACTAAATTTTTCCAAAATCTTACTCGTCTGAAGAGTTCCTTCTTAGTGGGTAGGGCGTACATTGCCAGCCTTGCTCCATTTTGAATCATCCACGGATGATATTTAGCTAAAGTCTCCTTGTATGCTTCTTTGCATACATGAGCAGTTCCATCATCGTCATCTATTGTCATCGCCTTTTCCAAAAATTGAGAGACAAATACTGTGGAGCACAGAAAATCGTGCGAATCATCTACATCTCCGGCATACGATAAAAGTGCAAAGCTGATTACCGAGTGCTCTGTGAAGTCTGAGAAATGTTCTTGAGCCTGAGCTTAAGCGATTTGATTCAATTACACCAGTCGATTTTTCAAAATGCAACATTTTTTCTACGGTCTCATAATTATGCTTATTTGGTCCTTCACGGTACTCTTGCAAAATTTCGACTTTAGCTTTGACATCGGAGCCAACAAATCCGAAGACAGTCCCCAGCATACAAAAGAATCTGAAGAACGAATCACACAAAATTAGAAATGAGTCAAGTAAGAAATGATCTATGATGTTGCGGGTACCTGTATAACTGTTGAAATATTTGGATATATTCATCCATCACAACTTCGAACTGCTGCTCTCCGAAACTTTTAAAGCTGTCATTATCACCGCCTCCGTTAGTAGCACCACTATCCAGACAATCTCCAGCTTCAGGGACTTGAGTGGGCGTTGTTGCAGTACTGTTGTTATTAGCACGCAGACATAGCGCCAAATGCTCGTTGAGTTTCTTGACGTTAAACTGACCACTGAAATCTCTGCTGTGACTGTCTGATGTGTTGGCATCTTTTGTTAATGAATCCGACATCGCGAACTTGGAATTTTACTTGAAGCTTTACTGCACTCTGGAGGGCTTTACTTGAGCACAATAATCACGATTTCTGACGCTGGTCAATCCCTTGCGCTTCCAAGATTTCCAGATGATCAGCTATGTTAGAATCAAGTAGCGCAATGGTAATGGTGTCCTTAATGCCGTCGATGCGTCAAAATAGTTCAGCCGAAATCATCCCGCAACGCAGCAAGGTTTAGTTGTTGAGCCAAGAATCAATTACATTTGTAAAATTAATTCTTCTGCCAATAATATTTCAAAGAGCTAAAATTAATGCCACCGAGCAAATAAACGATAAACAGCTATACTATCACTGTCTACGTTGAAATTGCAAAATTAAAACCAGCTTAGCACATTTTAATAAAGAAATGCAGCCACTGATACTTTCGCTGCGCGACAGATGATGAGTTACATGAATCAAATAAAACCACAAAAGGTACAGCTGTTGGCAAAAGGGAAACGGGAACAGTATACTTGACAATAAATGAAGATATGGAACAAAGGATGCATCTTATCTACCACAGAACCAACTACAGTACAAGGTCATGGGATTTCAACTAATAACTGCAATAACATCGTGCTACATGGCAGAATTATAATCGTGATCCCATTTTCTATTTTCCGCATAATGTGCCGAAGCCGGACAAGCAATGTCTATTCACTGTGATGTGCACATAACCAGCTAGCCATAATAAGCTTTGACATGACTGGACTTCCTCAATCTGGTTTCAACATATCTTTGACTTCCATTAAAATTCCATGGAAATTGACCTCCATTTGGGTTATAACCTGTGACAATCCTAACTAAGGCGTTTTGACCACAATCTTTAGATTGGATGCTCAATAATTTCAGCCTGATCTCATTAATTTATTCTGGTGAAATAGTCACAATTTTCGGAAGGCGCCTTGCCTAATCTGTTCATTCGAGTATAAATGGCTTCCAACAGGGAAATTTTCTACTTAGCGCAGGGATGGAAAAGCGTAGAAAGCTTGGAAGAAGAGGCTGCTGTCATCAGCTCCGAGCTTGTCGAAGAGGGCCGCTCAGAAGATTTGACCAATCTCCAGCATGAGAAGGAGGACGATGTTTGGGTCACGTACTCCGAAACGTTGTACTTTGTTGCTGGGAATCCACAGTTCACGCCACGAAAAACGGAGCCGCAAGACATCTCGGATTTGAAAGGCTTCGTGACAGAGGAAACAGAAATTGTATTCGGTAGCACAGACGCGGGAGTGGTTTAGTACGTGGAAACTTCATTTTTATTTCGGCCCGTCTTGTGTTATTAAACTGTATGTTGAGCAGCGAGAAGTCGTGCTTCTCATTGGTTTTGGTGGACCCAATCTTCGGCAAACTTGTTGCGCATGCCTCGTTCGATGACAATCCGATGGACTCAATGATCAACATTTATGAAAAGCGCTGGGCAACCGAACCAGAGTTGGAGGGCGTCATGTCGCTAAATTCCCTATTTCTGCGCATATTTCTCCACAACCAAAAATACGGGCCCGATGCATGTCTGGCGGAACTTATTGTCAACACTTTTTTAGCCTGCACCGGAATCTCCAACCTGATCATCGAATGTCCAACACTTGACTACGAAGGACGTAAGTTTAGATTCTCAAAATTACGAATAACAATCGGCAATGTCAGTAAAATCAATTAGACCACTGGGTTTTGTTTAGCATACTTGTTCACAAGTCTCGCTCGGTCAGTAATTTTCTCTCCAAACCCGAAAACGCGGAAGAAGCTGATCATTTATGTGAAAGACAAGCTCCTTCCTCACCTGAATGTTCGTGAAGGAAGGTGAAATCTCAATCACCATAAAATACAAGCAGCTTTTCTAATTCAGTAATAATGAATAACATCGCAGGGAGCATGATTTCCATGATTTGGTTCCACAAATGCAAGACAATGAAAAAGAAATTGAGGAAAGCTTCGGTGGCAGACCACTTGCAGATTTGGTTGCTCTGTCGGATCGGAATAATCAAAGCTTGGTCGCGGAGGTACTCTGGTTTCATGTTTCGTCTATTGAGCAGCCTATGACCTATGACGTATTACATTATATTGCCAGTATGCAGATCGAGCCGTTGGAATTGCGATCGTGACGACTGATATAAATTACAAGTTCCTACACAGACATTTTCATTTGGAAGCTTTTCACGGATTGTTTAGGCCGCATAAAGATGACTTAGCAGACGTTATTCATATCGAAGCTCGAAAGAGCACGTAAGGCCAAGTTGTACCAAAATTTCAGTGCTTGGCTGTGTCCGGATTTGTGGCCTGCTTTCATTAAGGCTTCTGGAACCGGTACAAAGTGATGAAGGAAAGTTTTCCAAAGATAGGTTCTTTGAAACCCCAATCGACGGCAGGTCCCGAGTATTTCGCCCAGAAAAGGCAAGCGAGATGGGACTGGTCCAGCAACCTTCGGAGACACGTGCAGAAGAACACACGGAGAATACCTCAGGACAATCAGGAGACGACACGACCGCATTGGTTAAGGCAGCCTCGTCAAAAACGGCTAACAGCCAAGCATTGTCTACAGTCGTCAGCAATCCAAAGCAGTCTGGCGTGTCTTTGAAATCAACTGTTGGCCTGAGGCTTGATGAGCCCACACCGGAGTTGCTCCATGATCAGTTTATTGAGCAAGTTGCGCTGATTGACGGAATGGTAAAGCTATAAATAGCATTCAGCATCCGAACGAATGATTCTTTTAAATTACTGATGAGCAGGTTCTTCCCTTAGACGCCTGGAACGAGTCACCAACAAGTGAGCTCTATTTTAATTTCCGTCATAAATGCGCGTGACCGTTAAACTTACTCCAGGCAGATACGTTGGACTCCCGAATGCAATTGCAATCCAGTTGCTCACAATGGACAAGCGATTTCACGCGAGGTAACGCACATTGAGTTTCAATGTGATTTAAATTTGCACCCCACAAACTCCAAATCATTTCCCAGATTTGAGGATTTGATTCACGACACATTCCTAAAGTTTCCAAATCGAGACTACGCAATAGTCACCATTCCGTCCCATTCACCAGAGCCATACTGGACAAAATATTTTTCTGTGAGTGCACTAACATGAAACATGTATGCCTTTCAGTTGAGGTTGAGATTAAGCACTGCTCTGTTCAGGCGGCCGTGAAGCGAAAGGACTCAGTTTACTCGAAGTCACTTTACGTTCTACACCGAGACGCGTTCTCAAGCAGTGTCACGATTCGTATTGCAAACGAGCCTGATTTAGGTAACATTGGCACTTTTCTTTCGACAATTATTGGAGGCGAAAAGATTTTAGAAGACGTGGAGCATTCCTTATCTGTCGATTGGAAGGCGCATACGGAAGAAAATGAATTGAGATTCACCATCACAAATTCCGGACACCTTCGGCCGATGCTTACATTCATTATGACCGCTCAGAATTACTACGATAATACTCTTGTCATCGTGGGTTTTGCCATGATCAGGTTACTTGCTTTTTCTTCATATCTGCTTGTTGACGCTATGAGTGCGTTGTTGTAGTGGGAAAGTTCATTCATTCCAAACTAATTACTCCTACTGAACGATTATGGTTTGGTTTGTTTAGTAATGAGCCAGAGCCAACGTTCTACCACGTAAACTACAATCTGGACAACTACACATATGCCAACGATCTCCAGCCTGCTGATTACGGATACGTGCACCACTTTCTCTTGAGCCCGCTGTTTCAGATCTACTCCAGACTCTTTATGAAGGAAATCCTGAGACGTACCAAGAAACATTTTGCCTTCCACAAACTGCTTCCTTTCTTTGAAGCGAAGAAGGTTTCTTTACTTCTCCGCGCTAGCTTCGTGTTTTTATTGAGCTGCATGGCTTACTGCTTTTAAATAGGATTGGGCTCATCAGTCAGTGCTGAACAACATTGAAGACTGGATTCCACTTGGACCGCGCAAGCGGATCAATTACGAGCACTTGAATCTAAAAGACATTTACGACGAAGATCGCCAACCGAGTCCAAGTGTACAGGACTACAGAAATCCTTCCGGGGTCGTTTATTTTTCCAAGAAATTCCTTTTCGATACCAAGCCAAAAGTCGGAGCTCGGATAGTCTTTATTGGCGCGTCGGACACAACCATCGCTGCTGTGGAAAAATTAGTTTTTGGCGGATCTCTGCTGGCGTTTAAGCATTTAACAATCATTTCCACAAATGGTCTTCCTGGCTCACTCGGCCCGGATACGACCCGAAACTTATTTCTTCCCAGGAATGGTTCCCCTTCTCTGTCAATGGAATCCGATGACGAGTGGCAGCATCGGCTTGGGCTCAGAAATCAAGTCAACGTGGTTTATGGCACTGTGACGAAATTAATGCGGTACTCTTCCATAAAACGTACGAAATCTTTCAACGCGCGACCTTTAACTGGGTTGTTCGATGAGCAGAAACAAGAAGATGGTGCAAGTCAATGGGAAGGAAGTCGTTCGTTACGATTTACTGATTATTGGCGCTGGTCGCCAATTTATAAGGCCAGACTGTCCAGTTGCAGAAATTCAAGATGAACACTTTGATCGGTATCACAAATCAATCAGCGTGCAAATAGCATCCGATTACTTAGAAAATCGTGTGGTTGAGCCTTCAAAGCCGCTGAAGTAAGTGTAATAACTCATCAATCAATGTGTGCTTTATTAAAGGTTGCATACGGTATAACCAGACGACTGTCTGTGAAGCCGCACAACGTGTTCTTAATTAACATGGATTTGGACGCAGCAATTGCATTAAACTTCCTCAGGGAATATTTACCACTCAACAGCCATGGTAAGTATTTGGACCACTGATACAGATAAGCACTACGAACCGAATTTACACAGACTTAATTGATTTTAGGTCACATTATCGTTCACGGTGCTTGTCTCGAAGCTTATTGTTGCATCAACGCTCTGCTTCGCCTGAATGTCGATGTCAGACGGATTGTTTTGGTCGTAACTCCCGAAGAAGTCATGGAGTGGGAGAAGTTGAGTGGTTACGTGGACACTCCAAAGGTATATTCTCAATCAAGCGGGAAATGAACTTACATTCATAAATCCTGTAATTTCCCAGCTCAAAGAAGTGGTGACCAATTCATTCAAGCATTTGGGAGTTCGTGTGATTAAGAGCTATATGTTTCGCAAATGGGAAGTTGAATTCTCTTCCAATCTGGCAACCAGAATCTTTTTCAGTTCACCCATGGCCAAAGACGAAACTACGAATATTTCCATTTCATGCCTGGCGTACTTCCCGTTTGTTGTCAGACGTGTCTCCGATGAAATAGCGACTGTGTGCACAGAATGCTTTCTTGGGTACAACAACGGAATTCTGATTGACACGGCCTTCCAAACGATGGATGAACACATTTGGGCAGCTGGGCCATGCACGACTTACAGCAAAGCCTTGTGCGCTGACAAGTACTTTCATGGATTCTACTCTTCGTATGAGATTGGAAAACTTGTAAGACGTCATGAAATCATGAGCGTGGTGTGTCGCCGCCCCGGTCATGATGTCTCAAATTCTGCGTCTACGTGTACCGCAGGTGGCCGATTTAATTATCAAGAAATTCGACCCAACGTCAGACACTCGCATTGTGAATCGGGTAAATCCTGGTCAATCTCTGCTGCCACCCTTGCTGACAGCACCAATCTTACGCTACGCTGAGCTGCCAGGTGGCTGGTTTTACTTGCACTTGCGACGCCCTGGGTTGCAGGAGAAATGCTGTCACGGAGAACACAATTGCACTGAATGTGGTAGTGGGACCGAAGTTGTCACTGGTTCAATCGATGACAAAAACGTCGAATCAACTCGAAAATACTTTCGAATCTTGCTGAATTCATTTCTACGGGTTGAAGGGCTTGAGTGCATATCGCAAATTGTGAGCCTCGGTTCTCAACACTCAAGTCACAAGGAATTATAAAGGTCATTCGTCTTATTGACTCGTGGAATTTTTAGGAATTCTCGCCTTCAAACCTCGCCTCATTGTATGGCCACCATGAAGCATTCCTAAATAAGTTGCTACAGAAGGTTGAAAAAGGGGAGGCCGAGGATCTGTATAACTTCTTTGAGCAAGCATGGGTCGGCGCAATTTGTCATGGCAGGTGGCCGGATTTCCGTGAAGAATTGCAAGATCTTTACGCGGACTATGTAATTTCAATTGCCTATCACCAATTAACTCTCAATTAGCAGGCTTTGACTTTGAAAGCATTGATCCGTATTGCAGGATATAGGAGCAAACTTCAAGATATACAACTTCATCCGTGACTACCTTGATCATCTGGACAATCCAAAATCTGTAAGCCTGCTTCGATCGGGCACTCAGTCTCATTGCTCTCAATTGTCAATTTGAGTTCCGATGGTTGAAATTTCAGTTCAAAGTCGATCCAAACATCTTGCGCCACATATTTGAGAATTCTGGTATGAAGGCAATAGTTGAGCTGAAATTTTTGGAATTTCTCAAGTACAATCGAGCAGCTATACCAATGTTTGCGCGTCCAGATTATGTCGAGGAAATGTCCGAGGAAAGAGAAACATCTGTGGTCTATTTCCCACGAGTACCTAATTTTTAATGGTTCGAAACCAACCTTTGAGAAAGTCCACTGTACACAACTTCAAATGCGCACTGAATTATTAAAGCTCCGCTTGAGCGCCAGATACGTTGAAATAACTTGTGTCATCTTTTCTAGAAAACAGTTTATTTCAAATCATAAATTACACTGATGGAAACGAAGTGAGGTCTATTCACAGAGGGTACAAATGAGGTTAATATCAAGAAGGGAATTTCAAAAGGAACAAAAAGGACTGAGATAAAAGAGAAGGGTAATATTTTTATCTGGCTGTGGCAGAGTGTCCCTAGAAGTAGGAGAATGTCTTGGAGGGCTCACAAGCTGTGGCTTAACCACTCTTCCAGCCACCACCGCCGCCGCCACCACCTGTTACGAAAACCAGTCAGCATTTTAGCATGAAACATGAATCTAAATTAATAAGGTTAGCTTGACAGTTGTTCTTGACCTCCATAACCACCACCACCTCCTCCTTTCCCACCTACAAAAGCAAAAATTCCGTGTTTAACAGTTTGCAACAAAGATGAGTAGTTTCTGCAACTAGTTTCAGTTTCAGCTAGAAGTTAGCTCACCTCCTCCGCCATATCCGCCGCCACCACCACCCTTTCCACCTAAAAATTTTTGAGCCAGCTTCTTAATGTTAAATCCTACATCATGACGTTCCTTGGAATTCAAAGTTTTCTCATAAACAAAAGTGAAGTCTAATTACCTCCGCCACCTCCTTTGCCGCCGCCGCCTACAATGCCAAATTGATTACTCATTTACTCAGAGAGGGAATTCCAGTACATTACTTACCAAATCCGCCTCCCTTTCCGCCGCCGCCTCCCTTTCCACCGCCACCTCCGTATCCTCCACCACCACCGCCTTTGCCGCCGCCGCCTTTTCCACCGCCACCACCACCTCCGTATCCGCCTCCTCCACCCTTCCCACCTCCACCACCGCCCTTTCCCCCGCCACCTCCGCCCCAACCTCGGCCTCCTCCTCCTCCTCCCCCACCACCTCCTCCGTATCCCCCACCGCCTCCGCCTCCCTTGCCACCGCCTTCAGACTCCATGATGAACACCATGATTCCGACGGCGATGCATAACAGAATGACCTGCATGAGCCAAAGAGACAGCAATAGTGTTGGAAATGTAGCCGAGAAATCCTTCTCATTACTCATGAATAAATTGACTTACCGATTTTCTCATGTTGGCGTTTTGATTAGTTGAATAAAAATCTATATAAAAAGAGCAGAGATTTCTCAGACTATGATTTCAGTCTCAGAATATTCACGGTTGTGTCCTGCCCCGTGACGAGTCCTAGACTGTGCCTTTCCGAACTTCAGCAAGTGCTTATATACCCAGTTTGAATGGCGAATCGCTTGGAATTTGTTCCTTTTGTGTGGACGCGAGATAAATCATGGCTTCAGGTAGGAATAGGAAGAACATTGATTACGGGGGCATACCTTTTCATTTTCATCAATTTCACACCTTTATCTAATGAGACTTTAATTCGCTAACCAGAAAGGCAGCCTTGCAATGTCATTTCATATTCTGTGCTTTCAGCTACCTGCAATACAGTTGCAGTCTCAGCAGCAGTCATATGCCATGTTTTTTCTGTACACATGCATGATTACTTTTGCATTATTATGACTCATTTTTTCGTCTAATAAGTCTCAAGAAGGATTTTTCGCAGTGGCTGCAGTTGCAGCCAGACGCATAGGCATAAATGACATTCATCAGCCCACAATATGAAAGTCAAAGAAAAGAATTCTACACAAAGTACAGTTACAATTAGTACGCTGCTTGCTGCAAGGTGCCTGTATAAAAAGTTCAAAGCGTCTCCTCAACGCTTTAATTTGCTATTTTAACCACTGCGTGAATCCAAGGTTATAAAAGCCGAATAAATGTGCTGTACTTTATTCTGCGATTTTTTTACAAGAAAAGAGATGAATTTGCAATTGCGAATTCTAACCTTTGAGCATAAAAATCTCAGCTTTTGTGAATTTTTCATTCAAAATCAAAACTTAACCCTGTCCTGCATTTTGGAAGCTGAATGGAAATTGTCGCGCCTGTTTGCATATTCAGTTTGACAAATTGTGTAGTAAAGCGGCTCATTATTACGATTGCCATCAACACGCTTAAAAAAATCGTGAAGTTCTGCTTAACTCCTTGCATCCAACCATGTCATTCGTGTACACGATCTCGAGAGGTAGATTCAGACACCCCGTCGATCCGCGTTTGGACCAATTTAATTGATGAAAGCATTTCCTCTTGTCTTTGTCCTCAGAGAATCATTGACAAGAAATTCCACACCACACGATCGCATTTCCTTCCGCTGTTCCGCCAGTCTTAAAGGACAAAGTTTTCCATCAAAAATTCGACGTGGGAAGGTAAACAGAGGCGAAATGCCTCAGCACTCCACATTTATGCAAACATATTTTATGGTCTTGGTTTATATTTGTCAAAATCTAAAGTCTTGCCATGTCGCTCAATTTGTCGTGAGTGCATTGTCATTGAAATCCTCGCTAAATTAATCTTTTTGCTGCAAATATCGCACAATTTAACGTCGCGCTTTTGCCTCGGGAATACGGCATGACAAAATTCGAGTGCCTGGTGCTGGTTCCGTGATTTTGCAGTCACGAGTCTGGAGATGATCGATCTTAATTCTGACCAGGAAATACAGATAAGAGGCCATATTTCGCAAATCATCGTTGGATAATGCTGGCTTAATTAGCCAGTATTTCTAACTTCATGTGGACCCTGCCGTCTTGTCCGCTTTGCTATTTCACCAAATGCAAATTGGTTCTTCTTCAGGTGTAAAGTGTTCTTGAAAGCGCTTCCCCGTTTTGGCGACTGTTTTTGTGTAAACATTCGTCCTATGTTATATGCAATTGGGGGATGACTCGCCCGTCAAAATGCCAAAATAATGATGACTTGCGTTCTTGACAAATTCATGCTGAAGGCTATTATCATTAGGATAATTAATCCTCAACTTAGCGTTGGGTGCGAACACGTCTTCGACGGTATCGCATCGAGTTCAAGGACGGTAAGCATAAAAGAAAAAAGCAACAGACCCGCAAATAAAATCATCCTTCGTCGCGTCGCAAACAACGCTGGGTTGAGCTTGAGATTGACTGAAATGAATCCATTGAAACATTAGGCTTGTACCGAGATAAAAACAGTCCAGGATTTATTGAACTCAAGACGGTCCAATTGAATCTAAACTATATTGCACGATTCGCTGTCTACACTTGTCAACTATCAACTAAAATTGCGAACGTAAGTATGCGAACAAAAGTCCAGTAAAATCTACATTACTAATATTTCGTAAGTTGTAGTTCCATTTTAAGATGTAAGAAATACTACGGTCCACACGTGAATATAACGTTTTTTTCATTGTTGTGCTGTTGTAAGTAATTGCTTCGTAGAGCACGATGATGTGAATGAGTCGCCGCTGGAACGAGTGGATGAGCCGGAGACCGCAATGGTCAAGTTTGGCGTGACCGGGAGGGACGATCCCAGTCTCGGTTTCGCAGAATGCCGGACTGGTGTACTTTGGGAAGACTCGCTCAACCCCTCTTTCACACTCTTCAAAACACCATCATCGGGTTCTTCGTCCGCCTGAATCGCAGCTTCTGCCTCGTCGTCATCATCAGCGTATTTTGGTTCGATTGGCGCAGTGGAACTTGACTTGACCATGACTTGCATTGCGATTGGGACCGAGCTGTTTGTTGCCGGCTCTTCCTTCGACTTGTCGTCACTAAGTACTCTGGCTGCTTCAACTGCTAGTGACGCTGCTGCAGATGACAAATCTGAAGGTTGGTAAGGACTGTTTAATGCTTCCAAGAGTGGAACCATTTCGTAACCAGGAATCGCATTCATCTGTATCACTGGCATCTGCGTGGAAATTGTATAATTAAAGACTAAATGAAATATCAAAGAAAGAAATGTTAACTATTCACTCACATCAGGGGGAAGAGATGGATACTCAAAAGGCGCGGGTGGAATCCTGTAAACAGCTCGAATCTGTAGCAGTGCTCGGAAAGGTGCGCGACAAATTGGACAGTTGCTTGCCTGGATGAAAACAAATTTAAACTAGGCATGTGTCTATATGCTGTGGAAATGTTCTGCAATGCACACAACTTTCTTTTACCTGATATCTAAGGCTATCCCCACAAGAATGGCATAAGCAAAGATGTTTACACGGTAATATAAGCGTATCACGCACGTCCGACATGCATATCACGCATTCGGTAGCATTTTCTGCTTCATCTTCATCCTTATTCGAGCGTTTATTTTCAATGCCGTAAATTTCTTGGAGTAAGTATCCAAGTCCATCCACAAATAGCTTCTGTTTTAAAGGTTTCAGAACATAAGTGTCTTCGCCGTGCTTATCTACTGTTGCCGTTGTTGTATGAGATTGTTCTAGAAAGTTGTAAAAAAGCATTGATAAACGATCGTCCCATGACTTAGACGTACGATATTCCATTCGAAACCATAAACCTACCATCTCCTTCCAAAGTCACACAATGAATTACAATTGGAAAAATCTCTTGGTCATAGTCATACTGCAAGTCCACATCTTGAAAATCCGAAGGAGTAAATGTGTGGTCCGACAGCGAGAATTGCTGTGAAGCACCAGCCTTAAAGCGTAAAGGTTCAGAGCTCATCTTGGGGTCTCGAGGACGATAACTATAAAGTATGATTAATGGAATATAAACTCATGGTGTTATAGTTATTTGTACACTGCTCCACCAGCACCGAGCACTTACGTCACTCCTGAGGCGGTAATTTCTTCGAAGCAAAAATACATTATGGTAATCTGGCAGCGGCAGTCAGCGTCGAAGATGAACTCAATGTTGTAGCTTGGGGTTTCAGGAATTTTGACAAACTTCAGTGATTCCTTCCTGATATATATCAAAGCTTTCAGTGGTTTCGTCGGTTCATTCGAAGCTGGAGCAGGATACGGGAACTGCACGCGCATAATAATTATGCATAAATTAATGCATTGAAAAAGTCAGCAGGGAAGTATTGATGTGAATGTTTTACCGGGACTGGCTTTGATCCTAAGAAATTGAGATCGCTATTGTCGCCAAACAAATACTGCTCGGGCTGAGGTGTTTCAAATTTCTCTCCTGCATAAGAACAGATGAAAGTTATTCAGAACAAGGTTCATCAGTATGAATATTTCCGAAAAAAGTTCTTCATACCTCCCATGATAAAGTGGCTGCCGAAATATGATCCTAAGATGAAGCAGGGAACAGAATTCAGTACATGAATTCAATTTTACCAATGCTTTCACTGTTAACATTGATTGTAACTTTCTTACCTGACTTTGGCGGGTACTTAAAAGGGTTTGGTGTTGTCACTTGTGAAATTTCCTCGACGTCAGATGTGGTGGGAGATGCACTCCACCAGTTGCCCATTTTAGATCCGCTGGAATTCGAAACGTAAGGCTAGTAAAAGGTACCAATTAGCCAAACATCACATTCGACTCCATTATGAGCACATACTCGTTTATTGGAGACAAAATGTCATTTAAATTACTGCTTCGACGTTACGCCACCTCTTGAACTATGAGATTCAATAAATTAATTCAGCATATACTGTGATTACATTTCTGTATAATTACCTCAGCTAAAACTAATCTTCGAAAGTCAACAGTGTACGAATTTTAAATCAGGTGAATAACTTCTTACTTGTATGCAGACGTGCATGGTTGAGTATAACACAACTGCACAGCCCAATAACTAAACTCAGGCTTTCCTTTCTTGAGAGTTGCATGAAACGTGAAGCGGCGGCAGTGTCGGAATCGGAGCTGTCCGAAACTCACGGTACTTGTTTATTATACTTTCTCCTTACTGATTTGTGGGAGAAAGCGAATCCTGTTTCCTGTGCAAAAATTCGGAGTTTCAACTTCCTTTGCGTAGTGGTCCATTTTGACTTACTCGTATTGTATTATAATTTGCACTAGAATAGAAGAAGGCATTCAACAAAATGAGTTCTTCTGAAGATGTTGATTTTCTGGGAATGGTTTACGGTATTTTAAAATGGTAAGTGCGCATAATAGCAGCAATTGGGGACTTGATTCGCAGAGTCTTAATTGGACATACAATTTCAGTGTTGAACGAGAAAGCAGTGACAGCTCGTCCAAGCGCACTACTGAAGAAAGCAGTCAAAAGGTTATGGAATTGCAGAAGAAACTTGATTCAGTTCGTGATCAGGTGAGAATAGTAATTATAATTTTTCCATGTGCGATCTTCGCTGCTAACATCTTTACGTCGTCTATTCAGATTCGTGCGCTTCCCGGAATTGATATGAGGTTAGAATATCTTTATGAGCTATACTTATGCGTTGACTGCTTTCTTGTGCACGTTTAATAAAAAGAAATAACTTCTTAATTACAGCAAAGAAGACCAATTAAAGAAACTGGAGTCACTACGAAAGCAACTAGTACTGAAGAAAGAGCTTTTACAAAAATACAAGAATATGGGTGCACTGGAGAGTACTAACGTTAAGCAATACACAGGTTAACGAGCTGGTTAACCCAAGAAGCAATAATCAAGAAAACATGACAAAGAAAACGAATAAGAACTCTCAAGAGCAATATAACATTAAGAATAGCAATTATACTTCTGTACCTATCAACAATGATTTGTATGATATGAAGAAGTACAACGCAAGTCGAAGTTCCTGTTCGTCAAACTCTCTAACATTTCTTCAGTATTTACTCTCCAAGAAATCTGTCCTCTTCAGGCTTCTGGCGTCACTCTTGCCACCATACGGCTCTTTTAGCCCGGTTGCCACTGATTATGAAGGCAGTGTACTTAGTATTATCCTGCTGATCTTAGTTTTATACAATCGTGTTTGGAAAGATGGGAAAGTATTCGTGTTCTTGTCACCAGTCATTTATGTGGGCTTGATGGTTGCTATTATTTACGGAGTTTCTGCCTATCTGACTAAAACAAGAATTACCTTACGGTAAGGTTGTTCATTTCTCGCACAAGTGAATTTGTACTATTAATATTGCACTTTGTAACTTACAGAGAACTCTTCTGTCTCATGTCCTATGGACTTTTCGGACACACTTTGGCGCTACTTATTTCCAACTTGGTACCAGAACTGTTCATACCCACATTGGTAATACTGGGAGCACTGGACTCTGTCAGAATTTGTTGTGTCTTGCTATTAAGAACTTTTAAAGCAGCGTATCGATTCGTTATTTGTACTCCTGTCACAATTATTCATTGGCTATTTCTTTTGTACTTAGAATTGAAAACGAGTGCGTAAAGTCAACGTCAGTTTTGTCAACGTGTATTAATTTTGCATTCCTGTTTCTTAAAAAGCAGTGCAACAAAATGTGATCTTGTGATCTTGTGCGTGAATATGTTAACTTCATCAGTTTTGTATGGTGGGCACGGTTGCGTATTGTGATTAAAGTTTGAAGTTTAAGAGATTTTAATAAATCGAATTTCCAGAAAGAGCAATTTGAAATTTTAATGACTTCGCGTGATACGAATTTGGGCTTATTTTGTTCGCAATCTTGCAAGTCTTGCAGTGAGATCGTCATCGTCGGCAGCGGCTGTGGATGTGCTGGCAAGTGCTTCATGTGAACCTCGTGACAGGTCAAGTTTCAAATCAAGCCTAAAGTGGAGCCAATAATGTTAGCGAATAATGTGATTATGGACGAATTCGGAGGTCACCACTGTAACGGATATCTCGAGGTCTTACCCGGCTTCATCGGCTACGCTGTGGAGAAGGTTGTCCACTTCATTAACTGGCACGGACGTTGTGCTCTGGCTCATGGCGCTATCTGCGAAAGAAGTTTGTACATCCAAACTCTCGAACTGTGTCTCAAATTTGTCCAAGCACGTGGCAATCGTTTGCAGGTTCAAAGTCCTCATGGCGTTCTCCATCGTTCGACAAACCCCTCCAAGCGAACCAACAACCTTAAAGAAATTTGGACGGCTTTAGTCCACCACGCCGATTGGAAAACGACAGGAGAAGGACGGAGTCAGAACCTTTCTGTTGGCCATCATGGATTGAACACAACTCGCGACAGCATCAACTCTGCCACTCAGTCGGAGAAAATTCAGTCCTTGATTCTTTTGTCGAATCGCGTTTTCACCATGAATTCTAGCTTTTTCCAGTGTCCTGTTTTGAATCGCCTTCATGCGTACATCTGACGTTCCATCAGCCGCATCGCCATGATGAATGGATTTTGCCTCATAACTGAAGCCTGACAAAATCGAATATTCACCCTCTCGGGAGTTTACGTCAATAATAATGCAATGCTTGCCATTTTAAATTTTAGATCAAATTCATCCCGTATGAATTTTGTCCATACAACGCATTGCTTGTTTTGGTTCTTCGCTTTGTGTTTTTGTGAAAGAGTAAAGCCTATAGTTTCCTACAATGTGACGAATCGGAAATCGGTTGTGGGACAAGCGGATCCCGTCAGAACGTCAGCTTTTATTCAAGCAAAGCGGAATGATCAATTATTGTTGACAATTATAATAGCATCCTTCATTTCGGCATGTTGGCCCAGAAGTTGATGGAATACTCGTCCGCTTGTGCCGTGAAGAAGTTTCCAGCAATTGGTTTTCCGAAATTGTACTTTGCCCCGAACTTCCTTACGTCAAAGTGCCGTCTCGCTTCGCGTGGGCTTGCTGGTGTAACCGGAGTCTCGGTTGGCTTTATTAATCCGGGCTGCTTGAACACCGTGAATGTATACCGGTGGACACCTGAATCCTTTGGGGGTTTCGAGCCGTTGTAGGTGGCAAGCACGTCTCCGGCAGCGATGTCCGTTCCAGGGATATTCACAACCAGCCAGTGGTTGACCTGCGCCGACGTTGGATTTGCTCGAGTTGGTCCGTCTGGATCCACCATCGACAGCGTGTAATACGTATTTGGCTCGGTGGGCCAGGAGACTTGCACTGGTTGATCAATTACTTGGCCCGGCTTTATTTCGTCCCCATTATTGACCACAACAGTGCCCTCGTACACGATCTGTAATGAGCTAGTGTAGGTTATGTGTGTTATCTTCAAATCTGGATTAAAAGCAATGAAATGTATTGACTTACGTGAATCTTGTTTGGTGGAACCTCGTCGAGGACATCTGGCACAACTCCGTGCTGCTCCATTTCTGGATTCGTATTGACCGAAGCAGAGTTGTTGGAACACAAATCTCACTCAGCGTTACCACAAAGCAAATGAACCGTTCTCACTGGAATGTGTGGTGTGTATGTTGTATTTCAATAGCCGTGAGACAGCCGGTTGTTATTTATTGCCAAGATTATGTAACTAAACTATGTGGTATTATGTCATTGTGCAGTCATGCTCAGAGCATAACACTTAACCCAACTGAAGCTGCTCGTGATGCCGTGATCATGCCCAATCAGTCAGGCAGTCAACGCAGAAAGCTCCAATGTGATAACGCGAATGAGATCACCGTCCTCACAAGTCTCAGATCTCCAATTATACAAGGGTGTATTCTTGCAAAGCGTGATTGGTGAATCGATACGAACAACGATGACAGCATTTGACGAATGGTCAGAAGTCAGGACGTAGATTTTTCCATAATAAGTGATTTGTAAGAAATTGAAATTGACTTCTGTATTCGGATCAGTACTCTCCGTACATGCTGCCGGTGTCCAGCTCAGCTGAAATCCCAGAGACAGATTGGGACTCGGAGTATTTGCCACCCTTTGGTTGAATCTAACCTTTTTTGGCAAACTCGTTTGGAAATGTTACCGGAGATTTACATTAGGCGTAGTTACCTTGCTCAGTCAACAGACTCGTGATTACATGTTATTTTATTAGGTTTGTACTTTTTGCTTAATTAGTTTGAGGTTTTTAATGCATCTAAGATTATCGAGCTATCCGAGCCCGACGCCGCCGCGGACGTAGCATTGGTTTCCTCATCCTGATTTAACTTTTCTCTCTGCTGTAACTCCTCAAGCTGTTGTATGAGAGTTAGAATTTTCTGTCGTAATTTAAGTTCTTCCGACGACATGGTTGTCTTATTCGTGTGGGCTGAGGGTACGAGAATTTCGCGACCTATGCAAAATAATTGTTAAAGGTATTTTTCCTCCGTCTCATATTGAAAGGTGACAAGACTACCTTCTAATGGTCGTGGCGTGCTGGAATTCGTTTGCTGCCTACCCGCGGACGACGAAATGGGCTGCCTCCTTAACTGCACCTCATTGCATCTTTTTGTGACAGCGTCTTCCGTCTCGAACGTTATCCTTCCCTCGAGTCCTTGAGTTATGGGACTCTTCGCCTGGAAATATGGCACCAGAATGTCCAAGTCCAGCTGGCCTGCGCAACTCGGATGATAAAGTTGTTGAGGGACCAATGAAAACGATAGTCCAACAATTTACCTGATGTTACATGAAGCAAAGTATGATTCTTAAGAACATCGTATCCGCCACCACCTTCCACCAAATAACCAGGAACCACAACCCTGTACACTTCCTGCTCGTTTAGCGGTTTGTAAATAGGGACACGACATCGTTGGCATAACACGTCGATTTTCCGTACTCGATTACCGGGCGCTTTTGATAAGTCGTACACAATGCGAATTCCTGAATAAAATCATTCCATTTCAGATCCTACCAAATTTTCTTATCGCAACCAGATAAGTATACCTGAAACTTGGAGAAATCGTCCGCTCGGGTCGTCACTCCTGAGGTCAAGATTTCGAACAGAAAATTCGAACGTTTTGCGGAGGTGTTCTCCTCGAATCTCGATTACATCAACGGTGTGACCGAATGGTGATACGAGTAGCAAGTCTCCCAGCGTAATACTTCCTAATACATCAAAAATTCTACTGTTTTACTGAAAGTTTTATTCTTTCATTCAGAGCCGTACCATTCTTGCTCTTTTCACTTATTGACGCTCGAATACTTCCGCTATGCACAATAGCCATCGACACATCCGTCCAAGCACCAGCCACATCTTCCTTCATATTCTGTACAAAGAGTTTGTCCATTTTCAAACGGCTTCTTCATAATATGTGCGCTATTTGTACCATAAAAACCATTGCGTCAGTGATGGCGTTCCCCAAGTTGCACTCCTTCGTTCTGCAGCTCATTCTAGAACCATCTAGAAATACCCTTAAAACAGAAAGAAAAGGGCCTTTCGGATTCAAAAATACTTGTCCCTTGATTACTCTTGAGCGAGGCATAGTAGAGTAAAGCTTACCTTGTTCTACCGATTTCTGTCTCAACTCTCTGGGCCACTTTTCTACTCCATTCATTGACATCAGCAAGTATAGCAGGATCTGTGAAATCGGACAGAGCAGAACCTGTATTTCTTGAACATTCTGTAACGACAAGTTATTTAGGTGATTGTGTGCCTCACCTTCAGGAACGGAGCCATCCAGCAATATCGGATTCCCCTCCCATGATGTTAATTCCCCGTCAGAGTCGAATTTCAGGTTAAGGTATCCCAAATACTTTCCGTAAGCATAGGCCTGGTTGCATCAATATTGAATTACACCGGCGACAGCCACTCAGTCACGCCTGCCTATGGCGTCCTCAATGCGATAGAACTCACTTGAACAACGGGCACTCTTCTGCCGTTCAATTGGGTTACAAATGTTGGATACTTGCCTTCTGGAACTTCTGTACTCGGTGGTGTACCTGAAATTCAAGTACGCCCGAAGACTATTTCATGACTCCTTAATAATCAGTTTATACAAATCAAATTAGTTTGTACAGTAATTAGTGTACCCGTATAAAGGAATGTGTTTGTGTGACCTCCAACCACAAAGTCGATATACGGCACTTTTGCTACCTCCAAGTCCACCTCAAACCCCGCGTGACCAACAGCGAATATGATCCTGACATTTTCTTCTTCGTATAATCGCTTCGCTTCTGCTGCGACTGACTCGGTGATGTTCTTGAATATTAACTTCCCAGGATTAGAAATGTCCTGTAACGTACAGAAATGAGGGTCCCCGAATTATTTCTAGATCACTGACTAGAAAATCATTATTAGCCCTACTTTTGTCTCCAGCGTCGTGTAACCAATGATTCCGACTTGCACGCCATCGTACTCAACAATTACCGACTTGTTGTACTTGTTCTGAATGTCTGGTTCGTTCGTGTCGTCAATATTGCATGACAGAACTGGAAGCGACACGTTGTTCAGAAAAGGTACGAGTCCTGCAATGTTGTCATCGAACTCATGGTTTCCCAATGCCTATGTGACATTCAACTATCAGTCAATAATTCCAAGATTAGAATCAGGATGTGGGGTAATTACCATCGCTGTGTGGTTTAGCTTATTCACAAAGTAGGCTACAACTTCCCACTTGAAAAGTGTGTACCACACTGTTCCTTGGTAAAAGTCGCCCCCATTCAAGTAAATTACGTTGGGATGCGTCCTCCGAATTTCTTCTGCCTGATAATTGACCAGAATAAGCACCGAACGTTGATGGGTGATCTCAGTGATCTGCCATGCGAAGCTGACGGTCTTACCTTTAGATACAACCTCGCGAAGCCACCAAAGCACCGTTTCGCGTCCGAATCCTGTTTCGAGCACGGGTGCCCGTTCGTGTCAACTTCGGCGAATCGAGAGTGGACGTCATTCGTGTGAAGCAGTGTAAGGGAAAGGTCACAGTTTCCCAGATGAATATCGCCCGTGAATACGAACAATACAAGAGGAATAGTGTAACGGAAGGACCCGGCCATGATGCTCCAGTTAAAGAAAAAATGATTGTAACACTACAGTCTTCGCACCAAGAAAGCAAGACAGTTTTTATGCAACGGAAGATTCGCCGTTTATTCGCGAATCGCGAGTATTTTGATTCAGCATAAAATTCTTTGACCCTCTAAAAATAAATGCGTACAGTTCACTACGATATGGCATGGCATGACGTGCGAAGTTCTTGAGCCGAGTTTGAAAATCCCATGTCTTGACCTCTAACCTTTTTGGTACTTGTCTCGACCGGAGCCAATGCCAATGCCTGTGGGAATATGGAAGTATGGACAACACGAGCATATTAATTTGTATGGAAAGCCCATGATGACATGATTTGATGACGGACACATGCTGGCTGAATGGAATTACTACAAAATGCTAAATACGCAAATCTTGAATTAATACTACCAGAAGTTTATTAAGTGGGTTCAGCTCTATTAAAACATTGGAATTGCACGCGTTATACAACGATTAGCCAATTAGTTTCTATTATATAATATCTCGTTAAATTAACCACGAAAGATGAATGTGCCTTAACTAGTAATACATCTAAGGAAAGAAATACTTAAACAAAGTGGTATGTCTGATGTGGTTGTTTAGCTGGTCAACGCTATTAACGACACCGTTCGATAAACCGAAAATTGAAAATATTTCTACGTTAATACATAAAATTTATGCAATTTGATAATTAATTGTTGCCGTATCCATAATTGCTTCCATATCCTCCTCCTCCGTAGCTTTGTCCAGGTTGGCGCCAGCGGCTGCGGCCTGTGTAATAAGATATTATTGACTTGTGCTAAATTGCCGGTATTATGATCTTATGTGAGTGCTATTACGAGTATTTTCCTTACCTCCAAAGCCACGTCCTCCCATGCCTCTGGAACTCTCCATCAATTCATAGAGTTTTGGATTTACAACCTGATTTGCCTCACGAAGTACTTCGACAAGATCTTTTGCTTGCTTGCCGTTTGCGGGTGTAAAGAATGTGTAAGCAGTTCCAGTTTTCTCAGATCTTCCCGTGCGTCCAATACGATGAACGTAGTCCTCAGAACAGTTCGGATAATCATAATTGATTACGAACTTGACATCTTCCACATCTAGTCATTAAATTTGAGCAATTTAGTAAGTATAAAGTTGATATCTGACGATCAGTAAATGCAAACGCGCAACGTTATCTAGCTTTTGTGATATTTTCTGAAAATCGGGATCAAGAACCAATTTGTGAATTGTTAGTGAATAAGCAAGGTATTCAATACAAAGCTTACCTGTTCCTCAAAAGCTAATGAAAAACATTGGCTCCTTAAATGTTTCCATCTTGGAAAACACTTTACGAATTTAACGTTAGGTCGAGGAAGAAACACTCTTCAAAGATCAGAGGCACAATTGAGTTTTTACTGAGAAGTGGAGAATGCCGGTCGATTTAATTGACTGCTGATGATTTACGTGCACTGGTTACTGGTCACGGTTGCACCGACCCACTAAGAGACCAAGAACTTGTGTGTTCGAACTCGGACTCAAAATTGGGCCTTCAACCATCTTTGACCCTCCTTGCTTGTCTTTATAGCACAAAAATAGGCACGACCATCATCAGATGAGACACTTGAGGACACACGTGGCATTTAGAATAGGTCACGAGTGGTCCTCCTTGATCTCCAAATTGGTATCCAAAGATTCCCAAATTTACAAGCATTCTTTCCTCAACTTCTTTCATACTGTGCCTCTGTAAACCAAAATAAATCAGAGAAGTTAAAGGTAGACTCTTCAATCGCCAGCGAGTCATAACAGAGGCCAAGACGGAATATGGACGGAGCAATGCCCTAAGTACGGTTTCTACTCTTTTGTCGTGTGACGGGGAATTGGACTTTCTCATTTCGCTACTTACCTGCTCTTTCTCTCAACGTAAATTACAGTTTATGCTTAAAACTTTATGAAATACCTTGCTCTGAGCTCTATTTCTTTTTTATATTTTTATATAAGGCTGTTGATAAAAGTTTTACTGCCACATTATGTACAAAGTTACAAAAAGTAACGCCAAACTTACCTAAACCACGGGCTGCTACATCTGTCGCAACCAGAATCGGCGACGTTCCATTTCTAAACTCTAAGGAAAGGACATACCCAAATTGGCCAAGTAAATACGCAGTTGTGTTTCGTACAAGTAGTTAAGAACTTCAACTAAACTCGTCGGCCTTACCTTGCAAGACCCAGTCTCGTTCATTCTGAGACTTATCTCCATGAATGCACATTGCTGGCCATCTATTACAATTAAAATAATATTAGTTCACACGATCACCGATGTATTTTAGCTGCCACTGCACGCTTCAAAATTACACTTTGGAAAAGCACCAGTCAGTTTTTTTAACAGCAATGCAAGAATGTTTGGCTAGCCAAAAATTGAGTTCTTCAAATTTAATATCCTTGTAGTAAAGCTTACCCCATTTTTCTCATATCACGTGTAATGTCATCTACTTTACGCTTTGTTTCAGCGAAAATTATGGTTTTGTTTTCTTTTTCGTTTCCAATCTCATCCAGCAAAATTCGCAGCCTAAGAACGCAATAATGTTGGCAATAATAATCTGATGTCCTAACGTTTTAGGACACACACTCAAAATTGGAGAATTGATGAACTTTGAATTATTTTTTTAAACAATTCTGAAGTACTTGCACTGCAAAAAGTACACTTGGTGGAGGTGCTTATGATTTTGCTTCTCAGCGTGTTCAGGTGACAGGCTTTTAAACATAAGCCAAATTATGTAACGTTTTGCATTACCCATAACGTCTCATAATTCTGGTTAGGTCGTCAACCTTCCTCTTTGTCTCAGCAAAGATAATCGTTTTGCATTCACGCTCAGCCATAATTTCCTCCAAGAGGCGTTGGATTCTGATATGGTTGTTATAATTGAAAAAAGAACATTGTGATCAATTTAAAATGGCATATTTAAATTGCTCAACTAATTACTGTCAGATCAGCCATGCTTGCAAGCGAAGTCAGGGCGATGATTGAAAATATTGAAAGTTACTGTAAGAAAGAATATTGACTAGATAAAGCATAAAGATATTGGTTGATAGCGCTAACCATAAATACACCATTACAAGTTTCAAAAAACAAAAATTAAGGGTGAAATTCTCCAGTTTTGAAAGCAGTGAAGTAATAGGTGTTCTGTAAAGCTAAAAGGCATATTACTTGTTCTCCTTCTCGTTTTCTTGGCAAACATCGATTATCTGCAAAATGTTGTGATTCGCAGCAAGTGTCAAAGATCCAACGTTAATTTGGATGTGATCCTTCAAAAAATCCTCCGCCAAAACTCGAACTTCCTTTGGCCAAGTTGCAGACCACATGAGTGTCTGACGATCCGGCTAAAATCACAAGGAACGCAAAATTTGCATTAACCAGTCCTGAATTCCTAAATCAACATTCAAACGAAGCCAACTAATTTAACTCTGTATTTGTTTGATATCTTGAGGATGGAATTTATTCACTAAGTAGACAAATAAACACCGAAGGCATGATATCACCTTTACTATACCTCTCCAAAGCACTCATGATTCACCATGGGGTAGAAGTGAATGCATGCCAAGAGAAGAGGAAGCTACGCTAGTGCAAAAATAGTAACTTACCCGAACTTGTTCCAAGATTTTACGAATTTGAGGTTCGAAACCCATGTCCAACATTCTGTCAGCTTCATCTAATACTAGATAAGTTGTTCGACGGAGATTTGTTTTGCCAGATTCCAAAAAGTCGAGTAGACGTCCGGGTGTTGCAATACAAATTTCAATTCCCCTTTCCAGATCACGAGCCTGACCTCCTTTTGGTGCACCACCAAATACACAAGTGTTTCTAACCCGAGCGGGCTGTCCATAATCGTCAGCCACCTGCTTGATCTGTTGAGCCAGCTCTCGAGTCGGCGCCAGAACAAGAGCAATCGGGCCATCACCCCGCTCTAATCTTGGTTGGTGGGCAATATGAACGATAGCCGGCAAAATGTACTAAAATGGATGATACAAATGAAAAAATGAAAATGGAACTTTAGACATGAAAATTATAGCATAGCTGCTTCTGGTTACTTACAGCGAGAGTCTTTCCCGATCCAGTTTGTGCGATGCCTACCATATCACGGCCACTCAAAGCAATTGGCCACCCAACGGACTGAATAGGAGTAGGAGTTGTAAAACCCTGCCTTTGCATTATGTCCATTACAACTCCTGGAAAGCCGCCTTCTGTGAAGTGCTGAATTGGCCTCGGAACATCACGGCCTTTAAGTGTCACCTGGTGTTGCGCCAAAAAGCGGTCAACTTCGCCTTGAGATCTATTCAGTGTTCAAAACAGAAAACCGAAGTGAATTTATTGCTTACTTTAGAAGCCGCGAATTAGAGAACAAAATGACAAGAGTCTAGAACTGGCTGGACTGGTGATGTCTTACCTCGACAACACAGTAGGATTAGGAACATAGAAATTCTTTTCAAACGGTTGCAATCTTTCCATTTCCCATCTAATTTTCCGAAGATTTTCACCGGCGTTATTACTCTTTCTCCCAGCACCACCGCCATAACCCCCCATATCGTTGGAGCGAGAATTGAATCGGCTACCTGAGCCACCTCGGTCAAATCCCCCTCCTCCTCGCCCACTTCCACCACCATAACTTCCTCTTCCAGAATTTCGATCTACTCTGCCGTCACCCATACTTGAAGAGTATCCCCTGCTTCCACCACTACCGGTTCTGGCTCCGGAACTTCCGCTATTAAAATAGAAAAATTATGGCATACAGTTGAAGTTATTTCATAATATCAGCAATGTGCACTCTATTTTGCGTGTCACTTTGTCAAACCCTCTATCGCAATTCCAAAATGATATGACCAAAGGCTAAAGCCAATGGCGAGATTAGGCACTAGGTTACGTTAAAATATTAAGTTGGAGTTAAGAAAGAGAATAGTCCCATCTGGTCAGTGGTCCGGTCTACTCGTCCATTGACAATTAGTCGACCCCAAAACACCAACTTGAAGTCCATTCCACTCCACTCTCACTCTACCCCAGGCCCGAGATTTTGTAACATGAAAATTGCATTTAGTACAAATGCTGGTGTTAAATCGAGAGATCAAAATAAGAATTAGTTCTTGAAGAAGGGAAAAGAGTACAGTGAGGTGAATTGAGCGAGCGAACACAGCCCAAAAATTAACGTTATCTATCACTCTTGGCCAACCAGGGCCGGAAACGGGATATACTGGAGGATGAATGAAACTGATTACTGAAATGAAACTACGAAACGACCGGCATTGGATATTGGGCTTATTAACTAGTATCCGAAACTAAAATCAAAATCGCATGCGATATGCCTACGGGCTATGCAATTGATCAGTTCATTTTGGCATTGTTAAATTGCAATTTCAAAAAAGAGATGCACCTGCAGCGTAGCGTAAGAGTAGGAGGGTAGACTTTTCGGCCAACTAAATTCAATTTACTTAGAAGGTTTAGGACATACCGACTGTCTCTGAATGACATTTTGTGAAACGGTATCACTAATTAAAAGCTTGATCAATTAGTGTTCACTTGAATTCGATTCACTCGAAATTAATACTTCAGAACGTTTAGGTTAAACTCGTCTTGAAACAGTAGTTGTACGATTCACGGCTGGAAAATACTTGTGTCGGCTACTTTGAGTGTACAGTGGAAATAAATTACAAAAATTAATGCGAAATTAATATAACTGCGATTGAAATTCGAACTTAACAAGAGAGTACAAAAACTAGATGTTGTTCGAATCCAAGATGGATGAAAAAGGAACGAGACGAATGGAAAATGCTTCTTTTGTAATACAGTGCAGTGAGAGAGAGCCAGACAGGCGTGATGACGAAATGAAATTTTACCAGACGGCACGAGTCCCAATTCACATACATAGCAAATGGACTGCTGGGGGAAAGGGTTGTTTAATTGCATGCTCGTCGTGCACGCACGAGTCGTCGTTTCGAGGCCGTCGCCTTCATTCAAGAGGCGGTGCTAAATACGCTGCTCAGAAGTCACCTGACTTGGTATTTGAATCAGATTTCAATATACGAAACGGAGTCGAATGAGCTAAAAGCACAAATACGGACTTTTGGAGTTTATCGAATTTACTGAAAGTTGGTAGTTGAGTAAAGCTTGTGAAACTTAACTTCTGGCGGTAGAGGCAATTAACCTGGAAATTCAGACAATCGACTGGTGCGGGCGAGGACGAGGATAGATAGAAGGTAAGCTGAAATTTTAAAGATTGCTCCGTTACGTGCATCAAATTATGGCAAGGTTAACTGATAGTGAGCTAGAATGACGCCGCTTTCTTTGCTTTCTCTTTCAGCGCTCTGCACAGTAGAAAGTCGTGAAAGTCCGTAATCCACAATTGAGGACAAGTTGTGTGTACGTTTGTACTCAGGAAAATGCTGGAAATCACCTGCAACGACCGGTTGGGTAAAAAGATCCGTGTCAAATGTAATGACGATGATACCATCGGGGACTTAAAGAAGCTGATAGCTGCACAAACTGGAACCAGATACGACAAAATTGTCCTGAAGAAATGGTACACGATATTCAAAGATCACATCACGCTAAAAGATTGTAAGCGCCTTTTGTCTTTGTTTTTGCTTGACCTACGCATCTGCATGTACATCCTTATCGTTCATTTTTGTTCATTTTCAGATGAAATTCATGACGGAATGAATTTGGAATTGTACTACCAATAGCGAAAGTCAGGACGCTTTTTGTTGACGCAGTTTTTTCCTCGGCACCAAGTACAGCCGATTTTGGATTTTATGCGTAAATCATCGATACTGGTAATTTGTATATTGTGTTTAATATCTCGAATTGGTTTAATCCTGAATAAATTCAGTTGGTTTATAATCTTTTAGTACAAACCGTACAAAATTATGGACGCTCTGTTTCACGGTATTTATAAAGCCTGTGTGTATTGCTGCCTAACCGAAACATTCTAAGTTACACCTTCACCCATTCTATATTTAAGAAGGCTCTGGGAGTAAATTTTTAGTCATTTGAAGCAATTCAGAAGTTGCCAATATTTGTTAAGCTTAATTTCGTAGATTCCAAGGGTTAAAGATAATTTCGCCACTCACTCCTTAAAGCGCCTAATACCTACACAATAACAGTAATATCATTTAAGGTCCATATTTTCAGAAATTAGTTGTCCAATCTTTACAGCATTTGAAGGTGGTTAATAAACTGCATAGTAAAGGTTAAAATGACACCTTTCACTAGAAAAATTGAAAACGTCCAAACACAGTCAAACATCTAAAGGCATTCTCATTGGTCTCATTCGTCCTGGAATGGCAGACTAGTAATTTGGGTGGTCCCAAGGTAAAAATTCATAGAAATGCAATTGAAAGTTCTGGCATTATCTTTGGTCCAAATTCGTTGGAATCTCATTTGTTAGTTGCTGGCGCTTGACTTCAAGTGGATGTCACTCCTTTCCGTGCAACAAGTAGATTCAAGACGGGATGCTTCTTGATGTAGTCAACTGCTTTCTTGTGTGTGACCATTGTGAAGTCGTAGCCATTGCATTGAAGGATTTTGTCATGCACTTTCAGACCGGACTTCTCAGCGGGTGAAGCAGGGCTTATTTCGGTGACGTAGACGCCATTGTCGGTGTACCCTTGCGGAGAGTGCCGACAATCTTGGTCGATACCTCCGCCAATCTTGAATCCACACCTCTGAGTTTCCCTTCCCTCAGCATCCAGTCCAGGCTCCTTGTGCAATGTAATTGGAATCTGCGGTGCGAAAGCATCCAAGCATGGGGCATGTTGGTTGATCAACCACATTTAAATAAGCAAAATATGAATACTTACACTGAGACATTCTAATCCGGTGCCCGCCTGATGTTGAAAAGCCATCATGATAACGAAGACCCGACTGGTCTGTCGCAATTTATGAAGATGATCTTGAGGTGCTCCTTTACTTTGGCCTAGGAGGGTTGATTTTACTGTCCTCTTTACTGCTGCCTTATTAGACTGCTTTAGAAACCTTATTATGCTGCAAACGGGAATAAATCAAGTTATTATTCATTGTGCAAACAAGAATTAGTGCAACAATCAGTGAGTGAACATCTGCAAGTGGTAAGCTCAAGCCCGGCCATTCGTGATCAATAAAATCACGTAATATTTGAATTTAGTTTGAAAGGCTCAAAATTTTTCAAGAACTGAATATCCAATTCTCAAAATTAGCACACGAGCTGAATGGTGAACCGACTTTGAGGTACAAGAACGAGTTCAATATTATTTCTTCAGTGTGCAGGACCTCGCGAATTGCGAGCTTATAGTTGAGTCAGTTGGATGCTTTCATTTCGTAAGGAAGCTTAGCAATTAGGAAGCGTAGAATCCGATTTCGTGGACGGAAAAAATAGCAGTACATACCATTCACTATTCACAGTTGTTTTAGATGTCAACCAACACCGCAGGCCCGGAAATAATGACACAAGCACAAGGTCACTTAAATGACAGGAGAATCGCGAGAATGAGGAACGAATTTATGCATAAAAGGCTTAATTTCAATTAGCAACTCTCAAGACACGCAATGACGAAAGCTGTATTTATAACATGCAATTTTGACACATCACGTTTCGAGTATTGTGATCAGCGTTTCATGTACCTCATACAGAGTCGAAGTACAGCCAAGCTTAACTTGAACACTTTAATTGACACATTCTCCATAAAAGACTAGAGTATGACTTGTTAAAACCACCCTCGACAAGTAAATTACTTCGTACACTCAAACCTTATGTGTAACAACTCTTTACTTGATGAGCAGGCAAAAAAGAACTGAATCATCCGAGTGCAACTGTTGTGTGATGGGTTGTTGCTTGGGAAAGCGACGCAGACCTGCAACTCCTGCCACACCGGACAGTCCGCCAGAAGAACGCAAAGCGCACGTTGGAGCGACCACTCTGTCGGAAGAAGATAAGGAGAAAAGGCGACAACGAATCTTGCTAGAAAACATGTCTTCATCAGTGTACACCGTCACAGATAAGGTAAGTAAAGTTGAATCTTCTCTCAGTTAATTGTGTTAAGCGCACGGTACATGAGCCATTTCACTGGAACATGAGGGACATGTTTTCAAATTTCGCATTCCATCGTTCACCTTGTTCACATTCTGCTGCCAACAATTTGCAAATTCAGGTGCTAGATGACTGAAACTGTCAATTAGTCAAGGCTGCCGGCTGGCGGATACATTTTTACATTACAGGAAAGGACGTTAGAATTAATTTCGATTGCTTTCTTTCATGTGTCAAAAGTCAAATCATATGTACCAAATCCGAATCGCGCCGAAATTAGAGGTCCCCATTTCCCCCTGTGCGCAAGCACTTTCATTTTGATTGTCACGTATAGGCATTTCAAAGACCGGAGCCCAGGAGTAGATTAGAGCTCATCCGTAGGAAAAACATGATACGTATTAAGAAATGAATAGGTTTTGTAAAAGTGTTTCCCGATCACTTTTTTGGATAGTATTTCCACTTCAGGCTGGACATGTGAAAATGTTAACCAAGAATGTGACTATATTCCGTATTTGTTCCTTTCTCCTACTGTATCAAGGTTTGAGTTGAGGTTTATTGGGATGAAATCATGCTTTTGTAATTAGCCAGAGCAAACCATAACAAACCAATCTCACGCTGGTTTGACGAATTCGGCTTAGGTGTTTGACGAGATGTGCTGCATACATCTATCGCACAAAGTATACTTGGGATTTGATTGAGTTCTTATGGTGGAAGTCGTGGAAGCGCTGGTTGGGTCTAGGGAATTGCATAAAGAGAAAGTCTTAACGAATGGCGAAGTTTAATATCTCACGAGGACATGGCGAGTCTCCGCATAGGTTAACATCGCTCCATGTCCGTGTTCACAATTGCAAATATTGATTGGCCTTTATTGATCGGTTGGTTAGATATTTGTTACAAGCAACGAATAACAAATTGGCTCACAGAACAGTGCTTGACTTGACACAACTAGTAAAGGGTCGCCACCGGAATTCAAGAAACCAGAATATGTTGTGACTTCTTACTTTCTTTCATTTCATCATCATTTCGTAGTAGCAGCGTTGACACTGGCAATCACACAGGCCAAGTTTTATATGGCGATGATTCCTCACTTGACTTTCATGCTTCCTTTTTCTTTGATTTTAGGACGACTTTGATACAAAGCTGAAAGAAGCCGGGGCGAATTTGGTCGTTGTTGACTTCTACGCTACATGGTACTTGTCACAGTCGAAAAGCAGTAAAAATTCTTAATTTAATGTGCATACTAATTCTTTAACTGAGATTTGCCTTTACAAGGTGTGGGCCTTGCAAAATGATATCTCCGAAGCTGGAAGATATGGCGAAAGTAATGACGGACGTCACATTTCTGAAGGTATGTCGGTAAACTACACCTTCTATTTGATGAATTACTGCGATGTCCGACAAACAAATAATGCATCAATTTATGATGATTCCTAGGTTGATGTTGATGACTGCGAGGATATTGCCTCTTTCTATGGAATTTCCTGCATGCCGACATTCATTTTCTTCAAGAATGGTGAAAAGGTAGGTCACTGGACACAGGATGAAGTATCAGTAAGGATAAAGTATTTACAATTTACAACTCCACTTTTCCTATGCAGGTTCAGGAATTCTCTGGCGCAAATGCTGAAAAAGTTAAGGAAATCATCAACACATTGAAGGCCTGAAGCAGGATGGCAAACGCCGAAGCTATGTTCTTTATCTATGCTGTATAAAATAGTAACCTAGCACAACCTAAATATCGAATCCAGAATACAAACGCCTTGCCTTACTTTCGCCTGTTAGAGAAGATTATACACCTCTGATGTTATACACGATACCTAAAGTCTGGCTAATTTTTGGGTGTATCAATTCCTTCCAAGTAACTTCTATTTCCGTCTTTCCGGTCTGTAAAGAACGATCCTATCCGATCTGGGGAGGTTTGAACCGCAGAGCGAACTTTCAACTTTCCATAGACCTTTACTCTATTTTAATTAGAATCAATTCATTCTTTTAATTTGTCGTACAACTATTCAAAACATTTTCTGAAAGAATATTCTGTACTCTATTCTTTTAATACAATAAAAACATTGCAATTCTTTTTGACTAAGCGTAAAGAATAATTTAGAAGTAATCCGATGCTTTTGGCCGCGAGCTCGCGTTTGAATCTTGGCCTGGTAACTTTAGTAAGTTGTCAGTAGAGAAAGCAGGAGTTTTATTGCTGGGTGTCTTCGAGCTGGCAGATCCTGATCTAAACGAAGGCGTTTTCACTTGCGATGATTTGCCTGGAGTCGGCGTGCTTGAAGAGGAAGGCGTCCGTTTCGGCGTGTATGACTGCGCGAGAGCTTTGTCACCAGTGAGACGGGACCCCAAGCGAGTCTTCGCGAATCGTTGAGCAGCCGGTGACATTGAACTCAGACGTTCCAACACAGTTTGAGGTCTTGGTGACGGGCTAAGGAAAGAGAATTTTTTTTATTTCATTAAATATTTCCAACCCATCTTTCCAAATACACTTTTCACAGTCACCTTGCTAAGTGGGAGCGTGCGGCTTCGATAGCTTTCAGCTTTTTATCACGGTATCTCTGGCTGACTTGCTCCGCCAATTCTATTCCAAGTTTCTCCCGCTTGGACTGTTCTAAGATTTTGTACGGCTTGATTGGAGTAATAGGAATCGGTGTATCGCCACCGTCTAAACGGAAAGGCGTCCCTTCAATTTCGCCCCCTGAAATGACCAGAAATCGTTGGCTCAATTTACAATGGTTAAATGTCTAATAATTTCTAATCAACAAGTTTGCTTACATGTCATGAAAGGTGAGTCTTCGGCAATAGGATTGGGTGACGGAGTCCTTACATAAGAAAATCCGTTGACTTTTGGAGTTGCAGATTCAATTTCCTTCCCGTCAACCCCAATTTTTCCTGCAACTGATTTGAACAGATGGACTTTGCCTGCTTGCGTAGAAGGCGTCTGCTCGGCCGGGGTTTTCGAATCTTGTTTAAATGGGGTTGTCTTAAATCTAGTATTTTCTATAATGATTTCTTTCTTTTTTCTGGCTTGCTCCATCTTCTCTTCGACAGTAAACGGGACTCCTGTCAGCAAATCAGAAGGTCAATCAACTTGTCAAGAACTAATCACACTATCAGCAAAGAACACAGACTTACCATCAGGGACGTACATAACATAATTCTTGTTTCTGTACTCCCATGTTTCAATGTCCAATGGTCTCTTATATTCAGCAGCTTGCTCCTCCATTGTTGGTAAAGCAATTGCGTTCTTCATGTTCTCGGCATGCTTTGCCTCGGCTTCATACAGCCAGGAATACTGCGCGCATAATTTTAAAAAGTTGACATGATTAATCAGTTGGCCACAACTAATAAATAGGTCGCTAATACTATATACCTTTATTTTGTGTTTGCGTTCTGCTTCGTCCATGAAATCTTGGAAGCTTTTATTGTCCTCGCTGGTGTATGAATCCAAGTATGAGTTCAAGCTTAAGTCGCTTCTTTCCTGCTTCGACTTTTTGCTAGATGCAACCGAAGCTGCGTCGTCATCCGCTCGTGGTGACTCCATCGGAAGGTGAGTTGGAGACCCTTGCTCGCTGGCAGTTGGCGTTGCTTTCGCTGATGCCGCCAGCGGTGTCTCAAAAAAGTTCGGCGTGCTTATTGCACCTGAAAGATAGAATGGCCATTGTGTTAAATCTGATTCTGATTGATTTCGACAGTCAGTCTAATGTTTAATGTCGAGCTCACATACTTGAATGTCCCGTTCTTGGCGTTCGCTTCCCGAGATTGTATTTGGAATACAGTTCTCTTAACATGTGAATATCGTTGTTCTGCATCGCGCTTAGATATGCGTTTTGTGCCTTCAATTTCTCCAGATCCGGGAAAAAATCCCTCTGAATAATTTTCTCCACATCCTAGAAATGGAATTGTCATTGATTAATGTAAGAAACATCCAACTAACCTGTTAAATGTAGGCGCAATATTTACCGTAGCATATTGATCTTCTTCCAGCACAATCCTCTGTTTTTTTGGCGGAGGCCTATCAGGTACCTTGAACACTTCCAACGATGTACTCGTGTTCCGAGAAGAACTGGTGACCGACATCTGGTTGTCCACTTCAACTGATTGGGGCACGGTTACAAGGGCTTTCTCGTGTGCGTGTTGGGGAATGAATTTACCCACAAGTTTGGGTTTGTCACAACCATGTCCTTCTTGTTCGGGCGGTACCACCCTGCCACCATCTTTACAACCTTCATCCGTCTCGGTCGGATGGTTGGTCTCGTCACCTTCATTGGTCTCGTCTGCAGAAGTAGGAATATCTTTGGTGTTGAACGGGCTTTCGATATCATCAAGATTCTCAATTTCCTCGTCCATCTTCGCATTTATCAAGTCTAAATGGGACAACGAATTCATTACTTTCACCACGTGTAAATCACTTCGATATCTCACTTTCTTTCTTGACTCTCTTCCTGAAAAGTACCACAAAAATTGCCCACATATAATTACGACAGATTTCGTATTTTTGAACTGGCTTGCTCATCCCGCACAATATTCCAAGACGTAGCCCTTTCTTCCTCTATTCGTGGAATGCAATACAATGCGAAATGTGTATTCATATTTATCTCATGTGTTCATTTATTATTGCAATTCATGACTCAGTAAAAAGATTCAAGGAGACATCCAAATCGTAAACTCACGAAGATGAGTTACTTAACTTCATAACAGCAAAACTTGACATCATAATTATTATATAGAGTGGAATGATGTGTGGCAACTGAATCTTGTAACCTGTGCTGTTTATGGATAGCCAAAATCCTCGTACGTTAACTTTCCTCTAGTCCAATTTAAATTGTGCAAGTGCAAGCTTAAATCAATTCTATCGAATCTGTCACTTTACTTAAATCATTGAATTGATAGCAGTTTACTCGACTATCGAAACGGCTGACCCGGGCCCGGATGCAGGATAATTTCTCGAGTCCTCACGCGTTGTGTGCGTGCTTTCGCCAAGTCAGGACATTGCAGTTTGCGTCATAAGACTAGTTACAAATATTCAGAAGCTCACCGCGATGGACGCCCTGTACTAGTGACACCCTGGAGGAAGGCGAAATGTAAGGAATTCTTCCACTTCTGGAATACAAGAAGCATTAAACATGCGCCAATGTTTGTTTTCAGTTCATTCTTATCAACTTTTTGGAGAAAGCAAAAGATGTCATTCAATTTCGGACAAGATGCACCCCGTCGCAGAATAGATGCAACTCTCAGTAGTCCCCAGTGTGAATAATATTATTTGAAGCCCTTGTAGAACTACGTACTCGTAGTTTACCAGTTTCATGAGCAGATTTAATAGTAAGAGTGGACCCTCAGTGAAAAGCAGTAGTAGCGGTGGAGGGCCATCAAGCACTAATAACAATATTTCGCAATTGAACAGTAGTAGTCTTAGTACTGAATTCGAACGTGTGAAGAAAAAGTTGCAAGTCAAGATGGATTTAGTATTCGAGACATGTCTGGCACAAGACACAGACTTTCCAATTGTAGACTCTCCGATCTGGGTTTTTGGAAGATCATATTCCATCCATTATGGTAAGGATAAAGATGGCAAAGGTCAGTTACTTCACTTGGATTTTTTGTTTCACGTTGGAAAATTATTCATTATTGTGATTCCGTGTATTTTGAACAGATTTAGATGAGCTGAAGCGGACAGTGGCCACTTGTTTATGGATGTCGTACCGCAAGAACTTTCCCAGCATCGGGGATACCAATTTGTCATCTGACAGGGGTTGGGGTTGTATGATTCGAGCTGGGCAGATGGTCATCGCAAAAGCTTTATTGTTGAGACATCTTGGTAAGTGACTCTGACTTGTACTCCTACATCCTTATTTCATTATGCAGGCTTCATTTGCTTTCTTGAACAGGGTATGACTGGCATTGGCAAATACATACTCGAGACCCGACGTATTTAAAGATTGTGTCCCTGTTCGCTGACTCAAGAACCGCACCGTTATCTCTCCATCAAATCGCTCAAAGCGGGGCGTCCCTGGGAAAATCTGTGGGTTCCTGGCTGGGACCAAATACTGTAGCGCAAGCACTAAAAAGACTTTTGAGCAGCGAGTCTTTGCTGCTAGACCTGCAAGTCTTCATATCCATGGACTCCAGCCTCGTCAAATCTGAGGTGAAGAAGACATGTTTACGTGGAGAAGTACCATTGGCCTTTCATGCTCCTAGTTTTGTTACATCTTCATATTCCTTCAATACACCAAGGTATTTGATGTAGTTGAGCATATTGTGCTTACCATCTCGCTCACGCATGTCATCCTGTCATTTGTAGGAAGGATCCTAAATGGAAACCACTAATTTTAATTATTCCCCTTCGACTCGGACTGTCTGATCTCAATGCGTCATACGTCGCTGGAATCAAGGTAGCATTTGAGAGCAAACAAAGCATTGGAATAATTGGCGGAAGACCAAATCATGCCTTATATTTCATCGGATATGCAGGTTTGTCGTGTCATTTGTCTCGAGCTTTCTATTTGCCGTCCCAAACCTGGCTCAATTTATTTTTTTCGTTGCCACATTGTTCTTTGATTTTGCAGAGGACGAAGTTATGTTCTTAGACCCACATCAAACGCAGCCATGTGCTACTGTAGGCACCAAGGTTTTTGATACTGAAAAACTAGCCGACGAGTCCTATCATATGGACAAGCCAGGACGAATGCCGTTCGCAGCCATGGACCCCAGTTTAGCTGTGTGCTTCTACTGTGAAACGGAAGAATCGTTTGACAACATGTGCACAAAATTAACCGAAAGATTCCAGTCCTTGCAATTGCCTCTGTTTGAAATTTGTGATCGAAGACCAGTAGAATGGTGCAATAACGATACCGAAGCTTTATCCTCCTCGCCTCCTAAGTCTTTAAGTGGTAGTAATCTAGTATCGCACAAAAGTTTAAGTCCTTCTACATCTTTTACATCTATTGGATTCCCTAAAGTCGCGTCCAGAAGCATGTCGTCACAGAGTAAAGGTCATTCCAAGTCAGCAGGGAGTTCACCGCGAAAAAGTGACGGCGACGACGAAGAGTTTGAGATCTTGGGATAAACTAACGCTGCCTAATGAGCGACTGAGAGAATCACTTTCAATAACTAAGACAAAGTCACGACCCGTGTGCTCCTCTTAAGTAATAAATTAATAAGTTTCTTCAACTTTGATTCCTGTGCACGCATGATCGAATTTGTACGATCCTTGTTTCTTATTCTCTGTGTACAGTAGGGTCTTGATACAATAATATCCTGTTACGAAAATGCGCACTTTTACTAATGAATCAATAAATCAAACGTGGGTCTTTCGAAGCTGAAAATTCGTATTGATTTGCGAAGTGAGACGTACTTTAAACGCGTCTTTTTATTCAAAGGTTATAAATTACAATAATGACGCCTCTTTGAGGAACCATTCCCACAGCGCTTTTGGATTCGAATCTTGAGACCAACTGGGTCCAATTTTGTTCATAGAGTCCTTAAAATTGTTAACTTCAGTGTGTCTTCTAATGACGCGAGAATTGGAACCAAAATTGTGCTCTTTAACTGCGCTACATCGCGTCCATTTATCTAGAATACAAAAGTTGAAATCAGAAAATGTATTTAGTGAAATCCGTCTTATGTGTACGGTAGACAGCACCTTCAGGATTTTGTCACCCGCTTTCAAGCCGGCCAGACACGCGGAACCACCCGAACGAATTTCATTGACAATTGCACCAGCACTCTTCTTTTCCATTCTTCCCCATGAATTGAATTCTTGAGAACTCTCATGCGCAGCAATTTCATCAGTGTCTCCGTCGCTTTCTTCATCCGCGAGGCTGAAGCCCCAATCCTCATACAGGAAATCCTTCCAAAGGCACAGGCTCAAAATTTTATGTCCCGAATTCTCATCACATTCTCCATGAACACTGCCGCGATGGGAGACCACAACTTGTTCATTGCGCAGGGTTAAGTTGGATGCATCGCTCAAATTGTCGTCGTCAGATTCTGCTCGGTACGAACTTATAGGTGAGTGCACCGACAAAGACTGAGCAATGCCGGAGGAATCGGGAAGCACGGTCAGAGCCACTGATGTTGAATTTTGCACAATGCTTTGCAAAACCTTCGCAATTTGTTGACTTGTGTAGTAGGGCGAGCACGGCACCGTTTCATGTGCGTTGAGATGAACTGAAGTGAGAATGTCTCCAGCCCGCAAGTATCCGCAACGATCCACGAGCGATCCTGGAAGAATCGAGGAAATGCGCATTTGGTTCCCAGGAGTATCTGTCAGTGCCACTCCAAGCGAGGTTTGACTCCTTTTGCATTAACGTATCCATTAGCATTATGATATTCATTATAAGTTGACTCATAAGTTCTTACTTGTTGCCAATTTCAATCACGAACGGGTACGTGGGTCTTTGTTCAACTTGCAGGATCCCAAACACAACACGAATGGAAAGAAGTTCCTCCGCTTCGTCTTTCTCAATGACCTGTATGTAGTCCCCAATTTGTATCACACCTGACCTGTGCGCGGTTCCGCCTTTCAGAATTGACACCACTCTCCCGTTTGCGTCAATTTCCACCTCCAGATTTTGTGGCAGTGTCAGATAGATGGATTTGCGGCCGAAGACAGTTGATGAATTTGTAGACGTGCAAGAGAGGTTTGATGTTGAAAATGTTTTCCGATGTTGTGGGCATGCCTTGGATTTAGTTCGGCGAAGTGACTGTAATTCCATCGTACGTGCCTCGTAATTTGAAGTTGATCACAGTTGAAAGGTGAATGAGGAAGTTGAAGTAGAAATTGTGAATATTTCATACGAAAATCGGAATTGAAGCATCACTCGAAGAGGTTAAATTCGGGCGATGAGGAGAAGAGAAACATAATCACGATCATACGTTCTGTAGTTGGTTCGCTGTTTCGAGTGTGCATGGGCTCAAAGCCAAAATCGAGCATGGTTTGCATCAACTTAAGAGTTCGGCAGATGAAGAGATGAAGAATGTCTAAATATAGAAAAGGGCTTTCTGGATACAACGATGCATCGAGTGCATTAATGTATTGACTTATATCTTTTGTATCCCTTGACGAATAATAAAACATGACGACGTGCGTTCGTGCACTTTCTGAGACAAGGTGCTTGCTGGTAGAATCTCCTCAGAATTACTGAAGGTCTTACAGAAGAATATGCATTCATTCTTTGTCTCTGAGATTCTTACGCTTGATGGTTGATTACTAAGTGCAGTAACGTTTCAATGAAAATCACCAACAGTGAATAGGCTCACTTCAAGTGGAGTATTTGAATTCATAAGTGTTTTTATTTTCTCCCAACTAAAATATTTTACAAGTTAATTATCAAACTATTTCTTACTTTTGAGTATTTCAATAGCACGCTTTTTATTCTGTTGTCGTCGATTTTCTTCTTGCACTTTTTGTGGAATTTCTGTGACTGGTTTCGGAATTCTCACTTTTTTCACAGCAGGCTGTGGTGTCTCGTTCGTACTCTTTCTGCTGCCGGAGCTTGTTCCTGGATTACGCTTACGCTTTCCTGAACTCAGGGGTTCTGAGGATTCCGATGAATCGGAGGAGCTCAAAGCAACTTCATCCATTAAGTCATCCACGCCGCGCTTGATCTTTTTCATGGCATTCGACAGTCTCTTGCTCTTGATTTTCTGTTTGCCAATAACTAACGGACGGAATGTGACGAAGTTGTCTAAGGTCAGCTGCTTTTCTCTTGACTCCATACTTTTCAGTAGTGGAAGCAAATTGGATTCGCACTTGCTTTCATTCCACCCGAACTTGGTTTTGGTGAAGGATTTGATGCCCTCTTTATTGAGTGTTCCCCAGCGAAACCGTTCCATCGATGTATCGATAGTTGGGTCCATGTACTCGTCATAAACAGCTTTGCTCGGAAATCCTTACAGGAACAACATTAGTTAACTCTTACACACAGTTAAGTGGGACATAAATAGCTTGAATTAGTACCAGATCTAAGGTGCAGCTGCTTCAGCTTGGATCTAATTTTACTTGTTGGTTTTGTCTTTTCCTGCTGGGCATTCTGCCACCAATCCCGAAATTCTACCAAACTTTCAAACGCAGACATGCCAATTGGAGGAAATTCGGCGAGTATTTCAAGTCCTGTGACTGGCCCTACTCCTTCGACTCCATTCGTATAATCGCTGCCAACGAGAATTGCCAGCAGCACAAGTTTCTCACGATCTAAATCTGAAAAGGGCAGCGTACATTTTTTTTCCCGGAGCAAGCTCCCATTCCAAGTGTTAGGTCATTGGCAGAACTTACTCAGATCTTGAACAATGTCCGAATACTGATAGAATTCGAGAGGCCTCTCGCCTGAAGAAAAAAAGTTTTTGAAGACTCGTTTTCCGCCAAACAGGAAAATATCACTATCATCGGTCACAGTTCCATCCGTTAAACAAGCCGTGTCAAGAAAAGCGCATTGAGATTCTGCTTCCATTGGACTGAAAATGAATAGCAATTCCTCCAAGTTGTACAAAAATTGCTATTTCTTTACATATAATACAATTTTCTAAAAGTGGCATAACCTGACTATATACGGGACGCCAAACAGACTCAAGAGTTCCTTCGAAAAACAAAGACAAAACAAAAGGTAGTCCAGAAAACCTTCGTATGCTTATCTTGTGCCTCTGTCGATGTGTCAGTTTCTACCTGTGTCTCGATGTACATTTGATCAGTGATGGACGTTGCTATTCGATCTTGCTGTCCTATCACATCGTGCAAGTTCCTCTGCTCAGTATTTAGTTTTTCCTGATTTTGCATTAACTCCATTGAAAGCATGTGCTCTCCAGCTTCCCTGCCAGCAATTGTCACTGGTCTTAGTGGCAGACTGGCAGTTTCGTTTTCTTGATCTGGAGGCGACTCAAATTTTGTGCCGTAGTCTTGCTCAGCATGACTAGAACTTGTCTCACGCATGTTAGGACTAAGGTGGTCATCGGGAACTTCTACTGGTTTCGCGTCTTCAAACAAATCGGAGAAGATATCGTTGTCCTTTTCGTATTTCATATTTTGATTAATGGTAATGGAAATATTCGCGCCGCCGTTCTTGGCCTGTTGACTTTCACCGAATTTTCGCACGACTTCAGATGGAATAATGTTCGGCTCAAAGGGAACTTCTTCAAACTCATCGTCATCCGTACTGGATTCGGAATTATTCTCAATGGTCCCTTCTGAAGAGTTCTTAGATTCGATTGTGGCTGCTGTGGAACACACTTGTGACGAGTCGGGAAGTTTTTCAGGAACTTCAAAGAGACCAATGTTATCAAAAAACTTGCTACATGCACTTCCAATCGAACTGGCCTGGCGTAATACTGAAGTAGCGTTGTCCCATGGTACATTTTTCTTTTTCGGCAACGCTGATGATTCCTCATGATCCCTCTGATGCGGTGATCCTTTACTTTCCAGTTCCTTCTTCATATCCTCCGCGTAAGTTTGCTCCACAATCTCGGCAATGTCTGCCTTCAATTGTTCGTCATTAGGATCGTCGTCTGTGCTTGAGATGCTGATTGACGAAGAAATCTTTCTTAAGGATGGATTCCTGACTTCTGGTTGATCGCTCTTTACTTCTGCTTGCTGTAAGGACATTTCAATAGCTAGAGCAATTTGAGCATCTTCTTCATCTTCATCATCAAAATTGAAGGATGGGGACGCAGCTTTACGCGCAGAAATCGAAAGTTCTTTAACTTCCTTTTCGGATCTTTTACTTTCATCCTCATCACTCGGCCTGTCCTCGACATAATCATCTATCGTGATAATTTCTGGCTCGGATTTCGGTACTAATGTTGGAGCACCACTGGAACACGGTTCGCCTTTACTTGATCCTGGCTTTAGTTTGATAAGTACAGCCCCTTTATCCTTTGAACCAATTATTTCAGTTTGTCCAGCGTTTGGGTCAATCTCACTTTGGAAATCTAGCAGTTCATCTAAATTTTGCACATGAATATGCCGAGCTCCCATTTCTTTCTGCACTGATTGAATCTTCTTTTGCAAAAATCTTCGCTTCACAAGCCGATCCATTTGAAAAGAACTAAAGTCATGTAATTCTTGTGGCATCTCGTGAACACTCGCCCACGAATTGTTCTTCTTGGACTCTTGCATTTCAAACAAAATCTCGTGTTGAATTTCTAATGGTAAGCTGTCGAAGTCGGATGATTTGATAGACGAAAAGTGTTCCACATAATTTCTTCCGCCACGGAAATCATCTTCATCGTCAGAGCTTGAGGAATCATTCCCGTGCGCTTCTTTCACTCGACCGGAGAAAAGTGCAGTGTTAATACTTTCGCTGCTTTCTAACTGAGATTGCAGGCTTTCCAAATCGTTTTCCTCAAAGGAATCTTCTGATCCTTCGCCAACCTTCCGTTTTAACTTTTTCTTCTGACTCCTTAAACTCCTTGACGAACTGGCCAGCTCCTTGATTCCTGCTTGGATGAGCACCGAAGGTGGAATCGCCTGCTTTGTTTGTTTTTGCAACTGAGTGCGAATTAAGTTTGATAAGAGCTTTCTCCTTGTGATTTCCGAGTGATCCTTAGCCTCAAGTTTCTTATTCTTTCGTGCAGCAAGGGTCTGGCGCTTCAAGACGGGAACTCCACCATCTGGAATCCCAAAATGAGTTTATCTACCCATCGTCAAGTATACTGGGCATATGACATATTCCCATATCCATGTCCACCTCAAAAAGAATCTATGCTTACCAAATACGAAAATTGGTTTTATTCCGTAGCTGAGGAGTTTACAGACGCGGAAGAATACTCCCAAAAGATGTGCATTCTGAAGCGGATCTGTTGAGCAAAATTTCGACTATGAGAAATCAATCCCGAAAGCCTACCTGGCCTGTGCAAATTATGAAACATACTTCCATCTTTATCCCGAAATCCTTTAACAGCTTGGTGGAGCCAAATGGAGACATCTGAAATCAAAGTGCAAAGATTTATTTAAAACGCCATCACGGGGGTTTTGCTGAATTTTGTTGTCGATTCCTCATCTAATACGAAAAATGAACGCCAAAAGCGAGTTAAAAATCAAGCAAGCCTATCTTGCAGAGAAGAATTTTATTGAAAACCATTTACCAAATTACAAATTGACTTTATGCTTACTTTTACTTAACAATAATCGCATGATACATTGAATGTGAGGATTTGAATACACAATAATACAAATGTCGTAAAATTATCTAATGCTTGAGAAACTTCTACAAATTGTATCAGTAAACTTTCCAGGAAATACAGCCACAGGAAGATCTTCAACTGGTGAGTGAATTCTGATCTGTCTCAAATGTGTGTCTCGGCCATTCTGATGGTTACTCAGGACAGCCAATTGTAACATGAATGTGCGAATTGGACGATCACGAATATCTTTCAGGAATATTTGAACCCATCCAGTTGGTTCTGAGAATTCCACAACTTCAACTTCTTGGAGATCGTTGAAATGTGTTCCACATCGAACCGATATTTTGCTTGGCGTATAGCTCTCATCCAGCTTGAAGTCGGTGTAAATGCAAATGTCCTCGACGGTCATCTTCCTCCGGAATTGTATGTTCACCAAATGAGGCAGCTGACCATCGGATTGCCAATACGTGTCCAACGATTGATCTCGTAATTGATCAACACCAAATCCAGGCTTGCAGGAACTCAAACTCCATATGGCTTGACAGCCAACTTCGCGATACATTCCGGTTCTTTCATCTCCGTATGGGTCGACATCGTCTCCGGTCTTAAATCTTGGGGACAGGGCAACTTCCCCAAGAGGTGGGGTCACAGACATCGTGCCAACAGTGTCCTGGAGTCTTTTCTTTAAGCACAAACAACCTGAGGCAGGTCACTTTCACCTTAAATTGTCGATGAATCAGGCACTCGCAGTTGCATCAGGCGAAACAAGGCATTCCTTATTCACTTGCAATGACACAACGTGACGCCCTGGAACCATAGCAAGTCCGAGCACCCGAGCTTCTCCAGCTGGATTGTCACACGAGTATTCCGATGCTGATCCAATGATTATGTTAGCCTCACGATCGACACACAGGAAAACTCCGACAAGGGATCTGCCGTCGGTCAACTTCACTGTGATCTTGGTGTTTATGAGAGCAGATAACAATTCTTTCCCTTGCAACTTATTCCATTCCATTACTTGAAAGAGTTGAATTGATAGAAACGATGTCAGAAATGAAGTCGACGTACGTAGAAGAGACTAGAGATGCTGCTTAATTATGTCTTGATGCTGGGCTGATTATTGGGCTGTAAATCAGAGAGAATTCAATAAGTCTTGCGCTTGCAGAAGCTTGGCTCCTGTTTCCAGTTTTGAATTGTCTTCGTCATCGAGTCGATTTCACCTCGAATAGGACGTATAAGCATGATACGTTAACTTCCGAACAAAGTTTTACTTTTATGACACATTTTAAGTAAGAATAACGTTACACATCACATTATTTAATATATGATCATGTACCTTCGCTCTTAGACCTAACTTTTCCTGGCCCCTGCCTTCCTAATTCCTGATGCGATTGACATTGCCATGCATCGATGCACCCAAAACTATTATACGCCAAGCTCTGCCTCCTATCACTCCAGTGCCAACGACGATAGAATCGACAACAATACAGCAACCAGCGCAGGTACAGTAAAAGCTTACTTACCAACTGCTAAAACCTTCCCCTGCAATGACTGTAAAGTGATCGGCTTTCCGGTGGGCTCCAAAACATTCCAAAGTCCATGAACTCCCATTTAACCTGTAAATCAAATGGAATGCAGATATTTTTGTCACTGTCAATCTGACGATTGCAATTTTACCACAAATCTAAAATCTGATACTAGCAAGATAATCGGCAGGGTAGTAAACGTTGATTAAGCAGACCTTACCTGGTGCTGCAATGATCCAATTTTTAATTGATTCACCAGTCAAAGTCACGGTTCCCTTCTTGTTAAATCGTTGTAGGCAGGCTGGTTTATTAATATCAAATCTTATCACAAGCACCAGACAATATAGCCTTTAGTTTAAATGTCGTTTCAGTTTCAGGCAGTTGCAATCAAGATCAAGCAATTTTTTATTCAAAAACGTCGCGTCTACGTCTTGCTGAGTGCATTGTATATAGTTTCCGTGATTATCCTGTGAGTAAAAAGGCGCAATTCGCTTCGAATGTTTTGGACAGCAGAACACCGACTTTGAATATGAGTTGATTTAATTTGCAATTTCTACATCCTTTGTGTTAAGTCGCAATTAGCAAGTGAAATCAAGACTAAAATTGCTTCTTCATGCCGAGTAAGTTATGCGTGCACCTTGAATCTAAGCAACCAAGTGTAACCTCAAACCGTGAGCGTTACATTCGTTTCGACGTTTCACCTTGTCTCAAATCCTCAGACTGCGACCGGATCAATCAGATAAGACCGGACAATCAAGGCAAGTGCATTTCCTTTGCCATACTTGGTTTTAGCTCTCGATTTTAATGAACGTTTCTCTTACAGACTCACAACGCGTCATGCTTTTAAACAAGTTCCGGGGAAGCTTAGTCGGTGTTTTAGTCGGGGACTGCTTGGGAGGACCATTTGAGGGAACCGCTTCAGTTTCAAACGCTCATGTTAATACATATTTTAACCAGTTACTTGACCCAAAACTGAGATGTAAGCCTTTGAACCAAGTGACTGATTAGATGTCAAGTCAGCATAATCCCTGTTGCATGTGAACGATTAAGTACTCATCGTCAACCTTCTTCGAAATTACACTTTCCAGTGCCTTTCAAACCATGCACAGATGACACGATTATGACGAAATCAGTGGCTGAATCGTTGCTTCAGAATGGCGGATTTGATGCTCATGATATGGCTAAACGGTACGGTATTACTATACTAAACCCTCAAAAGCTATACCTTCCGATGACTTGATTGTCCTCTCTATACAGATTTACTACCCAATACTTCGCCGAACCAAAGCGAGGGTATGGATCTGCCGTTCATGATGTTTTTGTCGGACTGCGCATGAACGGATTTGAAGATCCATTTTATCCTGCCAAGAAATCATTCGATGGTCAAGGCAGTTTTGGTAACGGAGCTGCAATGTAATTGACAATCGAAGAAATCTTTTTAATGAATCGCGTTTGTTTATACATATATTTTTATGTTTTGTGGCTGTGGCAGGCGGGTAGCGCCAGTTGCATTGTTCGCCCACAAAAATATGGGAAAACTCACCGACATCACGACAAATTCCGCAAGAATTACTCATGCGAACGAACTTGCCATTCGTGGTGCCCTACTTCAGTGCCTTGCTGTGAGAGAAGCTCTAATGCTGGAACCCGGCAAAAACCTCGACTGTGACAAGTTTCTGGACGGGTTGTTGGAAAAAATGAAGGAACTTGAGAAGGATGATAGGAAAGATGAGTTCTTGAAGCTTGACGGAGCAGAGGAAGAATTTCGAAGATCATTTGTTAAGAAATTAATGAAGGTTAAAGAATTTTTGAAGCAGCCTACTCCACCACCCATGGACGAAATCCACAATGACCTCGGAGTCCATGTGAATGCCCTACATTCTGTTCCTACTGCTTTGTACTGCTTTTTGTTAGGGAGAAACCGCATACCCGAAATCAATGTACGTGTAAAAGCATTGCCTCCTGCAAATATTGCACAAGATTAGTTAAATTCAAGTCTATTTAAATTTGCAGGTGGATGGTCATTTTCTTCGAAGTGTGGTGTATGCAGTCAGCCTAGGCGGAGATACAGATACAATCGGTAAGAGTCTTCTTTTTCGTGTCAGTATACACCTTCGCATTTCTCAATCAATGAAACTAGTTTTGTTATATTTTTGAATAGCTTCAATGAGCGGAGCAATAGCTGGTGCCTACTTGGGTTTGGAAGCAATCCCGAAGGATCTCCTTCGTCACTGTGAAGACGTGGACAGTATTTTGAAATTGGCCGATGACCTCTACGATGCAACTGTTAATGAGAAGAAAGTCAAAGTAGGGCGAGATTAAACAAACTAAACGACATCCATTCAATAGTCAACGTTGAATAGAAATACACGAATTCCTGTTGTGATGGGATTTGCTTACGGGGAAGTCTGCCTTTGTAAAAGACTGACAGAGAAAGTAGCTACATTATAGTTCGTAGACCCGTAGATAGAGTAGAAGTGTTTCGCACATGCGCTCTTAGAACCTAGTCATCACGTGTAGATTCAAATGGTGAAAAGAGATTTTATTGGAATCTCACGTTATTGTTTTGATCTTTTCTGTTAACTCAGATGTTGGGTCACTTCAGTCACTTGTGTTTCTGTACGTTACGTGTTTGTGCCTTGTTTTTGACATTTGGAATGTATCTGAATAAAAACGCGAATGTGAGCGAGCACTTGTTTATTTGTTGTTAAGACATGAGACTGGCTTGAACGTCTAAATTGTTTGCTGTGCAACATATTTGCAGTGTTTTCGTAAGCATTCGATAAATTGGGAATATGAGACGGCGAGGTGAGGTCGCTTTCCATCGTGATTCAAGCCGTGGACATTTTCTCATGAACTGCATACGCTAAAATTGATAGGGTTTTAAATTAGGCTTATCACTTAGCACCAAGACCCAGCAATGACAGTTAATTCATACCTTCCCCCGAGTGTTGTATGAGATTAAAGGGCAATCCTGATCGAATATCGCCTTATCTAATCAATATTTGTTGCTTTTTGCCCATCGTTAATAAGTGAGACACTCTGCAGTCCAATCCAATCGCACGTAGGTCCTCAAGCGCTACATAGGCTTGTCCGTCTTCGTTGAGATATTCCGCATCCCATTGGAGATTCGAGGGACACACATCAAGTGAGCCACGTCTGTAATCGTTTATGGCAAAAACTAAAAAAAATGGAGACAAGTCCAGGTTCGTACGGACAACTCCTTCTTGAGGATATTTTACAGGCGTGAATATTTACTTTTTACTTTACTTGCAGCGAAAACAGTGAAGTGGAAATGGAAAACATGGGCGACCGAAAGAGAAGCAAATCATTCGACACCGAGCAACCCAACTCAGAAGTCCCGGAAGACATCAAGAAGCCATACTCTCATCCCGCTGATCTGGCGTCATGTTGGTCGTACGCAACTTTCTCGTGGCTGACGACGTTAATGTACCACACATATCGACATGGATTCGACTCCTCAAACTTGTACCCGATTGGACCAGAAGACTCGTCGAAACACAACACTGATATACTTGAAGAACTCATTGACGAGCAGCGGAGATCTGGACAAATTCTCAGCTTTAACAGAGTCATTTGGAAATTTGCAAAGCGTCGTATTTTTCTCACAACGATTGTTCATCTCATCTGCATCATTGTCGGGTTTTTGGTTCCGGTAAGTTAATTGGTGACTTGCCCGGATGAATTTCAATTTTCAAAGTCCTTATGCAACAATTGCTGATTGTTCAGACAATATGCATGAAAAAATTGCTCGAGTTTGTCCGAGATCCGAGAAAGCAGCTTTGGATTGGAATATTCTGGGTCGTAATGTTCATAATTTGCGAGCTTGTGCGCGTCTTTTTCTTCACATTGACGTGGGCCATGTGCTACAGGTAACATTTCAGAACGATTCCATGCAATAAAATACTAACCCGACAAATCACTTAATACTTCCACAGGACAGGAATCCGACTCAAGATTGCTAGCATGGGCATCATTTTCCGTAAAATCTTGAGATTGAGTTCAGTCGGCGACCATTTCACGTCCATTGTAAGTCGGAGGTAGAAAGAGGTGAAGCGAAAAGTTAATTTTTGATGTGAAATGCGTATTTCTTCTGCAGTTAACGACTGTGATATCAAGTGATTGTTCACGAATTTACGACGTGATCGTCTCCACTCAAATGGCATTGGGTGGACCAGTGGTAATGATCTTATCCGTCGTCTACATTGTCTGTGAATTGGGAGTTCTCCCACTCGTTGGACTACTTGTCTTTCCACTGTCTTTCCCACTCCAGGTAATTTCTGTGCAGTTTCAGAGAACGATATGTCATGAATCTCATGAATATTGCTGAGAGAGTTTTTGATTGCAGATATTTCTTGCGAAAGCTACTGGGTACTATAGAGGAAAGGCGATCTCTGTTCGGGACAACCGAATTACATTTCTCACGCAAGCCTTGCGGAATATGAAGTTCTTAAAAATGTTCGCGTGGGAGAAATACTATCGTGGAATCATTGCGGGTTAGCCTTTTGTTCTCAACGAAGCAGTGTGTTGATGAGATTGATGGCGGATCCATGCATTAATATTTTACGCAGAGGTGAGAGAGCAGGAAAAACGATTCTTGCAACGAGCTCAACTTCTCCAGAGCATCTCCATCTGCATTACACCAGCTTTGCCACATATCGGTATAATTATTACGTTCCTTTTGTACATAAACACCGGAAATGAACTGACATCGGCACAGGTAAGTGGTTCGAACCGTTCGTGGTCCCGTTCGTATGGCTCAATGCTTTGTGCACATTATGCTTTCTGTTTGCATTCTCCCAAGCATTGTTAATTCTAGGACGCACTTCCCCTTCGTTCAGTCCCCCAAACGGAGTCCCACTGGTCCCAATCTCGTCGCTCAATCCCCTTGCGCGCTATAGGACTGAACCTTGAGGTGACGGGAGCCAAAAAAATGGCTTCAGGTTTAATGATTTGTCACAGGCTCGAGGATTCGAACCTTCAAAACCGAGTTCATGTTCTCATCACACTCACTGCGTCACTGCGCCACCACTGCACTTGTACAAATATGATCGTGTTAAGTCATACTTATCATACAACCAAAGAAAGAGGCTGACGATTATTTACATCGCATGTAAAAAGTCAATGTTATGTAAATTACAGTCATTGAAGACTAAATGGTCTTGTTTGGTTCCTTATCTTGCATTGGGTTAAGCTGGCAAAAAGCCAGTCTAACCCAACGTGGGACAAAGAACTTAAGGAGTGGAAAGAAAGCTTCCATTCTGCATCAACATTCAAGTTCAAGTTCATTCAATTCATAGTTCTTTCTTGGAGAGTGTGGATCTCCTTTCTTGTGGACGCCTTATCACAACAGCATTAAGTCATTATTGTTCAATAATGACTTAATGCTCATGGATGACTTGTACAAGACCAACAACTTCTGCAAAGGTTTCAATAGAACTTTCAGCTCAATGCTTGGTGCTAGCCAGGGATCCCCTGCAGTCAGAAGATGACTACCTTTGAGCTGCTGCGCACAACTTTGATTTTTAACTGCACAATTTCTATATACTGTTCCTTTTTAAATATTGATTTATATTCGAGTATCATTTTAACGTTGTTAATTTTTCAAAGTTCATGTTAACTTAAGTTTTTACAATCTTGACAATCGGCTTTCCTACTTTCAAAATTTCCTGTAAGTGCCAATTTCAACCTGGCCTTGTTCCAGGTAGCCGAGTTCAAAGGCACTTTCCTTCCACTCTTTTCCATTCCTACCATTCCTAGTCCTAAGCTCCCAACATTTTCCGATAAGGTAATTGAGCCGTATAGCTCGCAAGGGGGATTGGGACCAAGGGGACTCAGTCAGAGAAATTCTGTTCGGTGGATTAACGAAGGGGGATTGCGTCCTGTTACGACATTGTTGATGCCGTTAATTCCTTCCTATCCTGCTTGGGCCAGGTTTTCACTATTCTTGGGGTTTTCGCTGGAAGACTTCGACCTGCAATGGTCCAGGTCAGGTCTGCAGTACGCTCCTTGTATGATGCTCGCATTTCAATTGAAAGAATTGAGGTTAATTTCCTGAACACGCAAACGCTTGAACGCTGCTTCCATTCTCTCCATGTAACTGCAATCTGCAATCCTGCTTGGCTTAGCTTAGCTTTTGAACGTTTCGTTTCTCTGACCCGCTTTTGTGAGGGGAGCTTCTTGGCATATTAAAGGAGTCGCAATCGGGATGACCAGGAAATTAATTCAGAAATTCTATTTACAGTGTTTCACGGTAGTATTCCTCTTCTCTCTCTTTGGTTATTCGATTCGTTCGGTTCAACAAATCATTACGTTTTATTACATTTACCGCATTTACATTGAGAGAATGGAGGTTCGTTCACTAGTCGATGGTTTCATTAAAATTTACACCTGCATTTTATTATGACCTCGTCTTGAAAATGCAGTATATTTTACAAATGACTGAAACAAGTACAACCGGGAAATCCGCGAAGACGAACAAGTCTGACAACCCGACTGACGCCGGTTCCGCGGATCCCATAAGTCCAATTGTGATGGACGAAGTGAGAATAGTTCGGCGAGCTCCACCACCTGAGGCTGTGGTCAACCCTTTCTTCAATCTGAATCCGGACAAAATGACGAAGGATGAAAAGAAAGAACTCAAGAAAAAAAGAAGGAAGTATGAAGGCACAAATATTGACAAATTGATCAAAATGCAACAAGCGGAAGTTGTCACCTTCCAAATGGAGCCTTTGAATCTCCAGTTTAAAAAGGTACTAGGGGAAAGGAGAATGTGCAGTGTACATTCCATGGGACCGATAACTTATTACCACTTTTTCAGGGCTCATTTATCGGAGTCTGTGGCAATATAGGCAGCGGCAAATCTACGCTCTTGAAGACGATTGCTGGTGGTCTGCCAGTTGATCAAGGATCTTTGGAGGTTAATTGTGGGCTGGTTTACGTACCACAAGAGCCGTGGATTTTCAAGGGCTCGATCCAAGAAAACATTTTGTTTGGCGAACCTTGCGATCCCAACTTGTACGCGTTTGAATCAGCACTCGGTGCCTTCGAGAAACATTCCTAATTGAACTCATAATTCGTCAACAGATATTACAGCGTCTTATTTTCCTGCTGCCTTCTTGAGGATATTGGAACTCTGCCAAGTGGGGACAAGACAAGCGCATCTCACCTGTCCGGTGGACAGAAACAAAGAGTCTCTTTAGCTCGAGCCTTGTATCACGCCAGAATGAAGGACGTTTATTTGCTGGATGACTCATTCTCTGCGCTGGACTCCAAAGTCGGGAAAAAAACATTCGAACGATATGTGAATGACCAGTTGAAAAAGATGAGCAAAATGATCATTCTTGCCACCCATCAGCTACAATATTTGCAAAGTTGTGACGAAATTTTGGTTTTTGCTGATGGGAAAATTTGTGAGAGGGGAACTCATAAGTAAGAGAAACTAAATGATCAAGTTAACCCAATCACGTAAAACGCGTTCTTTTGTCCTCAGCGAACTGATAAAGAAGCCCAACTCACATTATTCCAGCCTCGCCAGTGGAATTGTGTTTGACGAAGAAAAGCCCAGTGACGAATTCTTGTACGTACATTAGCGTAACAAGCGGCACAGAAGTACTAGACGTGAGAACGCTTTGACTCTATCCACAGGTCTGAAGACGCGCCTTTCCTGGAAGGTCCGCTGGCATCTACTGAAATTGATTATTGTGAAAAGCCCAGCGGCAGTCCAAATAGTAAGGAACGAATGCAACAGTGTTCGGATTTCACATTGCTCTCATTGCTTTAAGAACAATTTAAAATTATACGGGCGTATATAAAATTTAAATTATACATAGAGGTTCGATCAGGAGGAAAGGTTGGGAAAGACGTATACATAATGTACATCAAGCATGGTGGAGGCTACCTCGCTGCTGCCCTCCTTCTCTTGGTTTTTGGTATCAGTCAGTCCTCCCAATCATTCAGCTCTTGGTGGTTGAAAGACTGGTTGCAAGCCGATGCCTCCAAGAACAAGTGGGTCAATGTAACTGGGGTGTCCAATTCCTCTTCGGAAAGCTCTGGAAATCATCGTGCCGCCGACTTCTTTCCGGATGATCAAGTGATTAGCAAAGACTCTCCCGATTTTGAAATGAGGCGAAATGTATTTGCCGCATTGGTTGGAGTGATTCTCGTTACATCTATCATACGTGCCATTATATTTACTTTGGTAAGTTCATTGAAAAATCTTCAAGAGTAAAAATAACAGCCCAGAAATCTTTGCAGGTGACGATAAAAGCCTCGCATGGATTGCACTGTCGTATTTTGTCTCATTTATTTCGATCTCGCGTCAAATCAACCGAAAAAATCGGGTACGGACGGATTACGAATCTGTTCTCCAAGGACATGAAAGAAGGTAAGGACAATTTTTTAAATTCTTACAGTTTGTGATAAAGCTTCGGTTTTTCCTTAATTTCAGTGGATCACAGTTTGCCAAACACGGTGGAATTCTTCATCCAGAATATATTCATCGTGCTCTCCATCATCGTCATGATCAGCCTGGTGTATCCAATCTTCCTCATACCATTTGGTTTACTTGGGCTGATATTTTTCTTTTTAAGAAGGGTGTACAAGTAATTGGGTCATACGAATTACTATGCACTTTCGAGGCAACTAGGTGCCAGAGTGACTAAAATTGTTCCTGTCTATCCTGCAGAGGGGCAATTCGAGATTTGAAGCGTCTTGAAGCTGAGACCAAAACTCCGATTTTCACAATTGTCGAAGAAGTGAGTTCGGGACTGGACTCAATTCGGGCGTATGGCAAGGAGAAGCAATTACTAGGGAAGTAAGTATTCACACCTGCTTTTGATCACAACTGCATCTAGCTCTCTAATAATAATTTGGCAATCTTAATTGCACACAGATTCGAGAAAATATGTGATGAGTACCATTCCATTTACTACATCATGATTTCGGCAATGCGCTGGCTTTCCGTGCGTTTGGATGCATTGGCTGGTTTGTCAACAATAGCTTTAACTTATCCATCATAATCGAATGGAATGCACTATGTTCAACACGATTCGTTTGTCTTGCAAAAACAGTTGCAGTCACCGCAATCACTGCTGCCCTGATTCTCATCTTTCGCGAGTCAATTCCTGCGGCTCCTGCCGGTCTGGCGTTGTCTTACGCAGCTCAGTTGTCTGGCGTGTTTCAGTTCACAGTGCGCCTAGCATCTGAAACTGAAACTAAATTCATATGCATAGAGAGAATGAAGTCTTTCCTCCGACGCGCGTTGCTGGAAGAACCCGAACTGTTCAGTTCAACGGATAAGAATCTCAGGAAGCCGGAGAATTTATTGCTGATTAGGAGCCTCGAGGACATGAACCAAAACTGGCCGTTTGCTGGACGTGTCAAGTTTGATTCTGTTTACTTTAGCTATTCTGGAAAAGATGTCATCCTCAAGAACTTGAGCTTAGAAGTGATGCCTGGACAGAAAATTGGTAGAACTTCCGTCAATGATCACTGTTAACCAAACATGCTTAAGTCATACCATTCTTTCAATTTCTGCAGGAATAATTGGCCGAACAGGTTCTGGGAAGAGCAGCATCGGATGCGCGCTATTTCGCCTAGCAGAACTGATGTCTGGACAAATTCTAATCGATGACATTGACATTTCGGATGTGTCCTTATCAAAGTTGCGGAATTCACTTTGCGTAATACCGCAAGAAGCAGCTATTATTCAAAATAGCGTCAGGTTTGTCTTCTGCTACAACGCACTCAGGATTTTGTCTCAATCTGCAATAATCGTTTTCTTGTGTAGATTTAATTTGGACCCAGGAAAGAACCACACGGACGAAGAGCTCTGGCACGTGTTGGAGAAGACTGGACTGAAAGATTCGGTTGAGTTTTTGGACGCTGAAATCGGGTTCAGCCAGGGACAACGCCAGCTTTTATCCATCGCGAGAGCAATTCTTCGACACTCCAAGGTTGGAGTTTAATTTTTATCAAAGCATTAATGAAACGACATTCAGTTTGATGTTACCTGCTTGTAGGTTGTATTTATTGACGAAGCCACAGCAAGTATTGACAGCGAGACATCAGCCGCCATTGACAGACTTCTAGTCGAGGAGTTCAAGTCATCCACAGTTTTTATCGTGGCACATCGACAATCGGCAGTCAGATATTGCGAATATCTTTTAGTATTGGACCAGGGAGAAGTAAGAAATTTTTTTTGTGGTTTGGACTCGCTGGCCTCGGCGTTTACATTTGCTACTAATTACTTGCAGGTTCGTAACTTTGCGCCCGCTGAAATGATACGTCAGAATGACAACTTCATTTCATATTTTGACCAAAATTTCAATGTGCTTTAATGGAAGAGATAAGAATAAAACGTATTGTTTTTATTCAGCAGGAAGTGAGCTTTTCTCCTCTCACAGCAACTGAACAGTGAAGAGAAAATGAGTTAATAGATAAATTCATGAGTGTACTTAGCACAGTAGCATCTTTATCTTAAGCACTTGAATCGGAATCATTAACATCAAAATCCAGTGCATATTTGTAGGCAAATGCGAATGTGAAGGTAGGTATTGTCGTGTTGCAATTCCAAGCGTTTTAGTGCATTTAAAAAGTCCATTTAAAGCCTTGACCGAATTAGGCAAGACCAATTTCTCCAGACGGCTTGCCTTGCTATAGCCCTTTGAATCCATCATTCACCCGTTGCATTAACAAGGTTCAAAAAGTGAAACACGGTCAATATCATGAATCTCGTTAGAATAGTGTGTAGTAGTATTCAGTAAGCCTAGTTTCCAGTAATTCGGTTAACAACCCCAAAATTGGGGGTTCCTCGACAAAATATCAGAGTCCAAAATTCGAGATTATATTTCCTCCGAGCCCATCTGCATGAGCTTCTGTTTCGCAATCTTTGACTGCTGGATGTCGATTGGAATTGTTGTATCGTAAAGAGAAGGAGCTTGAAGGATAATTCCTGGAGGAAGAAGTCGTCATAAAAGTCAAGTCATTTAAGAATCAACCGCACCGAAACTGCCTGACAATGATTACCTGCAGTTCCAAAGACGCATGCTGAAGTGAACACCCAAAGGAAGAGTCTGTCCAGAACCATTGCCACGTATTTCCAGTCCTCCTCGATCTAAATTATTTTGATGAAAGTTAAGTTCGTAACCCGCTCTGCAACGCTTATTGAGAATGCCTAATTATTCCTCACCATGCCGAAACGATCCTTATTTCGCAATCGCTGAGCAATAAAACTTGCATGCGTCGCTGATTTCTGAAATTCATCATGAAACTCTTGGCTGCCTCCTTGCAAGTAGTTTCTGAGTGCAATGTCACTTGCGCTCATGAAGATGGGCGACGGCAAAGATGGAAAAGGTGCCGAAGCGCCCACTGCGTTGGAAATTCGGGTGGTGGGTTCCAAAGGATTGAGCCCGTGAATGTGACAAACTTGCAAATGAGGATCCACCTCGCCTTGCATTCCGCAAAGCGCATCTGTTGTGACCAGCGGCCCCTGGTGTTCAAACGTGTGCGCATGACTGAGTAGCATATCATTTCCCAAGCCTGCGCTGTCATCTTCGTCGTCATCTTTGCTGGGCCGCTGAAGACAAAGATATTTTGGCAAAAACTCAAGAAAGAGAGTTTTGACCCACGGAGCCATTTTGTGAGTAGCTGGTGACCGATAGTTTACGTTCAAAATGCAAATCGTGACGATAACAGAGAATGTGATCAGTGTCATCGTAAACAGCAGATATTTTCCCCTGTAGAGTAGAAATTACGAACAATGTAGCAGCACGCAGCACACACTCCTTCTGTGGGTGCATTCACTTACAGCAAGGGCACCGCCAGCGAAGTGGGTGGAATAGTTTCTGCCAGCAGAAGGAAAAACACCGTCAAAGAGAGCAAGATCGAAATACAAAGAGACATTTTTTCTCCAGAGTCCGATGGCAGATAGAAGACCAAAATTGAGAGAAAGGTAATGCCAACGCAGGGAGCAATCAAGTTGACTGTATAGAATAACGTTTTCCGCCTAAAAGAAAAAGATTAATGTATTAAAGCCTGCTTGTACTTTCTCATGTTGATTTTGGAATGCAAGTCTTTCACCATCATTGAATTGCTTGTTACCTGATCACAAGACTGAATACAATGTCAATGAAAGGTTCATTACCTGCAAAGAAGGTAAGCTCTAGCACTACGTTCTGCCTCTACACGTCTATGTCTATATGCGTCCATAGCATAAGTTCAATCTTGGCTTACAACAGCTGTAGTATTTCTCATGGCGCGTAGCTGGAACGTCCATAATGTCCCACTCGACAGAGATGTAGTAATCCTGGAGATCAATGCCCACTTCGGTGTGGTCACTGTCCTCTCCCTCGCCATCACTGGTTATATGCCGCAGATCAACCGTGTAGCCGTCATACGCCCAAGAGCCAAACTTCATGGTACAAACCTGGACGAGCATTGATTTTTGTCACAAAGTGTATCATGGCATCAAAATGTTTAAAAGGCTTGTTAAAAACGGAAAAGAATTTAGCCATACTCACTGAAGCGGAAATGCTTAAAAATGATTGTGTGCGATTAAATTGTGTGAGATTAAAGGTCACACCTGCTGATCCATGGGGAAGTAGCGTACATCGATTTCGCAGTAAGACTTGTAGATGGCGGGTGGCTTCCATTTCACAACACCAGTATAATTCAGGATTGCTTTCGTCATCATTGTGACCTCGTAGTTTCCGTCAGCACTTAAAAAGAGAAAGAAATCAATGAATTCTTGTCTCATGTCAGGCCAATCATGAAATGCTCATGTGTACCACGTCACTAGTTCGAAACATAACGAGTTCAGTGCGAAATTGCGACTGAATCGGTCAAGAGTTCGAATGGCCAGCAGCTTGTTTCAGCAGAATTGTTCCCGAGGATGGTTCCAGGGGAATTGTTCCAGAAAAGTTGTTTCCGAAAATTGTTTCCAGACAATTGTTCCAAGCGAATTACGAGAGCTTAGATTCGCACTCGTAACCGTAACTTTCCATTAAAGATAGTTAGAACTTATGATGATCGACGATCGAACTAGTGACATCAACATGCTCATGACGCCCGCCCGGGCACTGACTCACTTGTTGTAAAGCACAATGTCCGGTATCCAAATATGCTCTGAAGGAACGTGCAAAGTCTCAACTCCGCCAAATTCTTCGGGATTCCAGGTTAACTTGTAGTCTATCCATTCCTAAATACCCCGAAAGTTCCGAATCCGAATCGTTTTTAAATGCAGGGTGTGACTGTCAACAAAGGGCGTTTGAAGTTTGCTTTTGCTCACCTGTTCCACCCACATATTTGTGGTCATTATTTGCGTCCTCAAGTTCTGAAAGTACACGTTAGTGAGACACGACTTTTGCATCAGTCATATTGTAACACGTAAACTCGATTTGACTTACGACATCAATAAGCTGAGAAAGCTTCAAACCGAGTTTGATGGTCAGCCGGTCCGAATTGTTCCCGACTGGGCGAACCACTTTGTTGTAGGTACTAAGGAGCTCTGCGTACAACCGCTTGGACTCCGGATTCGACGTGACGATAACAAATGCGTTAAATGAGAGGACCAAAAGCACAAGTTCGCACAATCGGTAAAGTCTTAACGAACTCATGTCTGCTAAGCTGAACAAAGCTCAGATTTCCAGTGATAATGACAGATACAAGGCGAAAGAAAGTACTCTTCAGTGTTCGGTTATTCATTAGTTTGGCACTGTCAGTCCTAATTTGCTACGAGAACCTCGAGCTCGTCAGTAATGTGGCATAGTTTAGTTTCTATTATTCATGGCGGCTTGAAATGAAAAATCAATTTTGGCAGTGTGTCCTAGATTCAGCTAGCAGGGAATCTGGAATCTGTGCTGAGTCTAGCAGCATTCGGAGCCTGGAAGCCTCAGTCACCAAGCGTAATGTTGGAATTCGGAGGATTCGGTTAGCGAAGATTATGGGCTTTTTTCGTCTTTGTGTCCTTTTGCTGAGTCGCATTTATGCGCAATGCAGTCATGCAGTACATGTATGCAGAACCCAGCCGATGGATATATGGCTCGTGGCTCTTGGTTTGAAAGGTTTCAAAAGGAGGCAAAATACGACCAAGTTCGTTCCTTTATTCCAGCTTCTTGCTTTGCAATTTATACCCGTGCTTGTGTTGCGGTTTGCTGAGTTGCAGAAAATCACTTTACTGTGTGCTGCATCTAAGTTGTCTAATCTAATAGATTTAATTGTTCTGTGTCAACATTTGACTTTGGGACTTTGAGATTTTTAGGGCACGACTTTCCCATTCTCTTGATTTGTCGGTTAATTATGACTTTATGACCACCAGGTTTTCAACCTTCGGGCGTCGGGTCAATTCAGCGTCAACGTGTAGAAGCGGAGCTATTTTTATAAACAGTAAGTATTGATGGGATGAAGGCTTACTAAGAATTTAGCGAACTCACTGCGGTCACTTCATGTAGTATGATTTACGATTTGACCCCGTAATGTAATAAAGTAGCAATTTAAGCAAAACTGATTCGAGCATTCTAAATCGTTAAGGATGGCGAACGTCGAAGTTCCAACGGTGGAAGTGCCACAGGCTTCCCTTAGTTTTCTTACGCCGGATGAAGAGAGTTCCCTGTCTGAGGTAGTACGTGGTAAAATTCTGCAAACATTTCAAACACTAACAAGAAATTATCACACTGCGGTGAATCAAAAACAGCGAGACAAATCGTCTTTGGGTTAGTTACAGTTTGCAATTTTTACATTAGTGTATCTAAATTAAGCAACGATGTGCTCTGTTCTTCCAAATAGAGCAATCAGTTCGGCAAGCCGACGCTGAACGACAGGAGTTAAAGACACAAAATGAGTCCCTGGCTAACCAGTTACAAAATGAAAGGAAAACCACTGAAGAATACATAGAGCGGTATCGAAAGTCGTTAACGGCCACGAATGAATTGGAGGATAATGTCCGAAAGTATGTAGACGAAATTCTTAGCAATGATCTGAACATTGATCTAACACTTTTACTGATGAAATGTTAGGTTGCAAACTGATTTGTCGGAGGCACAGATTAAACTGGAACAACTATCCATTGAAAAGGCTGATTTGGTCTCGATTTTGGAAAAGAGAAATGTCGAATTGGAAAGACTGAACCAGAATGTGACAAGTTTAAATGACCAGTTGCAATCAGCAACTGCTGCCAAAATTGAAGCGTTGGTGAAAGTGGACGAGCTGACATCAAAGGAAATGGAATTGGACTACAGGTACGTCCTTTATCTGCTTTCTGGAATTTCAGCGAATAATAAGATGATTCTGTACTTGCATAGAGAAAAACAACTTCAGACTGAGAAAGGATGGGTTTCAAAACAAGTGCAATTGCTTCAAGAAGAGTTGGATCGAAAAAATGAACAGATCGTTGAGATGCACAGGCAGTCAGGGTTGAAATTGTTGGGTGTTCAGACTGAAGTGTCGGAGAAAGCCGAGCAGGTGAGTACAAAATAATATCTGAATATTTGTTGCGCTCATATTTCTTCACTTATGCCTTATGCATTCGTTTCCTGATAGCTGCGACTTGTGGAGATGGCGTTAGCAAATTCGAAGCAGTCGAACGAAGAACAAGAAGCTCATATCGAACGCCTCATGCAAAAGCTTAAAGAGTCCCAGGAACTAGAAACCAAGATGGAAGAAAATTATCGCCAAGAATTGAAGTCACAGAAAAGAATCGCAGAACTCTACAAAGACTCAGCAGAGGAGGCCAGTAAGAAGGCAGGGGAAATGGAAGAAGCCGTTTCTCACTTGCAGGACATGCTTAAATTGGCTACGGAAAGATATGGAGAACTTGAAACCAAATTCAACAAGTGTGGCAAATCTTTCCAAGAAGAAGTTAGTACACGTGAGGAAAAGATCAACAACTTAACGGAAGAATTAAACCGAGCCAACGATCTCTTGGGAAATATTAAAAAGCAAGGGCTTACAGATGACATGATATCTTCCCTGAGTCCTGCAGCCGCAGCAGCGTGTAGTTTACTGAAGAATTCGCATTCCCTCACTGAAATTTACTCTAAACATCAGAGTTTGAATGAACAACTTTTGACAGCACGTGAAGAAAATGCTAAATTAAACGATTATGTTACTCAAATTTTGACCGAAATTGAAGAGAGAACGCCACTTTTGAAAACACAGAAGGAAGACTATGAACGGGCTTTGGAAACCGTGAACGCATTGCAAGACCAGCTCGACTTGGCGCTGCAATCTGAGGAGAACGCCATTCGTGAGTGTAAAATTGCAAAGGATCAAATGGAAATTCTACAGCGAGAGAACGAACGATTCAAAACTCAGATAAGAGATTCGGCAATGCAGATTAAGACCTTGCTGCGTGAAGTTGAAACCCATCGTGGTGGCTATATTTTTGAGAGATCGGAGAATCTGCCGGTGCAGGAGGTAAGAAAATTGGATTGGACTCTCAAGTCCACAATTCAAAGAAGTCGAAGATTATTTCAATTTTGAATTTCTCAGGTTCCAGACCTTTCTGGGTCTACACTCGTCGATTCATCTCGTGTTATTTCTGAGCGCTTAGTAACATTCCGCAACATCGATGAGTTGCAATCGCAGAACCAATACCTTTTGTCTCTCGTCCGTGAGCTAAGCGAAGAACGAGAAACTGCCAAGGACACAATTGATCAGACTCATTTGGACCAGATTAAATCTGCCTTCGAAGATGCTAAGAAGGAGGTCAGCGACTTGCGGGAGGCTCGTCTACGGCAGGAAAGAATGTTCCAGGGAATTATTGAACAGAGGGATTCTTACGCGGCGATGCTGCAGCAGCAACAAAAGTCACCTGGCGTCGGTCGCTCACCCAGCAAGTCCGCTGCGGGACTCGTACCACCTCTTCTGACTCCAGGAAGCACTTCGGTAGCTTCATTGACTGAACAGTCGAATAAGATCAACGCACTGGAGAAGCAGGTTATCGAACTGACGATAACGCACAAAGCACTGAAGGAGGAATACGAAACGTACCGAAAGGAAAAGAATGAACATGAAAAAATTGCAAGTGAGCAAATGGAGCGGCTTCGTGATGATTTAACTCGAATGCGATCTGAGAATGCAAAACTCTCTTCGCAAACGGAATACAACAATGAACGAGGCAAAATCTACGCCGCGAATTTGGAAACATACAAAAAGACGATAAATATGTTGGAAGAAAAGAACAAGCAATGCAATCTAACCATTATGAAACACGAACAATCCATTGTCGCATTGAAAGCAGAGTTTGCAGAATCATCCAACAAATTAGCGAAGGCCGAAGTTTCATTGAGTTCATTGATTCAAGAGCGGAACATGCTTCGAGATGCACGAGCACACTTAGAAGCGGAGAAGAATCTCATCCAAAGAGAATTGATGACTCAAAAGGTGCTGCAGACACATCTCGCAGACATTAAAAACAACGTGGACATGGCAAATTCAACCACGGTAATCAAGCTAGAAAACCAGCTTGAAACATTACAAAAGGAAAATAACATTCTGAGAAGACGGGTGGATACCGAACATGAAAGGTTCAAGGACACTGTCCTGTCATGGGATAAAATTAACAAAGATGTCTCGGCCAAGTTGGAAAAGGAGAAGGAAGAACACGAAGCAACAATGAAGAAATTGATAGAATCTCAAGATACTGTAAAAAGCCAACGACATGAAATTGAGGAAATGCTAACGAAAATCAGAGTTTTGACAGGGTCTGGAGTTCAGAAACAGAATCAAGCTGATGTAGTGCCTACGCTTGCACAAATTGAGCTGGAGAAGAAAACGAAAGAGCTCAACTTGAAACTAATTGAAGCTCAAACTGAAATCCGTTCTGTCAAACAGCAACTTGAGTTAGCACGTGTGAGCATTGAGGAGTACAAGGGATTATCAAATTCAATGGAACAGCAAATCCAAAGTGCTACCGCATCCAGAGAAGCTTTCAACACCGAGCTCTCAGAACGTTTAGCCTGTAAGGATGACATTATTCGAGAAGTTCAGTCTAAGCTGGACGCGATTGAAAACGATAACGCAAAATTGCGTGAAGACAATGAAAGACTCCAACGGGATATAGAGGGAAAGTCAACCACAGTGGATGAGGAACTGAATAGAATGAGACGAGAGCTCCAAATTGCAAATTCCAGACTTCAAGATATGACCGAGGAAAATGTTGCAATACGTAAGGATTTGGAGTCTCAGGTTAAGCAAGCAGAAGAATTTAGACTTAAATATGAAGCCGAGATAGAGAAGCATAAACAGGAGGCAAACATTCAAGAATTGCAAGATGCGTTGACTGAAATGCGAGAAAGGTTCAATGATGCAGAAAGACTAAAGAGGAAGGCGGAAGAAACTGCACGCGAAGCACAAGTCCAATGGGAGGCACAGGAAAAAAGCTTCAAGGAACAATTAGAACAGATGCAAGCTAATTTAGCCGAGGTGGAGTCACTCAACAACTCGTTGCAAGATCAGCTTATAGCTTTCACAACGCAACAGACATCGCTGAGGACTGTTCAACGTGATGTGGGACAAGGACAAGAGGAACCATCTTCGCTGAACCAAAGTTTCACCACTTCCGTTGGAGACACGTCGTTTAATACCTCGTTCAACGAACAGGACAAGAAGACTACCGAACAATGGATGCAGGTAAGGACTCATCGTCGAGTACAATGGGAGAACTGTAGAACTGACAGTTTTCATTTTTGAAACAGCTCATCCGATACATGAGACGACAAAAAGATATTGCATTTACACAAAGTGAGTTGGCACAAAGTGCAATGCAGCGAATGGAGACTCAGCTTAAGTTTATGGAAAGTCAATACGAAGAAGTAAAGGTCAAACTCAGCGAATTCCAAGATGGATCACAAGTAAATTTTATTTCATCTGCAAAGCAAGCCGAATTGATGAGGAAAGTGGAAACTTTGAGCGCACTGACTGACAGTAACAGGTAAGCATCGTCTAAAAAGGGAATAATTTTTTGAGAATTGAATACCAAACTAATCAAACCTAAAAAAATATTGAACTTTGCTTGATGTCCAAACAGGATGCTCAGGGAAGAAAAGGAAGCTGCTTTGAAGGAAATATGTGAACTGAAAGCAAAACTTGAAAAGGTCGAAATAGAAATGGGTCCACTCCGTGCCATGAATTCGGAACTGGAATCCAAGTGTGAAGCTCTGAACAACGAGAATATTTCAGTGAAGCAGGACACGGCTCGCTGGAGAGCACGAGCATCTCAATTACTGGAAAAGAGTAACAAGTTCAATCCAGACGAGTGGAAGAAATTGGAGCAAGAAAAGGATAGCCTACAAAAGCAAGTGGCATCATTAAATGAGAACGTTAAGAAACAACAACAGGAAATTGCCAGACAAGGTTTAACCACGAACAGGCTACAACAACAAGTTAATGCCCTCACGGCATCGAATACGTCTTTAACCAATGAGAAGAAACTATCCGCTGAAGAGCAAAAGAAAGTGTCTGAGGAATGCACACGCGTGAAAGGAGAGCTTGCTGGTATGAAGGCCGAACTTGACAAACTTACTAACTCCTTGGGTGAACGTGAAACCGAACTCGCTGCAGTTCGAGAAGAAGTAACAAAAACAAAAGATCTCCTAGAGAATGAACGAGGAATTGTTAAGCAAGTAAGTTTCCTACCAACTTACATTTCACATTTACTTGCAGGAATTCTGATGTTTATTTGTCGTACATTTCTTAGGTAAAACTCATCGCTCGGAAGTATAAAAAGCAATTTGAGGATGCCCAGAAAGAAAATGAAACTCTGATGGAACAGAAGGCATCGCTAGAAGAGAGTGTGACCTCAGCGACTCAGCGGCCATCCGAGAATAAGGAAACTCAAGAAGATGGGGAGATCCCTGGAGGGCTTTCAAATGAAGAAGAAATGGCATTACGAACTGAAATTACAGCCCTGCAGGCTAAAATTCAAGAAATGAATGAAACGAACGAAAACATGAAGCGGGAGGTAGAGAACCTAAAATCTCGCGAAGAACGAGCCAAGTCAGCAATTAAAGCGTCGCGAGATAAAATGACTGCTAGCAATTCACAACGCACGGAACTAGAGTCTGAACTGAATGAGTTGAAGGCCACGATTACAAGTTTGGAGACTTCCAAGGAAGAGGCAGAAGTCAGGCAAGCTGCTGTTAAGTCTCAGTACGAAGGAAGAATTAGCAGACTGGAAAAGGAGAAGAAGGATCTCCAAGCAGGCCTGGCGTCCGCGTCAGCTACCGCTTCGTCGTCGGGTGCAGATCCAAATGCTGTAAATCTGGCAAGCGAAAACGAAAGGCTGAAAAATGAGGTCGAAATGCAACGCCAGAGGATTTTGGCAATTGAGAAGCAGTACAAGTTGCAAATGACTCAAACCCAGGCTGGAAAGGGACCAACTCCACAAGACAAAAATCAAACTGAGCCTCCTAAGGCCAACATAAAGCCCATTGCAGGGACGAAGGCTTCAGCACAAACTTCAAAACAAGCCACCACTCAAGTTGTGCCTCCTGGAACATCGCGACCACAACCAACGGCTAGTATTCGACCAATGTCCATGCCAAGGAAAGCGACGGTGATGCCGACTGCATCGTCAACTCCATCGATGGTGCAAATGGTCCAGCAGCAAACACAACAACATTCCATGGTTTCGCCTTTACCTGTCTCTCCATTAGTTGCTCCAGTCAGCCAGGCGCAAGTCTCGACTTCAACACCTGACCAGTCATCAGCATCTGGCACAGAACAGCAGCATCTTCCAGTTACGTCTGGAGCCACATCTGGCACGGTTACCAATTCAACTAACGTTAGACAAGCTACAGTGCAGCCAACACCGGCGGTTTCTGCTCCATCAATTGTCCCCACTCCGACAATGAGCAGCACTCAAAGTGGCTCTAGCACTGGAACCCCTAGCAATCTACAAGCGGGAGCAGCGGACAGAGATACAGTTGCCGGGAGTGAGGAAGGCCCATCAACTTCGTCTCATGTAAGTAACAACTTTGTCGACAGCCTGTTGAGAAGCAGATAGCAGAGTCTGTATTAATGTTGCTTTCAGTTGGCTGATTCGGATTTGGGAGATTCATCGGAACAAGTATCGTCCTCAGAACCGTCAAATAATCAACCTTCTGCTGGCGTAACATCTGTTCGTGGTGAACAGCGCGGTGTACAAGCATCGGACCTCCAACAGTCGACCAGTGTCAGGGAAGAGCCCAGTCCTTCAACTTCCACGTCAGGCCCACGACCAACTCAATCCACCAAGAGAACTAGAACTTCTGAGTCTTCACATGAGGCCAAGGACGAGCCGGAGACTAAGCGAACTCGCACGAGTATTCCAATGCCTGTAGATAGGGAAGCGGAAGCCATGACGCACCAACAAGAACCACAACATGCGGGACAGCAGGAGTACAATGAGGCGGATCAAAAATCTGCAATAGGGTCTGCATCGGGTGGAGCACAAGACGAGGAAGATGACTCAGATGTAATCGTAATAGAATCTGACGACGACGAAGAACCAAGTTATCAATCCAGACCTGTGCGTAGAGGGAGACAGCAACACATGGAAGAAGATGACGAAGATGATTTTGAGGAAGACGCTGAAGAAGAAGAGGTCGAGGAGGAGGAAATGGGTGAGACTTTGGCCATTGCATCTAATTAAGAGATTAGCCTGAATTTATTTGAATTTACACAATAATGCAATGTCGCATTTAGGCGATGAGGAGGAAAGAGTAGATGATGAAGAGGAAGAAGATGATGAGGGTGATGCCGGCGAGGATGATGAAGGGGTGGAAGGAATGGAACTGCAAGATGAAGATGAAAGCGTCGGGGACCCAGAAGAGGGACGAGTACGTTGCAATTCAAATTATGTTATTGACTTGACATGGTAAGGCAATCTAATATTCTTCAAATTATGTACCTACATTCGTTCATAGGAAGCTGAAAGTCTGGAAGAAATGGATGACAATAATGCAGGACAGCTAAAATTCAGCGAATCGGAAGCTGAGAATATCATGATCGCGGACGATGGGCAGGAAGCCAGCGAACGTTTGGAGGAAGAAGAGGATGTTGAGGACCACGACATTGATATTGACCCAGAAAGTCAAGTGGCTGAAGGAGGTGAAGCGAGTCCGGCTCAAGAACCACCAAGATTTAGGTCTGCCGGGCCCACCTCCTCGACATCAGCTGAGGTATCTCGGCCCCAGAGTTCGAATGTCGCTTCCGGGTCCCGAGGTCCTGCACCTTTGAGGCCAATTCTGAGACGCGAGAGAGGGACGCCGATGTACAGCCGATCACAGCAGCAACAAATGTCACTGTCCTACTCCTCTCAGCACACTTCTGTAATACTAGAACTAGTGAATGTTAGAACACCTCATAGCCGGTTTCGCTAAAATGAAATTTCAACTAGGGTTATGGTGACGACGCCGGCGATAGCATCGTCCCCAGCACGCCGACTTTGGTGGTTCCTAGGCGCACGGATGGATTCGCAGAAGTTGTCAATTCACCACAAGTTCCTTCTCAAGCAAGGTTTACCTTTGGAACGTCTTCAAGTAAGCATGCAATGAAGGAATCCGAAAGTAAAAAATCTGACCAGATAAAATTGCTCTAATTAATAGGCGGAGATTTGCAAGATGCACGAATGGAGTATCTTCAATATGATGACGGAACAGGAAGAAGCGTGCCCACGACACCACTGCAAACTTCTCCACCAGGTTAGACTTGAGCGGCTGAATTTACACGAAGTTGATGAATCATGCGAAATGTACTTTTTCAGAAGTGCCCGACATTGAACAGCAAGAGAGCCTTCCAAGACGCCAGCCTGGGGTACCATCTCATGAATCGAGTGACGTTCAGCCAAGCAGTTCGGAAGCCACTCCAAGATCACATGATCAGGAGATTCCATCAATCACCATTACATCTGCACGAGATTCTTTACTTCACACCACTGTTGAGCAACCAGAACAGGAAACGGAAAGTTCTTCCTTTGATGAAAATCTTGCTCAGCGTGATATTGATGTTAATCCTGATGGTGAGTACCTGTGGTGGCGTAGCAATGCGAATTGTGTCGGTTAATACCTGAATTATACACAAGCGAATCCTCGGTGCAGATGCGGCCGATGAGGCAGTACCCGTTAATCATGGGAGGACGGAATCTTCCGTTACTTCTTCCGACGAGGACAAGCTGGATGGATCAGAAATGAATACATCATCCACGTCAGGGTTCCCTCAGCAGCCATCCACGTCGTCACTGTCGCGTCCGACGAGTCCAAGCCCATCCCAGGGAGCGACAAGCAGTGAGCAACAACAACCGCAGCAACACAGAGTTCGTCCGACACCAATAATTTGGGATCAGCCGACTTCATCATCGTCTGCCTTGCAGCAAGTTCCACAGCAAAGAGCCACTCGAGGGCGTGGAAGTTTAGCCGGCGCTCAAAACATTCGTCCACTGCTGCAAATGAATCCGGAGCAGCATCCTGGCATGCAGAGTGCCAGGGGTGGATTTCACCAGCTTAGGGGGGCACAACAAAGTGCCCGGCGTTCCAGGCCACACGGAAGAGGCATAATGCGAGGAGCCCGTGGAAGCGGACCACCATACTGATTTTTTAAGCACGAAGATTTACTGATATGTTCAATAATTCCATTTTCCCACTAAAGTTTGAGCTGTAAAATAGTTTATATTATATGGACCAAGTTATTCGAGTTATTATTATTGTGCGAATTAAAAAATTGACCGTCACTGGTCGTTGATTTCCAGGCAATACAGATTTTGTTCCTTTTATTGGTCTGTTAGTTTTTGCTGATGAATTTTCGCTACTGCATCGTTCCTACTTTATATGTTCTATTTTCCAGCCTTTTCTGACCCCTGGTTAGTCTTTAGTGCGTTGGTCTTCGAGGTTTTGAGATGAACGCCGTCTCGAAGAGTCGGCAGCAGCAGACGACCAAGCAGATTCTCGTCTTGGGGAGTTTGTTCCTTGAGCAGAGGGCCACGTTGACTCGCGTCTTGATGGCACACTTATCATAGGCAACGACTCTTCCGAGGGGCCTGGCACTTCCCCGTTCGGAAATTCTTCTTCAATTTCTGAAGGGTGAATTTTGGACAGAAGTCGCGGTCCTTTCATGCGCAAAATCGCAAAGAATTGCACATTGTTCAAAGGCGGACGCAGACTGTGATTCTTTCACCTTACCTGCAAAAACAATTGCAATTGCGCCCGTAGGAGCTGTTAGCAAGATTCCGAAGACTGCAAGTGCCTGTTTGACAGAAGTGCTTAACCATTAAGGAATTCTGATCAACATGAATCGTACTCTTCTATTCCACTTACAACTGTGTTCATGGCCAACCATCTGACCCCCAATTCGTCTATGCCTTTGTCAATGACCGTCGTAATGACGAGTGGAGCTAGAGCTGCCTAAGGCAAATTGTAATTATGCTCGTAACTTGACAGGCATCCGAAATCAAGTACATGCATTCAAGTGATAGAATGCCACAAATTAGCAACGATTTCATTCAATTTTACTACCTGAACAGTGGCTTTTGGAATCCACGCCATTGCCACGAAAAATCTTTCTTTATGATTCAGTCCAGCAAAGCTGACCACGGTGTACGCAGTAATGCTTCGAATCTATGTCAGAATGAACGTGATTTGGGAGCGATCATATAACTATTTAGGGCAGGGCATTTAAAGTTTGTTACCAGCAAGCAGCACAAGATTGTTCCAAACAATTTGACAATGTTCATTCCGGAGAAAGGGTGACCCAACTCCTGGTACGCCGTACTGTTTCTCATTTCGACAGTAAAATAGTTGTAGTCAGAATCGGCCACGAATTTCATTTCCTTTCCAATTGTGCCGAACAAGATCGGGACACAAAGCGTCCACAAATGCGCCAGTTTATGCTCGATTTCGTGCATGACGGGCTTCCAATGATTTTGTGAACGCCAGCCAAACGACGCGACAAACGATGTTGTCAAAACTAATTGGATCAATCATTTAATACGATTTGAAGTTGGCATCACCTTGTTTTATTTTACCTCCAACGGAGCCGGCACTGGATAGAAATTCTGTCCTCGTGTACCCAAGCATGCTTGTGATGTTGAGAGCCAACAAAACCACAAGGCGAACTGTGCTTTTGGAACCCTTGAACCGAATAGAATGCAATCTAGCATTTAGATTTTGTACGGCAGACCCTCGAATCGTTGAATCCTACCATGTCGCGTGACGGTAGGAAATGGAGCACGCAGCCTACAAACACACCGTGAACCAGCCCGATACAAATTCCTAATGGACCGCCAGCGTACTCCAATTCCTTCGAAACTACTGTTAAATTGTGACCAGTATTACTAGAGTCAATTTAGTCCAACGTTAGCATTAGCAGTGATTAGGAGTCGTTGCTTCGCGTGCTTACCAAAATGCGCTGAACCGTGTTCTGTACAAAAGTCAGTCAGCGGTGGATGGTCCACGACTGTAGCGATGCTCAAGAAAAGCGAGAACAATGAAATTGCTAGAACATCGTCGATTGACGAGGACGCAATGAGTAGTGTTGGCACGCCTTTCGCAACTCCGTAGCCTTTTTTTGCGAGTGAAAGCATTCCTGGCACCTACAACAAAGGAAATCATTCAAGTATTCTCAGCAGTCTGACTTTGCGTACTGAACTAAGTAAACGCAGTAAATCCAGCACACTTACCACAACTGCGGGGCTCACGGCTGCTAAAGCAAACCTGGTAAATTAAGGGTGTTACGTGATAAAACCTATCTACAGGTCAGGAATATTGAATATCAGTTTACCCTGCCACGAGGCACATGGTGTATGAAGGCTCCAGCTTCAAGTAAATTACATAGAAAAGTGCGGATGCAGTCAGGGCCTCCACGACGCACGGCAAGAAAGCTGCAAATATATCAGAGTTCAGTATTTAAAATGTAATCAGTCGCATTACTTGTATTGGTTTACCTAAAGCTGGTACAACGCCCTTCAACTTCTTGAGCTGTTTGGGGCTCAATTCTAGCCCGGCTCGTGTCAAGATCATTGTCAATGCGATCTCACTGAAAGTAACAATAGAGAATCCACAATAATCCACATCAATGAAAGAGACGGAACCGCTCGCTTCTCGCACCAACTTGTGCGTACCGAATGGGCGTTATCCACCCGCTTTGCGTGTGTAACGCTGCCTGAACGCAGCATTGAGTACGATTTACTTGAGATAAATTTCTTGATGCAAAATTCTGCTCGCAATAAACTGAATCGTATGGAAACTTGAAGTTGCTAAAAATGTCTAACGAATCCACGTTCCTGAGTATGATTCCAATCACGAGCGGAGCCAGGAGTGAAGGTAGCCCAAATGTCTTGACGAGCATCCCCGAAAAGAGGCCAGTGATTTCCAGTATGATTAACGCTACAATCGGACCTAGGAATAACGAGGCATTGACTAAGCCACAATGGAAGGCGTTGTTGAACCCGTTACCTTTGATTCCAGCGATTGGTCCAATCAGGAAATATAAAATGGCCCAACTCAGCGCGAATACCAGAAGAAACACCACAATTCTTGCAAAGACTCCGTGGGGCGGGCATTGGAGGAAGTATCTCGCTAAATCTCCAAACGTCACATCTTTTCCATGTGGGTAGCGAATTCCCGCACTCCCGAAGCATTTGCACCATTCTGGATAAAAGCTGATAAGAACACATGCAAGATGCAAATGAATATCTGCTCGAACATGGCTCAAACATGGTCCACGAACTTTATGACGCTGCTACTTTGAGCTCGAAGTTCTGCTCCGGGCACCAAAGAGGGGTCCAAAAGAGCTGTTCCACCGAGGGATGCCCCTTCCTCCTCCTCATCACGCGACTTCCGCTCTTCGTCATCGCCGGAACGAATAAAGAATGACATGCCTGCTAACTACCCCTAATTTTGTAATTTGTACTACTTTATTTATGGCACTAGGTAATTCTTACGGATGAGATATGAGAGATATTCTTATGACAGATTTGCGCCATCATCTTAACGCGTCTTTCAAGGGAATTCAGAGGTGCACAGACGAATGAGTGTGATACACGAACAAGTGTTTTTGCAAACAGGCTTCAGGTGATTCGTATAAACATTAAACTACGAAACTGAAACCTCTTTGTGTTTTCGTACAGTCATTTCGACTAGAATGAAATACATAGAAATTGTCATAGCACATTAGTAGATAGGGAGATAGGCAAGGTTGGTTTATTTTTATAGTTCATCTTTCTCTGAAGCCGGAATATTGAACGTGTCTAAAATGGAGTCCATTTCGCGGTCCAATTCCATTAATCCAAGTGAGTCCCAAAAAGTCACGCGTTCTGTCCATGGTTCCTCGATTGTTTTGGAAGTTCCAAGCAGGTTGTACTTTAATGGCGCGTCTCCCGCTGCTGCTCTCTTTGTTACTTTCACCCAGTTGTCGACAGTCCTGAGTTGAAAGTAGACAAGATTCGGAAACAGTTCACTTTGCAGATTGGCATACGATCACTTACCCAGTATTAATGAAATGTGTGAATGCCTTCCTCATTTTGTGGGCCATTTCAATATGTTCGGGGTCACTGATTTCCGGATAGTACGGGGTGTTAAATAAGTAGATCAACTGATCGTAATGTGAAACTCCTGTACAAAGAGAACAGCGATTAGAATGAAAGCTTTTTCACAATTTTTTTTCGCTGATGAGGTTGACCTTCTCCGATCTTGTCTAATATTTCTTCCGGCTTTTCCACCTTTTCTTCAGTTTCCGTGTCCTCTTCATCCTTTTCAACCTCGACTGTTACGTCTTGATCGTCCGATGCGTCGTTGCCTTCAGATTTTGTCGCTGTATCTTCTGATTCCTCTTGAGGAATTACTGCAGGAGGTGCGAAAATCTCTGTCGGGTTTCCTTTATAGTCAAACAAGTAAAGGTAGACTGGCGCAGACTTTGAATGAAGTCTGGCAGCATGGTGAGTTCCATGGAAGAAGTAGCGGTCCGAGTACACTGCAGGCCGTAATTAGTTAGTTCACACAGCAATTCCTTCACGGCAACACATCGCTCGATCGTGAACTTACTCGAGATTAATTCACTGTAAAGATCGCGTCCAATTCTGGCGTCTTTGAAGTAGAATTGTTTTATAGATTTGGTGACTGAGTCCACATCGAATGAGCGCCCATGGAGGATCAGGGTGATTGGGGCTGCCGCAAACCATTCCCATTGGAGGACGTGGTTCAACATGTAGTGTTTAAGAATATCTGGGAGGTCAAAAAAGAGTCAGGACGTGGATAGAGGGCATAGATTGGCCAGCTATGTCAGTTTGCCTCACCGCCAGCATGCAACAAACCCTCTTCAGAATTCACTCCCAGAATCCACGGAACTGGCATTGATTTCCCGTCGCGAATCAATTTATATGGCGATGCAGTAATAAATGCTCCAGGATGCACTTTCTCGACTACGGGGCCAACAGGGATCAGTGGATCTATGAACCATTCCTTTAACAAAGGCCATCAGTTCAGGTCAAATCAGATCAATTTTCACAAAGCAATGAATTCAAAATTAGCTTACCGCAAACTTTGCTTGAGACTCGACGATTTCGTGGAACTTCAACCCCTTTAGACAAGCAACATATTCTTCTGTTGAATTCTTCTCGCAGCCCGTATTTTTAGCGATTTTTGCTGTCTTGTCCCCTCGCACAACAGCCCACGGGTTCAAAGCCGTTCCACTTTGAGAAATTGCTCGATGAAACAAACCTGTTTAGAAAACAGTTCCTGGTACTCGCCGAGTAAGCCAACTTAAAGGATTTTACCTTTGGACAACTCGGACAGCATGTGCAGCTGAACCGAAGCACCGCCGCTCGATACCCCCATTAGCGTAACCTGATCGGAGTCACCCCCGAAATATTCGATATTTTCCTGGACCTGCACGACAGCGACTTCATGGCCTTTTGTATTTCTTTGCAGGATGGTTTTGTGTAACTTGCCCATTTTAAAACAAGTACTTGATCCTTGAGCCCCATGTTTCCAGAGATGGTTCCATCTGCTGTTTGTAGGAATCCCAGGATCCCAAGTCGATAATTGAAGGTCACATAAACCATTTTCTCCTCCATCCAATAGTTTGAGCCGTAATCTTGCGCTGATTCATACTGGAAGCCGCCTCCGTGAATGAATACCTGAGCAAAGGCATCACAGCTGATCATCATCAAGGTTTCATCGTAACAAGGCGCAGTGGGTTTTTCTGAAAAGCATGCGGTGCGGGCATGTCTTACCAGAACCGGCAATTTCTCAGACTTCTTGTCACTCCCAGTGGAATCCTGAAAACAATAGCAGTTTGATCATGAAATCGGGATACAAAGTCGTTGAATTCTGAGCCAACGTACAAGAGCTGAAGTTGGTGTAAACACATTTAAGTAGAGACAGTCTTCATCGCCGATCGGTTCTTGCATTGGACTCAGTTGCGGACAGGCCGACGAATATTTACTTTCTCGGATGCCAGACCAGTGCTCATGTTTCTCAGGTGGCTAAACATTGTGGAACGCGTTAAGAGCTTGTCCATTCTTTGGTATACACGGAAATTGCTTACTTGAAATCTTAATTCGCCAACTGGCGGTTTCGCATACGGAATTCCTTTGAAAGCCACAAATGGCTGTTCTGTCCATCTTGACTTAGCCGCTTCTCCTTTAACTTTACCACCATTTATACTTACAACCAAATCCGTACTGTTGGACTCGGCCTCGGAACAATTCAGGCGTACGACTTGAAATGCGAACACTAATGTACAAGCTGTAAGAATTTTTAATGGAGACATTTTAACAGGCGACCGGCTTGAGAAGAGTTGAGATCAAAATCAAGCACGTTGCATCCTCGACGAAGTTAAATTTCTACTGAGCACATGTTAATCGTCATTGTCAGTATTTATGTCAAGCTGAGCGCACCGTAATCCCATTTTCACACGCTCATGCCCTTCGTGCAAACACATTTAGCATATGGCCGCTGTTATCGGTGCGATGTTGGGTTAAAATTCGAAACTGAGCTACTAAAAGCTCGCTGTTGCTTATTGACATGTAAATGAGTTCATTAAAACACCTGTTGACTTGATGTGGATCACATAATTGTCTCACTTCATGCGTTCGTCCACGTTGCATTACCACGCAAAATGGGAAACCCTAAAGTTTCGATTAGTTAAGGGATCAACTTTGGCTAATCATCAAGCATAGCATTAAAATACACGTCAGTATTAGCTGCATTCGGAATTCATTCATAGTAACAACGAATGTTATGAGAGGATTCAAAGCTGGCTAGTAAATCGCAGTGGGCGACTCCATGAAGCAATTACATAAGTCAAGATGCGTGTGCGTTTACGCAAGACCGTCAAGAGCAAGTGAAAGAAATGACTTCACTGTTATTTGCTCAAGAAATTAAGGATTTTTTTTTACAAAAAAATACAATCTCATGGCAAGGCTCATAAGGTTGGATAAACTGGTTCAAGGAAGATAAAAGCAGTTCTCTCTTACGCACGTGCACATGTTCAAGTGGAAAATGCCTTTAATATGACTGACGACTTCTTCCAATTTTAATCTGGAAGAAACGTACGAAATCTAATGGAAAATATGTTGAATGGAAAGATGGACAAAAACAAACAAGATATCACGGTGCGGGTAGGGCTCGACGCTTTGAGATCCACCACACCAGGATCAATGTAATGCAAAGTTCTTGTCCATACGTATCGGCGTGTCCTATCCTCCTCATTCATGGAAGACATGTGTGCTGGGTCAATTTTTATTGGAAAAGGTCGTAATCTATGTTTAGAACAAACAACGTATTATAAATAAACACAAGTTGTTTATTTTTGCTCGGAGCTGTCGATGGCACGCTGCTGTCCTCCCTCATTTTGACCCAATCAGGTCTTTTCTGTTTGCGTGTTACAAAAGAATCACGAGTGCATCATTCCATCTGCATTGCTGCAGTGTGCATGTGTTCGTCTGGTTCAGAAAAGACGCCTCAGCGTCATGCTCGCGATGGTGATTCATTTCATGTCAGCGTCTCATAACTATATAAATTAGTAATCACAAAGGAAATTGAGAACACTTGACTGATGTCATTTGTCTCGGTGCAGCTATGAAGAAACTCAAAACCTTGTCCTTGCTGCAGTCTTTGCCATCTACTTGAGTGATTGAAATAGGAAGTGCTCGTCATTTTCTGATTTTATCTCTCTTGTCAATCTTACCTTTTACCGAAAGCAACAGTTTGTTAGATTCATTTTTTCGACCTTACCCTTTTATCAGTGTAATGCATTTGCATAACTGTTGCTCAACACGATTCGTGATTTTAGTGTTTTTGAGTTCCGCGGCGCTATGGGGAAATGAGAAGACGAGCTGCGTCGAGGGTTACAAGGCGGTCGTGCTGGTGCACGGCATGCTTGATCATCGGAATAGTTTAAACTCGCTGGCTGAAAGGATTGCTGAGGTAAGGAAGTTGAAGTCCCGATAATTGGACTATTGATAAGCAGAAGTGTCACTTTGCAGATGCATCCGGGCACCGTGGTGCATACAATCGACAAATTCCATGGCTGGCACAGCATCACACCGTTGTGGTATCAAATCCAAGTGTTCAGGCAACAACTGGAGCCGATAATGAAAGTGCATGCAGAAGGAATCCACATTTTAGGCATGCTCTACCCGGAAAACATAAAAATAAGCGAACTCATAACTTAATTTCAACCTGTTCACAGGTTTTTCACAAGGAGGGCTGATCGCACGTGGACTTGTGCAGTCCTCCTCTGACCACAACATACAGCATTTCATTTCGCTGAGTTCGCCACAAGCAGGCCAATACGGAGGTAAAGTGAGATTTCTAGACAAGCTTCTGAGCTGTCAAAAGCTAACTCGTGTGTCGGTGCTTTCTCACAGACGCTTTCCTGAGGAAATTGTTCCCGAAATACGTGAAGAAGACTGCATGGAAATTGTTCTACTCAAATTTTGGGCAGCGTATCAGCGTGGGGAACTACTGGCGGGATCCGCATCACATTCCGCTGTTCCTTAGTAAAAGGTATTGCTATTTCATATCGTAGATATCGTTTCATTGTCATATGCGTGTTGTTAATATAATGCGCTTTTCGTTAAGCACCTTCCTGGCCAGAGTCAATAACTGCGTTGGGACGCCCAACACAACGGAGTTCAAGAACAATTTCATCAAATTGAAGAAGCTGATTCTGATTGGTGGTAAGCTGATTGAAGTGCGAATCGAAGATTTGATCTGGCTGAGTTTGTTATTGTTAATTTATGGAACTACTTGGTTTAGGACCTGATGACGGCGTGATTGAACCGTGGCAGTCCAGGTAAGATAGTTGACACACCTCAGCTTTCCATACAGCATCGAGAGCTCATGAATTTCTTTCCTGAATTTCAGTCAATTTTCCTTCTACAACAAGAACGAGACTGTCGTGGACATGAAGCAGCGTTTGGAGTACCGCCGGGATTTATTTGGGTTGAAGACTTTGGACAAATCGAACCGAGTGGTTCGTCTGACTGTGCCGGGAGTGAGCCACACGAACTGGCATCGAAACAACTCTGTGATTGACAACTACATACTCCCGTACTTGGACTAGAGGCTGAAGACCATGGTCATGAAAAGAAGGAACCTGGACTTAATGTGCGAGATCTTTCGTCGTGGCTAACAAGTGTCTCCAAATGTTCTCTGCAATTGACTTGTACTTAAGTTTAAACTGCATGAGTAATAATTCTATGATGCGATTCGGTCGACATTCGTTCAAGCTGAATCGACATTTGGATTGTTATTGCAAGTTTAAAGTTCACTTCACTCTTTCGGCCTAAACTACTTCTTTACGAAATATGAATCATTTTGCAGATGAATTTTAGATGAATACCTTTTAATTGACTTTTATATTCACTCATGCAAAATAAAATACTGCAAAGCAGTTGGTCTTCGTAATCATCTTTCAACCATGTTAACCTTGTTTGTACGAGGCGTGAGTTCGCGTGAGCGAGTGATAGTCTCGTCTCAATCTGACGCACGCAAGGCACAATCAAGTACGCACACAGATGACTCATTGTCAGCTCGCTTTCACCGGGAAGCTGAAGGTGCAACTCGAAGTTAGATTTCTCACAAGTCACAAACCCATCCAACTTTCAACTACGTAAGCTACGTTGCTACGTAGTTAGACTAGGTTAAAGGTAAGTTAAGAAGGCGTCTGTCTGGAGCTTACTATCTAACATCAGCGAAGGAAGAAATTGTCCATTCGTAAGTCTTTAACTACTCATAAAATAGCAGTAGACACGCTTAGGAAGTCTTGAATCGATTATCAATCAATGATTATGTGTTCATTACACGCAAAAACGATAACGAAATGGCGACACGCAAAGCATCCTCAAGAATGTTTCTTGCGCACCAGAGATTAGGGTTTATTTTAGTTTATTAATATTACATCAATAAGACGGATATTTTTCGTTTTGTTTCAGGATGTCGTGATTGGGGCGGACACCGCCTGAGATTCCGAGAATTAAGTTCCAGCATCAGTATCGATACCAGTCAACATAGCTCAGCATTATGATTGGAGCCGTATCTATCAATCTGATGAATCTTGTTTAACTTCCTGAAGTATTCGAACCTGGGTTACATGAAGTCGACAACAGCATCCGATCTTTTAAGTCATGACCAGTCACAAACACAAGTTTGGCATCTTAATATGCGTCGGAGTTATTTCCTCGCTTCTGCTGTATGGATATCAACTTTATTTAGTCAATGAAGAGTTTTATAATCCAGTGACTGGTGGCTTTAACTGTAAGTTCGTATGCATCTAGTTACTCTAGCGTCTACATTGACGATCATCCTAATTATTACATTGTTGCAGATTTCTTAGAGGCTGAGGAGCACGCTAAGCTTGGATATGTTGTGGACACGACCAATTGTCGGATACTCAATATTAGTGCCTGGGACAAGTCGTTAATATCTGTGATTTCGTCTTATTTGACACCGCCCGTGGACTGTAATGCTCAAAAGAAGCAGTGGACCTATGTGGAGGGCGACAATCTCGTCCTTAACGTGACGAATCTCGCTGAGTTTGGCTTTAAAATTGCTACAATAGATTGCTGTTACAAAACAACCACGAGAGTTCATCAAGATTTGAAAAACTTTGACAAAAATGCAGACAGAAATATTGAGTAAGAATCCTTAATTTGATAATATTTATGAAAACTGCATTAATTTTCTTGTTGGCTTTGCCTACAGAACGTCAGAAGAATGCAAGCCATTGACAGGCCAAATTACTCACATTTCTACAAGTGAATTTATTCGTGTTCGCTGCAAAGGCAAATACTTCCCGTACACTTCAGATGTTCTCTATCGACAATTCCATGCAGTTGCATTGCCGATGAAAAATGACCAAGTCAAGTCAAAAAGTGATTACTGGAAACAACTCTACAATAATTCCAAATCCTCGTCATCGAGAAGTTCTAGTCAGTTTAGTAACCTACACACTCCTCCTAATATTGTGATGATTGGGATTGATTCGTTGTCACGTCTTGGGTTTCGTCGAAACATGAAAATGACTAAGAAGGCATTAGAGGAGATTGGGGCAGTGGAAATGTTTGGTTATACAAAAGGTATTTCATTACGGCCACAACCTATTCGTTATGTTCCTTGAGAAAGTAATGACGTTTCCTATTTTCAGTGGGAGAAAACACATTTCCTAATTCCGTTGCATTTTTAAGTGGATATTTTGAGACTGAACTACAAGACGTGTGTTATTTTTCACGTGGCACACCTCAGGACTCATGTCCATACATTTGGAAGGAGTTTGCCAAAGCCAATTACTATACTGCGATTGTAGAGGGTAAGCCTGCCTGCTTGTTCTCATATCCGGCTTTTGAATAATTCCCCATATTTCTCCAGATGCGCCTCTCATTGGTGGATTCAATTATTTAAAGACCGGATTTGTTCAGCAGCCGGTGGATTATTACTTCCGCCCGTTTATGCTAGCTTTGCATGAGGCGGGATTGACTTTTGTAGGCCTTTATCTCTAAACTCCAATACCAATCATTCATGAAATCTGTTGTCTCGTAGACGTACATCTTGGATTGTATCGGATACCGAACAGTGGACGAGATGATACTGCAGTACATAAACGACCTGCTGAAATTATCCACGAAGCAATACACGCCATTGTTTTTGTATTCTTGGTTAACAAACATGGCTCATAATGACGTCAATGCAGCACAGTTTGGGGATAAAACTTACGCCAACTTCATACGGAACGCGGATCTAAATAATACTATTCTGTTTTTTATGAGCGATCATGGTAAGCTTTAAAACTCAGTCTTCCTAGTTAAAGTAATTAAAGTTGCAAAGCTTTAGTGCTAATGTTCTTCAAAAGGGTACCGTTATGGTCGAGTTCGGCAAACATTCGCCGGCTGGTATGAAGACAAGTTGCCCAACTTGTGGGTTTATCTACCCTCTGCATTGAAAGAGAGATATCCTGCATGGAACTCTTCACTTCAACTGAATTCCAAGTAAGCCACACACAACCTTCCTTCCTTCCTTGTTATACTTCTTTGCGAGCATTTTATAATTTTTAACTTGTGTTTCAACAGTCGTCTAACGTCTCCTTTGGATGTTTACAAAACGATGCAGCACATGCTGGAAGAATTCACATCGGTTAAGCAGTTTCCGCCATCGAAAACCAAGAGCGGAAAGGAGGTGCAACGAAAATTTGGTCAATCCTTCTTCAAAGAGATTCCTTTCGACCGGAGCTGCGACGATGCTGGAATCGCCAGCAGTTTTTGTGCATGCATTGTCCCCAGAATGCTGTCATCAAATGCGACGGAGCTCAGAATTGCTGCGGAAGCTTCTTTAAGACATATTAACCGCCTACTTCCTAATGTTTGCTCGAACTTAACACTGAATAGCATTTCTGGCGGTGCTGTGCTGGAACAAAAAGAGACAAAGTACGTTGTCGACTTCTACACGCACCCGGGAAACTTTCTCTTCGAAGCTACTGTCACATTGCTACCAAATGTTAAGTCGCTAGATGTAAACTCATTTATAGTTGATAATGAAATACTGAGAATGAACAAGATATCGACAGATGTGAGTTGTGTAGATGACGGTATAATAGAAAGATACTGTTATTGTGCTCACCTGAAACAAGGACGGCGTGGATGAGTCAATTTGCTTTCAAGCTTTCAAGCTTTAATGCTGTGCTGTGATTCCCTGCATTTTGAAGTCGAATTGCTAATTTCTTCACAGTATTTGTATCATAAACGAACAGTTCAGTCAATGCCATGTGATCGTTGTTTTTATTTTTGTGTCGAAAGTATCTGTCGCAATTTAATTGTACGTATGTCACAATAACAGGTGCCTATGAGATTTGATCAAAACTTGTCAGGTAGTCAGTATTGAATGCAACCTGCTGGGACCTATGAACTTCAATTCTCCAAGCTTAGTGCTAGTCTATAATGAGTATTAGCTTATGTGAATTTGCGTTAGAACAAAACAAAGAGTACACACTTAGAGAAACAGAACATTGGTTTCCATTCTTCATTGATCTAGCATTTCTCATGGCTGAACAAAAACCCAAATATAGGATAGAGTGTATGATTTGTATGGCAGAGAATAAAAAATTTCTATTCACAACTTGTTTGTATCACGCAATTCTAGATTGGAATTCACCGGATTGACTAACACTGACATTGAAATTCTTTTTGATGAAGCTTATGACTAACCGGCAGTTAAATCCCAATTGAAGATTTGCACTGCTGACTCAATGCAGAAGGAGTAAATCTTCGGGCACTTTTATCGTGCTTCGGTTCAAGCTCCGCTTCAGTATCCTCTTCATCTTGGCTATCACTTGAAAATGAAAGAGGTGGCAGCTTCGAGTGAACCCATGGCATATCAAAGTATTGACTCTCTGAACAAGATCGCGATAATTCCGCCATTTCGGACTTCAGTACGTCTATCCAGCTTTTGGTTTTCGACTCAAATTGTATGGCATCATTGCTTTGTTGATGAGGACCAGAATCGGAAGGCGAAGGTGGAGGAAATAGGAATGGGTTAAACGATTCTGGCGAGGCTTCGATTAAGTTCGGCGAGGATGAGACAGCATGATTAGAAAATGGAAATAGTGGAGAATGTCTTCGCGGCGGTTTGAGTTCGGACTCAGGTGTGGTGATGAAGGGATTATTCGAAGTGTAAGTTTTCTCATCGGGCTTTTCTTCCGTGAAGTTGTTCTCTGCAATACGAAATGGTCCGACGCACCACGCACATGAAAGTCAGCACAAAGGCCAGCAGTGATGAATGTGAGTGATCTTACGTTTGCTCGCGTCGAATTCTTTTAAAAATTGAAATGGAAGACCCAGGTCAGGATTACATTGAAATTCGCGTAAGTCTTCATGGACGACCTGTTCAACAAAGGAAGTATCGAGTGTCAGATTAATTGGATACGAAATACGCGGTGAGGAACGTTTACCTCCAACGGAGGCTCTACCCAAGGCCAGTATCCATCTGTGGATTCTGTGGCGGTTGGAAGTGTCTCTGGTTCATCAAAATCATCCCATTCTAGTGGAATGCTCCGAGGTGAAGTTTCTGGGCAGCTGCTACAGACAGATGCAGATCCATTGGATTTGTCCCAATCCACGAAATCCACATTACATGATGGCTTCTGTGCAAACGTGTTTCCTGAGATTGTCTCGTTTTCCGAGGGCATGACGAGTCGGTCGTATGAATGCTGCTCATGCCTTGAACTTTCATCTCCACTCTCAGTGCTGCCAGGAAGCAAGAAATGAATTCTGGGTAGCCTTTGTGATAGAATCATCGTTACGCGAAAAAGGGTACCCGGCGCTAGCATCTTCGACGACGGGTTCATATTGGGTTTCTTTGGATGGGTTGAACATTCCCCTGTAGCGACGGCGAGAGCTGGGGTTTGGACCACTTGTACGCATGGATGGTAAACACACCAAATAGTACCATTCGTCATACTTCGACTCTGGAGCTTTTGCATCGGAATACCACCACGAATCGTCATCATTCAGTTGCGCATCCTCATCTGATAATTCGTCAGCAGTAAAGTAATCTTCCTTCCCTCCAGCCAAAGAAGTGCTGCTCTTGGAGTTGATATTAGTCTTTGGAGCTTCTCTTTGACGTTCGTGGCCCGGTGAAGATGCAGTAGAAGTTTTCAGCGACAAGGTGGAATCGCCCTTCCCCGGGATCATGGTGGACTGTCCAAAATTCTCAAAGGATGTTTCGATATGACGCTGAATTGGTATTTGTAAATTAATTATTCGTGGATACACTTGATGGAACATAATGAGAAATTGACAGTCAATTTACGAGGATATTATATACTACGATTGTCACACTACTATACTGGAAGGAACCGAGATAGCTGAGATACCAGAGATACCACTCAATCAAGGTATCGCTGCGGGTGTGGTGCAGGCCACGATATTTAACCAGTGTTTGTTATGAATAAAAGCGGCCTCGACAGTAGACTGTAGTAACAGTCTGATTTTGTATGCGCGTACATGATTCCAATTTTTGAAACGCACATGCAGGCACAGCGACGTCCAATCTCGAATTCCATCGGCCCCTTTGGGTGGCAAATGATACGTAGAAGCGACTGTAAGGCCAAACACAAGTTTTTAAGCTGAACTTTCTTAGCCCTTTTTTGTTTATCTTCAGAAAACTGCTTTCGGCCTGGCGTCTCGAGTTGATTGGCAGTCGTCGCATCAAGTGCATCAGAGCTTTGGCATACGCATTGGGTCGACACGACATGTCCCTCTCAACTTTTCATTTAAGAAAATACTTTTCTAATTTAAGGATGGAACTTGAAGCTCGTTCCACAGATCGGCAGATCAGACGACAGGTTGTAATCGCCCGTTGCTGCTGTTCTACTATTCTGCTATTGCACGCTTTCGTGAGAGACACGCGCTCAGGACTCGAGCCGATCACGGAAGATGAGAAGTTAAGAACAACAAAAGAGAGTGGAAAGGCACAAAAGAGATAATTAAGAACTGAGGACCGAAACGCGAGTAGTTAATAAATGATAAAAATGAAACCACTTGGAGCCCGAGCGAGTACGCAAAGTGAATGCGAGCTGCGGACGAGGAGCGACAAAAGATCAGAACTTCCTTCCTTCATTTTTGTTTATTAGCCCGCTCGCATTATTAAAGTGTAATGTGGCATGAAGTCTCGAATGAATAATATGAAAGAAACTTTTCCAAGTCTGAATATTTATGGCACTGTGCCCGGCCCACACTTCCAGTATCCATTTCATGCTCAACGCGTGCAAGGGCAGAAAATAAAGCGAAGAAGCGTAGCAATTGCTCCCGCATTAGTGTGGATTCTTATCAGAAATTAATTATGGAGCTAATTGTTCATGTATCCGTACTCTGAATGTCTCTTTGTGCTCCTTGGAAGAGAAGCCAAGTTTTCAAGATTCTGAAGGAGTTGAATTGACAGTTGAAATGAGCAAGAAAGGCTGTACAAGCCATATTCTTTCCGTTCTGCTTTGCACTAGTCGACGACACCTTTTTCCTTCCCATTTCTCCAATTTTGGTGAAGTACATCACACATTTGGCCAGAAAAGTCGACGCTGGAGAAACGTGAAATCCCCTCTGTCATTTTCATGAAGAAATATGGTCTTTATTTGGACAAAAACATTTCGCCACGAGAAATGCTATTTGGAAGCAACATTTCACACCTGGTGTGTCGGCGGACAGGAGGAGAGCGAACAGTGCAAAGACCTCTACTCCGTCCTCTTCCGCAAACGCGACGTAATAACAGCGTAATATATTGGCAGGATGGAGAAAGGCAAGGGTGCTCGCTGGAGTCTGAAATTGGTGACAACATCGAAGTGTGCCCATTTGACACCACGCTACTGACGCTGCGTGCTTTTCTTTGAAACGTGAAAGAAAGATTTAATGTCCAGTTCGGGATTTACTACTCAGTCACTTTCACAATTCACAGAAGCTCTCGAGTTTCATTTCATGCAACTCTCCAACTCACAAATCAATGCAAGTTGACGTGTATTGACCGAAACACTTAAACCAATTAATATAACCAACGAGATTGGCTTCACGTTCGTTCATCCGTGCTTCACTTCCTACTTGCTGTCTCACAAAATTAATTCTTGTTGGATTTCGTAATGGGAAAAGATACCAAAACAAGCAACGGCATAGTTGTGTAGAAAAACTTTCCGGCACAAATTACTCAACCCTTTCATATTCATAATTTTCATAAGACGCGATTTATTGCATTGCATTGGAGTCTGAATTTGCGAGTGATTATTAATTATTGCAGTCTTTCAGATGCCCGAGTCAAGATCTTCTCGTTGTCTCTTCAAGCGTCAATCTCCTTCACCGAAGTTGGTCAATTTGGTCTGCATCGATTCATCCATCGACCTCGGTCTTTCATTATGAAAATGAGTCGAACCGAAGGCAATTTAATCGTTTTGGCAATCCTGGTCCTCGTGAGGGGTCAGGTCTTTTCCGATGCCGTAAGTTATCAATCCGTCAATCAGCATGCAATCCCAATCTGTCTGAATGTCATGAACATTTTGTGTGAAACATTTGACCTTAAACTGTCAGGATCAGGACATTTGTCCACAGTTGCATGAAGAATGGAACAATAGGCAGCTAGGTGAAGATGTAAAATTCGTTCAATTGAACGTGGAAGAATATCAGAAACAGAAGCCATTTTACGAAGGGAAAAGTGTCAATGATATTATCGCGTTGTGCAGACTCGGAAATGGAACCTATGACTTCAGTGAAGCAAACTCTGAATGTGTTGCAAATAATGTGTCACTCGAACAGGGCGTTCATAGAATACCGAGGTTGAAAGAAGAACGACGCATCCAACTCTGCAATGCAATTACAAAGGTTTCATTCACAGTCGCCTACTTTATTTATCGGCTGGTAATTTTTCGTTTCGTATAGGTCATTAGTTTCAAGGCAAGATTGGAAAGTCCAGCAGAAACCGTCATTCAATTCTGTCTGTTCTCAATTGCACTGATTTGTGGTTTGTGTTTGATGTTCCTTGGGCACTTTCGACTCAAAACTATGATTGACGAACGATTCCCTGATCCAACCAAGGGCTGGCCATTCTGGGATTATCAAAAGATGGGCTATTACGTGGTTCCAGTAGGAAAGGTAAACCAACTCGTGAACTAATTAGAACTTGGCCAGTTTCAAAAATTTTGGCCTGCCTTCCATCTTTAAGGAACCGAAGCGAGAGCGAGACCGGAAAGTTGCCGAGAAAATGGCGCACACCACAGCAAAAGGTTTTGGCTTCTCATTAATAATGAATCCAGATACTTAATTGCAACTTGAATTTGACTAACATTAATTGCTCCAGGTCGCGAGTTGGAAATTGGCGACGTAATTGAGTCTGATGATGAGAAAGAAGACGTCTTCCAAACTGCAGCGGCTGTGCCGGATTACAGCGACTTCTGGAGTTTGCTGCCAGGTCAGGAACCCAAAATGAGGAAAGATTCTACTAGGTGAAGTTTGTCTTTAGATTTTACTATTACAAGTGCGCAGAGCGGGCAATAATTTAATCAGCGAATTGTAAGCAAACGTCTACAATAAAATTTACGATACTTTTGCAGCCGTTAATGAATCTGTTACTTTTCGTAATTGTCGAGATCTTGGTTGTCAACAAAAGCAGCCTCATAAAAGTTATTAAATTTTTGAATTACGATCGGTCTAAAAGTATACGAGTATAAAGCCCTCGTATTTCATTAATCTTGTCTCGGTGAAACATTATCCGCCTGAGCTGGGTTGCCCTGCACCAGCCATTCACACGCGCTTCTGACAAACACTAACCATAACTTAGTCCTTTCCTTCGTAGACTTGATTTTCTATTGCTCACATTTTTGTACCGGCTGGAAACTCTAATAGTTTTAATTTCGAAAGACTTGTCCCATTACTTTGCACTGCGCACTGCAATTTATTTTCTTGTTTCCTCGCGATTAAATATTACATGCTTCTCGTCCGAACCCGTGACAGAATTCTTCCGTTCCGGAGTGTACTGTACTTTTGTACTGTTGTAAACGGTTTCCCCTTTGTGTTCAATGATGAAAAACCCTGGCTGGTTCGTGGCTTGGCTATCATTCGACTGCATTGTCCAGTTCCGGCTCAGGTGCATTTGTTCAATTTATAGTATTAGGAACCTGTTGTGGAAAACTCTGAATCATATTCTTTCGTACAGAACTCGTAATTGCTTTGCACAAATGCTTTTATTGACATTTCATGGTCTTGTCACCTTGTACTCATGCTCCACTGTCTTCTTCACTGTCTGATTGGCTTGTTAACTGAATGACTTTCACTTTACCTGCCGGTTGGTGACCGTACAGGAATGTTGAAATTATAATCATGACGGTTCCAAAAACAAATTTCATTGTTAATCGGAACTCGAACAAGATCATTGACGCGACGCAAGCCATCACGATAGCTGATGCAGCTGCGAATCCTGTAAAATGAAATGATAATCAGAACTTCATTCAAATCCGGTGTTATTTCAATCTTGGGCCTACCTTTAAGCAAATTGTCGGCGTACTTGACGACCAAGCCCACTAAAATTCCTCCCACGGCTTGTAGAGCTATCACGTACACGACAAATGAGTCATAACCATAGAAGAAGCCCTTCTCGTTCAGTTGCTTCCAGTCGGACACCACACACGTGAAGAGTCCGATCGGAATCGAACAGAATGCCAGCTGGACATTTCTTAACCAAAGTGAGACTGACGCAGTACCTTTCAGGATCCTTTCGAAGTAGACTCCAGCAAATCCGGAACAGCAAGCAGCACCAAACACGGCGATAAATCCAATCAGTCTGTTTTCTTTTCCAGCATTCTTCTTTGAATGTTGTCCTTCTTTCGTGTCTGACAGCTCCACCAGAACAACTCCAACGAGTAAAATTAGTAGGGCCAGCCACTGCGTTGACAAAAGTTTCTTCTGGAGCAGGAAGACACTAAATAGAGCTGTCGTGAGTATTTTCAGTTGAAACGTAATCTGAAATATGTAAAACAGAAGAGGACATCAGTTTGCATAATTTAATTGCGCCACCAGGTGCCGGTAACGCCGAGCCCCAGCTTTTCCTCATTTCACATATTCCATGCCATTGTTTACTCACTTGGAATGTAGCCGAGTCTAGATGCGATGCTGCAAAGTAGAGCAAGTTATTCTGCACCACATAAACGAAGCTGGGAACACAAACTTTCAGTGTATCAATTGGCTCTCGGTAAATCTTGTTCAGAACTGTTTGCTTGAGTGATTTAAACGAATCCTCTTCTCTGTACAATAAATACATGCTGGCCAAAAACTTGAGAATCTCTGTGTTCAGTACAGCTGAAATTAAAATGCAAATGAAGCTCAGAATTAACTGTCGGAATCGGAATGGTGGATGCCACATTGAATCATGGTTTATTTAAGTCGGTGCGCATACCTGTGGATGCCAGAAACATCTTGTCTGTCCTGACTCGTGAATAACGAATTGAGATTGCAAACATCGCATTTTGGACGGATAATGAGATCAAACTCAACAGTTTTGGATTCATTTTACACAAACTACACAGACTACACTTGATGACAGTCTCAACTCTGACGATTGCTCTCCAGACAGCGCAGCGACTACTTATCTACACTGGACAGTCATGTAAACTTGCGTTGTCTAAATTGAAGCAGTGGCGTTGCAAAAGTCCGGCTCCTAATTCTATATTTTCAGATCACGAATTATCCTGATACTACTGTGTGGAAGACGCGAATATGTAAAAACGAAACACGTTGTGTTTGGTCTGCTTTATCCACTGTGCTTGAGTATTTCGATGAGTGTACTACACGTGAACAGATTTCATGTGCTGGAAATCGTGAATTTTTGCAACTACATCTGCTTTGAAACACAAATACAGGTGTTTCAATTAAACCATGCCACGTACTAACTAACGACAACAACGAGATGACAATGGCAGGTACTGCTGAGTTAGTGAGATCACAGATACTACCGATACAAATCTCAAATTGAGTCTAAAAGTACATCGGCATACACTGCTACAGTTTGGGGCAAAGCTCGTCAATTTGTAACTGCCAAACAGCCGGTGCAGTGGGTTCGTGATGATTGGATTCGTCCACACCACAACTGAAACTAATTATGCGTCAGCACACCCGAGCCACTATGGGACAGGGTAGGGTAAAAAATGGAATAAAAGGGGATACTGTATACCTAGATTTGATTTTAGCCGAATACGTTTAAAAAAATGCATCGATCGCGAAAATTTCATTCAAATCTGTTCATACCTCGCCCAGTGATGGCAATATGATTCATGCACTTTCAGAGGAAATGCATCAGCACGGGCTTCTTTTGCTTTTTTGTGCTATTTTGTAGCTTCCAAAGACAGACAGACACATTTCTGATGTATTAGTCGTTCTCTACCGAAATCCTTCCCACGCCGTCCCCCTCTCATTTTGCTCTTGAAATATATAAGCTCAAAGTTCTGCAATCGAGATCGTCTTTGTTTCAAATTCATTTATGAATAAACAACCCAAGAAGGTTGTAAGGAGTTTAAAAGGCGCAATTTAGAAATTTTGTTTACTCCGAAACGACTTTTGCTGAAGTACTTCACTGTTCTACATGCAGTAAGTGACTAGCTCCAGTTCAGAGCTCAGATTCCTTTAGTAGCTTGAGTGCTCAGTGATTCTAAGTTCCAAATCATGGACACCGGACAGACTTTCACCAATCGGCAAATTGTTGCTCATTACACTAATGTAAACAACCGGTCAGAGAACTCGAAGAAAATAATACAGTTTGTATTGACGAAGTTTAGTTGGCTTAATTAACGTTATATTGTAACTAAGTTTATGCTTAACAGTTATTTTGTCAGTTAACCGCACATTTCAGGCCTTGTCAACTCATTTACATAAAATACTGAACGCCTTTCACTGCTGCAATAAAGATTTTAGAGTTTAGTTGTGAATTCAAGGTTCACCGGGCCGGGAAAATCAATATTTTGGAGAAAAATCTTTACCAAATTTTAGAAATGGTCATTTTCACTGGTTTCTCACCATTTTGAATTTTTTTCCATTTTTTACCCTACCCTGTCCCATAGTGACCGAGTCGAAATGAGCTCTGGCATTTCTGCAGACTGCAGACACGCTGCAAATCCAAACTTAGAAACTGAGAATTGGTTAATAATTCGACTATAAAATATTACCTCAATGCACTTTTGGCACGACCTTAAGCGACATGTGGCTTCGATGAGTTCTGTGCATTTCGTGTGTAAGCGATAAAATGGAATATTGGAATCGTATTTTATATACAAGGTCGACTGGAAAAACGAAAGGTAATGGGAACTTAGAGACATTATTCACTCTGAGAATATTTCCATTGAAATTCATTTATACACGCTGGCACCGTACAGTGCAACGCGGCAATGGAATCGATGCACCGATGTCCCCGAGGCCCAGCCAAAAATAGATACAATTATATGAAACAAGTTCAAGTACATGCTGACTGCGGACAAAACATTGTATGATTGTATTTCCGCATTGCTGTTGCAGTGTGCATGTCCAGACCAAGGAAAAGTTAACACTTGAAATGATCTCGCATGCATCAATGGTTCCCTGGAGAAAGATTTGGTTGACTTCGACAAGGCTTTTGGTTACAGACTTTGGGCTAACTTTCTCGCGTTCGGTCAATTGCTTCATTTTCATTTGCCTTACTACCACTTGCCTCATTTTTTATGCTTCAATTTACATTGCCTCACTACCAAAAATGTTTCATTATCAAAGCTAGGTTAGAGAGAGGTCAGTTCAGTATGCATTTTGATTTCGTTTTGTCACAACTGATCATGTCCTCCGCATAAAAAAGCAAGGAATTGGTAACTGCAGACGAGTGCCTCCTTGAACCTCACAGTTGAGTGCACTATGGTATATTTAAACTCACCAAGTGCTTGCCTTCACGATCACCTCTAATTATTTTTTTAAAACATATTTCATGCAACTTCATTTTTACCACTTCTGAATGTGATATTTTCAAAAAATGTTGTGTTTTCATCGCGAACTGAGAAAGTGAGTGAAAGGAATTGAGGCAAAGTGCCTTGTGAGGCATAAAAAATGGAGGAAAAGATCGTGAGGCAAGAGAAAGTGAGGCATCTGACCTAAGACCAACTTCCTCTGACCACTTCCGTATCCACACTCCTCCATGCTCGATTACATTTACATTGGGCCAAGTTCCCAAGACAATCCGCAGCGCAGTGCAGAATGTGACTGCGTATTGAAATGAAAGCACGGAGCACCTGAAAATTTTTGGCTTAAATTTATAGTATCGGTTGCCACAAACTTAATACATAGCAAAATGATGATCCGACGCAATTAAGACGCTCTTTCCTTGAGGGAACAGACATTAATCTTCTTCCAAGACTCGTGAGCTTCTCGTAATGAGAAAGGAGCTCTTTAAAGCGTCACTTTTCAAGCCAGAAAGCATGGCAGAAATGTAGCCAGTTCTTATTCTTTCTGCCTCAGCATAAAATAGTGGGTAATCTTTCTCCACTAATGAATTAAGAATGCCTGCTCGTCTCGTACAACATAGAACATATAGCTGTTATACGCATCATTTGCATGGAGTAGCTACGCAAAGCATTCATTTGATTGGAGTTGGCAGAAATTAAGTTCATTCAAAGGAAATGAAGGAAGGAAGGGAAAATTGATTTTAATCATAATCCGATGACTATATCGCAGTGTACTTGACAAGACTTTTATTCATTTCCATCTCATTTCTCCTCGTTGCACGACTTTAAATTCAAACAGAAGTGATTGATATCCGATAATGATGATGATGCGATGCTAACGATGCGTGGAATTGATGATTCTATCTATTCATCATATGAGGAAGGAACTGGGGCTTAGGTACCGTATTCTTACTGGAACAATTTCCCTAATTGACAGTGATGTGTGCTTAACAATCTCCGCAGTCTGGACTTGCACGTAATTAGTGAAATGTGTGGGACAAGCTGATAAGCTGTCAAATTCAAAAGGACAGAAGGGCGGGAAGGAAAGTCCACCATGGACTTTGCTAATGCAAAATGAGTGGAGTAAGCTTCGAAATAATTTTATGCATGAGATCTGTAATACATTTTTAAACCCTTTTCCTTCCTTATGTGTAATCCTTCTTGTTACATGACAGCTAAAGTAGACAGGTCTTAATATAATCTCTTCCACCAAGCATACAGTGCAGAGTGCGTAAGCGCCGAGTAGACCGATGGGTGAATGCATGCGCTCACCGGATAAGAACGCTTTGAGAACGCACCGGTGAAAGGAACCATGGGCATGAACTTTCTCCTCTTGAAGTCGCTGCCAAGTTATTTTGTTAGTGCGTGCGCATGGACTTGCCGTAATCAAATTGAACGGCAATTTTTCTCAAAAGATGCTAACCCAAGTCGACCCCGCAAGGGCGTGCTGCAACTTTCTTCTTTGTTGCAAATAGTAAAAGCACTGGAAAACCACAAGCTATAAAACATTAGCTACTATAACGATTACATTCTTTGCTTCATCTTCTCAGCCGTGCCCTGCCCGTGGCGGCATTGCCAATAGCGTTTCGGCATAAAAATTAATATTCTTCATTGTCCGGAACCCGACTACCGACTTTCCTGTCTCGCCTTCTTGTAATAAAATGTAAAAATGTCGATGGGGGTGTTTCCTCTCTTTCTCCTTTTTTGACACGTATGATTACAAAATATATTCTATGCATAGTTTACATATGGAGACCCCATCCGCATCGTGTCGAAATGAATCTCTCCGTAAGAAGGGCACTGATACTACGCTGCGGTGAAATCATGTAGGAACTGCGGACTAGTGGAATGTTGTCATGCAACATTAAGCGTTACAGTTAGTTTAGCAATTACACACCGAGTCGCAGTCGCAGTTTTATCAAAATGGGCTCAGCCTGAAGTATGATATCGTATCTTAGCATGGGAATCAGTAACAAGTTTACGGCACCGGGCATTATTTGGAATTTGGCATGCATGAGGCATGCGAAACGAAAACGGCCATGGCTGCATGGTGTGTTCGTACCAGGCAAACAGAGCACGAGCACGAATTGTGTGGTGAAATGCTGCCACAGTCTAAATTTTAGTTTGCATGTATAATTATTACACGAAATTACTTTATTCTTTGTTGAACCGTTGGCCATTATTTGTTGCCATTTTTCCCTGTCCCGAAAGTTTGTAATTAATTACATGATTCATGGCAAATATTTGGCTTCATGCTGAGTCCCGCTGCTGCGATGAAAATATTACCTACTACCACCAGTTTCTAGCTTCTTGTAATTACTGTTAATGACAGCGTTGCGTGGAACGAACTTAAATCAATGCTACGTCATCCTTTCCACAAATCATTTTGGTTTTCTGTTTGATGGGGCTCTTATCCTTAAGCAATTGCGTCATGGGAAAATGAGATTATTTTCTCATAAAAATCAAATTCTTTGAGGGTTCTTCTGCTCGCTCATTCTTCGGATCTCCCCACTGCATTGTCTAAATTGAATAAAATCAACGATGATTGTGATCTTGATCACTGCCATCGTCATCAAAACCAAGCTTTCATAAAAACCTGATGTCCTTTGTTCTAAAATGTAGAAATACTCTTGACTTGACTTGACGCAGAGGGACTGAAGAATGCAACCTGTATAATAATCAAGCAGTCAAGTGCTTCCTGTTCTATGATACGACGCGAGCTGAGCGTGAGCAGATCCAAATTTTACGAATGCGAAGGTATGAGTGTGCTTGTGCTGCAATCACACAAAATTGAACCGGATGGCTTAATTCTATGAGGGTAGGCTTTCATTCTGGAGAGGAGAGCAGAAACGAAGGTACTTGTGCTCTGTCTGTGCCCGTTAGTTTCACCGCGCACAAAGATATTATCAAGAGACCAAAGTCGTATGAGTGGATTCGATATGAGTACTGCTCAAATTCAATGGGTTCTTTCTTCTTGCCTGTCCATTGTGTTTTTGTGTGTCCTTTCTGCCTTCCTGTGCCTGTGATACTGTGTCTAAACGAATGCCAACCACCACCACCACGGATGTGAAGTGTGTACGAGAAGGCCATAGCATAGCCCAAAGAGTAGTGCAGTGCACGGCCAGGCACGCAAGGAGAAAGTGCCAAACCAATATTCAGGCACAAACATAGGCAATGTGCCTACTGCCACTAGCATGCAGTGAAAGCACATAAATGGTTTGTGGAGAAGCTGAAAAGCTTCCCAAAATGAGCATGCGTTATTTCCGCTGCTTCTTTTGTGCTCGCGTTCTACGAGCTGGCTCCTTTCCTCTCTTTTCAGCAGTTCTCAGGTTCTCTTTCACTTTGCAGTGTCAACTGTGAATCGCTCTCTGTCCAACATCAAACGGCACAAGTTATCAACAGTCTTACACATCATACGACAAAAGTACTGCCGAAGCGGCAGTTTCGTTTTCTTGTGGAATTCGAATTCCTTCGTTGAACTTTGACCGTCACCTTAAGATTTTCTTTCTACGAGGTGGAATGCGTCAGCACAAATCGTTTCACCACATGATTACTACTGAAATAATCATACTAAGACAGCTTTTTCTGCAGCTTGCTCATACACAGTTATCTGTATAAACACTCCTGCTGCAGTGCAAAATTGCGGAGCATCATCGCATCTCGAGACGTACAGAGTAACCAGTACATAATAACTTTGTTGGTGCAAAAAGTTCTTGGCTGTAACCTGGATACTCATTACTCTTGACATTTCACTCATTTCTTCTTGTCTGGCTTCTTCTCTTTCTCCTGAGACTTGGCTACGACTTTCGTCTCATACGCGGCTTTCGGAATATCAACATCAACCGTGTATTTGCTTGTGTTCTTGTCGCTACATTGAACTTTACCTTGTTTACTCGAAAAATCACATTAATTATTGATGTGAGCGTCATCGGGGAAGAAGCGTCAACTCAACGTCAATCCAGGTTCAAGTTTGCATTACCTGCACAGGTGAGCCTTGCTCTACGAGTTGCGGTTTTGACTTTGTTGATTTATTCGCGTGGAGTTCGCTACATTTTATGACTATCGGCTTCAATAATTCATTGGCGATGTCTGAACAGAAGAGAACATAAACCTTTTCACCTTTCATGCCAATTTAATAAGTTACGCGTTACCATCGTTTAATTGAGTTATAATCGTTCCCAGTCCCTCTCCTAGAGTTGTCGAGTTTGATACAGAATATAGAAGTAACGTGTGAAAGAAGCAGGAACAAGGGAAATCATTCCTTTTCTTTCTTGGCGTGCCATGCCATGCGTGGCATGCGCTAAGGCCATGAACGAAGAGCTATCAAAATAAATATCTTATGATGCATTATAGTGTGTAGCGCACATTATTCGGGCAATCATGCAATTCAAACATAAATTTCATTTGTTTCCATTTTATTAAAATGTCTCATGAGAAAAGTGTGTACCTAGCAAAGTTGGGACTCAACTCTCTGCGTCAGTGCTGAGCCAATCCGCCTGGTTTCTTTCCCATACGTTGAGGTTGCGACAGCAGTGCGGCTTGTGAAGAAAGTACGGTGCCTAATTGATCGCGAATTTATGGCACGAATACATGAAACTTATTCTTAGAAACATTTGCGTGATCATTGCATGTTGCTTGCCTGTTAGGTTTACATATTCATATTCAGAACTGGCCGGAATTCCTCAGAAGTTGTACTCAAATGCAGTGAATTCATCCGGTCAATAGGACGGTTTGAGGTCAATTGATTCTCCATATGCAAAATACTTGCCAAAATTACTGTTCATTCGATTCCGTTGAGACTTTTCAAATTTATTCTATCCTGAAGGACATGATTTGAGGATCAACTGCTTGATTGTGCTCTAGTTGACTCTAGGTGCAGGTAAATTGCATTCCTTCCAAACAATTTAGACACTGTAGAGCAACAATACAGTAAATCATTTACCAAATGCATCGAATTCAAGTCATTTGTCCTTTCGAGTAGTTTATCGACGATTTTGGTCTTGCACTTGCACTTCCTGAATCAAATGCACTTTCACTGCAACTGCGATTCAGCCTTCAGTGGCTCCTGAGTGCAGTTGCAGTTCTATGCAATATCTCAAGCCACCCTCCTCAAGTTTTTCATTTCTTAACTCGTGATTCAATTCTTGTGAAAAATTAAGATTATACCCGTGCTGGAGAGCTTGGATACTGAATGGAAGCTGGGACAAGAAAATGTGGAAGGGGAGAGCGACATCAAAAATTATTACGAGCACTACACCAAGAATTTGTAATATTTTGTTCCTTTACAAGTTCACGCTAATACTCTCAATGAACCCTTGCACGGGAATGCACATTTGGGATAAGGAAAGCAGTTTGCAGTTGTAAAAACTGGTAGTCGATGAGAAACTGTGGTGTTCCCAACAGGTCCTTTCTCTACTCCGAGCATCGAGCAAACTTGAGGTTCATTTCTCTACTCATACGTAACGCCAACATGGAAAAATTGGTTGAAGTTCAATTTAATGCATGCAGTGCACGTTAGTATTATTATAACCTTAAAATTTTCTATTCTCTTTCCCTCCTTTCTTGAGCCCGTCGCCTTGGAGGTTTTCCTTTTGAATTATTAGACAGGGAACGAGCAAGAGCATGCAGACAGACATCACGAGAGCATACTGCCAGACCTGAAAGTGCAGTGGAGGGAGAGTCTTGAACCTCAGTCTGAGTAAAGTGCGAATAAAATGGAAAGCCTTTTATATCCACTGCTTTTAATACGTTTCACTTCTGACTTGCCCTGCCACGACGACTGCCAAATTTAAAGCGTGAAAGAAAATCATGACATTAATCTAAATAGCTATAAAATAGAATTATGGATTACTCCGTCGCAGGAATTCCTTATCTGCCTTCTATTATGGTGTTATGTAAATGCAGGCAAAGTCGTGGGCAATCCAGTGCAACTCCTAAATGTCTGAATGTAAGATTAACTGACTGAGATCTGAGACTTCGTTATTAGCATTCAGAGAGTAATAATAAATATAATGGTAAATGGAATGTAATCATGATGGTAGTCGAAATACTGCACGAGTATGAAATATTTGAGCAAGACTTCAAATGGGGAATGCATTTTCCGTCGAGTTTAAGGCTTTAAGGCATTACCATCTTCATCCGCTTGCTTCTCAGGTTCGTTCTGTACTTGAAAGCAAGGCAAGATTTCTCCAGCGGCGACCTCAAACTAATTTTCTGATCTGCTTGGAATCCCAAACCTCAGAAACCACGATTTATCCTGGCTCCTTATGAATATTATGAACTCAGATGCACTGCGAATGCATAACAGCAACGCAGAGTAGAGCGTACAGCGTAATAATTTAATAATGCCCGCGTTCTCTAATTTATCAGCCTCCTAACTAACTGCCTTCAACATGACAGAAGCATCCAACACCAACGTATTAGACATTATTTTTACTTTAAGGGATTCACGAATGTCTGTCTTCTATAAACTAATATTTAGTTTCCTTCTCGTCTCGTGCTCTTGCTCATTGCCGTCCTTGATAGAATTGTAAACGAAATGAACGTGCGCTGGCTTATTGGTTTGGTTTGGTGAGTCAAATATGCCAGCAAACACAAACTAACCGAGAACTTAACTTGCCACTGTCTGCCTGCAAAGCAGAGAGGGAATGCTGGCTTAAAACTAAATCTCCAATTTAGATTTTGAGAGACTGCAACTTGTGTGCCTTTGCTTTCTCCCAACTGAGACCTACGCACAATACGCGTGCAATGGAAAGTCCTGCACCGTACGCGCTTGGCGCTTTGTCGACTGTGCGGTTGTGTCAGAGAAACCAAAAGATTAAGACAAGGGCTTAGGTATAAGAGATTTAGTTGTACTGGCCTTGCTGCCTTAAATTATTTCCCTGGTGGGCGAGAGTGGAAGAGAACCCAACTGAGAGAAAGAAAAATAGTGACTGCACATTAAACATTACGCGAGCGCAATATTCATGGCCCAACTGAACCGTGGTGCGGAACCCAAATGAATAGCAACGAAGACACAGAACCAGAGAAGAGAAAGATTTGCCTATGCAAATACGCAGGCCGTAAAGGCAGTCTCTGTAAGAAATTCATTCAACATTTCATGTTGGTAAGCCCTTGGTAATTACATTTGCCAACGAGTGATACTTACCGGCTGCCGCGCTATAACATGTACAATTCAGGCAAAAACTGTATTATTCATGCCGCCTTGCTCCTTCCTGCTTCCGCTGGTTGCAGTGCGAGAGAATGACAAAGATTTATTCCAAACTGCAGCAATAAGTTTTTCGGGTTCTTTTCTGACTTTAGCTTTCCGAGGACTGATCGTGATTTTAGAGGAGATGGCATTTCCACATTTCATTACACCAACACGAAGACCAAGCCAATTTTTCCCGTGACGCATTCTTACGGGCGCCAAAAAATGTCAGAGGCCAAATTTTGAAGCCTCAATAGCCATGTTTTCTATCCAGATTAGAATGCACCATTTCAAGTTGCGGTTTGGTACAACACAAAAGCAAGTGAGATTTGAGATTTGTTACGGAAAAAAAGGGGTAAAAGTGATTCACACTACTTTATACGTGTAAAACGTGCTGATTGTTCCATGCAACTGAATTACAAATACAAGTTTATGGGCTTAGCGAAATCTTCTTGCATTTCAATTTCAAAGTTGTAAGTCGAGTGCTGAGACGAACACTTGTGATGATTTTAATTTGCAGAACAATGGGTTTGGGTTACAAAAGGAACTTGTCTCGCTAATCCTTACAAACTACAAAGTGGAATGAGTATTGCATTGCTGTTTGTATTTGAGGTGGAATGAATGCGCTCGCTCAGATTTCATCAAGTTCATCTTCTGCACCAGCACCGAGTACAAAAGGGAGATACTGAAAGGAGAATTATTGTAGAAACGCATCCAGAGTTTAGCCTAACGCTAGTGTGAGTTCAAGATATTATGATTATGAAAACACTTGGCTGTGAGTGGGGTCTGGAAACCCGCAGAGCGGATCTAAGAGCTAATGCAACTCTCTGATGTGCAGCTTCTTTCACTGATGGTTTTCGTATCAAGATGAGACTCGCTCTCCGCTGTTGTTGTCTTGTGGCGTGGCAGTGGCAAATCTAGCCTGGAATTATGCTCTGAAGTGATCGACATTGATGCGAGAGCGAGAAGTAAGAAAGAGAAAGCTGCAGGTTGGAAAATTGGGTACTCATGAATAAGGCAACGGAGAGGCAAGCAATAGGATGTCACATCGAATCTGATTTGGCGGAGGCATTAGTATTATAAGCGCCTAAGCATGTCTGCTCCATGAATTTCCCCTTCAAAAGGCGAAGAGAAAAACGCTAAAGTCAATTAAGTTTCCCTTTCATTGATCTAACATGTCAGTTCTGCTTGGGTGCAGTTATTGTGCGGTGCAGCTGTACGCATCCACGTACGACGTACGGTACGTGGCATGTTCTTCCACGGTTCAATGAAGGGCGCCAGAACGCGTATGCACTCGAGTGGAGAAAATGCGCGAGTGTGTCTGCTGTCGCCTGCCTCCTTCGGTTGAGAGCAGAATCACCAGTCTTGGTCTAATGCAAATTCACGACAATTTTAATAGTCTTCCCGTATCTTGAAACCGACGGGAATTCTCTCGAGAGGCACGGCCAAGACCACGGCGAGGCGAGGGTGGAATTTTGTCTTTAATGATGATTCAGCATTGGAAATGTGCAATTAGAGAGAGAGAACTCCGTCGCACAGCGTATTTCGATATTAACGAATTCTCAATTTGGCTCTAAATCAAAGGGGCTTGACTAATTAATTGGTTTTGAGCACACATGTGCATGACGACCTTCGAGCGAGAGTAAACTAACCTCAAGAGCCATTTATCAACTCATTACGCAAACCAAGTAATAAAATTGTCAACCAATTCATTACATCATGAAATAGGCATTAGACATGCACCACTGCGCGTGTAGAGTAGACTAGGGAAGTATAATTACAAAGACCCCACTACAACACTACAAGTACACAAATTACGGGATTGCGAAGCATCGGGCTGGAACTCTGGAACTATGAATCTGAAGATTGGAATTTAAATTATGAGCTGGAAAGCCACAAAACTGCAAAAAGCAAAACAAATATTTTCGTAGAGCCAACCAGTGACTCGGCTACTCGGCAATTCAAGGAGCTCAGGTCGATATTAAAGCCAAACACAAGCACAAATTAAACGAAATCCTAAGCCCTTTGCTTGCCTTTTCGACACAGACAGAATCGAGATCGAGGCTACAGTCATATTTAGAATCACACGGTATGTTTGAATAAATTGGAGACCGTTCACTAATTACAGACCTGGAGTCTACGCGTACATGCCAAAGCCGGAACGAATAGAACAGAAATCGTTTTTATTACGCAATAAGAGCTGCCATTCTGATTTTAATTAAGCATCCGCACGGCAGCATGAGCTTGCCAATTCGTCGCTGTGTTGCTTGAGCCCAGTCTGGCTCCGACTGCCGTGGAGAAGTTGCCGCTGTTCTATAATTGAGGCGAGAGGCTGGAATAACGAAAGAAGAGTTTAAAATCAACATTAATTCTAGCTCGAACAGGAAGAGTCATCAACCACTATTTGGTATTTGTTCGCGTGTCGGACAAACGCCTGAGCCAAAATCATTGTGAATAACTCAATTTAATCCTTGCCTTGCAAATCAGCAAATGTAAATCCATCTTGTCGCCTAATTAAACACACATCAACAGATAATTGATTGTTTAGGAGCATAGTTCTGTGAATTGTAAATTGCTTCTTCACTAATCTGAAACTGACTTAATTCGTAAGGAAGGTTTCTTCTGAAAGCCGAATTCTTTCCGGACGCCTTTAACTTAACTTTGTAGAATTTCGTGCTGGAAACTTGAATATTTGCTTCCAGCATTTATGCCACGATGCAGACGTCTTTATTCGCAGCATAATTCCCTGCAAAGAAAAGTTTGCAGTAGTCTCCTCCTCCATGGAATTGTTTAAACTAAATTATACATGACTTGACTCACAGCCGTACCGGTCCGGAAGAGGCTCCAATTCAAGCTTGCACGCAGTACGCGAAAGTGCGTATGGAAATGGGTGCGCGTCGTTAATCTCAGTTGGTTACCGCCACCAGCCAACAGAACTTTTAATAAGTGTATCTTCCTTCCTGGATCATTGTGGTTTTAAATTACTATTATTACTAATAACCGTGTAAAACACTAAACAACTTTGTTCTTCCTGATTATTTTAAATCTCACTAACTAGAAAAGTTTGGCCCAACGAAACTCTTCTGCGAGTTTAGTTCTCACTCGCAATTTACGAAACTGTAACATGGCATGGCATCCTACTTGAATTACGCCTCGGGTGTGAGAATTCTTCACGCGCATTGGTAGACAATGAACTTATCAATTACGTGCTAGTGCTAAAATTTACCAGCTTTTAGTAATTTTGATCATTGTCTTTTCTCTTCCAGAGTAATTGACTAGATATACAATGGCCGCTGAAGCGTCAATCATGGGGAAAGTCCTGTGTTTGTTGATGTTCATCGCTTTACTTCACAATCTTGTCAACTGCAAGGTAAGCACTCGTTTCGTAATTTATCACAAATCCATTGTAATCAAATGATGTGCTATAGTTTTAACGAAGCTGATTGCCGGTTGTGGGGTCTAAATTGTGTCGCGATTAAGCAGAGGCTCCATGAAGAGAGTTTTAGGAATGCTTAGACGAATAGAAGAATTCTTGAAATATTTTAGTTTAGAGTCTGCCGTGTTTTATGAGCTCCAACTTCTTCAGGGTCGGCGTCTTTTCTTTATGAAGATCACAGAAGTTTAGACTTCTAGGGTGTAAAGAGAGGATTAAGATTACAGAGCGCAAAATGCATCAAGGTTAAGAACGGGAAAAGTCCCGAGAGTTGGCAGTAGGAATTGCGAGAAAACTTTGAGCGCGAGAACTAAAAGTGTTGAGGGGGTGTCACCCAAGTGAAAGTATGGAAAGTAAATGTGATGAAGTGTTCATGTGAAAGGATGCACTTCTGCTAGGTCTGCGTGCTCCATGTTTCTAATCTTGGAGTGCTTTTGCTAGTGCATCTCGTGTCTTGAGAAAATTGTAAAACTCATCCTTCAACTTTACTGTTTTCCGCTTTCTAATTCACAGTGTCCGTATCTTGAACTGAGTTGTATCGAATGATGCGTAATTAATTGTCTGTGGTTCAAAAATTATTGTAACCAACGAATTCTGATTCGTCAGTAATTGCCACATTATTACATACAGAAAGTAGCCTGGAATTTGAAAGTTACTCCTAAAACTCTCAAATCTATTTTCATTTCCGCCAAAATGTCTCTTTCTTGTCATTCACTCTTGAATTCTGATCTTAATTCCGCCAAATCCGCCTTCAAATGACGACATTGACTTGAAACTGAAAGGAGACGACTTTGAGATTAAACTGGGACTTGGAGAAAGAGTCTGAATAATATAATAATAAAAATAAAAGAGTAGAATAGTAATAACCTTAATATAACTGCTGGTTTCGAGCAGCGGAGGGCATTAGTATGGAGCGACGAATGCGGAATCAAAAGTCGTCTATTCGGCTGTCTCTCAAGGTTTGGTTTTAATATGCTCAAATGAAGGAATCCTGCGGAATAACAAAAGGCAGGCAGGCAGACTACGTCTTCGTGAGTCCTTGTATGTGTATTGAATGTAATTGGAATAGGAAGAAATGGGCCGTCATCAGGGCCATTGTACTGGAATGAGAAACCCGACAGGAAAACTGACTTTCTTTCTCCAGTCGTTCTGTCGTTAATGGATATGCGTGAGGAAAATATTCAGGAGTTTTAAGAAAAATGACAGGGAAGTCAGTCGTCCTCGTGGAAGTAAGAATCTCATTAGTCAGCTTGGTGGTTCGGTAGTGCTCTCTCTTTCTCATTATATTTTTGGAGCAATTTCTCCTGCAAACAGTACCTGACCGACTTCTCCACTTCCATTACAGACTGAGGGAAAAGTAATCCGAGAAGTTCACCTCATTACCTATCCTCGTCAGGTAGAATTTTTTCCACTCTTTCCATTGTCGTTTATTTGAACTCTACATAGCTTTATTTATTCGTGCCAGTGAGCTTCATTTAGCTCATTTCATGTTGACCTACCTTTAGCACAATGCACTTACGTTGACTTCATCTTCAATGCTCTTAACAAACACACATTCAAATTATGACGGGCTTTAGAATTCAGAAAAGTATTGCATATCATATTACGCTGTTCGATTCCGATAGTGTTAACAAAAACGGCGAGCAATGAGCGCAAGAGTGAAAGGACGAGCGGAAGCAATAACGCCAGTAAAAGCTTAGCTTTATAATCATTAGCGTGAATAAGCAAGCAAGAGAAGACTGCTGCTATGAAATGAGTGTCACGTATTTGCCATATGAAGCACTGAGGCATAATATCGCGTCGGTGTCGGTTTTGAAAAGAACTGGATTCTAGAACAGTGTAAAAGTAATTACACGTCTCTGTAATAAAAGTGAACGCAACCTCTGGGATTGAGAAAGCGACGGACGAGGACCGGGTTGCGAATGAGCGTGAATGAATGAAGTGAAGTTACGGAATAAGGAAATGCGCACGTGAGCCATTTTCCTTTAAATTCTTTCTTCAAAAAGTTTCAATGTAACAACGCAAAGGGAGTAAATGATAAAGTATTCGTAGTCGTCGTCATCATAATAATAATTGTCAGAATGGGAAAAATTTAGGGGATTTTCGTGTTGGCTGTCTCAGTAGCGAGTAGGAAAAGGAAAAGAGAAGCCTGAGTTGATTTCTGGACGGGAGCGCAAGCACGTGTGCGGTAATTATACAGAGAAGTTGGTTCGTGCTCGGAAAACATTGTCTCGACTCGAGCGGAGGTTCATTTTCCTAGACCAAAAAGCAAAGTTTTCAGAAAAATTCAATATTTACATTTGAATTTTCCATGTAATTTGAATATGAAGTTTGGAGCGTTTTATCGCAAAGTGCTGGCGATGAGCTGAAGCACGAAAACTTCCAGGCTCAGTTCAGAAAACCCGGACCCGACAACAGGACAGGGCTTTCCATATTTGCGAGTACGCACTTTTATCCGTACATAGAAATTGTAGCTAAAACAATGCGGAACCTGAAGTATGGATTTGCTTCGCTTGACTTGCAGCGTGTACACTTCAACCGATTCTCATATTCTTTCTTCCGGTATTGCAACTTTGCAACCCAGGTTTCAGGATTCATGCTGCATGGAGAAGACATTCCTAAGACACACGTCGTCATCTACCTGCATGTAATATCCGAAGACTTTCTCTCTGCATTTCGCTGTCGTATCTTGTCAATGCTGTACACGAAACATCACTTTACTTTCCTTACAACAAACTGTTTGCAGCTGAAGATCTCAGGTTGGGGATTCGAACCGAACAAGAAATGTTTCGAAAGCTTCGAGATGCAAAGACAGAACCAAAAAAATGGGTTATTTGCTTCCGGACAATTTCCACATCGATACTTCCAATGTAATATGCGTGTTTGAGAGCATGACAGAACAGTAGATAGTGAAATAGTGATAATGCAGTCGAGGCGCGAGTGCGATGGACGAGTTCACTCCTACCAGATGGTGGTGCTACGTCTATGAAGATGTGCGCGGAAAGAAAGTAGTATTCAATTCCATTTTATTTGAAGATCACTCTTCCACACTTGGATGGTCGGTAGTTTGGGCGAATCGCGAATACTGTCTGGAAAGAAAAAAACGTAAGAGTAACGTAAAAGTTGGGATTCCCAAATAAAGTGAGGTACGCTCAACTCAGCCACTGGCATGCGTAGACTGGTTCGGTGTCCATGCAGTTAAACTTTAGGCTCCTGCATTCGGGCGCTTCTTATTTCCTTATTTCTTTTTATAGTTTTAAAGATACTTTTTACACCAGAGCCAATGGTCTCTTACACCGTCTTCCCGTGAATGTGAAGTCAGAAAGAAACTTACATTTTATATTTTGTGCTTAACGGCCGCCTCCAACGTACCACTTTCTAAGCACTGTGTGGGTACGGGCCAAATGCTAGTGCGAGCAGTTCAATTTATCCCGGCATTTTGTAACATTCGCATATAGTCGTAGTAGTCGGATGTGATACCGCCAGGGGCATAAAAATATATTAAAAAAATTGGAAATAAGAGATCTTATTATATGCACGTACCGCCAGTAACAAGTCTCATCCCAAGTAGTGCAAAGTCCATAACATTTATCTTCCAAACCTACAAATTTGTATACCTTCCTCTTGGCCATGCCGCCCGTCCTGGTAGAGCAAACCCAGCTCAGTTAATAGCAATTTAAACTCATGCCGCACACTCTTTGGTGTTTGAAAGAGAAAACTGGAGTCTGAGTCTGCTGTAACTCGAGTCGACCTTATTTGAGGCTTCAATTATTGAACACGTCCTTGTCCACTTACTCGAATGCTGCAAGACTTGCACAAACGTAGAACTCTTGGCGGTAGAAGAAGCGTTAACTTGACAGCGTTACTTCAATTGACACGGGACAATTTCCCATTGAGCATAGTTCACGCATAGTTGAGCAAGTTCTAATTTGAAATGTGACATCCTCGAGAATGTACAACAAAATGGCAATGTGATGCCAATTCTCCGTTTTCTAGTCAGGTATCAATTTCGCACGGGCAAAACGGTCCAGCCAGCTTTCTGTTCAATTTTGAAATATGACGTGCGACTCGATTCATCCATTTCGCATTGGCGAAATTCATTTCGTGCTTCTGATGGCGTTATAAAAGAGGCTGAGAAACATTAAAATTGACATGAGAAAGGAAGCTAAATTGAAAGGCACGTGCCCCACCGAAGCAATGCTCTCTCCTCCGAGTTTAATACTCCCCATGTTGGTGTCAAGATATTGTCAAGAAAATTTCGAAAGCGAAATAAACTTTTCGTGTTCGTATTGATCAAAATGACGTCGTCAGTTTTGCTGTGCTGGTGTTTCCTGTTTGGGATTGAATTCAGGAAAGATTTTTCCAACCAATTCTCCTGCATTTATAAAATTGATTCCTCTCTACGTTGATACGGATCAAATATTATTAATGATATTATTTTCTGAAGCCAAGGCCGTACTCACGCTCATTGCGTTGCACACAGCTACCAGTTTGTTCTTTCTGTGCAAATAATACATCATAATTACATAATTTAAAGCATAATTTATCTAACCATGATTAATGTGACAGTGCTTGCTATTGAACTTGAGATTTATTTCTTTTCTCATTTACGTGAGGGAGCAGCACAACGCGAGATAAACTTTTCTAAGCACCCAGCATGCACATTCACGCTCACACGTGCACTTACTATTGCTGCTGGTTTTGTAATAGTATGTGAGGAACAATGCCTGGCATGACTGAAATTTGTGTTGAAATTTTCAACCTCCTTTCTCTCGCTTGCCTGTACCCTTGAGCTGCTGAGTGCTGCTGGATAGAGAAGTTTGGAACAAACTGGGTAAACAAACTTGATTTGATTTATTACTTTCTGTTTTTGCCATTTAACATGTTCCTCGCACATCGCAATCCTCTGCTCTGCATTGTTCGATGCAGTGTACGCGTATGTACGGCATGCGAGCATTATCTTATTAGAATAATAATGCTAATCCACTGGGCGTATAACAACTCCCGTGTGGCTTTGTCGTCGCACTGCATGGTTCAACTAATGTGATCTTGTGCCAGACACACTGTACAATCAACTTTCTAAGCTCCAGATGCTTGAACCAAGCAAGCTGCCTGAAAGTGACAGATTGAGAGGCTTAAACTAATGCAATCGACACTTCTGACATTCTCAGACTGTATCAGCGTATTCCTTATGCCTGATATTCGAGCAATACATCGAAAATCACGTGAACGCTTTAAGTTTGCTACTGCCAGTTCGCTTTATTCAACATATCCAATTGAAATGTTGAATTATTGGGAAAGAATTTTGAATTTCTGTAGTCGGGTCCATAGAGTGTAAAGTTGGTCGGCACCTTAGGCTTTGCAGAAGTTGTCACCGGTTGTTGTTTGAATCCAAGTCAGATAATTGGTCACTTTGGTGTAGACGCCTAAAAGCAAGAGCAAGAGTGGCTTAAAGGACTTTCGCACCCAGCCTTTCGTAATTGGCAATGGCAATGTTAACCTGGATTATCCTGCTGAGCGCAGCCATAGCCCCAACTCACAATTCCGATGGAGTAGTAAAACGAACTACTGCCTTGATAGTCGATGGAACCGCCGGAGTCACCCTGAAAGTATTACAAATTAATAATTTAAATGTTTTATTAGTAATTAGCAAAATATTTAGATTTCTTACTTGACATGTGTCTTTTCCGGGCAAATAAGTGCATATTTGATTCGGTGTGACAGAAATATATTGCTGGCACTGTGTAGTGCTCAAGACAGGCAAAGTAACCTCCAGAAGTGTGTTTGAAATTGCATCGTTGTTTTCGGCACCCACAGCTACTGGTTTTGTTGTACCTGTTACACATTTAGAGATTAAAACAATACTTAACAAATACAATCATCGCATTGTACCCCATCCGGATGCGAGCACACTGAGGCCACTGAAATCGCTGCTGACCATGTTCCAGGGGAGACATGCTGGCGAAACCTTTGAATTGATATCGAGTTTTCAAGAACATCACGGCGATTGTAATGAGTAAGCTTTGAACATACGTTCGATTTAAATGTCAGTGGTGTTGACAAATGAAGCAGAGTAATATCATTATCCATTGTGTTCCTGTTGAACGATGGATGTTGCACGTATCGATCTACGGTATTTGTAACTCCACCACCAACTGAGACGGGATTAGCTTGAGCTTCCGTGTAAACATTAATTTTCATGCCACTCTTGAAATCCATCGTGCAGTGTGCCGCAGTCATGACCTGAATTCATGGGAAAGTAAGTAATTTCGATTAATTTATTTTGCCAGGCATTAATGAATAGTAATTTTCAAATTACCCAGTTTGGGCTGATGATGGTTCCACCGCAAACACCACCGGAACCAGTCGAAGGATTATACACGAACACCAGAACTCTCCAGGGAAGCTCGCCAGTTTTGGTTTGAGTTCCTCCCACAATTCTTGTGCCTGTGGCCTGGAGCGATTAAGTTAATTAGGCAATCAGTTCACTTTCAGTCATTTCAACGGATAGCGTTTTACCCCGTTTGGATTGCGGACGCCGCATGTACAAGTTGAGTTTGGTGGAGGAACAGTTGAGCCGCCAGATGATTGGGTGGTAGTAGTTGGACGGGTGGTAGTAGTTGGACGCGTGGTTGTTGGCTGTGCTGACCCGCTAACGCTGATGGTGCATCTATAATTGTACCCGTTTCCAGACAGGTAGTATGGTCCAGAGTAGAACCCGATTGATAAGCTATTTGACACGGATGTCGCTGGAGGAGTGGTTCCCCGGCCACAGTACGCAATTTCCTCAGAACCGTCGCCGGTGGTCGAGAAGAAAATGTAGTCTCCGTTGTAGCAAGAGATATTGATGTCGCAGGTGATCGACATTGTGGTTCCAGCGGGCGAAGAGAGGAAGTAAGAACAGTCTAGATTAGAAGGGTAATTGCCGCTGTATCCTGGAGAAGTCAAAGTCGCAGTTTGTCCAGCAGCAGTGAACGCAAAGTTTACGTTACTGCAGGTTGATGATTGCTTCGGAGTTGGAGGAATTTGTGGAATAGTCTCATCATCGCGTGAAGGAAGTGGAAGTGGAATCGGGTCTGCATTATTCAGACTCGCCAACTGAGTTATGGTGAAAGGCTTTTTTGGAACCGGCACGGGCAACGGTGCTTGTTTGTCCAGAATGTACGAGCTGATGAGCGTACAAACAGACAGCACCAAGGCTATAGAAGACAATAGTCTCATTCTGGACAAAGGATGTTATGCTATTGGGGCCGAAAACACTTGGAACGTTCCAAGTTTAAAGGTTGGGTTAAAGTGAGCTAGAGACTCTTTTGTCAATCAATTTATATGAAAAGTCCAGACAGGGTCACACATACGTGTGCAAATTGAAATGGTTCACAGATCGATCATAAATGAGATTGATGCTCTTGTTTGGACCACAGAAGTTCATGACGCGTCTGCCATCGACGTAAATGCCCACCGCAATCACAAATACTTTCATTCCACGAGGCACTTCCATAATTCTACATGTCATTTCAATGTGAAATGAGACATAAATTGTGCATGGAGAGTACGAACTTGTGGTTCATGTGTCTGCACTTCGACGTAAGCCAGTTTCTGCGAAATCGTCTATTTAGGAGAATGCAAAAACAGTGACCCGTCGTTCGTTCTTGTGAGTTAATTTGAAAATCATACACGCTTTATCATACATTGGCGAAACTTTATGACACTAACACAAATGAGACGTTTATGAACATTCGTCGACTTTTTTCTTTACGATTTTAACGTATCAAAATCCTTCGAATGTTAAGTTAAGAAACTCTACAACCTTTGTCTCATAATTTTTGTTACTTCTACATTCGGTGTGGAAAAGAAGAGTAATGGGGATAGTGATTATCTTAATGCCCACGCTTGCTTGCGGAGGCTGACTCAGAGCACAATTTATTTTGGTTAAGGGTGTCGGAAGATTCATGCCACGTAATTTCCACTCCAGACACAGTGACAATGATTTGTAAGAGACTTGAGAATTAGCCGTGTAGAGTGGATAATGAAGTGTTGAGATGAGCATACAAAGTTCATGCCCATAATCGTATTATACCAAGTGCTGATTGAGGTGGGAAAATGAGGCTTCGGGGAGGAATAGCAGAAGACGCGCGATCAATTCATTTCACATTTTATTACCATCCGCCTCGCTTCCTCTGGTCGTCCTTTTCTTGAAGTGCTTGAGCTGCGTTATAACAATGAGTTCTTGTTAATGGGAAGGGCAGGGCACATTATGTACCCCAAACTCCTGTTTTATTCTTAATTTTAGCAGTGTTCTTTTCATGTGAGCACATTTTTGTCAAGAACTTTGAAGTTTGTGTTACGTCAGCATTTCCTAAATTCTTCCACTCGATTTTTCGGGCTTTTCTGTCGCTTTCGCTCAGCTTCAAGCTCACAACTTCAGAATGGCTTGGAGAAACCTTACGTCTGAGCTCAGCGGGGGTTTACAGTGGTCGCAATGAAATAAATGCAGTGAAAGCAGTCCTGCTTCCCTCATCGCATGCTGGTAATAGCATTAGAGAAGGACTAGGACCGTAATGCCCGTGTCTGTGCCCATGCGGGTGTGAAGATGAGTGAATAGACAAAGAAAAGAGGAAGTGCGTAACGAAAAAGTTCGCATCACTTCGCATTCGAACTGTGAAGGGTGTAAAATATCAGTGGCTGAGAGTAAGGAGACTGATGAATTCGATGAGTCAAGGGGAAAGTAAACAGGATTCGAACACTCTGTGTGGACGGCGGACGTGAAGACACATACGAAAAAGTTTTTATTTCATTTCCCGACAGAAACTCAAATAAAAGGAGACAGTCACATAATCTGTATAGCAGTTCCTAGAGTTCTTATAGGGCATGGAATGATTGCAGCATCCAGCGAGATCTGTATCTGCAGCTCGAAATGATGCATTTATAGTTTATGAGTGGGTGAGTTTCAGGTTCGTGAGTGCAGCTAACCTTCTCCTTGTTTACTGCTAACTAACATGAGGAGAACGAGCAGAGAGAAGCAGGACGGGCTGGTTTGGGTTCGCTTTAAATTATAAATGTGACTTTCACTGGTACTTGAACAAATGATTCAAAAGCCATGTGCTGTGCAATGGAAAAACAAAGCTTGAAGTGCAGGCAGGGCAGTGAGTGAAATAGATTCGTCGCTGCAATAACGATGACGGTGATATGATGCCATGAATTTCGAAAGAACGTGGCGAGGCAGTGCGGTGCAATGCACCGACGGTGGTGTGATGTAATGTAATATTGCTCTGTCCTGATCAGGCTATAACTGTAATGGGATCCCCTGACATTGGATGCACTCTGATCCATTATTTATTTCGTTTTGTCAACTTCTCTTTTCTTTCTTCGTGCTGCATTGCACTACTACTGCACTTGATCATGGCCATCATGCGGGCGTAATAATAGCAGTGGACGAGTGCACTTTTATCCCCTGCCCACAACTATTCTCATTCCAATGTCCATCCCGTCTTCTGACACGAGCTTGTAATGAAATGCTAGCATGCTAAATCCCACTATCAAATATAATCGGTGCATATTCGCTTGTCGTCTCAAGACTTATAGCCATAGCACAGTATTGGCAACCGTTTTAGTGTCTTGAAAGTGGAAAGTACTTTTTTTTATCTTCATCGCCATTCCATTAAATTCATTTAATGCGGATGGACTTTGGGAACTGGAAAGTAGACAGCGAAAGGGATGATGGGCGGTTGAGCGCGACTGGCCTTGCCTCGTGCTAAATTTTATGTGATATTTTTTTATATCACTCTAACAAGTCCCTGATGCGATACTGCAATTTTATTGTATTCGGCCTAAACCTATAAAAGTGTATCAATATCGCAGTGCATTTCCTTGTCTAGTCTTGTGTTTTATTACGGGCTCTGAATTTCATTTCGTAAGTGAGGGGAGAAATGGCCACGAGGGTTGTGAGACGTAATAATTTGACCTGTCAGTTTTCGGAGCTGAGAAGCGCAAACGTGTCATTCATCAAAATGATGACCAGATGATCCGTCATGGTATTGTGGTTCTGGTGCAGCGTTGCAGCTGCAGCAGGCGGAAGGGGATTTGGTGTGCCATATTCGTGATAGATTTGATTTCAACCTAAGTCAGTTGAATCTGTTAATCTTATTCTCAGAATCTTGCAATGATAAGCGTTTTCAGCGGCTCTGAGAATTCTCTAGACCATAAGGTTGTATCGCCTTTGTTCGTGTATTGAGGTTCTTTCTATACTGGTTTTAGGAATTTTGTCTAATCTTAATTGGGCGGGTGTAAAAGGGTGGAGTTTGCGGTCAGGGTCATGTCTCACTGGACTAACGAAATAATTCACTCTCGTCTCGTCATCTTTGTATTTGCTCACACAAAAAAGGAATTACTGACTTGACCATGAAAGAGGCGCAGCACGAATTGCAGCGAGTGGGTCAGAACTCCGAAGTCAGTGTGAGCAGATCATGAAAGAAGCTCACACTCACACGTTTCTTTGATTGTGTGCGTAAAAACCAATTTTCTTCTTGAAATGGCCAACAACTCCAATTATCACTTTCTTCTTTCATCTTCCCCTTCGATACACTTCTTTTCACCATACATAGAATGTACATTCCCACGTGCTATCATTCTTTACCCGCTCGCACTTGGTCTGACTCTGTTAGTCCTTCTTTCATTCAACTCATAAAAGAAAAGCCAACAAAGTTAAAGAAGTGATGATTGCATCGCATCTGGGCTGAGTAAATATACGTAAAGAGAAGACATTTACACCGCTCCGCGTGAGTATGACGAGAAGCAAACCAGTGTGCAGTGTATAACAAGAAAACAAGAGACCAATTTCACTTTAATTTTACGTATTTTTGAGGCAGGATGCTCTCCCCAAGACGTGTCTATAAAGTAAATGCAGGGACGTGTGAATGAATACGTTTGTTTTGCTCCTCAATTTGTACAATGCTGAACTGAATCTTTGTCATGTCTTTAATCTATTCTCACGAAACTGAACAAAGAGCAAAGCAAAGAAAAAGCTTTTAAGACTTACAATACTCACACTCACTCACGTTAAAATAAAGATAAATACTCTCAGAAGAAAGATATTAGGAACTACTATTTGCCCATTCCTTCTTGGAAGACAGAGCATGCGAAGCGGGGAAGGCAAGACAGGAGAGAGACACTCACATCAGTGCCAGCAGTCAGAGTTTAAAAAGACATATGAACAAATAAATAGAAAATGAAAAAAGAAGTGTAAGTCTTGATTTATGAAACAATTTGCACTTTCACACGATTCACTTTCTCCGCCGTCCGCCAGTATATCACACTCCGTTTCCAGTTGACACTTCCTTCGTATGCCGTGCGTCTGGTGGCACTTACAGCGTGATTCGTTGGCTCTGATGCGGGGAATTTGAATGTCCCTCCTTTCCAGTGCAATCCTATTTGTATTACTCATTTCTGCAGTTTTATTTATTGCACGAGATTCTAGCAGGGTAAAACCAGTTTGTTTGCATCATTTGTAATGGAACCCCAACGACCAATTCCATCACAAGCCGCTCCAAATGATAATAATAATATTAAAGTGAAATTTGGTCATAAAAAAGAGGGAGAAGATGTTGAGGCTGAAAACGTATAAGAAATGTACAAGACAGGACAATTTAGAATGCACAAGAAAGTACTTCGAATTTGAATATGGTGGAGCATTTTCTACAAGCTGTAGTTGATATATTTTGTATGCTTATCATATTTATTACACAATTTACTTGCGCAAGATAATTTTCTATTCAGATCATTGAATAGCGAGTATTCAAGTTCATCGTGGGAGAACACACGTCACAAGATTGAATCTTCGTACGTCATCTCCAAACCGACGCGAAATGGTTCCTTCTTAGAAATTGAGAAATATATTTTGAGATCTGTACACCTACTTCAAGTGATAAAGGGTACCAATATAAATACGGTAATATTAAATTAATTGATTTCAAATTGAAGTAACCCCATACATCTATACTACCTTAACTGGCTGTAGAACAGTCACATGGTATGTGTAGTTCACAATTCGGAAGAAATTAAAATGCTTGAATTCCATTCAAGCACCATATTCGTATTTGGTTTACTCTCCATAATAATGAAATTACAATTAGTCGGTCCGAGTGCAGTCCTGCGATCTGGTCGTCAAAAATAAATAATTGTACAAATCTTGAGTACAAGAACTATGCACTTATTGTTCTAATGAGAATGGACAATAGAACAAAACATGTTTCCAGATGTTCATAACTGTGATTGTGGTTCAAGCAAACACCAGTTTCTTTTATGCACTTCCAAATTGAACTCCACCACACCACTGAAACACCAACCCGCTTGCTTTTCAAAACATTTTCCATTGTTCCTTTGGTCCAGAGCAGTTAAGGTTGGGCATGAAATTTACATGACACGGAGGCCGAGATGAATTGGAATAGAAATGGGAATGAAATGCAAATGCAATTATGGTAAATCGCCATTTTTACATGATGAATATCATGCCTTGGCCAAGTGGAGCCTTTGCCTCGTCGGAATTCAGGTTTGCAGCCTCTCCAAATCTGAAAATAGAAAACGAAAACGCGGCACGGTTCTTTTGTATACACAATTTGAATGAATGAATACAAAAATATGGAACCAATCTAGACGCACAATGAGAGAAATCTCTCTCATTTCCTTTGTGAGAGCGCAGCAGAAGTTCTGTGCTTTCTCCGTTTGCTTTGCTATAAACTCATCATCATCTTTCATTTCATTGTTATCTTTTCAAACTCACATTTCTTCTCGGGTCTTGCCATCCTTTTTCTTGTACCACCAGTCTGCTTTCTGCTTCTGCTGTATATTGTTGGTTCTGCTCTGTTGTTGTGTTACCTCTTTCATGTGAAAATTACTTCAAAAGAGAACTCGCGAAACGACGTTAATGGAATGAGAGACCCAAAAGGCACGGGGCTGCGTCAGTTGGCACTGTGTAATAATATTATCTTGGAAAACATAAAAGCTTTTAGTTTCAACCAATTGCAGCCATTCAATTGACTAATTACACATATAATGCAAGATCTCTCAAGTCTTTAATGTGTTTATTTTGTGTCAGCCTCTCCCGTGTACTTCCACGCGAAGCACAAAGTGTGACAATTCTCAACCAGGACGGTTTCTGATGTCGAAAGCACGGGAAAAGATTTAATGTGGTTAATTGATTTCAGTTAAAAGTAATTTGATGTGTTTCTAATTGAATCCTATTTCTGCGTTTGCTTTCACTGCCACGAGTTACTGAACGTGCTGCGGCCAGCCGCGGCCTGTGGTGAGTTGAGTCTTTCATATGGACAGAGAAACAGCACACAATGAAAACCAGTTCAGTCAACTAAGAAATAATGTCCATTAAAAAGACCCGACCCTGACGGATGGCTATCATTCACTCGCATTAATGATCTGGCTAAAAGCGTTTTCATGTGACTCATTCATTGATTTCAAATAGTAAATACCTTTGATCTAGAGTTTGATTCAACCGGCAGGCTTCTGGCTTCTGGTTCGGTCCTGGCCGTGGTCAAAAGTAAAACTAAATCAACGCGAAGAAACGAAGTTAATCATCCCAAATCCTTCTTGCAGCTGTTGAAGTAACGAGCTGTAATATACGAGTCTAGGATTCCTTTATTGGTTGTGAGAATTACGAGCGAAGGATACGAAAAAATGTTTGTGTTTTGTATTGGAATCTAATATTCAATAAAACGAGCACGAGCCAACAGCCAAGCTGTTTATTCGGCCTGACTGAGATAAAACCAAATGTAAACGCGTAATCCAAAGTTTGGACTCATTGCCTCTACACGAGCCACAAATGCCCGGCTAACTGCTTCGCTCTGACCAGATCACATGCGTTATTGGTTCTTCGAGTATAAATTTTATTTCTTTTTCGCTTGTTTGAGCTTCCTGTTGAAATTGATACCAGAACAGGAAGCAAGGTCCGGAACAGCCTTGCTGTTGATGCCAAGTGAAAGAAAAGAGCGCAGTACGAAAGTAAATCTAATTTTCACTCGCGTTCATGAAATGACCAGCTAAGAGAAGTAAAACTCTAAAACTACACTCATCTGTCACTATTTATGTCGACACAACATGCTTCTTCTCCACCAACTAAAGTACGTCTTGCTTTGTATTGTTTGTCTGCTGTACAACATTATTTAAGTTTTGCCCTCAAATAACAATAACCCAACGCCCAATGCCAATAAAAGGCAAAGGCAGCGAAGGCTGCGCAAGCAATAACAATTGGAACTTTCCCCACTCCGCGCAACGACCACGCTCCAACACCTTCAATTTGTTCCAAAGCAATGCATTGCAATGATCAACCATTCTGAGTTCGCGCACATTTTCTACGGACCTGCACGCCTCGTTTATCTGACCAAGCCAACACCATCAACCCCACACGGCCAAGAAATATCTTTCGTATTCCTGTGTAAATGCAGACGAAAACCTGAATAATAAGAGACCCAGAGCTATGCAAACTACAAACAGACGAAAATGAAACGGAGATGAAGATACGGGACTAGATAAGGGAAGATTTGGATGTTATTCAACCCGCTGTGCTGCTGGTATAAATGTAGGGGCAGAGGCAACGAGATAGATTTACTGGAACTGGAATCTATCGCAATAAATTTACCTTTCAAAGGTTCAATTCAAAGATATGAATTATGGGGCGATATCACCACAACAGTGGAAGAATTGAGGCAGTGTGGTGGAAGAAATTGTGGATTTGTGCCTCCCTCCGTCGAGCCTTCGAGTAGCACGCGCACGTAGAATTTGGCCCACGCAGCCTACGCACAGGCACGAGACATTACGCACTTCTTTAATCACGAACATTAATTTAGATTGAGCTCAGCCATGAACTTAAAAGTCATGGTTTTTATACGCGCTTATTGTATTGTCGGAGCACGCTAATTTAATGTGTACTGGCATTAAGGAGACAGTAATGCCCCGTCGTTGAGCCTAATCTTGCTGCTATAATGCTGCTACTTTGTTGCTCACTCGGTTGGTTGGCATTCCCAATACTGTACTCCACTGCTCTGTTACGTTGTAATGATGATGATGCTATATAAAAGTAGTAAAGAATAAATGACACGAAAGAAAAGAGGAGAAAGACAAAGGAAAGCCGGTGGCTTCGGTTTCGGCTGCAGCGCAGCGCAGTTAAATCCATTACACCATCATGTCACTGTCGCGTCGCGTCGCGAGTCGCGATATTGCTCGCATAATGCCCGGATCTATTCAGATGCTTACACATTGTGGCATGTATCGTATTTTAGTGTAGCTCTTTGGAGATTGTATCCCACGACAGTACAGTATGGGAAAGTTAAACTTTCGGCCGGGAATATTGCCATTGCATTGCGCTTCTACAGTAAAATTCGAATGAGCCGTAGTTACGCCTAAATAATGGCGCCGTATATTAACCGCAGTGAAGAAGATGATCCAGTGGAGAAACTCCAGGACGAGAGCCCATCGGATTATTAAACGGCGAGTGGGTAACAGCAACAGCAATAATATTAGATGGTTTTTATTTCTCCCACACGAAAGTCCAAACCAAAGGCAAAAGCAAACTCTGCACCACACTGTGGCCATGGTCGATGTTTCGTCGAGTGTGGAGTGGCGCACATTGTGGAAAAATTATTGATGCATTATTAAGGAAATATGGTGACTAAACACATTGCACACATGAGACCAATGTAATTGCATTCTGCCGTCGCTTATTATTCGCCAGGCTATTAGCACGCTTGCTTACAATAAAACTCTAATGTCCTCCTAGTAAAATATTATGCTCTGCCCGCCATGGACAATTTTAAATATTCACCGCGTATTGCATGCTGCTGCGGTCGCCATATTGCATGCCGCTGGTCTCATTTGTGCTCGTAGTCTCTTACCCTTACTCCTTTCTCATGAAAGATTTGGGTCGGTAAAGAGGAAAAGTTATTAAACATTCATTTTGACCGTAAAAGGATCTAATAAAAGTTGGTCATTATGATAAGATATGAAAGTAATCCAATAAATGGCCCAGAAGAAGACATGCTCAATTTCAGTTCAAGTTTCCCTCTAAAATGAAGTTGGCCGGTTTAGAAAAGCACATGGCTGGCCCAGCGTAGTCGGGAAAGAAGTCAGATTATGAAACTTGCTAAATTGGTGGTGTGGCGGATGTTGTTTTGCAATTTATTCTCATTCCTCAGTCATCACCATCAAAGAGCCCGCACAAGTTGCAAACACAAGCAAGCAAGACTCAGAATCAGCTTCTTGTAGCTTGACACATAGCTGCCGCAGTCGTTTCAGAGAATCTGCTCCAAACTTTTCCCGGACCACGTACTGTTGTCTGGTATCATGTGGGCAGTGGGCATGCACATTACATGGAATACAACTCTTACGCTGCTTGTGACTTGAATGACTTGTGGCATGAATTTTGTGTTCTCCAAAATGCGGACTCATTCCAAGATACGCACTGATCACAGATAACCACGACTAATTACAAAATGAGTCTTTAACATGGATAATATCGAATACTGACAGCTAGTAAAAGCATACAGAAACGAGAAAACAGTTTACAGCGAAATATTCATTTTATGCATTTATGTTTAAGCCCTTTACACTCGTGAATCTTTCACCCTGCCAGCACGCAGGATTCAGGCAGACGTGCGAGTTATGTAAATGAACAAGAATTCCGTACGAGTTCGGTGGCACATTTTATTGATTTTGTCATTAAGGATTTCCAGTTCAGTATTATGTCATTCCATTTTTATATGTACGCTGCTGACATGTGTATACAGGCTGGATGAGCAAGCAAGTGAGCATTCTGCTTCCAAAATACTTCCGTGCATGGCCCGGATCGTGATGAAAAGTTCCGAGTTTGTGCTGTGTCGAGTTCTGATAATGAAATGAAAAGACTCAGGCGGAGAGTAGTAGAAAGCAGAAAATGTTGGTGTTCATTCAATCCAAGACCCGCTACGCTGCGATAGAATGGCTGGAGAGATACATTATACATTATGAATGAACGAATCTAAATCAACTTGCTAAGCTTTTTGTCTTTTCATTCCATTCCTAGCTAGCCGGTTGCTGGTACTTTGCTCTCAGGAGCATCTCCCACTGAGCGCTAATCTCTTTAACTGAATTCCAGAGTAAGCATTACGCATTACTTTAGGCCGTAAGCTACTGCGGAGTTCTTTGACTGCTCGATGTCTAGCTCTTGTCGTACCAACTCCAGATTTGAGGGGTATTCGAATGGAGTTGCCATTCGTGCTCATCTTATGCGAGATTCATTTCATTGACCGTACTACTTGAAACCATCAGCGTCAACTGTCTTGCCTGCTGTTAATGATCTTCACGCTCTGCCGGCCTCAAACACTGTTCGTTTTTTAAATTGGACTTTCGTATAACGCGGGATAGTTCAAATCTTGTACGTTAATATTGTGGTGAAAAGTTGGTATTGGATTCCTCACACAATGTTTGTATAATGCAGACGGCAAAAATCTAAATCATTGCATTATGAACACGAATGAAGTATGAATTAATTTCATATTTCGATAAAAATTCGAGTCTGTTTTCACTTCTGGCTTGGATTGGAGGACACACTCACAGAAATTCCATTTCATATCAAATACACCATTTTATGTTTTTCACGTTGTCGGGCTTACGTTTCAAAGCGGAATTGGAACTTGAATTGGCGTCTGACAGGAATGATATGAAATACGATTGCATCCAATCTATGAGATCCGAGACGCTCGTTTAATGTTCCACGCGCAATTGCTTACTTCTCCTGAATTCTCCACACCTCTCTTCAGCCAGAGAAGGCATAAATGTAAAGCGTGTGATTTTATCCAAGCATCGCTTGATTGGCAGGTGCACGTCGTCTGTCGAGACGAGCATTGTGCACCGATAATCCCATTTCGACGGCATGACAAATGCAAACGAATGACACGGAATGAAAATCCGTCTTGGGATGCAAGATTCAGGCGAAGCGCTGTATTGACGAGTTCTCTACTCGTACTTTATGCGTTTTGATTTTATGAATACATCGTTTAATGCAAATCAGAATCAGATTCCACTCTTGGAATTCAATAAATTGAAGAATGATGCGATAAAAAATGTTATTACAAGAAGCCGTGAGCGTGTCTTGGAATCAAATCCTATATGATACTGGTTGATACTGACGTCTTCCACTGCTATTCTTGCAATTTAATTTAACCCAGAAATTGTGGCTTTACGCATGGTCCACTGTTTTGAGGTTTCTTTTGATTGTTTTTATTCACACAAACTTCTCGGTTGGTATTTCATTTCGGCTTACCACAACCTCAAATTCATTTGTACGATTCAGCCAGGAAAAGTTTTTTCATCAATTCCAACAAAAGCAAGAGAACTGTAAAGAATTTTCTTTAACAAGCTTCAAGCCCAGCATATGTGCACACAGAAGGTAAAATTTTTTATTTCACATTGGATCGTCTTCCATTTCCTGGTAGTAACAAAGTTGTTCCTAATTTGTACTAAAGACTTTTCACATTTCTTTTGTTTCTCTTGTTTCAGTAGTTTTGTGTCTTTGCGGGAGTTCTTTGTTAATACGCGGTCCACTTTCCGGCACATTTTCACTTGCCATCAAGTAAGGAATTACAAGCGAAGTTTCGGATGATCGAGGCGCGCTCTCGCAGAAAAGCACGAGCATGAAGAAATGAGCAATTCGAAATGAGGAAAAGTTGGGACGACATGAGAATGAACGCGTATTATATAGCATCGGAAATTTGAGCTTATTACAAGAGCCATCAAGGCAATCGCAGTGCCGAAACGCAGTTCAACGTCTTTCTAGGAAGAAAAGCGAGTAATGCAGTGCGCTTTTGATTTCTTCTTAGCCTGGCCTACATTTCCTTCGTTGATTGATAAGAGCGGAGGAAAGTGTATGGAAATGGAAATCCAATCAAGTCTTCCTCTCCTGCCTATAAGTTCCTCTGCCTCTGGGATACTCCGTCCCGACTTCGACTTTTGGTTCTTCTCTTCAGGAGCGTACGAGCAAGAAATCTATCTAATTGGATCTCTTTTGTTTTCTTCGCTCCTACTCTTGTCGGTCTGGAGTCTGGAGATATTTCACCCGTGCCCGTATCATGTTCCTCTCAAATGCTCAAATGAAATGCATGACCCAAATGGAACATTTCAAAACCTCATGCTTTCACTCAGAAGGCAATGGTGAAAGTCAGAATTTTCATTTAAAACCAATTAAGTCGTCCATCGGTGTGTCCAACTCGATACTCGGTTGCTTTAATTGGGTAATCTCGTTCGGTGGTTGGAACAGCTTTTATATGTGTAGAAAAGTTAAGTTTTGCTTTGCTATCGAGAAATGTACAGATAACATTGCCTTTGTACGAGAAATGTCACACACTGTCATGAAGAGTTGTACGAAACTGGTTCCAAGTTCTGATTGTTGTTCTGTTGTCGTCGTACATACTGATTAGTGCTTATGAGAATGAGGAGTTGGTGGATGTCATCCCAAATCACACTTACTTTACAACTTTTTCTTCCTCAACTTTCGTCTTTTGTCAACTCAATTAAGCAGACTTGTACACATAAACTGCTTCCACGCTTTCTCTTGTGTGACTCCACTTTTGTCGTTTACTTTGACTATGGAGGCTCGTATTTTGTATTTTGCATGCCATGCCAAGTCGACTGGCAATGAATAGGACGATTCAACCGTACCGCAATTTCCATTGTCAACCTCCTAAGCCTTTCGTATTAGCCTGGACGAAGGAATACACGAAGGAGAAAAGTATCTCATCATCGGAGTTCGTCTCATTGTGTCGCAAAGTTTCTTGGCTTTACAACAAATGCATGCTCTACTTGACTGTGTGTTCTTTGTGTTCCTCCGGAACAAACTCATTGTATATTCAAAGCATCATAACATTCGCAAAGACAAAGAGTTACCACGAAGTAAAACCCCGGCTATGACTGGGGCTCTGAGTCAAACTCGCCCACTCCACTGTGAAGAAAGTCATCAGTCGAGACCCACTTGCATGCGTAACTGGGTAACGACTTTCTATTTGGGTGAGAGACCCGTTTTATAGTTGCTTTCTCTCGTCTTAGAATACAAAAAGTTTTTGCATACATAAATTGAGACATCATGACACTTGAAACTTTGAAGAAAGGAGACGAAAATAAAATAAATTCGAAACCATGAAAAATTCTGTGCTGGTCGTCATCGTACGTGCATTTATTTAAATTGAGAGACTCAAAGTTGTCTGACTTGTCTCTAGAAGGCTTAAACAGCACTTTATTCTTGCCGTTAATGGTACCGTGGTTTGGTGACTCCCGGACATGTTAATAAAGAAATGATGAGCTTCACAAAACTTGCAGTAATATTTAGATGAGTAAGACTAGAACTTGTTTAAATACACCGACTTGGCGCACCTACAGTGGCGAAGAAACCCAAAAACTAATCTCTTCAAAGGCATTCGGACTTGGTTTGATTTTAGCCAACGTCAAACTGCAAATCTGTTTAATTCGTGGACCGGCACGATTCAGTTATGACGAAAGTAAACTTCAGAAAGCAAAGGTACGACTCTTAACTTGATCAATTATGAAATATCAGGCAATTTGTTAATTAGACATGGACTGCTTGTCGTAGGCAGAAATCGTCCTCCAAATTACGCATTTCGTGATTTTGCTCTGTCAGATTTCATTTCTTACGAAAATGCTTTCCTATCACTGCAAATTGAATTTCCATCACTATCCTTTCCTACTGGTCTTTGCCATCTCACTGTTTTGAATAATCAGCTCATCTTTGTCGAGCGTCAAACAATCTGGCAGTTGACGCGTTTGACTTGACAGGAAACTTGTCAGCCTCCGCTTGCGAAAGGATCCGGCGTAAATTGTAAATTAAATATTCAGTACGTTTGCATTATGCTTTAGCATTTCAGAATACCTAATGAAATGCAGAAGAAAGTAGTTTCCTTGTCGGCGAGATTTTGAAATATTTCATTATGATGCTGTGTTCACTGCGCTGCAAATCTCAATGCTGTTTTGCTAATACAATTCGTCTTATTCATCTTGCATTAGGTCTTAATTCCGCACTTTCATTGAATTTGTTGTGCTCATACTCTCAAGCTCAAAGATCGAGCCCTTGTCCAATGATCTCAGAAAATAACGAAGAGAGGGTCGAGTTTTATTGCCCAGAATTTGGATTTATTGGAAGGGGAAGAGAAATTGCTTGCTTGCTTGAATGTTGGCTTTTGCTCCTTCATAAGTCATAATAATTCTGGGCGTTCACGTACTCCGTGCGAGCGTTGGCGTTATTCATCTTTTATATTATGTCTCATATTCTCTAATTTATAAAGGAAAGGTTTAAAATATGTCGTCAAGTAATATATTACAAACTGAGGCTGTGTCGCGCGTAGCATGGCTTCAAGTAATGTCTGTGCTGCCGCTGGTGAAAATACGTGCACGCAATGCGAAGAAAATGGAATCGATTTTTTCGCTGAGAACCAGTCAGATAACGAGGCTTAGAGAATAAAGATAGAAAACTCGTCTGCGTGCGTGCGGAGCGGGTGCGACGAGTGCAAGTGCAAAATATGAAAATCCTTGCCACTGGCGAAAGTCATTTCTTGTGCGGTATCCCAAATGTTAAGAATTGCCATTTGAACGAATTCAGAATGCCAAGAACTAAGAAATCACACCAAATACCGCACTGCTTCTCCTGTTCGCTGTTCGTGTTCTATATTTGGGATGACAGTCAGTGAATTTATAATATTATTAAAAACGACGTCACGAACGAATTTATTTTCCTGTCACCTGGCAGTTCTTTGCCCCGTTCAAGAATGGGACAAGATCTAAAGCCAGGTTGTCTGTTGGCGCTGGAACTAGGACACTGTTACTAGTTATATTATACGCTTTCGTTGTGTGGTTGTCATTTGCTAATTACGTAATTTCACGTAGCCAATGTCTACACAAGGGAAGGAGCGCTAGTAGTCTAATTTAAACTGAGTATAGAATGAGGCTAAAGTTTGAAAACATCATGGCGTGCAGTCTCGCAGGAAATTATGTATATGGAAAATAAATTACAGCCATACTTTCTGATCTTATTTGTGATCAGAGACAGACTCGAATCTCGTTCTCGTTTTCCTGTTGGGAGAGGAGCAAGATGTAAATAAATCATCCTCCTGTCGTTCCAGCCTAAATTCTACGCTTTAAGCGCTGTAGAGTTGCCATTCCTTCCTGTGACTCCGCACCCTGATATTTGCAAGCACGTACTCAAAACTGGAAGTGTATTTTGCATATTTCCTCTCCTGTTCCCGGTTCCTACCCATGAACTCAGAATTACAAACACGAACAGAATTCATCTCTATTTGAAACGCTTAAATTGTGGGATACATTTGGTCCAAAAGAGCGTGTCTAATATTATTTATTAGGCTGAGTTGTGTCAACAACAAACTAATTAATGCTCCAAGACATTTTTCAACCAATTTCTGTTGAAAATTTCCACATCAAAGGTTGACAGAAAATATTTGCACATGTCAAGAGCATTGATGGATAATTACTTTCATTCATTTCATTTGTATTTCATACTTGAATTAGTTTATTAAAAGTATTTCACGTTTGTACCCCAGAAATTCAATCTACGGATCACGAAATACAAATTGGTTCAAATTAATTTTCACATTTGTATTTACACTATTCTTTTTTGTTTTCAATTTGCAGAGATTCTCCAGGCATCAAAGGACGAAAGATGAGTCGAAAACCACGTTACCAAATGAAAAGGATAGGTCGGACGACCAACACACTGGTAAATTCTTCTGCCGAAATAAAATTAAGCTTGGCTATTAACACGAATTTAATTTTGCAGTGCAAACAAGCTCGAATACCGATGTTTGCCAAGGCTGGTGGTGTGGGCACGGCAAAGAATGCCAAAGCGGTAAAAACGGAATGCCAGAATGTGTTTGTCAAAAGCATTGCCCCAATCTCGGAGTCACCACAAAGAAAGTTTGCGGTTCGGACGGGAAGCTGTACACGAGTCATTGTGATCTACACCGGACGGCTTGCCTTTCAAACACGTTGATTTACATTGACCACACTGGAATCTGCTTTGAAGATGAAAAGGACAACGATAGTGACGAAGATGATGATTTTGGTTACGATGATGCAGGCAAGAATAGGCTGGAAGGCGAAACTAATAAGGACGATCGAAAAGTTGTCAGCAACAAGCTAATTGCAAAGAGCAGCGACGGCGACAATTACGACCTGTTCAAAAACACAAAGCAAAGCAACGACAAAGATTCAAAGGACAACGAAAATGATGACGATGACGACGACGAAGACGTGAAAACAGACCGACACATTAATGATGCTCCGATTGCTCTGCCTCTTCTGAATCGTAAGTAACTCATTATTTCCACTTCGACCTGTCAAAATGGCCGAGCTGAACATCCTTATTAAAGTCGAATGAAAGGTAATCGGATCACGTCATAAACTCATCAAATCTTCCTGAACCGAAAAGAAAAGAGCGAAACGGGGTAGAAGTTCATTATTTCCTGATGTGCCACACGGGCACTAAGCAAAATCAGTACAGACGGCAGCACGCCATGACCATGGCCATTATTTGTACGTAGCTCACGTCGACAAGACAAGAGTCGAGTTTCCCATGTGAGATTTGGCTTCATATAAATATTTTCTTTTGTCTTTTCTCATCAAAAATCCTTTCTTTCTCAGATTTCGTATTGATCTTCTGTCCCACAGGCCAACCAGAGACCAGCCGTGTACAGTACAAATAAGACGAGCATGCACGGAATATTTATGGTTATTATTACTCGTACGTGTCCGGTCGTCGTACTTTGTCGTATCGTGTTTATCACGCCGAATGTTATGAGCAAAGAATGCATTATATTGTCATCAAGAATTCTTGCAGTTCCTCCGTATTATGGATGAGATGAACTTCCACTCTCTCCACTGCAGTCTCCTTGTGCGTGCCGTGCACACGACCAGCTAAATCCGAGACGTGAAAGGATTGCAAGCATTTCTTCCGCGACCAGATCAAAAGTTTCAGATTTTCTCTTGCCTTTTGTTTTTCGCCGAACCTGAACCTGCACGACTCGACGGCTGGTCGGTCGGTCGGTCGTCTTTTCTTTCGACCTCTTTGAAAGATGAAAGAATTATAGATCAAGAAAAATAAGAGCAAATGCTGAAGAAGACGACTCCAGGGGATTTGATTCTCTCCTACATTTTCTGCTCCTTTCTCACAAATCTTCTTCATTCTCAATCTTTTCTATGATCTATGCTTGCTCAATACCTTCCTGGATACTTTCTTATTCCAGTCACTTGCTGGAAACTAAACGAAGAGTTCTCTTGTTACTCATCCACCTTGCGTCTCAGAGGCAGAACTGAGAGCAAGCAATCGAAAAATAGGTTAGTTGGTTGCGAGGAAGCAAAAACACCGTTCACCGTGTAACTGATGATCATGATGACCATGAGTGATCTTCTCGCATGATGCCAGGCGAGCGATCCTCGTTCTCAGCAGTCTTCCTGGGCCACTAATGTGATGAGAGAAAGTTAGTTTCATTAGACGTTGTACAAGATTCAAAGTAGGCGTAAACATTACAGTGTAGACTTGTAGAAGAGGCGCCGGGCAACTGAATTATACACCACGAACCGTAATCTGTTGAACCCAGTTCCTTCCTTTCAAAGGAGTAGTCAAAAGTTTGAATCATACAAGGAAAATTGAGTGAGTTCGGATTGTATGTTCGATCAAAGGTGGAAAGTCGAAATTCGAAAAGTAACTTGGCTAAATCAAAAACGGGTGCCTGGTCAGTGTCATTGTACATGTTGCTCAGGTATTCTTATCTTTCTCCTTTCACTCCACTATTGAAGTGCCAAACGCACCGCAGTCCGCGCCAGAGGCCTCCTGAAGTTTTAAATTTCGAATGGGTGAAACTTCTTCCACTTATCGAAACTGGGTTACAACTTTTAAAAATTTTTATGAGGAAGTTTTCATCAGAGTTCAGAGTTTTTACAAACATGTTTGTTAGTTTGGTGTTGAGAGAAAGGTAAAAAGTTTAGGTATGTCCATCCTGGTGTTGAGTCCACCAGCGGCTAAAGTGCAAAGACTAAAAGCAACTTTCACCTCCTTCGCTGCTGCCCATTCCATGCCGAGTTTCTTCGCTGCTCTATCGCAATTCCTCAGCATTTGGTCTTACAACCGCTCGACGTGTAAGCACGTTGCTGTAGAGCATATGTCAGGTCCTGTCAGCTAAGAAGAGAATTGATGGGACTAGTTTCACCAAGAATCTCTCAAACTTCTTGCTTGCCTTCTCACCTGACTCCCCACGCTTTGAGAAAGTCAAAGGAAGGAAAGGAAAAGTCATTTTTGGTTTAAGCCTTTTCACTTGTTTCTCAGACGGGAAAGTGGATTCAAAAATTCTTTCTTCGATTTTGGCTCACAAATGCGTGGCCCACACGCACTTAAGCCAAATCCATTCAATCAAGCGCGTATCTTCACGTCGCGTTGTGCCGTGCATTGAACTGCTTGATTCCTTCTCTTCACATTCCAACTCTCAAAGTTTACCCACATTTTCCAATTTAAAATTTATTTCAGTGTGGCATCATTTTAAAAGTTCAGTCCTTCTTCGACTGCCTGCTAGCTCTAAGCTTGACATGGCGGCCGCATTATGCGTGGAAATTGAAAAGATAAATTATGCAAATTTTATATTTATACAGTGCACATTCCATTACGCCACGCATAAACCGTAATATTTACAAGATTCGGCTTCCTCGTAACAGTAATGAACTTCGCCCGACCCAGGCCAAAATGACTCGTTCTCTGCATTTCGCATTTCACATTCTGCGTGAGCTATAAATAGTTGAAAAAGTTATTGAATAACATAACAATAAATATAATGGTCTTCATAAATAATTTCTCTATTACTCCGTGCTGAGTTGGGTTGAATCGCGATTGCGAAAAGTACGAGAGCACCAGTTCAATACATTTTAAATTCCAAAGTGTACGAAAAAAGTAAGATTTAGAGTTACGAAAAATTGCAAGATATAATCATAAATATAAAATATACAATTTGAAGTACGAAAACATTCAAAATAATTTGCCCAAGTGGAGAGAGCATCGAAAGTAAAGTGCGTCTGCCTGGCCTGCAAGAAGATTTGAGTATGAGCGGGAATTTAATGCAAATACGCGGGGCAATAATAAAACATAGGAAAATAGTTTGTAAGAGTGTGCAAAGAGGCAATTCACATAAATTTGTATGTATATTTTCTTTTCACACTTCATATTTATTCATGCTCACAGACTGAGCGTCGGGTCCAGCAGTCCGGACCGGTGATGGTGGCTGTCGGCATGAGCAATTGGAGAAAACATTCTTGTAGACAGTCACGCTTAAGTTGTGCGTTCGTTCGCACTTATTCTCATCTCCTGCATTATTCAGAATACTTCGCAATATCGCTTACTTGCGCAAGCACTGAACACTGCAAGCAGTTACGCAAGACTCACGCATCGTGTATTTACTTGGTTCAGTCCCAAAAGAGCAATACTCATAAAGTCATTCACTTGCAAACACTTTTTATATGCATAACAATTTTAAATAAAAGCATTTACCTCCGGCTCGTGGCAATGCTAAGCGAAGTGCGTGCAAGACGCTGGGCGGCAAACCTTCTTACAAATACAATTTACACTGGACTTAAGCAACAACGACACCTTCTGCGCTTGGCTCCTTTGAGAGACGAAGGAGAAATTTGGACATGTTTGTCATGCTTATTAATCTACTGTGTCTAGTGCAGTAATCTTGTTTCGCATTTTTTCATTTAACTTGCGATGCCTGAACAAGTCATCGTCGTCATCCTTCATACTGGAAAGTGTAGACTATTTTTCTGGTCCCAGTGCGAGCGAATCGAGAAAATTGTCAGAGACGAACTCCTACGAGTAATTTTGTGTGGTGCAAGTTTTATAAACTAGCTGGGACTAAAATGGTAACACACAATAAAAGCCCATTCACGGGCAGCAGTGACATTGCTCATCTAACCGCCAGTGTCTTCGTCGCAATATTTCATATTTGCCCTGCACCATGCATGAAGCCAACAAAATGCTAGAATTGCATCGCAGCGACAGCGAAAACGGCAGAGTGCGAGGAATTGTAAATGTGAAATGGGCGGTGATTCTTTCATGCTTTTTTATGCATTTACTTACTCACGGCACTGCTCCGGAAAACAACGCAGTGCACTGCAGGCAGGCATAATGGACTAAATGGATAAGAGGAGGAAAGCAACCGGGAAGAAAAATTGTGCAGACGTTCACGCATACATACGAATACACATTTGGGCGCATTATTCCATGTATGAGTATCTTCCATGTTTCTGCGGAGAAAAGTAGAAAAATGGGAGTTCATATCTGATGAGAATTTGGTAGTCATTTATACCGACAGCAAAGCCAACGCAGGACTGGCTGAAGTGAATGAGCTCACAATAACTTCGTGCTTCGTGAGTCGGCATATTTCATGAGATCACTTGCTTTCTCTCTGCGTATGTGGTTCCTTCACTTCATGCAACCATATAGAGTTGTTACTTTCCAATGCTTTTATCTTACAAGTCCACCGAACTTCGACCGAAACAGAATCAATAAATTGCTTAATTATGCATATTTCAATTGTGTACAATGCAATTATACACAAAAAGAACAGCTCAATTTTACCAGTTTAGTCATTTAGCATGTGAATCCGGAAGCTTCCTCCTTGCAGAAGAAATTGGAGTCTAGTTCGACGCGAAATTCCCTCAAATGCAAGGCAAATCCATCTTTTTACGATTTTGGCTATATTTTTGCTCAACACAACATAGATCTTTTTTCTGTACACGTGTACCTGAAGGCAAAATGCATCAAAGAGAGAGAAAAACTCCTTCTCCAGCTTTCATTTGGCACATAAAAGCACAGCCAGGAAATTTTTATTATTTTGTTCGCAATAAAAATATTTTATATCCACCGAACGTGAACCTTGCTCCGTTGTATGTTGTCGTAAAAACAATTGCGTGAGTAAAACACGACGTTCAATGAAAGGAGAGCAGAGTAGCCTTTCGGTGTGTCAGCCAAAAGACAAGAGGGTAGAGGGTTTAAAAATTCAGGCTTATGCCGAATGTTTGTGTTCAATATCTAGAGTATTCCAACATAAAAGAAGGAGAGCGGCAGCTCGTACAAAGTGAAAAGATGAGCAGGTTAAGTGTATCAAAAGTTGTAAAAAGGATACACGCAGCAGAGAAAATAGAATTTGAATATTTGAGCACCACATCGCGTTGGCTTTGAATAAGAAGAAAATAGACAAATACATTTTAAGCAGCGAGTGACAGCGAAAGGATCGCGAGATCGCGGCTTGTGCCTGTGAAAGATTTAAACTTTCACACTTGCAGACTGTTGCAGTGCAACAGAAAGTCGCAGTTGTAGTTTTATGAATCGGAATCTCGTCTTAAACTTATCTCCGCGTACTTTTTATTTTGCATTGTGCAATTCTTGCGTTGTGTGCACAAGAATAGAAAGCCAAGTGGAAATGAAAAATCGGCATCATAAGTCTTGCCGACACTTTACTGCTTGTCTCTCTTCTTCGTGCCTCTTCCTGATTCCGAAACTTTTCTCTTTACTGTGCTGCTTGCGAAATGTACACAAGAATACTAAAGACGAGCTAGGCCAGACAGTCTCGGTTCGACTGAGGCAACGCGACGCACAAGAAAGGGAAAGAATTTTTATGAATATCTCAGAGCAGACAAGACAGAGGAAGAGATTCGCTGGAGAAGTTTTATAAATACTTTTCAATATTACACAAGTTTTTTCCACTTTTCGTTCAAGTTTAACATTCAAGACAAAAGTACAGAGACCCGGACAGAGCAGTGTAGGATCACTTGAGTTCAGAATAAAAATGCACGGAGAAAGCAGAAAGAAGCAAAGCTGCAAAGAATGAAAAATATTTGCTCAAGTTATTAGCATATAAATACAACAGGCACAACGCACAAGTTGTTGGTAGTTTACATTATACTTCATTTGCTTCAATCTCGCCTCTCCTCACTTGGTTTTTGAGACTCAGATTTTCAGCAGCAGCTCACAACTTGCAGGCGGGAGCCCTCGTCTGAAGTTTTGATTAAATTTTTGAAATTGGATATTGGGGCTGTTCGACTACAACGGGAAATCAAATTCGCTCGTTATTTGACGATATCGCCCATAATCGCCTGGAATTAATTCATGTCTTTGAAGTAACGATTGGGATTGTTAACAGTCAAAACTTCGTCCGATATGGCTGACGAGACGTTTAATCCAAAACGAATAAGACCATTATTATGCACGCCTGAATTGTTTTTCCGATTGCGTTCACGTCCTCATTTTTGTTTGGCTTGAAAGATGTTCCCTAAGAACTTTTCACACTTGATTCTTTAACGGTTGGGCGGTTAGGTTTAATGTTTAAGGTTTAGTCCTTTGGAAAAGAAATTGACGGAAAGATGGTGGCGAATGTTTTTGCTTTTGATGTCCTTAAGCCCTTACACTCACAACCATATTCAGGTGTCAAATATTTTACAGCCATTGACCATTTTTTTTTAAAATAACGACGAACAAGTCTCATAGAAGAAGAATGCTTGCTCCATTACAAATAGTATGTGGCTACAAACATTATACCACACACACTTCGGACGAGGTTTACTTCGTTTTTGGGTGAGACACTGGACTATGATCGATTCGTAATCATCACAGGACATGTCCAAAGGGTATAAATCTTGCAAGCGATTCAGAATTTTTATGAGTTTGGAAAGTAGTCAGCAATCAAGCAGAAGCGAATCAGACGTAATTACAGTAGCAGCTCGCTATCGTCAGTGTTTCATCTTCCTAAATTGAGTCGCAACCACAAAACAAAAGTGCACGTTAATTCCACGAAAAACGTCTGCATCGTCAATAAAAACCCTTAAAGGAGCGTCACATCATTCTAGAAATGAGTTGAGGTTATAAGTACAGAAACGGCGCGGTGCAGATCAATAGTACAGTACTGATCAATAAATTCATCTGGCTCTCGTGTCAGGTCCAAAACCATCTTGGGCCTTGGGTCATTCACGTCAATCCTCCTGGTAATAAGCACTTCCCTTTCACCCGAAGGAAAAGTTGAAGTGTAGTGAAGCCAGACGAAAACTTGAAAAATATATCATCTTCCCAAGAACTTAACAATAACATCATTGCGAGAAGAGGGCGGCAGGCCGTCTCAGATTTCATTTGAGAGGGGTCCAAAATGCTACAGTCTCGCTACACTGCTTCAACTTTTTTAAGTTCAAAATTTCGTTATTAATTCAACTCGTGTCGTTTAAAAAAAGAAGAGAAAGAATGAGCCATGAACCGTTACAATATATTTATAGTGTACACATATTCCCTGCTCGCAATATCCACTATCCGCTTTGTATGATCTGACGAACTGCTTCCTTTCTGGAATTCCAGGCGGAGGAAAAATTGAACTTGAGAACTGGCCAAAGTTTGACTCTTCCAAGCTTGAACTTGATTATAAAGTCAAAGCTCCTGTGAAATCAGCTGAAACAAGAAAATCCTCGGCTTCCACTCCAGCCACTCCGTACTACGTGGATACCAAAAGTGGGCTCGGGCCGCTGCCTGGTCTTCCGAAGCTTGGCCAGACTGCCCTGGACGTGATGGAGGTTTTGGAGGCCGAGCTGGATGATGATGATGAAGACGACGACGACGAACTCGATGACGATGACGGCGACGGAGTCGGTCATCAAGACACGGACGGAAAAAATGACGATTTTGATACGGACGCGACAAATACAAAGTACAACGGGCGGAACGACATCAAGAATGATAGAGCGACAAGGATGGATGACAATGATCTGACTTTCTACCCGAAAGAAGTGGATACGGTAAGGAAGCCGGCAAAGAAGTCCAAGCAGCAGCAAAAGCCGAAGAAGACCAGCAGCAGTGGTGGGAGGAAAGTGCACGTCGACAACGAACCAAGACGAGATTCATCTTCATCTGTTTGCTCGCCTCAGGAATATGAAATATTAAAAGTACGTGCGAAGAGTTTCGAAAATATTCTCGCTTCTCAGGGCAATGAGATCTGACTTGACTGAATGCATTCCCTGAGTTACTTTACTTCCATATTCACAATTCAGATGCAATAACATTTTCCGTCTTCCGGTCGGCTTATTTTTATTTTACTTTAATATTTTGGACACACACGCACTGACTGCGCTGCGGGAAGATCGGCCGAGAGATGTGCAGCACAATTTCCAGGAGGAAAATGGATTTAATTCAAATAGGAACCCGAACCCTTTCTCGCGTTATTCCACACGTACATTTATGGCCATTTCCTGTACGTAGTACAGGACATAACACAGATTGGTTTGTTTGTGTAGTGGACAGCATAGGACCCAACAGTGTTATGAATAGAAATGGAAATCTGCCACCGGCAGATAACTTGCTTCGTCTCTATTCAAGTGGGTCTCAAATAGATTACATGATTTTAGAGAGCAATTGAACTTGACATAAATAAAAAATTTCATTTTCACATTCCCATCCATTTTTGGTCACAAGCAGAGGGAGGAATGCGAGTACAAAAGCACGCACAGGACAGGATTTCAAAAGTTTGAAATCATTCCAGCACAGATTGGTCACCTGTCACTGTCACACATGGCGCAGCATAAAAACTCGCAGATTTATGAAAGGATTGAGCCATACTCACAATTTTCTCTCACGCAGAGCGTCGTGCGAAGGCGAGCCTCAATATTTGAATACGCTTTGCAGTGCGAAGGAACGAGGAAACGTAACCTCCGAAATAGCCATTTATTATCCTCACGCTCTTCATTGTGGAATCCCCTGTGATTAATTGTCGTACTTGACATTTGACACTGACGGCTAAATTATGTTTTGAAATTGCATTGCGTTATAAATTGATTTCATTTTTAAAAATTTTGAATTGTGAGATTATGAATTTATGAATTCTGAATGCTATGCTTTCACTTTGCAGGACAACCTCCTTTTATACTCCCATGAAAAAATGATTGGTGGAGTTCAGAACTTCAAGAAGGCAATGGAAAGCGCCAACGAAAGGCAGAGAAAGAAGCCCGAATCTCAACACAGAAGAAGTTTCTACAACGAGGAATTGGGTGATGGACCTGAAGCAGGCAAAGATTACTTGCTGAGTCTCATGTTCTCCCACTTTGACCAAAACAACAACGGTGCCCTGGAGTATGAGGAGCTGGAGAAAGTGAGTTCGATACTTATTTTCACAGTAATTAGCTGCACGCACGACAGTTTTAGTATTACGTAGAGAATTTACTTTAGGCTCATCATCATTGAATCTCCTGACACTTTATGATAGAATGTAGCAAGCTACGGATTAGCTCTATATATTGCATTGGCTGGTCCGCTGTGCGTTGTGGAAGTTGCCACTTTGCACTCTTCAACGTAACAGGATCTCCAAGTCTCATTATCACTTTACTAATGAGCTCATTAAGTCAGACACAGACAGTGTCTGATGAAAGTGATGATTGATGGTCCTGGCACTAAATGGAGGATACACAGTGAAAGTTCTAATGAACACCATGCTTGTTATAACATTGTGCTGGCTGGTGATAATAAACTAAAGCAGAATTATACTGCTGATGATGTTGGCTGTTCGCATGATGTGAATTCTAATTGCATTTCACGCGCATAAACCTTTATGACAGCATTTATTAATGCACTTTAATTCCATCCACCTTTCAGATGGGAAAGGAACAAAACCTCGGCAGGCTTGCACCCGGATGCACTCTTGTCGACCTCCTCCGATTTGATGACGAAGACCGCAACAGTCAGCTGAGTATCAATGAGTTCTATACTGCATTCAACAAGCTGTACAGTAAGAGTTTTCAACTTAAGCTGGGAGATTGAAGGGATTCCATTATAGTACCACGTTTCATTGCAGGTGTTTCAGTTATTTCACTTGACAAAGCAGTCGAGGTCACACAAGTCACGGTCAATGTCGGCGAGAACGTTGAGTTGAAATGCGACATCAATGGAAATCCACCGACGCCCATTGTATGGAAAAGATATGGCGTGGATTTGTCAACGCTGAACCAAGAAGATCAAGTGCGTGTTTTCTCGGACGGGACTTTATTCTTGAGCAAAATCCAACTCCTTCACGCTGGAAATTACACATGTCAAGCTCAGCGCAATGACAAAGTGGTACAGACCCACATGCTCACCGTTCAAAGTAAGAATCGGCTCTGTGACTCGAGTATTTTAAATCCTAACCGCTGGCCAACCTGTTTTGCAGCACTTCCAGATGTAAAAGTCACTCCTCACATGGTGTGGGAGAAACCTGGCCAGCAGGTCACTCTGGAATGTCGCGTGAACGCACAGCCAATGCCGGTCGTGAGGTGGTTGAAGAATGACGACCCGCTTTTGCCAGACAGCGAGAAGTACATCATCACGGGCGACTCAATTCGGTTAACGCTGAAAGGTAAGTAAATGACCGAACATATGACCGAGAATTAATGCTTAATATGTGTTTACATTTAATATCTTTATTTACTTTCAAAGACATTTACTTTGCATCTACGGGGGCATACATTTGTGAGGCTGAGAACTCTGCTGGCAAACGTCTTGACATTGCTTCGCTGGTTGTGATTGATGATGAGACACCTTCAACAGGTGCAGTTTGTACTCATAAAGTATCCATTCATTCATTGCATTCGTTCACGTTCTTAAATTCTGTAATTCTGTATGCTATTTTGTAGGACAAGCCAACGAATCTGAATTTTTCGTGTTTCATGAACTTGGAATTTCTGTTTACAATCCTGACAACTGCAGAATTCAGCACCAGATCAGTGCAACGGACATCATTCCTGGAACACAGGTAACAGTCGCGCATGCACGACTTAACTGTTCCAATATGATCGCTAAAGTTATAACTTTCATTACTGTAGGAGTACGTATGCGGTGAACATGGGCAAGTTTGTGAGTGGGGCAGCGCGATTCCAGTTGCGTCTACTTATGTCTATGTCTCGCAACCAAAATTGGACCGCATTCTTGTAATCTCAATTACACAAATGGTGGTAGTGGACGTTGTCTCCACTGACCGTTTCCCAGTGGAGCTCAACTATGTTCCGCATCTGGATCAAGTGTGGGTTCGTTGCTGGCGGAAGGATGAAAGCGGTGCACAAAAAACACTTCAAGTCATTCGCGACGCGAATGAGAAGAAGAAGCACCACACCGTACATCCAGAACCCATTGACAGCCACTTCGATCTTGTAGAAAGTATTTTCCTACCGCCGGATCTCAAGTCAAGTTCACAGTTTAGATTCGCATACGTGTCGCACAAAAATGCTCGAGGTAATCAAACATTTTAGTCGTTAAGTGGATGACCCTTTATTTGACGATTTGAACTACTATATGGAAGTTTAGCTTTTAGAATTAATGAACAAAATTTAGTTATTACAATACCTTTGCACCCAATTCACGAAACACAGGTTGAATGTTTGGATATCTCGGAGCTTCATCGAATAAATTAATGTATTAAATAATAATATTAATAATTATAAATTAATTAATAACTTAGAAATTCACCGAATACGTTAACTTTAAAACAAGAAATGAAGACTGAAGACTGAAGACTGAAAGGACATTGCACACTGGAGTGAAGTTTTGAAGTTTTGTTTTGTTTTATTTCAGGCTTGTACAAAATGGATCTTATTGGAATTCGCTACACCAAGTCGATCGATCTCACTCCGTACAATTGCTTCCCGCACCATGTGGAGTTCTCAGCTTTATGTGAGTACAAGTCACACGACCAATCAATGCAGATGCAGATCTTGTCCTCCGGGAGAATAACAATGTCTGACATCGTCCTCATCCTTTTGTTTATTTGCAGACGGCATGATCATTGTCGAATGCTTTGAGCCGGTCACAAAACGACCGACCGGGCAACTTGTGCTCGATGCTCTCACGGACGCCGTGGTCTATTTCAAAGGAGATCGTTTCGGACGACCTTATTTGAGCCCAGATAGCCGGAAACTCATCACAATTACTCACAATTCCGACGGCACAACTTTGATGCTGCAGTTCGTTAAAGGTTATTTTCATTTCATTAAATGCATTGTTTTTGCTGCCCATCCCAATGGGAATTAATCAATGGTATATTGTTTTTGTAGAAAATGGACTTGAGTTTGTTTTCGATGTGAAGACATCACTGAATATCAGCGATATATCGTTTTTCCCGTCGCAGCGTCTGCACACGTACGATCTGTACGCAAGCTGTGCAGATAAGGACGAAGTTTTGTTTCTAAATCTAGAGAGTGGTAAGTGCAAAAAGAAATCAGTGCAAAATGCATCCATTTCTGTATTTATTCGTCGCTTTCTCATAAAAGTATTCCAACTTATTCCACAGGCAAAGTTGAAATGGTGTCAGGAGTTGGTGGGGCACTTCAGACGAGTAGTGTTTGGCGAAGTGATCAGCGCCCCATATCATCATCATCATCTAGTCATCTTTTCAGTAATTACTTAGTCACCCCGTCATCAGATGCCGTCTTTATTGTGAACGGGAGAAGTCACACTGTCAACTGTCAGATAGGAGGAATTCCGAAGCCCAGCTTGATCGTTTGGCTATAAGAAACAATGTCTAGCAGTCAAGCTCCCCAATCGAGATATCCAGCAGCACTCATCTCAATCTTGCAATGGAAACCTAAAGTTTTTACAAAAGAAAATTATCTCTAAGCCCGGCTTCGCTCCACTTCCACACTTCTGGTTAATTGATTGAACGATTCCAACTCTCCTCTACGCTGATAAATCCATAGAAGTATGTTTATATTCTCGCTAAGTATTTTTAAGCGCGCTAGTGAATGTCAAAGCTAGTAACATGTAAAATGTAATATTTGGCACAATTTATAAGCTGGGCATGAGTACTATGTATTTAATAGCTGTATTAGTTCAATGATTAACGCTAGTTAAAGTTAAACCTATTATCAATATTGTGGATGAACCGTATTTTGTAGCTAAGTAATACATGCCCTGCGTTTGTTTCTTGTTTAGTCGTTGTAAGCTCTGCTAACTCGCAGCGTCCCATGAACTTGAACCTCGGAGTTGGAAACTCGTTTTTTTCAGTTTTCATGGCCAGGATTTAGCTATGCTTTACACTTTAAAATGGATGAACAACTGCCTTATTTGGTCTGTCTTTTGTAGAAAAATGTCCCCACCAATTTGTGCTAAATAAAAGAAACCACTCTGCACAAAGAGAAATCGATTCAAGGTCGCATTTTTATTTCCATAAAATCCAAAATTCGGTCTTAGAAGAGTGTTAAAATCATAAAACGTCGTGTTCACCATTTGCAGCGGTTTGGATTTTCTTACATACTACGAAAACGCTTTTATACGAGTAGTTTAACATCGATCTGCTATTTTCCGTGTAATATGTCGGCAAATCCTTGACTTCTTTCTGTAATCGAAAATATCTTAAATATTAACAATTCAAAAGGGGAAAAGGGCTCAAAATACAAGAGGTTTAAACCTTACCAAAACAGTAAATCCAATCTTCTTGGCGATGCTGATTACAAAATCATAGGACGGCTCAATAGAATTTTCGTTGGGTATGTCCGAATAGTGGTACAACAAAGGCCCGAGGTTAATCCACACTCCGTTTTCTCTTAAACAGTTGTAAATTAGATCCAGAAATTCAACAATATTGTGTGCACAGTCAACGAAGAAGCAGGTGACAATGCAATCCCAGGTTTCAACTTGGTCAGGTTTTGCATACACATCCGAGAAGTCGCCTGCCGTCATGCTGAACTTTGCGTTTGGACTGCATAAACTCGTTGGGTTTACGTCAGGGAACATAACCTCTTTCAGCTGATCTTCGTGGTGCAACACATTTGTACTCTGATGTATCCAGGGATAACACTTGTATAAATTTTTGCCATTGCATCTAAAACAGCAATGTTGATGATGCAGTTGCATTTTAAAAGCGTCTACTTGCCAAATCATAGTGGAAATGGAAATACGAACGTATTTTGCACTAACTTGTTTAATATAAAATTCGACGCGAACAGCATCAACAAGCTGAATTCATTTCCCTGTGTTTCATACCCCAATCGTACAATTTCGTACGCAAGTCTCCCTAAACCAGCTCCAGGTACTAATATCCGAGTCTTTTCTCTGAAAGGGAAGATTAACTCATGTGAATTCTCAAGCAAAAGTAAGTGCTGCCATTCCTTCCCTTACCGGTTATCTGGAAACTGAACTTGGATTTCAGATAAAATTAACTCATAACAGGAGGATCTTTCTTTCTCCCCTGCGTCTGACCAGTCTCTTACAATGTGCTTTAAGATCGCCTGCAATCTTTCGAAATCCAACGAAGTAATTTGCTGCTCAACTGGGCGCATGCACTGGTATTAGAATAAAAGTCATATATAGCTTTCTATGCCATCTCCGACAAGAAAACCTTGCTGGCTGATTGACTTACCCTTCCGCTTGGGTAAAATTCATCTTGGTTTTCAAACAACGACGATTGTTCATGCACAAATAGCTGGAATAAGTTTTGATTAACTTCTATACACCCACGCAATGACTTCTGGTGATTTACATATTCTTGAAGGAATTCTTGATGCCTGGAAGGTAACGACTTGACGTATTGTTCAGTGCGCCTCAATTTGTCCAGTGACAATTTCCTGCAAACAGTAACGCTTATTGATGGAAACGAAATCGAGTACCTATTCGCCCATTAAACGATTGGATTACTTGTACAATTTGAAGGTGGCCACAATTTTATGAAAATGATATGCCTCCAATTCCAGGTCACTCATGCCGTTCTCAGTATCATCACTGCTTTTGTTAATACCCAATGCGGTTTTGATGCCGGGGTCAGAATGACAGTGTGCGTGATTAATGGAGCCATCCGACTTCCTCGATCGCTTTATACGCTCTCCTTGTGTCCCATCTATGTGTCCATGTGACGAGGCGTTATCAGGGTCTGGTGACGTTGGACTCAATATGATGGGACCATTGTTGGAAGCACAAGATTCCATGACTGTTCCAGTTCCAGTTCCACTTCCGTTTTGTGAACTATGACGCGTTTTTTCCCTTGATTCACTTTCTGTAACAGACGAACTCATAATTTGTTCACCACACACGAACTGCACAATACGCGTGCACAATTTAACTTAATTAAACGTTAAATCAAACCATTTACTCCAACTTTGTCACCTTCAGCTTGACTTGGCACCTGGCAGTGATCACTTGTTCGTCATCTCTTTTCTCGTTTCATAACCCGCCTATCTACTCATCACATGGTAGGGAGATCGTTCAAATAAAATCTCTCAAGAGAAAAATCTCCGCATTTCAACTTGAATTGCGAGACTTCTTACCGGCGAGAATCGCAGCAAGAAGTGTTCCAGTTAAGGTTTCAAACTTTTCAACAGAAATAATTTATTTCCCAGTGGGGTTTGGGGGTCTTTTACTCCAGTTATCAGGATCCACAATTAATTAATGCTTGCCTGGTTGGGTGAGTGCAGAAAAATTAAATCGTAAGTGTTCTCCTGGCCCTGGATTCTACTGACTTAAACATTCCATTATTATTTCACTGTTATAAACTGTGAACCAATTCTTTTTGCAATTGCGATTGCAGGTCAGCCATTGTCAAATGATCTGGCTGGGCACGGTCGCACAATGCAGACTCGCGAGCAAACAAGAATGTCAATGGAGGCGGAGGAGAAAGAGAGAGCAGTCAAGAGTAAAGATGACGAGTCTAGATCAGCTGGAAATGATGCCAAAAGATTGAAATCTGGGGACAACAATGAAACCGACAGTGAGAAAATGCAGGTTGATCCTGTTAAGCCCAAGCTTAAGATGAATATTAAGAGTAAGTAATAATAATTCAAGTCAATTTTGCTTTCGAAGCCTAGCATCGTGGCATCTCTGTTGTGCAGGTTGGAGCATATTAGCGTACTGGAAATGGTTAGCGAATGATGATAAATGTGGCATTTGCCGGACAGCGTTTGATGGATGTTGTGCTGATTGTAAAATTCCTGGCGATGATTGCCCGCTTGGTAAGTTCGCTATCAGTTCCAAATTTTCTTAATGCATTTCTTGTATGAATTGTCAGTATCAATGTCATCTTTCAGTTTGGGGAGTTTGCTCTCACTGCTTTCATATGCACTGCATCATGAAATGGCTTTCCTCGCAACAAACGACATCACACACCCAACAATGCCCGATGTGTCGACAAGATTGGGTACTCAAGTCTGAATAGTGATAATTTGTAAAGTAATAATAGCAAAGGGCAATACTCTCACCCTAAGTGTGTGTGCGAACTGCTTATTTGTATTCTAGCAAATCAAATCACGCATACATAAAGTAAATTGATAATGTCGTCCAAAATTCACAGATTTACTGAATACTTCCTATAGCATAATGAAAACTTATGCCTAGGATCTTCTTATTCTTTACATGTCGTACACATGGGATTAAATCGATTAAAGTTACGTTTTCGAAATTAGCATTAGGTTTAGAGTTACGAGAGACATTACAATTGCCAATTAACTGACGTTGATGATCGGTTTGATGTCATTACTCTCATTATATGAGTTAACTTATTGCGAAAGATAGAGATCGACGAAGACCAGTGGATGTGATAATGTCACTCTTTCGAAAGTCGGCGTCTTGCGGACATCATCTTTGTTTCTAAATTACACAAAACAACAAATACAACATTAGCATTACCCATCACAAGGCAGATCGGTGTTACAAGTTCTGCGAGAAATATATCACCTGTTTATGAATTCTATTACTTTGGTCTTGAGACTATTGGCATTGTGAAGATGAGCCAACACAAGAACCTCTGCGCAGTTGTCCACCGTCAGATTTGCGGAAATTGCCATTTCACAATCTTGTTTGAGGCGCCCCAAATCATACTTCTCCGCAATTTGCAACAAGTCACTGGCCTTCTCATTCAGACTAGGCGTCTCTCCAGTGTACATGTACTCCAACATCGCCTTCACGACCCCTGCATCGAAGTCGTTAATGTCGACAGAATTATTGGCCGCCTCAACCATGTTGGATTGGAACATCGCCTTGAATACGGAACTTCGAGCTGTTCGAGATCAATTAGAATTGGAATAATTTTTTAAGGAAAAGTCAGGAGTGTTAACAAAAGACTCACCTGCGAGAATTACTTTATGTGCCATAAACATTTTCCCCTCAACACTAAGCGCAACATCCGCGAATGAATTGTCTGATAATACTTCTCGAAAATTGTCTTGCAAGGATTCCAATCGTTGCTTCTTAATTTCCTCGTCTGTGAGTTTTTCCGGCACCGCTCCACCTTGCCCAAGTTTGTGTTTCAATTCTCCCTCGATCCAAATTCGACAGTGAATCTTCAGCGTGTCTTCGTCTACAAGCCGACGAGTGGGAGATACCAAGTCTGATGACGCCAAAAATTTATCGTAACCCCAAACACTGTATCTCTTGAATTCACAAACTGTCATTGTAGCACTTCCTGTTGAGTAGTATTCACAAACATATCAAGTATTAATATTAATAGTACTTGCAAGAAAGAATAAAAGAATAGTCATCGTTCTTTACCAGCTTGTTTTCCTGGTCTGCCTTCGGAATCCAACAAAGAAATTTGAAACCGCACCTTCAGACGACGAGTGTTCCCACCTCCTGGTGTCTCGGAGTCGCCAAAACTGTTTAGGATAAGATGAACAGCAAAAAACTCTTGTTCATCCATTTTCTTCTTGGGGTTCATCTTGAGTTGCCTGCACAAGCAAAACTTGTCATTAGTACAAATCATTACGTAAAGAACGCATTTTAGCCACTGTTTGCCACAAACCATGAGTGTAAGCTTTTAGGCCCGCCTCTGAAGGTTGGAGATTTGATTTCTTCATTACCAGCGGATAAAGCGGCGTAGCCCTTCAAAGTCCACAAGAAGGCGAAAGTTTCTTGTTCAACCTGAGTCAGAATTGAACAAATGCGATCAGAATTGAGAACAAATTAACAAATGCGATTGCGCTCCCATTCCATATCTTTAGCATATACATCTCTGCAGATTTTACCTCTGTGGATGCCCAACTTTCCACATTTTCGGGTCCATAAGTGGAAGGGAGTTTACGTTTCAGGGAGTGGCTCGAACCTGAACCAATTGTTCTTGGGGAGTTTAAAGCGTATGGTTCAATAGCACCTCGGTGCGCACCCTCTCCAGCGTTTTGTCCTGCTCGAGCCATTTGTTGTCGTTGCTGGGCTTGTTGCTGAACTTGTTCACGAACGTTCATATTCAGAGCGTCAGCGGCCCTTCTTTCGCGTTCACGTGCCCGGTGCTCTCGATCGTTATTGTTTGCACCGTTGTTGCGACCGCTGCATTAACAAAAAGCCAAATTATATCAAAGCTTGCCGCCAGCGTCATCTTTATGACACGATTTATGACGGCTACTATTTCATTCAATACCCTCACGTTTCGCTACGCTACTATTAACGTTTCTGATTCAACTTAGCATGAAAACAGAATCAGCTCCGGGGCTTTAAATCAATCCAAGAGCCAAATGGCAGAAATCGCCATTTAAGATCCTTCGGGTAGATATGATAAGCTACTAGCTTTGTAAATTTCTTAGTTAATCACTTTGCATATTTATGTCACTTAGATCTTCATATCTTATCTACCAAACCAAAGCTCTCATATTGCAACTACTGAAAATTATTATGTTCGGCTCGTGACAATATTAAACAGTTTTGCATGAGTCCTCCTAATATCTAACTAACTTTTTGACACTGAAGTCATAGGTTGAAATCTCGATTTCCTTAGGCGAGCCTTTTCTTAAACTGATCTTACTCTGTACCTCATAGTAGTCCACACACTGCTCGAAACTCACTTCCACGTCACGGCGAGAAAACTAGTGCGTGGCCCATTCACCTGAAACAACGATTCGATAAAATAATGCTGGCAAAAATCACATCAAACCGTGCGGACGGTGTCATGACAGCGTGTACCAACTCTACCTATAACTTGTTAAATTCTTCATTCACCGTATTTACGTTATCCGTGCTAGTTTCCTCATTTTTGCTTACCAATAGCCAACTAATCTGCTTGAAGTTAAGAACTTGTCCAAAATGAATGCTTCCCAGAATAACCAGCTACACTTGCTGGCGGATGCTGACGAATTGGGCCTTTTCACAGTACAGCAGTTGATAGTCAATAATATCAATTAAGTTTTTCGTTATAAAATCTCGGCCAAGAATCAGATAAATGAAACACCATGTAATTAAAATTGAATCTAATCGATTTCAGCTCAAAAGCTGCGTATCACGTATTGCGCTCTTAACTGTCGAGGAAGCAGGACGAAAACAAAAGATAATTAAAATAGAATGTTCGATTTTTACACGATGGGACGATCCACGAGTACAGAGAAGGAGACGACGACTGGGCAGAAGTAACTAGTCAGAAGTTACAACCACGTACTGACGTACTACGAACGAACTGCACAGAGAGGCCAACACAGTGCAGATTTTGTTCACTTCTATGGACAAAACTTTAAGATGTTCGTTCATTGCATGTGAAGTTTGTGAAACTACGCAGCCCAGGACGATGTAGGAGGCAGGAGTTCCTTTCATTTCGCAGTTTATGTACGCAGCAGGGTAGTGGCCCAGCTGTACAATCGAAACAAACGCCTTGACTTTGACTTCGGGAATTTGGGATGCAAATCTTATTTCTGCATTTTACTCATGTACATTCTTTTCACAAATGAACTGCCGTGACTAATGTCCAGCTAATCGTATGTGATCAGTAGAGTATTATTGATGGAGCATTTCATAATAAGGAAATTAGGATCGAAAACTTTGAATAGTTCAACTCTGAATTAATGAGAACTAACATGCCATGGTTCAAATCGGTGAGGTCCATCAGTTTTAATATCAGACCTCAGCAGACTGCTTGTCGCCATTTCAAGCAACAAAATAAGGCTCCATTACAGTTTCGTAATTCTATCAATGAGAAGCGGTTGAGTCGGAGTCGAAGTGGGGCCACGGAGGTGCGAGATACGAGACGTTGCTTGCGCCTTTGTTTATTGCGAAAGTTGAGATCATTTGTGTTTCAGTCCTCGAATGCGCGGATTGTGCCCAATTCAAAACATGCGGAAGTGTCCGAATAAATTCTGAAAAATGTAGGTTTGGAAAGGGTTTTTAATTTCTACACAATTCACTATGAAATAATCACATGAATCGGTTGTGAATTGTGTGGTGATCCCCAGTTATTAAAAAGTATTTGTGGGCGATCATTTCATCGGGCTGTGAATCTGGGCGATCCGAGACTGACGTGCGATTGGTGCGATTTCGATCAGAGTCAGCATGTCCCGGTTTCAGCTTCTGCATAGAAGTGTCAACTTGTTAAATCCTTTTTGCCGAAATGTCAGCATTTCAAACTCATATCCACTCAAACAAATTGTGGCAGGAGGGCGATCACAGTCAAATCAGCGTCTTCACGTAGGGATTGGGACATCAAGGAGCTTACACATATCTTCCGTAAAATCAACGACAGCAAGTGTTTCCGCTTCAGTTGGAAGTTCGTCTAGTCTTCCCGAAATCAATATTGAGCCCGTCCTCGGTGCTAGGCAATCAGCGCCTCAAATTGAAAGTTCTGGATTGGAGATATCCTCAGACATAGCACCTGAATTACCTGGATCCCATGTTGGTTTCATCTTTTCGGACAGTCCTCCGGTTCTTGCTGTTCGAGATATGCTGTGTCAAATTAAAGACTTACCCGGTAAGGCCGTGTCCCAAAAATTTTGAAAAAACGTAATACATGTGTCTATAGTTTGAATGTGGTGAATCGGAACTTAGGAATGGAGTGGACTACCACAATAATACTAACAACTATTGGACTCCGAGTATTTGTTGGTCTTCCGATAACAATAGCTCAACAAAGATCCGTTGAGAAACTTCAGTCTTTACAGCCAGAAATGAAGCAACTTGCCGAAAATTTGGCTCGAGAAACCGCAATTGCAGTCAAATTGTACAGCTGGAACAAAAGGAAAGCTAACAGCATGTTTAAGAAATCAGTAAGTAACCGTTGCAACTACAACTCCCATACGTTGTCACTTTAAAGTTGCAAATTTTATTTCCTAATTTCTTGCATTTCTTTAAAAGTTCAAGAAACATTGGAAATCGTTGATAGAACAAAATAATTGTCACCCAATGCGGGCAGTTGCACTTGGACTTCTGCAAGTGCCTTTTTGGGTGGCATTATCGGGTGCTATTAGAAATGTGGCATTTTGTCTGCCAAATCCAGCCACCGATGGTAAGTAGTCGCTGCGTTCCGTTGCCGGCGTTGTTAGAGCTGATTCGAGCCTAAAACCTGACGTCAAGTCTCTGGAAGATTGCTAGTGGGATTTCTTTTGTAAGCAAAGCAATTCCTAATTTGATCTTTCCAGAAATGCTTTCCAGATGGTCACAGATTGCAGCGGAGAACACACCGTGGGTGGATAGCTTAACAGCGACAGATCCAGTAGTTTTTCCTCTCATTTTTCTCGTCTCGAGTTTGGCCAACATTCAAATCAACTCGATGAGAAAATTGTCTGTACCTCAAACCACGCTACAAATTGCTATACCCTGGATACTCCGAACCGCGGTCACTGGAATCGCAATTTTTGCAATGTTCACTCCTTCGGTAAGTTCTTTTCCACGATTCCCAGCTTCAGCACTCGATTTATTGTCTTCTGATTCTACAGGCCGTGACAATGTATTGGGCAACCTCGAGTTTATTAGCGCTATTGTTAAACTTGTTCCTGAGGATTAACCGTGTCAGACTATTCTTTGGATTGATACCAAGAACGATTTGAATGAACTAACTGTTGAAAATATAGCCATGAATAAAGTAATTTATCCTGTTTATAGTGTGCGTATCCTATTCCCTGTGCTTATAATGTTAGTGACACTTCACTGTTTTATGCCATCCCCTCACCAAAGTTAACGGAACCGTCAATGTTTTGAATCATGTGAATCTTGCTCTGTAAAATGAATTCAAGCTCATAATTGGATAAAACAGACAAAATGGTAATTAATGACCAATAAAGCAACGAGGTCTCTCCTCCTTCATAAACATGGTGCTGATATCTCTCACGCGAGCCTAATCCTTCGAAATTCGAAATTCAGTAGTCAGCACGTGCCCCGAAATGCCCTTAAGTAAGCCTGGCCTAAGTTTCCATGGCTTAGAAACTGACCTTGGAAGAACTATGCAGGAATATACGGACACGAGTGCGGCACATTACGCCGAGGATCACTCATCACTCGCGATTGATGAACCCCGATTAATCGGCCTAATTAAGGTTTCAGCAAGCCAAAAGTGCAAATTTTTGTTCAAGTCCCTTACTACATTAGATTATATAAATCTATTTTAACGATGATGAATGAAATTATGAAACATTTTCGGAGCGGATCGTCTCACAGTGCTCTAGCGCCTGATTCAGATTCGGAATATTTAGAACCGAAAGCTAAGAGCCGACGTGAAGGAGAAAGCAACACCGAACAGCGTACTTGTGATGCAAGGGATTTGAGGCAGAACATTTTTAAAAGACTTATTGTTGAACGCCTTCATTGTCTCGGGCTCTCGTACAAAGAAGCTTCTGGAATCGCTAAAACTTGTGAGTGCCCACGTTTAAGATCCATCACCCACCATAAAAGTTACGACCTGATACTCTCAACTGTTTTAGGGAGCAGCGGTTATGTCATGCCCCGTGCGCTACCCGTGCAAATTCCAAACTCCAGGATGCCAATCCATCTCGACACAAGCAGTGAACAAATTCATTTTTTTCATCCAGCAGTTCACACTACATTTTCTGGTACAGAAATCGAAACGCATCCTTCCAAGCTGCCTGCCGTCCCGTACACGAAGCCGGTGCAGTCATTGTTCCGTAAGATGGACACAATCATTGGAATCTTAAACTCTGCCATCTGCGCGATTGTCGAAGCTCAATACTTGCTCGTGCTCCCGCACCTCAACATCGGAGACCCAAAACCCACTGGAACGGGGTTTCATGATTATGGATATGATTGCAACTACATGAAGAATTGGGTCGACATGATTTACTTGGCGGCACATCAACTCGATATTACTAATCCAAAGTCAGTCTTCAGCCTGGTGGATAACGAACTGAAACCAATGAAGAAATCCTTCGTTGAAGCCAGCAGAATTTGTAAAGCTGTTCACAGGAACCTGAAGACACTGGTGACGGACGTCGATGACTTCCGCATGCGGCTAGTGGGAACAATTCGACAGTATACAAACTGGCCTCCTCAATTCCTGGAACGAAGAGTGAAACCTGACTACAACTCTGACTACGTGCAGATGTTAAACTTTCCAGTGTCGGCATTGTACGAGAATTTTATGTCTATTCGCGTGGCGAGCGATTACGGGCTATTCCTGAAGCACAAAACGGAACCTGGCTGGAATGCTTTCTCCAATATGAAGACGCTTGACAAGCAGTTGGTCTTCATGTCAATGGTTGATCACGCAAAGACAACGCTGTATAACTTGATTCTTCATATTCAAACTCTTAGCCAAAGGAATTCCATTATCATATTTGCGCCTTATTCGCAGAGATTCCGTCGTGTCGACGCTTGGGCATTTAAAGGAGCTTTACACTCCAGGATATCCAACCAACATCAGGAAACGGTATCCGAGTTCGAGTCAATCGTACACAAACGAAGTAATCTACAAATAAACCTGTTCTGAAAACTAATTGCTTCAATATTTCAGAATGGAATGCCTTCGTTCAATCCTTTGGCATGAGTTCGAGTCGCTAAAGGATCTTCCTCTCAGAACAAAGCTGGAAATCCATGCCAAAATGGATCAGTTGATCACTTCCCTCGAGCGTCTCACACACGTCTACGTTGCTCTAGGTATCAAGCTGCGAGACGGAAAGAAGAAGGTCAAGCAAATGGTATTCAATACGAGCTCAAAGAAAACCGTGGAATTTGTCAAGAATAAGTCTGCAACAATTACCGACTCACACATAATCATTCCCTTCGTTAGCCTTCCGATGCATGAGTTGTCAGACCACGAAGATTCCGACCCAGAACCTCACATGCTAATGTAAGAGATTTCCAAGGCATGTTTTGGAAATATACTCCTATTCAATTTACTATCTTCCTTCTTCCAGCACTCGAACTCTGTTTTCCGAAGTTACCGAACATGTAAGTAATATGTGAGAAAGTGGAAGCGAACAAATCCTGCCATCAAATCTCAATCCCAATACTCCTGGCCATATTCAATAACTATTTACCTTTTATTAAAAAATTATCTGCGAATTCTTCCGAACACGAAACCCAAATTCAAGGAATGCCGTTGATGAAATCCTTACCAAAATTGAAGCGTAAATCTCTTGAAGAATACAGTGATCCATGTCAAATTTTGATTTACAGCGATTAAAATGCTATTTTGATCCTTACTTATTCGTTTCTTAGTTTTTTGGCCTGACAGTCCTGTCCGTGAGTGTATTTCTTGCCTGGTATTCCTTCAACATGCTTTATGGGTGATCTGGTTTCCCTTGAGGGCTACTAACACAGAAAGAAAGCATTCTTCCGACTCCAATTGTAATTCTTTGTAGCTCTTCTCAAACCCTGCGGTGCAAAAATTGCTGAGGACGAACAACGGACTCAGGTTGAGAGGCAGAGGAAGGCGATGGAGTGGAACAACAAGAAGCAAGATAGCCGAAAAGAAAGTTGCAATACAAAACTCGGAATTTGAAGGAAATGTGAAATGCCTTTAACCATGCTGTCATTTATTTTATCCAGAGCGGTGCTCTTCCTGTTTCTGTTTCTGGTATTCATGGCCCGACTCTAGTCTCGGCATAATACGAGCACCGAGAGAAAATAACGCAATAGTGGACGTGATGATCATGCATGATTTCGATGATGATGGGAGATTTGACGGTACGCCAGCATATCCACATGCATGGGCGATTTGTGGCACTGGAATTGGAATGAAGACAGCAGAAACCATTACGGTAACGTACAATATTTGTATTTGCGTGTTCTGCGGTTCAGTCAAGTAAGAGAAAACCATTTCTCAATAATATAATGATGATATAAAGAAAAATTGCATCAGAAGATTGTATACAAATTTCGCGGAGCGAATACGAAATTTTTGCCCGGTGCCAGGTACAAATGGGCAATGGAAAGTGTCTCGGAGCTGAATTTCCCGTTGCTACTCGCTCGCGTCTTGTGCGTGACAGTCTAGAACAAAAGCATTGGGCGCAGAATAAAATGGCGAAAGTTTAAGCAATTAAATGAAAAAGAATGGCGGGAAATGAATTCATTCCGTCGATTGTAAACAACTCAGCTTTTGTCACGTTTTCGTGGTTCATGGAATGATTTCGGCGAAAAGTGGTTATCGTGAAATTTTAATGGCTGTGAATGTAATGTAATGCAATGTAATTATTACGTAACTAATGATGACAGAAGAGAAAATTCTTTTGAACTTGGGCGTTCTGTCCCTTGCAAAGAGAGATAATGGCTATTCCAAAAGAATACAAAGAGATGACATACGACATGATTGATGAGTCGACTTTTAACGCCCTTTCATTTCCCCTTTTGTTTGTCGTGCGTTCTCTCACGGCCCAACTATTAAGACGTGTTCTGGCAAAATTTGCTCTGAACTCTCCATTTCACACTTAACACCACATTAAGGACTGGCTGGATATGTCCGGCTGTTAACAGTCTTGCTCACAGGTAGCTTTATCTCAAATCACTTATTTATCAAGAAGACTTTACAGCAAGGGTAAAAATTTTGAATTTCACTTCCGAACATTTAATTTTGATAATTAATCTGAGTCACTTCCGATTCCGAAATCTTGATCTTCCTCCGTCTCAGACTCAGCACCTGAACTCTGCTCCAGCTCACCCTCTTGTTCATCGTTGGATTCTTCCAGATTTTCTTCAACCAAAGGCGCCCCGTGCATAGGGTTGAAGTGGTCACCATCCTCCATATACTCGTGTCTCCACCATTGTGGAATGTCGAAGGAAACCAGGGAGATCAGTTTAGTTTCCGTGTGATAGATTCTGGGAACTTGGAAAGATGTGACTGGATTCTTGAAGTAAGTGGATCTTTCGTCTCTGTAATCCTCACGATGAGTTCGGCTCTCAAACCGTATGCCGCGTTGTCGATACTCATTGTCAATCAGTTCAAATATGAAACATTGCTCCTGCCGTTGAATCTAGTGAAGAATAGCCGTGAATGCCAATGCATTAACCGGATCCTCAACTTCGGCAGTCATGCTGGGGATGTTCATGCAATTATTTAAGGCGATGGTTCTAATTCTGCGAGCTTCTATCATCGCCTCTAGTGATTCTCTCCGCAATCCAAAACCATTCGACGACTTGACGTCCTTCAGCTCAAGAACATCCAGAGCCATGCTGTTTACAATGAAATGCAAGCTTGTGCTGCTGATTTTAAATCCACAAATTCGAATTTCTCGCAAGGACTTCGGAATGAGCTCGACATTTTTTAACGTCGTATCTTGGTCAATGGTTTCCATAACCCCATTGTGGCGTATTTTGTTGGAACCTCGAATCCTAACCACAATTTTTAAGGAATTGCAATCTGTGAAAGCTTCGCAATCAACTTCTGCCTGAGTTGGCGAAATAATTGCTTCGAATGACCGCAGTGTTCCAGCGTTTCCCAAAACAATTTCAGGCGTGAATCCATGAACCACTTCCACGTCATCGAACTTCCAAACTACATGTTGCATCTTGTTCTGTGGACTTTCAAGCACCAATCGAAGAATTTCTTGGGTCCTCCGAGTCTTGTAGCCAGCTCTGACATTCTGAACGTAGAACGAAGTAAGCGAAAGTCCATTCAACTCTTGCTGGATTTTCGGAACGCTCAAAGGTGTTTCCAGTCTCGAATCTTTCGGGACCATGACGGTGGATTGTGCGATTCCAATGGATACCTTCTGTAAACTGGCCTTATACTTGATTATGAACTGGACCAAGGTCTGCATAATGATATCTTCTTGCTTTCCACTTTGTACTGAGTATTCTTGCAGCACAACTTCCTCAATAGCTGGCGAATCCATTTTCTTAATCAAGTACACTGTGTTTAGAATCATGTGTGACCATTTTTTTCGCATCTTCGCATAGGTAGTAAATGAGATGTCGGTTGGCTTTCCAGTGATGACCAAAGATTTCAAGGATCGAAGCATTAAAGAGATCTTGCTGTCGTTCCGAATGGTCATATCAAAGAGAGTACATTGGCTGACCGTCAGTGATGTCAAATTGACCAGTCCTTCAGTAAGGCTATTCCACTGCTCCATTGAAACGGATCCATTAAAACGTAATGCCTTAACCATGCCAGGGTATTTGAATGAAAGTAGAGATCTTTGACGAGCAGTAATGTTTCCAATATGGCAGGACCGAATGCCAAGTTTGCCGATGTATTTCAACCGGTAGTAGTGGCTGTTTGGATCAGGGTGCCATTCTAGATGAATCCCGTACCGATTTATTCCAACCCATCGATCATCTCCAACATGCACATCGTATCCAGTGCTCTTGATTATGGTCTCACGCCATGGTTTGTTGACCAACGAGCACTGAAGTCTGCTCGCGGTATCAAGGCAGCAAAAAATATGAGACAGACACTGGAAGGATAGCATACAACGTGTAAGTAAGCCAACTCAGTGACTGATGGCGTAGATTTCATTCACCTGTAACGGCAGGGTGCCAATTGCAGTGGGAATCGGAGCAGAATTTTCCATCATGAGAAGCAAAGCGACGTCAATATCGCCAATATTGTTATCACGGTTTTATAGCCCAACGGGAAGCTTACAAAATTTTGTTCAACTTCAACCAGAAATTCCACAAATGCGGTTGCGGCAAGATGATCCGAGGCAAGAGTCGAAATCCAAATGAATCTGCTCTTTTTATTCGTAGCTGGGCAGCGGGCATTTATTATCACGAAACACAGTTAACTGGTTGTCTGTGCATGTGAGTTACCATGAATTCATATGAATGTTGTGGAAAATGAATCCTTCTCAAGGAGCTTCATGTTATGCTCGTTACTATAATAGATGCGACCAGCTTTCCTCGTGTCAGCGGAAAGAGCCTGCATTTTACAGATTTACACTTAAAGTTCATTACGTCCGCGTGCCCGATATTCGATTGCGTAATCCCCTTTTCACTTTTATACTTTATACAAAGAGTTGGAGCATGAATACTCGATTTTTAAAAATTGTTTCCCTCAATTCGATGTAGGGAAGAAATATTTCCACCCTCGTCTTAGCCTCAGCGTCAGTCCTATGCTTCAGTAAAATTCTTGGCAAGGCCTCACGACCTCACCGCACAACCACCGCCATCATCTCACAAAAGAAAAGTTGCATACTTCCGCGCATTATTGTAGTTGTAGTCGTAGTCGTAATGTGACATAAAAGGATAAGATCAAAGTTATATCGGCGGAGCCGCCAAATCAGAGAAAGCAGTAGCAGCAGCCCTACCAGCAGGCTTTCGTGTGGCTGGGCTGCGTAAATTTCTTTCTTGAGAATTATGCGTGTGACATTTTTACGGTTTTCCCCTCCTGAGAATCAAAATGTGCTGTTTCCATATTTGAAATAAAATGAATCCATGTCGTGTCGTCAGGCTGAGCTCTGTGAAGGTTTGCGGCATGTGGCAAAGGGCGCAAAGGTATTACGAACTTACTGTACACTCCCTTCAAGACTGCGACGACCTAGGAAAAAGACGCGGGTAGTGGGGAGGCAGGAAGGAGTTGAAGTTGCCGCTGGGATTGGCAATAAGCAACATCATCAAATTTTTGCAAACACATAGTTTAAAATCTGAGGAAATCCAGCTCCTATATTCCGTACACGAGGAAAACGAAGAGCGAGAACGAAATGGGAAAGGAAAAATGTAAAGAAGCTAGGGGCCCAACACAAAGGGAGCATTACGCACTTTGGCACTCTGAACGGAAAAGATTCTACCTGGCTTTTCTCCTTTTCGAGAGAAAACGCGTATACGAAAAACTCTGCTCTGCCCTTCAATGCCGTGAGTCGATGCTAAACAAAAGAATTGAACTGAGCATGGAATGAATGATTCGACATAATCAACAACATTAAGAAAGAAAGTATACAAGCTAACGAGAAGCGAAACGAAACTTGAAAAGAGAAAAATCGACACAAGTGAAACTACAAAGCACAACAACCTTCTCGCCCTCGCCTCGCCTTTTCTTTAAACTGAAGTACGAGTACGAGTGCGAGTCGGATATTTATGTACACATAAATTCGTGAGAACAATGAAACAAGAAAGAACCGTGCTCACGTAGCGAGTTGAGAAAGTGGAGAGCAAGTGCAAGACAAAGACGAGAAAAGTTTCAGTTTTTACACTTGCACACATTCCAGCAGCAGCAAACAAGAAGCAGAGTACCAACTCAGATTCACGTTCCTGAGAGTAAAACCCGATTCGGTGCTTTGTGAGTAGAACCTACCGACCTGAATGCAAGACTGCGTGGGGAATTTCATAAAGACCAACATACTTGTCTGAGTTGAGCCGCATTCTGGCTTCTGGCTTCTCGAAGGCAGGGTGTTTCGTCTCTTGTCTCAAACCAAGTTTGACCATTCATCTTATCAGGAGTGCTCAGGAACTGGAACATTTGTCAAGCATGCAATAAATAGAAACAAAGCAGTGAAGTTGCAATCGTGATAAAGATATGACCAGTCAGAAGCAAGCGTGAACGTCATCATTCATGGTGGTGTTGTGCAGTGTGCAGGCACTAAGAAGATAACAGATAGCAGCGCACATACGGAAACATGCAAAGCCAACCGCCGACACTGAATTAGTGAGACAACGGAAGAGTCACGCTCACGCAATTTAGTGGTTTAGTTTCGCCTGAAGATCCGGCGCTCTTTGTGAGTTTATTAATCTTGTAATTCGCTGACTACGACCATTAGTTGTGCTCGCTCTCCTGCGGCGGGGTGCAGTGACATTTGACTTGGTGCTTGGCAGTGGCGTGTTTGTACTTTGTGACTCAAGTTCCGCTGTTTTGCCGGAAAGGACGAAATAACCGGAGAAATTTCAAACAAAACTAAAACATGATTATCGTGAATCCTGTGACAGCACGTTGCTGTATGGGACGCTATATTCCTGGAGTCAGACATAATAGTCCTCCTTTTTCATTTCATGACAGCGACTCCATTACGCGGCACATGAAATATATTTAGACATTAAATTTTTCTGGCTTCAACTATTCTACAACAATTTACAAATATTCTTCAACATGCAGGAACTCGCTTCGCGTGATATCTGAGTCAAGTCTCATATTCGTCGCATTATGAAAATTATTGCCATTTCGGCACGCGCAACTCGCTGAAGAAAGTCAGTTTCGTTCTGAGCCGGCATACTGAGTACTGACTGCCATAGTCAGGCTGTTTGTTATTAAGACTCTCGAGTTACACGTGAACACGAGAATTCAACAAAATAATTCATATTTCCAATAAGTGCGAGTGCAAGTAAGAGCATTCAACATTCCGTCGATGGAATAAAAGTGGTACGAGCATGTTCTTGTTTTACTCTGACTGAAATTATAGGCATTCTATGACAGAAACAGGGGTGGTTGAGCTCAATAACATGCCTGGGACTCAAATATTTGCTCAAAAGACAGCGTTTATGAACCACTTGCGTTAAGTTCTCCCGAACTTGTGTGAACTCGTGAACTCCGTTTCGGAATGTGAACGATTTCTTTTTGAACCTGTCCATTTGGCGTGTTCTATCACACTGGCCTCGATTTAATGGAAATAGTGCATGGTGGCATAAATTCTTTATAAACGCAGCAACAGCACAGGTACGTGTCAATGGTTAGATAATTACTTGATGAATCGATTTGGAAATTCGAATAAATTGATTTCCAAGTAATGATTGCTTGAATATCGTTGCAGCTCTGTCGACCAAGACAGTCGTTTGCCCGTTTAATTAGTTTCCCATGCATGTATTGTAAGCTGTACGGAACATGTCATTATTGTCGTCGTATCTCTTCTTGCCATCAGACGAATAAGATTACAGTCAACATGTCAAAAAGTCATGTAAAGTAACACAATGCAAAAGTGCACACAAAGCGAACGAACTCAAGATGAATGAAAGGAAGAAGAAACATCTGCGATAGGTCCCTGTGTTCCATGCTCTTGTAAATCAATGCTTGACAAATGATATGAAAGATCAGGCACAAAGTGATACGTTCATTCGAATTCTCATTTGTGAAGAATTGTGTGCTTTGTTGTACCAGCCGACATTGTTCGCGTCTCAGCGGCGGCGGCATTGGGAGTGGATTGGAAGAAAAGTGGAGGGGAGCGAAAGGGTTAAAGTTTAACCTCATCAAAAACTCATTCACATAATGTTCCCATATTTACAATATTGCGGAGACCGAAAAATCCATACCACAAAGCCTGGGTTCTAGGGCTTATCGGTTCGGTTCGCTCTCCTCTTCTTCTTACCACCAAATTGCTCATTTGAACATATTTCCCATTGATTCCTGAGCTTTCCATTGTGAATAAGATCTCGTCTGTTATTATTATGCGAAGCTTGTGAGGTTAACATGACTTGCTCAGCGCGCTTGTTGGTTGCTGTGCTGGTGAAATGAAAAAAGAAAGTCTGCGTTTAATGTGTAATGAGAATGAGCAGCGGTCGGCCGCATGAGAATTATTATTGCTGCTGGCCAGGCCACAGAGCACGACGAACCGCGATCTGAGAGAAAGGCGTCACAAAACACCAGGTGCACGTTCTCAGTTTTAAACGCCACAGCTAAACTAACAGTACACGTACGGACGTGCACGTGCTCCGCATGCATTGAGTAAACTGAAAACTGCAAACACAGGGTAATTACATGTTGTAATATTGCACTACATAAAGTACTGATTACAACCCCTGCTTGAGCGAATTATTACAAATCCAATAACGCAACACTGCACTCTGCCCTTCGTTACTCGTACTGCCTATGCATACGTGATTAGACGGCTTCCGTTTTGCGTTTTCACCATGCGTCTTTCCAAGCCGGAAAATATCAGGCCAGATAGACCTCTGCCTTGTATAGATTAAACAAAGTTTATGGAAAATACTAATTAAATGCAATCTCATGGCATTTGGCAATAATGGGGTGATAATTTATGACTTTCGGTTCCTTCCTCCCGTCCGATCCACACTGCATTTATTCGAATTCTCATTTCCTCTTTCCAGATTGCTTTTTTACTTTTACACGTGTGCGTGTGCATGAATGCATCGATTCGTGCCTGCAGTTGAGCTCTGAATCCCCATGAATGCATTTGTGTTCATTTGAATTTCAGTGACACGTTAAATATGAATGTAAATCAAACCCTTTTCGGTTTGTTGTGGTGGCCACAAAATCTGGCCGGCTTAACCTTCCGCCTCTTGGCTTGTGCTTTCCAGATTTCAATATTTTGACTCTACCAGGAATGAAATGAAATTAGATTTTTTCTAACCGCCCTTCCATGCCGCTTTACAAATTCATTCGCAATGCTGAGTGGCAATTTATGCAATCCAATCACAAATAGACGCACACCAGATGCGACGTCTTTCAATGAGTGAGAACTTACGAGGCCATAAACCGAAGCAGGGAATTGAAATAATTGTACGCGCGTTGTTAAAATCAAAAGTTATTTTTAGTGCTGAAGCACGTGTACACACGCATTAAAAGGGGAGATTTACCTGAAATAAGATAATAAAAGACTCTGAATTTCTTCGCCAATAAAGAACATCAGCGCACATTCAGCCGGCAGCACGCGCCAGGCCAATTCCCTTTACGGCAGATGAATCTTCCTTAAATAGAATAGACAATAACACTTAAGCAGCCCTGCCCTGCTGAGCCAGCCGACTACATGGTGATGCCTTTCTTTCCTTCTTGTCCAGAATTCATGACACGAATTCCTAAATTCTAGATTGAGTTCTGCAGTCTGCAGACGGTTGAAGTGAAGGCGAAGGCAAGGAAGGACAGACAGTGCAGAGACTTTTGAATTGGGGGAATAAATGTAAAATAATGCAATGATTACAAGATGTTCCAAGTTAACTGCTGACTACCCACCCTGACTACACAATTTGTCAGTGCGTAGACGAGAAATACAAGAAGAAAGCTGAACGTAATGCGTAATGCGCCTCGTTGCAAGCCAATGAGGAGCAAGAATCATTGAAGAATCTTTCTCCTTGCTTTCGTTTGAGTAATAATGAAAATTAGCCATTAGTGTCTTGTTCAATAATGCTTAGGGGCTCTTTATTCGCGTGGAATTACAATTAATGTAAGCACACGGCTGCGGTCGGTGACTAAGCAAGTATCATCATGGGTCTTGCTATGATAGCATTGAAATTATGCAACGAGTGCCGCAAGATTAGAAGTTTCGGGTTGCCAACATTTGCAACGTAGATTAACGCTCGTTTTAGCTCTAGCCTTCGAAAAATTCAATCGAAGTTATGAAAAATGCAAAGTAATAAAGTCGGGGTTTCTCTTAATGTCGCATGCAGCAGAAACAACTGGATGAATGTTAAATATTTATTCGCAAAAGTAATTAAAATCGAAAACGGACTGCAAAAAGAGAATATTAAAAGTGGTCAGTGAAAAGTGAACCATTCTGCATGTCCTACAATAAAACCGCAAAGGTACGGCAAAACGAAAAGCTTGTACAAAGCCCGGTTTCCGAAAACGGTTAAAGTCTGAAGTTTACTGCTTTCATTTGCCTAGCCGAAGTGCACAGGTAAGGCGAAGCGACCAGAGACGATAGCCGATACAACGATGCAATGCAATGAAATGAGAGAGATGAGACATGTACACGGAAGAAGCCATAAAAAATTTACGGAAATACCAACGTGAACACGTAAAGGCAATACAGCAGCACACGTCCCATCCTCTTCCTTGTTCAAAGTTCTGTACTAAATTCAGCCCATCCCAAACTTCCTCTTCTCCGAGTTACAGCAGGGCTCCAGGTCCAGGATACTGCTAATAGATGCAGTTTGAGCAAGAGCTAGAACGCTAGAAGAGAACATAACATTTATAATTTAATATTGTTGCAGAGCAAATGTGAGCGAGTCTGTTATTAATGGATCGTACAAAGGCTAGCTACACAGGACCAACGTGACTAGACCGGCTGGCGTACTACATTATGCATGTTATGAAATGACTGAATGTCCTACTTTCACCAATTAGTTTGCAATCATCACAGTTTTAGATTCAACGAACAACGTACACAGGAGATAATTGTACGCTACAATGCACAGAACACAGGAAATTAAGTTCGGACTGCTTTATAGCGTGTGCCATGCTTTTCTGCTCCCCGTCAAAGGTGAAGTCACACTCTGCAAACACGATTCACGAACACTGGGACAGCCAAATTAATTATGGATGACAAAGCGAGGTTTAGTGGCTGTGCGCGAACAAAGCCAAGCCAAGTGTGGGCAATCAGAGTTGGAAATTGAGCAATCTGGTTTCAATTCCTGTTTGAGCACTCGAAATAATATATTTATGGAGAGCGAATGAGATTGTTTGATTCTCCGCATACTAGGCGTAATCCTTCACGGTAAGCTTACGAGGAAATAAGTTAAATTTTGAACAAGTATAGAGTATAGAGTATTAGTTATCAATATGAGATTTGAGTTTGGAAAGGAATTTTACTGTGTGGGAATGATTAAGATTCGGCAAATATGCTGCAACCAATCTGCTAAACAGACTCCAAATTCTTGGCCACCATTCTCCTGTGCTGATGCATGACGGGTATTTGGCAAAGCTTTTCGGGATTGTTCTCTTCGTTATCTTGCTTCCTTGAGCAGAACATTATTAATAAGTTGCCAGAAAATAAGGTTAAAAGTAATAAGTTTGACGTGAGTTGAGTATCAGAGCGGTTTCATCATTGTCACTCTTCCTTTTATCTTGCAGGGTCCCGGCCAACTTGTGCTCCAACTTGTGGTGCTGTCTGAAGATCATTTGCCGGCAGTCACAGCAGAGGCAGCAACTCGTGGCACTACTGGGTTATTACTTTTATCCTAATCTGATTGTCACCACTGCAACACACTGCACAAGGCATCAAGGCACAATGGAGGACAAGACTAACGAATATTACTTCTCATTCTACTCTCAGCGCACTGACAAAAATCAACGACTTAATAATTTTAAGACTGCCACAGTCAGCAACACTCGCATCCGCAGCAAAAGTGATAACAAGATTTTGATGTGGACATGGACAGCATGGTTGCTCGTAATAAATTGGAACCTGACTTCGACATCTTCGTTTTGTCCGCCTCTTTGCTCCTGCAACGACGTGACTCTGTCGGTCGACTGTCACGAGGCAGGCAACCTTCGGATGGTTCCGATTTTTCTCAATCCGCAGACCAGATTTCTGTCGCTGGCACGCAATCAGATTAACGAAATCGCCATGTCATTTCAGTTCTACTCGGAGCTGACGTTTCTCGACTTCTCTGAGAACAAGATCGAAACAATCGGGCAGAATAATTTCGAGAATCTAAAGGCGCTCCGAGTTCTCAATGCATCGTACAATTCAATTGGCGTTCTCGAGGAAGACGTGTTTCTCGGACTGCCGAACCTCCAAGTGCTAGATTTAAGTGTTAATCAAATTGAAAAAGTTGGGCGGAAAGTTTTAAGTGGGCTAAGAAATTTACAAGAATTGTATTTAGATCGCAACCGACTTGATTCGCTCGAATTCGATTTGTTTATCGGGCTTGAAAAGTTGGAGAAACTAAGTGCCAGATATAATTTCCTGCGTGTAATTCAACCACCAACTTCCTTCGCAGTCACGTCAAGTGTGCTAAGACTGAAGAGCAGGGAAAGTGGAAGTGAAGTTGGCGGTGGTAGCGGCGGAGAAGACAAGAGCCAGAGTGCGGCAGCGAGGGAAGACGAGGAAAAGTTGTGGACTTTGAAGAGTGTGCGGGAGTTGGACCTGAGTTGGAATCAATTAACTCGCGTCAAAAATTATGGACTGAGTGTATTCAGTTCCCTAAATTCAATTAATTTGTGCTGCAACTACATTCACACGCTCGAAGAGAAGGCCTTCGCTCCGTACTTCTCCGAATCTGGGTCGGACTCGTCGAACAGCCAATTGATGTTTGTGAATTTAAGTCAGAACCGCCTTGGACGAATTCCAACGGATTCTCTAGATAAATTGGGATCATTGATTGAGCTGGATTTGAGCTCCAACGGAATTTCGGACCAGATTGCACCGCACTCATTTCATAGCCTGTATAAATTGCAAAAGTTGCGGTTGAGTGACAATCCGGGGATCATCTCGATGCACGCAGATGCATTCGCTGACAATATCAATTTAATCGAGTTGGAGTGTAATCATTTGTCAAACCTGACAGAATTCGAAGCTGGACTGCTTAATAACAAACCTTACTTGGAGAAGTTCTCTCTGCAGTTCTCACAAATCTCCACGCTCCCCGCGGAACTCTTTCAGAATCCCACATATTCTTCCCTCGTGTCAACTTTATCTCTGCTCGGAGCTCCTCTCGATTGCAACTGCTCATCTTATCCACTCTTCTCGTGGATTACTACTCAACAAGGAGCCTCATCGTTCTCAGCAGCCACTGTGAGGAAGACTAAAAGCAATAACGGACAAAATAACACGCACAAGGCCAATGTAGTCGATGTTTCAAGTAAAAATGAACAACTTCATCCCATAAGTCAACAACTCAAATCCACACCACCGTTGACGCTGCCTGAAGAGCTGGTGTGTGCAAACCCACCCAAGCTCGCCGGTGTGCATCTAAAAGATTTGAACACTGCCACTGACTTCGAGAACTGCTTCGATCATTTCCCGATGCTCTTCGCCAGCGAAAATTTCGAGGTCTTGGTGATTATTCTTGCGTCAGTGATCATCGCCATTATTCTCGTTGTTTTGGTTGTGAGATTCTGCTGTGTTTACAAGTTGTGTGCCAAGTGTACTTCAAAGCTTAAAAATAGACGCCGAGATAGCTGCGGTAATGGAACAAGCAACGGAAACCACTGCACAGCAAGAAAAAGAAAAGACGTCATGATGAATAATTGCAATGGTGTGATGAGTGTTGATGAATTTTGCTCAAGCTTTACAACAAACACAAAATCAATCGTTCACGAGTTTCCGGCAGTTGCTGTCTCGCCCGAACTGGTCTCGAAAATTAAAAAGACTATACAGTTGAGTGGCAGCATTAATGATCCCGTCAACAACTCCTCGTCGGGCGGCCAGGTTGTTGAGGGCGGAATGGAGAATAACAGATTACTCCAACAATTGTCGACTATGAGTAACAGCGTTGGCACAATTGGGAGATACTCCAACGGATTACTTTGTCATAATAATAATAGCAATAATTTATTGCGCAATAACGCGGGTGGGCAGTCGCTGTCAACGATGACAACTGGACTGAGTAGCACCACCCCGGACGACGAAGATTATGGGCAAGAGGAAGAGTACAACTATGGAGATGAGGAAGACGAGGACGACGATGATGAACAGCTACAAGACAGCTACTATCGACCTCGTCAGCCGCCACCGCCGCCCCTCCCACACAGAGATCGTCAGCCGAATTATTTCATGACAGCCAATGGCACCAGTGCCAGTAACAATAAACTCCGATTTGACCCGAAAATCCAGCTCCCGGAGTACAATCATGGCAGCGGCACGATGAAGGACGACAAGAGGTCAACAGCTTTCAATCATCCATTACATTCTTATCATCACACTTCACGCCACCATCAAATTCCTCCGGCGCTCCCATCGGTCCCACCGCCTCCAATGCTTCTTCACTACGAGTACGACTATCCCGAGTACCCAACCAACGGCCACAGCAAGCACCACACTCATACGACCTCTGGTGCCCATCATCGCTCGCATAATCATAATCAACACGGCAGTGGCAGCGGCAATGGCAGTACAGCTGCCCGACTCAAGCAAGTGCCCAGCGTGCTCGTCTAAAATGCAATCCCGTGACTGTGACATGTTCTAGCCTAATAAAACGTGAAGTAATCCAAATTCGCAATCGATATTGACGACAATTAGCTGACAGTGTCGCGAGTTTCCCGAATCAAATCGAAGAAAGGCAAGATTAAAAATATGGAATGATAATTTATGGGCGCCGTTTGAATGAACTGTTATCTTCTCTTCTCAGTGCAGTGCAGTAAAAGTGGATCGAGTCATTATTTTCTCGTCCCGTCATTAAAGTATCTGCTGCGCCTTATGCAAATAGTAAATATCGACAGCGACGCTGCAGTGATAGCCTAGTGTAAGGTACTGGCAGCAGATTTTTGTTTAGTGCAATAATAAAACGAGATACGAGTCGATAATAATGCTGGAAGACAAGAATAGAAGCTTACTTTTGTGTACTTGGCGTCCTTCTTTCTCGTTCTCGTGTTCATTTTTGTACAATACCGTCACTGTGGTGTACAGGCAAGGCAAGGCACGACATTATTATCATAAGTAATAAGACTTGACTTGACTATATATTAAATCTATTAATGCGACATGAAACTTTTATGCTTTATTGTTATGAATAAAATCAACATTATTATACACGTATTTACGCAACACAATGGAGAAAGCCCGAGCCTACTTTCCTCTGCTCTTTACTGGCACCGGTACCAAATGGCAAAATGCGAAATGCCTCTGCACTCGCGTACGAATACGAATGGATGGATGGCGAAATCGCAGGCATTATGTATAATAGACCTACTTTCGATACGATACGACTCATAGTCTGAACTCTCGCTAGCATTTCAGCATAATAAAAAGAGTGATGATATTTTATTCCAGGAATACAACCACGGAAGAGCACACAGAGCATGCAAATCAATAATGAGAATTCATAACGCTCCGAAATAAGCACGCAAAAATAAGCCAGAACCGAAAAATATTCTAAATTGCCTCATAAACTACATATCAATAAGCCTCGAAACCGAGTTTCTCTTTCACTATACTTCCTTCCTGTGTGCAGCTTGCGAGCATGTCATCAACCGGTCTAGTCTCGCGCTCCTATTTCATAACTTTACTCGCACACGTCGCGCCGCGCGTGCTTCCCAATATTTTCCGAACTGTGTCATGTCCTTTGCGAAAGACTGCCAGTGCCAGTGACTGTGCCTTGGTGGCCAAAATTCCTTTGCACGCCGAATTGACTTCCACAACTCGAAATGAAATTAGCCAGAAGTTGTTTCACTGACAGACTAAAACCTTTCTACCATTCTTCCCGCGTGTTTGATGAAAATGCTATTTGACAGTTCTACCATGTAATTTTGTTCCACATTTTATGTTAGTTCCATTTGCTTTCATCAATTTCTTGGAACAGGCCGAGTCCTCATGCCATGTCAGGCCCAGTCCATCGCATTGTGGTGATGATGCTCGGTTTACTGGCACAAAGGCAACAGCAACTTCTCAACTATTTTTCTCTAATGTCTTCTCAGCGAGAAGGCAAACTCGATTTTCGTGGGGTCAATTCAATGTCTCTTTCCTTCAGTGACCACTTTGTACTACTTCTCAGTAACAATTTCCTATTTACGTTCCGCTACTTAAGGGCCCGAGCAGCATGTTTGAAATGAAGTGCTTTATTATTTTATGTGTCATGTCCATGTATCGGAACGCAAGTCGTGTCAGAGGAAACGGACTTTTAAGAGAACGGCTCGTGCAAGGACCCTGCCCACGTTGCCTGGCGGCAGGGTTGGCTGATATAAATCGACGATATATATCATGATATTTCTGATTTTTATGATATTTTTGAGATGTGTAGCGCAAAGTACTTTCCAATGACTATCCAGTGCTTTTCACATGTTTTCGTGAAAAAATCAAAAAAATCAAAAATATCAACTTTTCCCTAAAATCATAGGTATTTTCGACGTAAATCGAATTTTTTTCTATATATATCGATATTTTTGAAAAAATCACGATTTTTTTCAACCCTGTCCGGCGGTGTACAAGGCACGTCACGGCAGAATCAACGAGATAGAAAATACAGCCCGCCTCGAAGTGGCGTGGCATCGTGCGGTGTGTTAGTGTTAATATGGTCTGAGTCAAGTCCTCCGAGAGAGAGCAAACGAACTGCAATCCATCGTGTGGCTGTCGCTTTCTCTCTCGGCCGCCAGACTTTCATTGCAACATAAATAAATCGGTTTCTCCTTCAGTGTGATGGATACTCTCGAAATGGATGACCATTTGTTTTATTTTCTACTTAAAGAACTTTCTCCTGGTCGTGGTTGTGCTGGTACGTGTTCAACTTCCTGGGCACAATAACAGCTCGGATTCACTATGCGTGCACTGAGCAGTTGCACTCTGAAGAAAGCAAAACGACAACGACAAAAATGCCGCACCAAGAGGGTATAAAAGGAAAGAAACCAAAGAAATATATCTTAAGCTCTCATAAGGCCAAGCTACTTACGTGTCCGTGGCAAACGGTCGTTCATTGTTGCACGTAAGCACGAAGATGTTCACTTGAGACCGATTCAAGTGAATGCTTGCGAAGAAACAAAAAATACCAACAGCGACAACAAAAATACAAAAAGGAGTTTAAGCAGAAAAGTTTTCGAGCTAGCCTTTCCCTTCCCACTGCAAACTGAAGTGCAATCGTACAGTGCCATTTTTGTCACCATTCGCCACGAGTGTGCATTCGAATGATTATCCTGACTCTGACTCTGAATTGGCTTCTGTATCTCTTTCGCCATGCCATGCCATTCTTCTACATTAGAGGCTTGAGTCTTGTGAAGAGAAAAGTGGAGATTCCAGTGGACACTTGTGCGGCCATTCTTGTCCGAAGTCAATAGACTCTCCAATACTCAAAGACTTTGTGGGTCGGGTTCAAATTACCACTTCTAACTATTACGAGTCTTCCGTCCGACGTCCGATGTTCCGTGGCTGGGCGGAAACATGAAAAGAAAGTACAAATTGCCAATCGTTCGTCGGTAAATTATAGAGCCCTGCAAATTGTCTTCGTAATTGTCAAATTCTTGCTGTTGCTTTTACTGTTGAGCGACGTGTCTGTAATTTGTGTCTGAATACAGCTGCAAATTCGGCACGTACATTTTGCATGATATCAAGCAAAAGTAAAAAGGATGCACATGAGGATTTGATGGTATACTTCATGAAAATAGAATTACAAAGAAAATTGTTTCTTGAATAAAACTAAACTTCGCTAAACTGTGAGCTCTTTTTTATGCAGATGTCTGTGCAATATTGCCATGGAGGAACCGAGTTGCTGTCTGTCACTGTCTCAGCCAGAAACAGCAGTCGAGTCGAAAAGAAGAGGAATGATTCTCGAAAGAGAGCAGGCGAAGACGAAGGGTTACTGCCGTGCACAAAACGAATCAGAAGTGGAGCGTGCATATGGAAGGAGGCAGGCAGGCAGCGATGAGTCCATACATACATTAAACTCGAGCTCCGAGCACAGGAAGTGATTGATGACTTGTGCTGACTGTCAGTTTGTCAGTGTCAAATCCACATTACCGGGACCAAGAACTCGGCTTCGCTCAAGTTGAGATGTCGGTTCAAAAGTTCTTAGACAGAGAGCAAAAATTATGGCACATTGCTTGGCAGACGCAGTAATTAGAATTTGCTTGGGAAATTACATGTTCATAATTTCTTGAAAAATACAATCCAAAAGAATGGTAAGAGAAACTTTTACATTACGCGAGAACAAATTATAAACTACTTTTTGAAACCGGTGCTTTGCCTTTGCCCTTTCGGGGATCGGGATTAGGTAAGATGAAAAGGAACTTATTTGTCGCGAGGTTGGGTAATTCTTATTCTCATTGATTTACACACAAAGGCGGCTGCAGCTCCTGTTTGAACTTTTGCAAAAAGAATTGAAATACTTGGGAATACTTTCTTTCTTCGTCTCGTCTGCAAGCTGTCTGTTATTTCTAAACGAAGCACATAACGGTAAGTATTTAAGATAGGACCGAACTCTTTTTATTGCTAATACCCTTTATACTAGCACTGGCACAGAAGGCGAAACTGAGCGCATGGCGTGTACTTCATTTCATTACTGATTGTAATTCCTGTGCACAATAGCAAACAATGCTTGGAGGCACACTGGCACCGAGCACGACGAACGGGAAACGAAAACAGAAAAATACAACGTGGAAACTTGGATTCTAAACCGAATTCTTCCTTATTAAAGAATTCCGTCTGTAGGCTTTCATGTTACGACCAGGAAGGAAAAGCAAAGTTTCTTGAATGTTGATACATTAATGATTTTACTTTGCTATTGCCTACATTTGTGATTGCTGGTCCGCCTCCCGATTTAATAAGGTTGGCCGAGCCGCCCTACCGTGCTCGGACGAGAAATCTCTTGGGACTGAATTGTACGACGGTTGCAGTGCCGGTGGGCATCCCGGCGTCATTTATTTGCGTAAGATTATTGAGAATCCTGCAACCACAAACCAGCTTTGAGCCGTAGAAAATGTCTAACTGACTTGCAACGCTGAGCTGAGCGTCATAAATTATGTAGACTCAAATATGAGAAGCCGGGCCATGAAGTGCATTATTAACATCTGATTTGCTGATGCATAATTCTGTCTAACATAACGAACCCGATTCACAGTCGAGACACTGCAATTCGCTCCCGTCATGTCATGGCTCGCAGCACTGTACAGCTTTGGGAATTCCAATTTAACACTCTTTACATTTACGAATGAGAAAACAGAGACAACGTGGAAGACGAAGACGGAAATAGGAAAACGAACGTGGAAAGCGTACTCAACACCAGCATCGCCTTTGCTTTTGCAAAGTTGCATTTTTCAAGACTTGCTGCAATGTGCGCGATGCAGCCAAAGTTGTTGCCGGAACCCGTGAAGCACAATTTTAGGAAAAGCAAATACTCGTTAACAGCAGCAATAACGGCCTGGACTGGGACGGCTTTAAGCAATACAATGCGCAAGAGGCACAATTTCTGTAAATACGGGAAATGGAAATGGAACTGGAAGCCGCTCCGCTCGGAGAATTCTGAACAAGGAATATTTCCTTCCAAGGTTGGTAAACATGTGCCATAATAATAATCGTAACCTTTAAATACAATAACGTCAATGTTGAACCTTTTAATTTAAAAATGCATCGAAAAATATTCGAGCACGACAGAAGGAAAAGTATTTCATAATTTATTCATCGACCACGACCAGCGTTTTATTGTGTCACAGTGGCTGTGAAGGTTTTTGCCGGCTTTGCTTTTCTTTGTCATATAGAGCAAGAGCCAAACGAACTTGAATCTGTAATACAGAAAGCCTATCAATGCAATACATCTAAATCTACTGAAATTCTGAGCCTAACAGAAAGGGTAAAAGGATTTATTAATTTTTGAGAGATGATTTCACAAACCATGTAGTAATGTAGCTTATCGCATGAGATACGCGAAATGCCACGACTTTCTTGTGATGACTCTTCCCATGCCCGGAACAATATTTTACGCCTACAGCTTGTAATATACGCCCATCGTGTAACAAGTCATCGCGATATGTAAATGAAATGATGAACATCTCTCATGCCACGCCAAGAGAACTCGAGACTGCAATGTAATGCAGATTGCATTGGAGTGCTGCATGGCAGTATTCATGCCATGTTTACAAGCCAAATCCACTTGAGATAACTCAACACCAACCCAAAAGGGACTAATAATATTTTGTTGGAGTTCTGAATTATTAGTTGAGAGGTGGCAGAAGAGCAGTGAAGAGAAGAAAGGAACGGAAAGAAAGCACAATGTGAAAGCTGTTCATGCTCGGGTCCGGATTACAACACATTTTATACCAAATCAAGTTCCTGCACTGTACACTGCAAGAATGAAACGCATCACTTTTTCTCTTGTTGGAAAGTTTCGTTCTCCAGTGCGGACTCATTGACTTGTATGCTGATCACGTTCTGAGAAAAGCAGATATTTTAATCTCTGTCAAGATCGTATTATATTATACTTATGCATGTAAGTGGTACAGCACACTGGAGCACGAGACCAAAGTCAGGAACTCGAATCTCGATTGACGTTTCAATTTCAAGCGTATTGAACTGGACGTGCTCCGAATATTTAGCACGATCTTTTCCGTGAGCGTTGGCATTGCACTGCTCTGTGCTGTGCGGTAAAAGCACAAATGAAGAAATGAAACTTGATACTACTGCTTGAGAATGCGAATTCGAAAAGTAGGGATCAAGCCTGTGAGTGTCAGCTTCAGCTTGGAGAAATCACCATCTTCCGTGCCAGTACAAAAATGTTTAAAATATACCACGAGTTGTCCAAAGTTTCTTCTGTGTCGCAAGACCGCAGGCAGAATTTAAAGTGCTCAACATTTTGTCGTATATTGGTTTGACAGCCATCATGATCATAATCTGAGGGTAATCAGGGCACTTATTTACGTACCATGAATACATTAAAATAAACACCCCAACCACTTTAAGCGTAAAAGTAACAACTTTACAAACATTTAGTTTTATTGAGTCATAAAAACACACATTTAACAATTTGCATTTTCTGAATGGGTCGCACTCGCATGGCTCATACGTGCCAGCGCCTACGCTTCGCACTACGAAGCAAAGTCACTAAAATTAGTCTTTAGTACTTCTGCAATCATTTGCTCTGTGATTGAACTCTGCGGCCTGGCTCAGCATGGGGGTATTTAAAGAACCTGCATGTAGTTCAACGATTATGCACGCAATAGCGCGTAGGATACAAACCAGCAATCAATCAAGTCTTTTACAGATATTGCTCTAAGTTCAAAAAGAGGTGCGTATATTTCATGCACCATCAACTCCCGAGTACGTTTTAACTTATGCTCACAACTGGCGAAACATCTTTTTTACAAATTACTGTTGGGAGATGAATACTCATGAGGACAGGCAGCGAGGATCAAAAGTGCTCGTTTACCCGAGTTACAAATTATGCGGTAAAAGTAACGAAGGTAGCTCGCTCATAATCATAAAAATAGGCCACTTTATAAAAAGAATTCCCATAATTGGAAAAGTTGGTACGTTGGGAGTAAGCCTGACAGGTTTATCTAAGTTTAAACTAGTGCGGAAGACGTAACGAAGCAGTGTGGCAGTGCAAAGAAGTTTGCCGTAATAATTGTAACTAGGTTACTCACTTCACGCACCCTTCTGCATAATAAGTCATGTATCTCCTGGATGCAAAGGAGCCTTTTCCCGTACTACATCTTCATTTCAACGAATTTATAACCTCGTTAAAAGCAGACGAGAACGTAGACGAAGACTCGGGAGCAAAGACGGAAAGAAACCTCACGAAAAGATGAATGTGTGCCTCTGCCGTATCGTGCATGAATGGAATGGCAGACAGTCGCAGTCGCGAAAGTGGAAAGAATTAAAAGTCAGGAAATAGTTTCAAGTGGAAAGACAATAAAAATTGCAGGAGAAGAATGGATGCGGAGGAGAAAAAGAGATGAATGGGAATTTATATCGAGAGACGAGTTAAAAACGAGAAGAAAATAGTAAAAAATGGAAAGATTAAAAATAAAACTTGAAAAGAAGCCAAAAAGTAGACGAATGAAGAACGGAGGGCTTAGAAAAACCTCAAACGCAGACGTGGACGAGGTGCCTAAGACTCTGGCATAAAACAAAGTCGTTCAGGAAAATAATAATAGAAAGAATAATAATAGGACAAAAATGTTTTATTTTGCATTTCTGCATTTGTAAAGTAGCAACTCATCAACCGAAGTGGGACGAGGGCTCAAATGCATCCACAGAACACATTCTGTAGAACAAGCGTAGTTTTCAAAATTGCCTGCATTTATTCTAAGCGAAAACAAGTTAGTTGTTGCACAAGTCATGAATCAATCATCGCAAGTCGCAGTTTTCAATTTATTTCCAATTTGATTGATCCTTGGTGGAGGTGGAGCCGAATTTTCAATCGAAATTGATATTTTGAAGTTTGATATATTACGAGATGTGGGTATAAATTTGCATAATCAGGGTCGATTCGATTCCGACTCAGGACCTTGTATCAATACACGCTCAGGACGGACAGAGTTTCGCTTTCGCATCGAATCGTCCTGCCTTTGTACCTTTACCCCATCCCGGCGCTGCATGGCGGCAGTCTGAAGTTTGGAGTCTGGCAGTAGTGCTTGGGGGAAGAAGAGGTTTGCCATTTCCACTTCAAAGGTTTTATCAACCAGTAAAAGAATTATGGATCCATAACATTCTTGCGTGCTCTCTCGAGTATGGGATGGGTGAAATCGAAACCTCAAGTAGCTATATATTATGTGCATTATTTTTATACATGTCGGGAGTGCAGAGCAGCAGGAATTCCTGACTGGTGCCGCTGCTGGAAGCTGGTAAGTTGATCCCGATGCCACTGCAGCCGCCGAACCACTTTGAAATGTGTGAGTGGTTCAATAAATTTTGGTGATTTTTATTTCTTATACATGTTGACTCCCAACAGAAATCAAAACCTATATTGCAAACAGCAATGTGTTGGCGCTAGGCTTCTGTTCTTCTACTACGGATTGCACTTGCACGCTTCGTGGAGACAATCTTCTTTCGTCCTCCGTTTCCTATTAGAATTATATTATTTTTCTCCAAATGTAATGCGGAATCAAGTCAAATAAATCCTTACAAAGTCGCACAATCGCAGTGATGGAGAGTCTGGACCTTCGGCGTCATGTGCACGCTCCGTGGCGAGAGGTCGAAGTGATATCGGAAAGAAAACCCCTTTCTTTTCTTGGGCTCGTCTCCAATTTCGATTTTACTTATCTGAATCTGGAGAAAGAAATGAATTGTTGGAATCTACATTTCACTCAATAATATCACAGCAGATCTGGCCAGCAATTTCGGGTTTTGAATTGGTAATGGTGGCTAAACGTCAGCAAATGATTTGTGTGCGTCTTGGTTGGCGCGCAATTACTTTTTGGGCAGAGGGTCGACAATAAACCAAGATTTATTACATCGGATTGGCCTACTTGACAACAGACCATGCAAAACAAATCGCAGTCGCGCCCTTAATCTCAATCAACGTCGACAACTCGACATCACTGCGAACCAGTTTCACAAATTTCAGAGCAATTACTTAATTGCAAACGAAAAAGGCCTGACGTGATTTGCATTTCGCATTGTTCGCGGGCCATGGGAATTATTACATACTTTGAACTGTTTCAAGCGAAAAGCGTAGTTCCAGTCGCTTGGAAAGAGTGAGGAAATTGGTTGCGGATCCCAACAAATAAATCGCGAGTTTGTTTGAACTACAAAGGGAAAGCGCTAAAAGTCAAGAGGAAATGAAACAGACAAAGTTTGATGTTCACTTTCCGCTCTTGATGAAAGCTGGGTCTTTTATAACAGAACAAAAGAAATTGCAAACTTTCTGTTGTTTGCCAATTGATCAATCGTGAGGATTTACGCAGCTCATTAGTATATGGGTTCACCAAAAGAATTTGTTGCATAATAATTTCGCAATGGCTGGTGGACGGGAGCGTGATTAAAATTGATACATTAGCTGTAGATAATCTCAATTCCAACCTGGGTCCACTTACTATCAGCACCCGAACGCACAGCTAGCTGGAAGGTTAGCTTATCGCCTATCACAAGGATCTATAAAAAGTCGAAATGGTGGTACACAAGAACACAAGACACCTTGCTTCTGCCCAATCCGTTGCGATCAAGCCATTTAACATTTGACAAAGGTAGTCAAATACGTTTTTTTATTTTTCTATCAGATTTGGAAGTTCTGACCCGGATCCTGTGGAGAAGATTGCATTGCACTGGGTCAATGTTGTTAACAATGGCGGAATGAAAGTCCTTCGGTGCTCCATGCTTGGTCTCCTGCTCGAAGCTGCTTTTCTGTAATTGCTGTTCGCTTCTTCAGCTGTGCGGCGCAAGTAGTAATTCTGGCCATTGATAATACAAACTATTTTATCGCTGGCAGCTGACTTTGGAAGGAAGCCCTGTAATTAAGCGCCACAGCGTGTTCTAAATTGTGGAATTGCCCGCAGCATCCCAGCACAGAAACACGTGCCAGTTCGACTACCACACGCAGACTACGGCTGGCTGTGGTAATTTAATTAGAATGCAATCAATACGTCGAATTTTCCTCCAAGGTAAGTTCAAGTTAGTTTAGTTTTCTTGCTCTTTATTATTACAGGGCATTTCTTGTGGAGTGTACAGAAACTAGCAATTGGCAAGAGAACTCAAGTCAAGAAGAAATTTCATTAAGGTGACAACAGCAAACCCAACCGAGAGCAGGAAAAGAAATCGAATTGAAGAGTTGCACTTTCATAGCACAGCACAGCGGCAAATAAATGGAAGAAGTGGAAAGGTGGACAGGGAAATGTAACTTTCTCCCCTTCACTCGGTTGGTTCTTTCATTTATTATTTGAACAGTCCGTGCCGGAGTATTACTGCATTATTATTGCATTGGATTGATGAAAGTCTATAACGATGAGTGTAAGCGTAAACCAGGATTATAATGTGGAGCGCTGACGGCTACGGCAGAATTGCTACTGCTCGTGCCGAGAAGCTAACAAAAGTAAACAAACACAACATTTCCAAAAATTAAACCTTTTCCTGTCTATAGTTATTTCATTATCTGGCAGTGTACGCACAGGAACGAGAGCTGGGCGACCACCTTTATTGTTTCCACTTTCTGTGTCTGCTTGTACTCGTTACTTTCACCAACACCACCAATTCAGAGGAAATTCGGATGGTGAAAGAAGGCACGAAGGCTGTTCAGACCAGCCTGATTGTCTCTGCAAAGAAAGTTGAGCATTGAACATCAAACAGAGTCGCTTTTATTTTATATTTTTAGTATTTTACCTTCTGGTGCGTTTGCAGTGCGTGCGATCGTGATGTATGTGCACGTACACTTTTAAAGTAAATAAATAAAAGTTATGACAGATACTATCGCGAAGTGGCTCGCATGTCGCATGTAGAATGTAGGCGGGCAAGCACCGGCACATGAACTACACCGAGCTAGGAGTTTCCGATTCCCCGACTAAGCATACAATAATCTAATCAACAAACTCTGGACTGGAAATAGTTTTTGATGGAGTATGTCACCAAGTCAGTCGTACTTCCATTCTTCCACGGCTCTTGGCAGGGACGTTTCTTCTTATTGCTCGGTTTTGTTTTGGAGTTTGACTGATGATGACGTGACGTTTTTTTATTCTTTACTTTCCTCTCGTTTGACAGATGGGCAAGAAATATTAATGGCCTAGACTTGTTCTCATTCCTCTACACGTATTTCTGAAATTGAATTTTCATATTGCATTCTGATCAATTCTTGATTTCAAGCCGAATTCGGAAATGAAATAAATGACCGTATTTCACAATTAGATTTTGAGATAGGACAACTTCGATTTTCCTTCGTCTTGCTCGGTTGAAGTACTTTCTTATGCTTCTTCGGAACTAAACTTCTGGTTTGCTGGTGTTAGACCGCCGAGCGCATAACTGACTAATAAGAGTCCTGATGCAGCAAAAATTCCAATTATCACGAATTCCAAGCTGTGGTTTGCGGTTTCTGTTCTCGCGAGCGCTGAGAGTGCGGGTCCTTTTGTCTCTGCACCTTGAAGTCATAAACCTCATTTAATTTGGGTTGAGTGACATTTCCACTGCATTTTTTCAGGCAGAACACAAAAGGTAAGAATGCGTTGTAATCATTATAAAATTTTATTTAATGAGACAGCAGACAAGAAGATGAAGTATACAAGCGCAGGCAAATTCCCAAAGAAGCGCTTGCTCCTATTACGCACTTTGATAAATTGTTGGCAGAGGAAGTTAAAAAGAAGAATGGCCCGGGCAGAGAGAACCAGATTCTGTAGCAGCACTGCAGGGAGAGAAGAGCACAGACAAAAGAAAAAACAATAAAATTGTGCTGAATAGAAAACGACAGGAGACAACCGAGTTCCAAGATTAAAAATAAAGTACTGCTTCAACCGTTTGAGTTCCCGTGTGCCATGTGCTTCGTGCAGTACACGCACTCGAGTCAAGAGTCAAAGTGGGTTTTGAATGAGAGCCAAAAAGCAGAGCAGATTCACTAGGCAAAAATTAAAATACTTTCCGATTATGCATTGCGAGAGAAAGCGTTGGCAGGCCTTATCGCGCCGTGAGGCTGTGAGAGTTGAGAGCGGTGCGTTCAATAAAGGTCGATAAAGATGAGATACGATAATGTGTCGCAATTCTTTTAAAATGCATTACTTGGAATGGCCTTTGACTCCTTGGCACTCATGTATGGCACTCATCAATATCTCTTCCTGCTAGTCAATTCCTCCTTTGAGAGCTTTTGTTTTATTTTGGCTTAACTTGCTTTTGACAAAATTTTTCTATGGACTTTGAATCTTCAAAGATTAACAGAACTCATAATTAAGAAAAGATTCGATGCATTTGACTCCATTTACTTCAGTCTTGCATTAGCATTTATAGTGCCTTTCTTTTCGTAATTGAAGCCAGCCTGAAAGAAGAGAGAGGTGAATTTTGGCCAGAGTGTGCCAATTTCCAGAGAGAATATTGCAAAATCGAAATCGAAGTGAATTAACAGAGCGAAAGGAAACATTCCGAGCGTAAATACAATTTCCAAGCCTGGGCTTACGCTTCGGCTTAAGATTCCGGAGCTGAAAGCTGCTAGTTCCAAAATGAAACCCAAGTTTTGTAATTAAAAGGTTTAAATCACTTGCAGCGAAGAAGGAAAGAGAAAGCAGGTGCTGATGCGATGTTTTTAGAAGGGATTGGGTTCTTGCCTCAGCAAAGTGCGGAAGCGTGAGCCTGAGTAAGCTAATTTGCAGTGTGCGAAGGAAGAAAGCAGTAAAACTTGGAGTGAAGAAACAGTACGGCTGTTATTCCGTGAAATATTGTGTTTCTTCAGCCGGTGTAAAGTTTCCTAGACAGACAGTCTGGCGGTCGGTCTGAGCTATAAAAATATACATTAGTCTCGCTTTTCTTTTGACGCCGCGTTCCAAGCTTGTAATTGGTACTTTCATTCGTCGGCCACTCCGCTTTTGGCTTTAAAACATTCAAATGAGGTGTAAAGAAGTAAATTGCCAGTCCGAACCACAGCCAGCTGCCAACTAAAACCTTAGTACAAGTGCAACAGCAAGATGCAATGAGAATTCTAATCTTTGAACAAACAAGGAACACAAAATACAGGCAGCAATTCTTAATTTCGTAATCGCATGTCTTAAGCGATTCAGCATGCGGATTATTAACTCTTTATCAAGCCGCAGTATTTTCGCATGTGCGTACACGTGTAATGATTATGGAAAACACGAAACTTGAAATGGTCACTTCGAAACCATAAACTGAACCAAAAGTTTCTGATAATCTCTTATTACCATCTAGACCAATCTTCAGGCGCTTTTTATCGCCAACTTAATACTCGGCGAAGGTAAAATGGGCTTTTGCGAGCTGAATTCAATCAATCCACTTGACTCAGCAATTTGGGTTGACAAACAACAACTATAAATAACAATTTCAGTTGTCTCAAAGTCTCGTTACTCTTTCTCGCGTAGTTGCCTTTCTTTCTCCACGGCACTGCATTACAGTTCATCATCTTCATACTTGGCTGGATAGTTTGGCATTGTCCTGAAGACAGGATGTTCGTTTCATATTATCAAACGAAGAAAGCTGTGAGCAGCAATGAACGACACGGTTGAATGACTCTTTCGGCAGTTGCCATACATGGCAATCAGAAATCGATTTGTTTCTGTCTATTTCCAATAATGCACCATATCCTGAGACCGAGACGAGCAGTGGCACTTTGGCACGAACAAGACTCAACTAAACTGAGAAGCGCGTGGCGTGGGAGTGAAAATAAAGATCTGGTTCAGAGACAAGAGAGAATGCGAACGTGGAAAAGGAATAAAATAATACTTATTACATGTGCCTGAAGAGTGAAAGCCGGTCTAGTGAGATTTGAGTGGAGGAAAGCAGCAGGGCACGGCAGTGCGAACGTTTTTTGCCTTGGCATGAGTCCTTAGAATCTGAAAAAAATTGCAGTCCGTCAGCAGCAGCAGCCTTCAACTCACACATGTGGAGCAAGATAAACCAGCGTTGTCTTTCAATGCCTTCAATCTCCTTTCTCTTATCATTAAGCATGTGGCAAGCACACGAGCCCGAAGTATCTAGGATGATGAAAGTAAGCAGTAAGGTGAAGCAGTAAATCTAAGAAGAATGAAAGACGAAACAAAAACCAATACGAGAAAGACTATCTCAGCTAATACTTGAGGAAAGCAAGGTTCAATCCCGTGCCGGGATTCCTGGGTTTGAGTACGGCATAGACAAGAGAAAGTCAGGTCTCTGTTGTCGACTTGTGTTAATCCTGACTGGGAATGCGGAATACCACTGGTCCGGCCTGGATATTTCGCTGGCATAAACAATTCCGCATTTTCCAAGCCGTAGACCTTCATAATTTGTTTATCATATTTCATTCGAAAGTAGACACGCTTCCGCTGACTGAAGGGCACAGCACTGATGTTGCGACTGCGACCCACAGCGGCTGTGACCACGCTGATCTTTTCCCGGCTCCAAATTTTCTCGAGTCTTTCGTACATGAGCGTGTTTCCTGAAATATTAATGAACTTGGGCATGCTTTCCTTCTTGGGCCCACGCTGGCGCTTTTTCGCTACTTATTATAACAATATGATCTGACTTTTATAGAATGAAATCCCTTGTGACATTCCGTCTAAACCTTTTTTGCTTGCTCGGCATTGTGCGTGCAATGCACTAAAAAGAGTTTATGACATTATTAAAGAAAAGAATGCAAGCGCGATACGTTTACATTTTATGACAGCAACAGCACACGGGTGTTTTGTACACTGCGACTGCGAGATGAGGACGCGAGACATGAATACGTTACTAATAAGCTTGATTATGATTTAAGAAAGGCAGGATGAATAACTGGGAAATGTCTTCTGCATGCGTAATTTTTGTCCGCTCGCTGTTCTGGCTCATCTCGTCCAAAGTAGTTAAATTAACGAAAACTCCGAGAAGCTTTGCTTCTCCGAGTCTTTTGCCCAAAGAATCCAATCTCCTTGTTGTCGTTTCCAATTCCGGCCTTGTTCGGATTAAACTTTTAACTTTTGTTGTCTACCATGGGCCTGTACGCGGAGCAGAATAGAAAATTGGGATGAGGGGCTGAGTAATATGAGATTTCCTTTAATTGAGTGACCTACTTCACTGCTTTGATTTTCTTTTTCGTTTGAAGCCTCTCGTCTTTTTCAGCTTACCGAATCTGAATCACCCTGAATTTGTGGAGAAGAAAGCAAAAACATGAATTTAGGTTAGCGCTGCAAAAACTCAACAAAGCTGTGTAAAATTTTATTCTCAAACGTCAGCAGAATGATTTTTGTTAATACTTTGTGCGAGCATTTCAAGAAAAACCCATTCAATAAGTTCACTTTGAATTCTTTGTATACGTAAGCCTCTTTAAAAGATTAAAATATGTAAAGAAATACTGCTCCGACGCTTTTCACCACGCGTGCGTGCACGAGCGAAAATAAAGTAACAATGATGTGACGCGTAATGCTCAAATATATTCCGTAAGCCACTTTTTTTCATGTGCAAAAGAATTTTCGGGTAACGCGTTGTCGACTGCTTGCATGTAAAGCGAATACTATTGAGAAGAAACATTCTTCAGGCTCAATATTAGCATTGCATGTCAATAACACTGTAACAACTTGTGCATAGAACCATTTGCCGTTTATTGAATACCACCTCGGAAAAGAATGTCGACACGATATTGCCTGCGCCTTTTCGTTTTCGCAAAGGCATGAGAAAAACCTCCAGGAATTGTGTTATTGCATTTTACTTATCACCTTTTCTCGCAGTTCGAGTGAAAATCGGCGACTCTACGTACGTATCCTAGGTATTTTGCTTTCGGTCCAGTAAAGTTCATGGCGTGGAAATGGACTTGGGCTGAATGAGGCCAAATGCAATGTACAGAGCTGCAGCTTGCTTGCCTTCTTCCAAACCCCAAAAGTTCACAAGCCAAGCTAGCCAACCAAGAGAGCTAACCTGAGAATCTTTAATTTTTAAGCTTGTCAGATAAGGGCTAACTGCAGTAGATTCGATGATTCATCATTACCTGAAGAATGCTACTGTCGTCAGACCAGATTAAGGATTACAGATTTTAATCTCCTTTTCTTTCTCTCCACTGTCCTTAACTGCGTTTGAAATATTAGATTACCGAATGCAATACCTTGGCTGTTGTAAGCTTGACGAGAAGATGGAACGCAGTAGTCGGGGTTCGACAGAGTTAATAGTCACTACTAGTCAATTAGCCAGTTTGTTGCCGCAACATAATTCTGAATTTGCACCTTCATACCGCATACCTTTGGTTTCATCTACTTTTGTCTGGTTTCATATTGTGTACGAAAGGTGAAGCTTCCGTGACCAACGACGACGATCTGTGAATACTGACTGAATTTACCGCAGCTAAACAATGAAGGTCGACCGAACGCCCCAAGCATTGCTACAGCCAACAGGTCAGACGAAGAGATGGCTGAAGAAGGTGGCTGCCACGGCGGTACATCCAACGCCGGGTTCCAATGGCCGTGTAATGTACCAAAGCCTACCGTCATCATCCGACGATATTCCCATTCTAATTGAAGAGGAATCTGCTGACCAATTCGACGACAGCATTGCTTCGCCCGTGCAAGCGGCTGCTGTAATTGAAAAATCATCAGTGAATGTGAATAAACGCAAGTATGGTCTGGGACACAGCGAACAATTCAACAACAATTACGGAAGCGTTTCACCAAGCCCGGAGCCTCAGACGCCAGTGCTTCAACGAAAGTAAGTGGAATGCTTAAACTGGCCAGAGTTCGTGTCCAGAAAATATGACGTTGGCATTGCAGAATCAGCAGGGCCGTCACAAAGAAAGGCGCTTCGAACCTTACGCCGGTCAATATCGAAAGCGATGGGTATCCATTCCTGGCGGATATGTTCACGACGGTGCTCGAAATGGGATGGCCATCAATTTTGGTTTCCTTTTGTTTTACGTACTTCGCGTCATGGCTATGTAAGTTTAAGCTAAAGCGCAATAAAAATCGAGCGCACTTTGCAGTTTCTTAATGACTGCCGTTCCTCAGTTTTCGCAGCAGTGTGGTATGGAATAGTCTATGCTCACGGAGACATGAATCCAGAAAACATAGGAAACGTCTTATGGGAACCTTGTATTTCGGGCTTCAAAGATTTCACGTCCGCGTTCCTTTTTAGCGTTGAGACGCAGCACACAACTGGATATGGATATTATCACCTGTAAGCTCAAACTGGTCATTGAGTTCTAAGTATGACCTTAATTCTACTTCCCACTCTTAATCCAGGACTGAGCAGTGTGCTTCAGCCGTCGTCACACTTTGCGCACAATCAATTTTCGGGGTATGAATCATGCTTCTTCGGATCGCAAATCATATCAATAGATTCTCACGAGTTGATGTTTGGTCTAAAACAGTGCATCCTAGAAGGAATAATGGTTGGCCTCCTCTTCGTAAAGATTTCGAGAGCCAAGAAGCGGAGTCGAACACTAATGTTTAGCAAAACAGCTGTGATTAATCAGCGAGACGGTCAACTTTGCTTAATTTTTCGTATTGCCGACATGAGGAAATCCCACTTGCTCGACGCGACAGTCCGTGCGGCTGTAATTAGTAAACGAACGACTGCAGAAGGAGAGGAGATTACTATTTCTCATGAAGAGCTTGAAGTAAGGATAATAAAACATTTCCTTACTCCCTTAATGATGATGTCATCCTTAATAAGCGCAGCCGAACCAAGTCCATATGTCTTCTTGCCCAATGTAGGTTGGTGGAGACGGTGAAAAATCCAATAAGGTCTTACTTTTCTGGCCTACAACAGTAATTCACCGTATCAACTCGTCGTCTCCACTGTACAAACTCTCGGCTGCAGACTTAAATCCAGAAAATACAAACTTTGAAATTATCGTCGTATTAGAAGGGATTGTTGAAGCCACAGGATTGACAACGCAAGCGAAAAGCTCTTACATGCCTCATGAGATATTATGGGGCCACAGATTTAAAAACGTGACTTCGTCAAAGACTAAAAGTGGGGATAGAGTGGTGGATTATTCGCTCTTTCATGAGACTGTTTATGTGCCCACATCACCGCTGAGTGCTTTTCAAATGGACACGCTCTCCTACTCGTAAGTGCAATTACAGCCGCGTTAGCCTACATCAGAATCACGTGAATGGTCATGTGCCTTCCACGTGTTCTTAATTAATGTAAATCCGGATGCCAGATGTGGATTTCTTGATCCATGGCCAAGTCCAACAAGCTAAAATTAAAGCTCATTCACAGTGTCCACGTTTCATTTGTATTGCAGGACAAGTATCACACGGCAGGACTTGGGGAAATTTGCATCAAAAATTGTCACGAACGCGATGCAGGACTCAATCAATCAGATCAGGCGTCATAATTTCTGATCTGGATCTTGCAATCTCACGGCAATCTGGTGTCCCGTGTGCTCTTCAAGGAAATGAAAGCGGGATCGTGCTGTGGGAAATTTATACTTTTCAAGGCCTAATTACTCGTATTTTAAAATTCGAAACAATAGAATAAATGTCTAACATTTTGAACCGACTGATTTGAGTGCCAACAAGCTGTTGAAAACTTCAGTGAATCATATCACAGCTTTAGGTAAGTTATACGATGGCCCTCTTCATCGTCATTGGTATGAAATTACAAGAAGTCGCGTGTAAATCAATAACCTATACGTCTTTAAAAACTAATTCAGTAATTCGTAGTGCACAAAAATACAGTGAACGATTGAACTCGAAGAAAATACATCGTAGTATGTGAAATAATATTGGAATGGAGCGAAGTGCATATTGCACTTTGAGACGGAAATAAATTTGAGGGAAATCGAGACGGATTTCCACGCCTCAGTTGTCGTCTCCGATAAAGATCCGCGTATTTTTCTCATCTCGTGAGCTGGTGGAAAGCTGACATGACTTTTTTCTTCCATCTTTTCTTCCGTGCGTGGTGCATCGCATTCTTCGGGATACTTCAATAGACAGTTTTTTACCAAAGGAAACAAGACGCATAATTCCGCGTGCATTTGATCAGGAATGACCAGCATCAATCTACAGCACAATGCCAAATGCATCGAAGCGGTGGACGGAGAAGAAAAGAGCCGATTTTCCCCTCCTTACCATGAAATGGAAGCAAAAGTCCAGTGCATTTAAGAAGCAAAGTCCGACAAGCATTACACACTTTAGTAACTTTTCTAATATGTTGGTTTCTCGTGGACAAGCGATATTTTCTCCAGTTAGCTGATCTGCTGGACTCCAAGTCAGTTTGCCCAGTTTGTTCAAGTGAACCGATTCATTTGATATCATGGAACTGCAACTTGTCCCATCTTGCTCCCCAGATTACGATGTTCAGCTTCTGAAAGACTTATTTTCCAACGATCGCCTCCTTGGCTTCGATTCACTTTTCTCTGGCCTCCCTTGCTTCATTTTTGGTTAAAAAGTAAAAATGCGATGGTTTTGGTAACGAAATCTCACTAACCGACGATGTAAGCTAAAAACCTTCTAAGAACAATGACCACTTTAATGTCTGCAACCACTCACATTTATTGCTCGACTTCACTTGACTTTGCTATTTGATTGGAAACAAAAATGATTTGTCCTAATGGGCTGCAGACTGCGGACTGCGGCCACGCAACTGAACTATTAATAAAAGCTTCATCTCAAGTGAAAGCTTCCCGCACGTCATAATCAAGCCCACGCACTCGCGAGCTGCTCAAGCACGCGCGATTTGTTAACATTGCGAATGAATTTCATTAAACTGCAATTATAAATAAGTCAACTTTCATCGCACACAGCTTTTGCGCTACTTAGCCCGTTCACCTTCCAATCAGAATTATATTTCTTGCCGTTGTCGGCATTTTTCACCGGGGATGATGCATTTTGAGTCGGCTAAAGAAATCTGCAAGATAAATTAACTTCAGACAATTATTGCAGTGTACAAAACACGAAATGATTTCACTAACTTTTTGATTAATACATTAATAGGAATTCAGTTCGGTTCATTAAATTATCATTTGACACGGGTAAAAGCCTTCAGATCTAAATCCTTTCTTACTTCGAACAAAATCCCATGAAATCATCGATGAATATTGTATTTGCATTTGACGTTGAAATGCTCTTGTTCGTGCACCACATTTGAGTGTATACTCCATTTTTCGGCAGAACCACTTGACAGTTTCCACGGATCTCCTTTGTTTTCTCATTTTAGAATCTTGATTCTTCGGTTTTCACATTCCAGCTTCCACCATTCTGTTTCTTGGAGTTGGAGTTTTACTTCACAAATCTGCTTCGCTTCAATATCAAAGGAACCCAGTGAAATGATCGTTTCTGCAACCTGATATTCGCTTCTCTGCATGAATACGTCAACACGCATCGCAATATCAACATGGGTTCAAACCTTTTATGCAATTTCACAAGATTATCTTAAGCTTTGCACTTGTAATCGTTCATCTTACAAACTTTGCATTTTTGGATTCGATTCGAGCCAGTTGTCAGCAACTGTTACACTTCACCACCCGACCCACCATCTTGCTACGGGTCTGAATATTTTAATATTGAAGTGCCTTGTATCTCGAATATGAACTTTGCGACTGCACCTTGCATCTTGGCTTGGCAATAGCAATATGCTTTTATTAAAATCTTCTTCACCTTGTCGAACCTTCATCAAAATGCTATGCATCTCAAGAGTGCAGCGTCTTCCTTTTATTAAAAGTCGAATAACAAAATATTGCACTTGCATGTTGTCCCCTCTTGTGCCAATCCCAATACATATCTTTCACCTCCGACAAGTTCGTATTCGTGTTCTTGCATCTCTGCAACCGTAATTTCACTTCCCACTTTCCACCCTTACTCGTCATTATTATTTTTGTGTGGTGAGCCTTGATTTTTTTTTTGATCCGTAAAGTAAAGTCAACTTTCCTTCCCCACACTCTTTGCACTCCCGCCGGTAAATCACAGTCTCCAAATGACTCAATACTGCTGCTGCTACTTTCTTATTTACAGCCGAATGAACTTCTTTATTATACGGAAATGTAAATCTGACTGTGTAAATGTCGATACTTATCAAATATATGGAGAAACTTCGCATTACGACATCCATTTGAGATCAACCGACAGAAGTAGAAATGTGGAGCCGCATAAATATGCTGGCAGTGCACCGTACGAAACTCGAAGCCGTAGTCGTAGTCCACCACGCGTCGATGCAGTTCGTAGAGAAGTGTGAACGTGTGAGTAAGCAGGACAAAAGTACGAACGAAATGAAAGCACTCTTGGACTCTTGGCGCAGTGCGAGAGAAGTCTACTTTGACAAGCCGAATCATAAATAACTCTGTTGGTTAAATGTGGTGAAAGAGAAAAGGACAAGAAAGGGAATCTAAAATGAAGAGAACTCATGCTGACTCACTTTTACTTTTTTGATGTCGGAGACACAAAAGAGAAAGAAAAGAGTCTTGCAATGAAAGAAACGAGTAAGATGTGCGTGCGTGTACTTTGTATTTGTAGGGTGCAATGTGTAATGAATAATAGTGTGAGAACACGCACCGACTGCCACAATGAGTCAGGCAAAGTCTAGACTGCCATTTGCTACGCTCCAGACTTATGACGACATTATTATACAGCAAAGTTTCTTCTTGACTGCGTTTTCATTGTAGTTTTGTAGTGGATCTTGTTGGCCACAATTGATTATATGCAATCAGTAATCCAATTGCGAGCCCGAGCTGCGTCAGCACAGCGTCGTAATCATGCGCGCACTTCATTTATTAGCTCTGCCTTATTTAGGCTTATCTCTCGCACTTGACAAAGAGCGGAGAATGGGACCAAAAAGAGCGCGATTATTTGTATTATTCAATTAATTTCCGCTCTAATCCAATATATTTCACGGTCGAGTTACCAAATCTCTGCTTTGCATAAAGCCCTGTACGTAACAAGAGAGATGCAGAGCTGAGAGCTGGCGGAAGATACAATGCACATCTATCATCGCCACCAACACCGAAACATGTACATCTTCTCCCTCGCACGAATGCGAACACCGAACTGTCTGGACTTTATCTCTCGTCAACTCTCATCTGCCGCTGCACAGCGCAATAGGCAGCGAATTTCGTCCTTTTCGCCCGGCCGTCTTTCAGCAGCTCATTTCTCACAATTTTAATGGTAATGAGAGAAACAATGCAGTACAACACAAGCAAGGAAACAACGTGTGCAAATGAGCATGGAGAAATGCGACGAGAGGCAGAATTCTAATGAACATGTGGATTTTTCTCGCTTTTAGTTCTTATCATGCATATTTTAAGCCGTAGAATGAATGAAATGAACCTTCTCTCAACTCGCTGGCATTGTTATCCATGATCTCGCTCTCAAAGCTCGAGTCAGAGTCAGGCGGATGCATGTAACAAGTCATTTAATGCGAGTGCTAATAGATGTTACTTTCGCTATAAGTTTCCATGAAACTAATTAAAAAGTCATTTACCGCTTCTGTTCCGTCTGTCTCTCGCTCACGCTCACATTGTTCATGTCTCCGTTCACATTAGGTTCTGCTCTGTGCATTATTCGGAATCTGTAGCTAAATTATGTACTTGACTGCTTCCATGTTCACGTTCAGGTTCTTGAAGCGTTGAAATTCAGCAACATGTCCTGACCATCTGTTCTCGTTGAAATGAAATAGAATTTATACGTTAAGTTATGCAGGAAAAGTGAATTATGTGCTTAGAATAGGTTCACCACGAGATTCAGCGCAACATGGAATTATTTCTGACCTCAGCCTCAATCCATCTGAATTATTGATAATTTACAGCCGTGCAATATTCCATTACCAGAGTCAGAAAATTCACCAGAATGAATGAGAATTTAAAATCTCATTCACATCTCCGCTGGATTCGACTTTCGCTTTAGCAGAATTTGGCAAGGGAGCCCGTGCTTTAGAGGCTTACGATAAAAATGATCCTCCAAATGAATAATTTAGAATTGGGACTTGTGCACAATGGCAAAAGCAATGGCACAGGCAGCCACCACACGTACGCCATTGCCGTGCCCTTAATACCATTTAATGCACATTGTTCCGAAATCCGAGTGGATTTATTACAACGTGGAGATAACTGGAATATTATGTTAAGTATCATGTGAAAATAATGTACTCGACATACTCGAAAGGTAGAGCGGGTGATGTGGCAGAAGAGTGCCAAGAAGCTGTGGAATGGAAATGGTGTGCATTTAAGAGTACAAAGTTGTTACATATTTATGTAATGTGAACATTTCTTGCTGGCTGGCTAAGGGCTGAGAAAAGTATTTCTTGATTACCGTGGGCCCACATCAAGTCATGAATGCAATATGTATGCCCATGTCGTGCATGCCCCGGCGCAGTAGCTTTCTCCTCGAAGAGAAAAAAGTCGAGCAGCCGTGGATAACGATCTTGTTTCAACTTTCTCCCCTTCTCGAATATATTTCTCTCACCCTCTCCGTTCTTCTGCCAGCGTGTTCGCGATTCGACTGCACTGTTCAAGTCTTATCAGTTATAAAATATTTGAGTACTAAATTGCATTCAACAGCAACTAACTAAACCGAGCAACAAACGGTGCTCTGTTCAGTCGTCGCCGTATCTTATGCTCCTCCGTGTGCAAGTTTCCAAGTTCTGCGGGCAGCCCGCCATTGTCGGATTGCACTTGCACATCCTGCTGCCAGTCTCCCCAGCACAGAGCAGCACATTAAACTCGGAAGGAGCGAGAAAAAACGTATAATGCTACTAACTACATCGTAAAACAGATTCTTCGCTTGTATTCTTCGCACTCCCGCTCGTTCGTGAGCGTACTTTATTGAGAATTCTCGTGTTTACTCTCCCGGATCATTAGACTGTCTGCCGCTGCTGCGATGGCACACAATTTGGGGAAAAGAGAGAAAATGATGAGACTCACGCTGACATTTAGTGATAATCGCTTTTTTGTTGTACGTATCTTGTCCTGACGCGACGAGTGAAAGTGAATGCGTGTGGGCAGTTTGAGCAGTATAAGTAATAGCAATAATACATCATTGCATTATGATGGTCGTGGTGGTGGTGCTTGGCTCGGCAGACACGAGGAGGAAATGCAAGTGCCAATGCTAACGCCAATAATCATGCGAGTAATGATATGATATTTGGTTATACGGATGCACCAGCGGCGAGGGTGAAAGCGAATTTTGTTCTGCACCACACATCTTTTAACTGCGCTGCACTGCGCTTCCTCCGTTTCCCATTTCATTCTTCCATTTCGTGCCGCAATTGTTCTGTGTGATTACCGTCATAATCGTAGTAGTATTCAGCGGCTTTTCCTGTGGGAATAGGAGGGAGTAGAAACATATTTCGCTTCAAATTTATTTCACATAAATAAGAAAATGATCAAACGATGGAATATGATGATAGCAATAGCAATGCAATGCCATCTTGACTGGTGCAGGTTCAGGCTTCAGAATTCGATAAAGCAATTTGTCCCAACAGAAGTACACAAGTAAAGCGGTGTGAGATTGATTACGAGTTAGACTACGCTCAAGTGCGATGTCATATCAAATGCTTATCGCCAGATGAGCACGACCGGCCAGAGTTCCTTAGTTTCAATCCCCACTACCCATTGTTCTTTACACGCATTACAATGTGTTTGATATGTGGAGACATTCCGGTAGAGATACTGAAGGGAGGCAAGAATTTTCCGCTTTTCAACTCAGGTCAAGAGGAGCGCAGCCCAAAGGACATCGGTCAATTTCAGATCACTGTTCGTTCCCCTCTTTGGTGCATTAATTTAGAATCCAATATCTATTACTTATTTTTGATGACTGCGAGAAGTATTCGCGATTGTAATCTTGGGAAGTTGACCGAGCCGAACAGTCGTATGAATTCTGGTAGAGGCAGTTTTCATCCATCCGAAAGAACACAAAAAGTTAGGTCTTTTTGTCTTGCATGTACGCTTGTTACTCTTCGCCCTTTGTTCTGTCGCTGTCGTATTACCGTCTACTTATTGGATCTGGATTTCATTTGCGTCCCAAACATGTTTATGACGTTATTATGTCGAGCTAATGCAACTTATTTTGCGAGCAGGCGAGTTCCTCTGTCCACGTCTACTCCAAAGCAGGCTATTTTTATTATTGCTTGTTTCTGCTTCGTCTATTCAATCTTCTCGTTTGCTCGGTTTTTCTCGCTTGTCGAGTCGTGTAATACCATTATGACCAGTCTTCTTGTATCATTGTACTTTTGTAGCGTGCGCTTCGAAATCATTTCCGTCCCCGATCTCGTATCTTCCAGGAATCATTAACTTTATAGCTTAATAATGCCTTTCGTGTTTCTTCGGCTTGGGCATTGAACTTGTATGACTTATTCGGCCGAGACGAGGTAAAGAAAGAAGCTGACCCGAGCGCAGTGCTATTTTGAACTTCCTTCCGTATCGTAGCACATGCTTACCCTCCTTGTACCTTTTTGCAGTGAAAATTGCATGGTCATGTACTGAAGAAATCCACAGCAAATGAGAAAGACAGCGTAGCCAAGGAACTTGCGACGTAAAGTCAACATGCCAAGCCAAGCTGCTACGACCTCCAGTCAACGAGCCAATAACGGCAGCAGAAGAATCACTCGAGTTATGATCAACGGCAATGAAAATATTATGAAGGAAGGCGTAAAGAAAGCCAAACAAGACTTAACTTATGAATCAGCCAACTTTTGAAGGGAGGAAGGCGAAGAAAGGATTCGTCGGATCGTGAGTGAACTTTGGCAGAGAAAATAAAAAGAAATTGAACGTCTACTGCGTTGAAAAGATTCCAGTGGAGAACGTGTCCTGCTGGAGTAACAAACAACGTGTAGGCAGCCAGGGACGTCGACTATCCTTTTCTCGTCTGGCCTGCCTTGCTCGATCTCAAATGTGACTTGTTTATGCTTCCTGTTCCGTCGCATTTCATCGCAACTTTGACAAACTAAGCACGGGCACGAACCAAGTACTTTCTTTCCTTCATCATTGAAAAAGTTTGGCCGATCTAAGGAAAAGACGATGAAGCAATAATAATCATAATCATAAATACTTACGCTTGAGCAAAGGCACCTCGCTTTATTGAAATCCAACTTGTAATATTTTGAGTGAAAGCCAAACCTGCACTTGGATTGGGCGGGAGTTCACGAATCGAGGAAAACTTTCATAATAAACTTTTTAAACACTTAAAAAGACTTCCATTCAAATCACAAAAATGCATCACGCTACTACGCTGGCTGAAAAATGTCATTATAATGCTTATTACTAGAAATGCGTTCTTTCTCTGCGGAACACGTAGCCCATGTAATTCGTACTTCTGTTCGTTCTCTTGAAAAGAATGAAGTGAATTCAATAGGCATATTAAATATTTAATCTGCAAAGTTTTCCAAGGTTATGACTTATACTCGAAATCGCTTGTAATGACATGATTGCTTCAAGCCTTGATGGAAAACGATTTCGCCCTGCGCTGCGCACTGCAGTGCGCATAATTGCATCCGTAATTAAGAAATCTGGCTAATGCATTTCTTTTTGCACAGTTTACGTCTTGGCGTGGAATGGAGTTCGAGATTACAAACTTCAAAACCCTGGAAATGAATGGCAAAGAATTCGAGAAGTGAATGGTCCTCGATGCTCGAAGGTTTCAATTGCTTTGTGATTGTTTCTGGCTCCGTCGTCCCGTCATCTTGGTCGCATTCACTTCCTTTCCTCGTTTCCATTTGATAGATATAAATGACTCAATTTACATGCAGACAACTCCACGGGGAAAACACTTTCAGTCAGCAACGTCGGATTCTTGCAGGGCGGCACAAGGACAATATTTCGTCAACTACCCTGTCCATGTTTTGCCCGGCTTGGCTCGAATGGCATCCATCCACGAAAACGAAGAACACATAAAATGATTATTTTTGGAGGGAGTGAAATTGATCCCATGGAGTGAGACAAGTGTACAGAAACAAAGAGAAATGACCAGAAATTGCTCCATTCAAAGAGGAAACCAAAGACGGGATGGGAGAAGGAAAGAGCGCAAGCAAGAGTACAAGTGGAAGAACTAATGGTAGTCGGAGTTGTGTTGTATTGCTTAATATTTCATTCTCAAGGAGTGAAAGTGATGACAATATGGCCCATGCAGGTCGAACTTGTTGAGATGAGACTCCCAATTTTGTTGCTCTCTCTTCTCAAGTCGTGCACAGGATGCTGGAATGTTGTGTGAAGTTTTCATTTCATTCCGAGCAATTTCAACTGCAAAGACAATTGGATTCTGTGGTCAACCTGCTGCTCATTTCATCTGCCATGGCACGAGCCGAATGCTCCCAAGTTTTGTTGTGCTCGCAAATTCTTCAGTGACTCAGCAAGGGGTTAATCCGAATCCCAGAGCAGTGATTTCATTTCGTACGAACAACTGTGCACCGACACTCAAAATTTCATCATCGAAATTGCTCTCATCATCTGCACTCTTCAAAACTGTGTGACCACGACCAACTCATTTGAGTTCATCATCTTTCGCCGACGAGCACGAGGAGGGAATGCAACGCATTGTCTTGATTACAAAATTAATCTCGTGGTTCTACCACTCAATTCATTTGGACTGGAGACACTTGAGCAACATGTTGCGCCGAAATACCACACATTTGTGAGAAATAGAGAAATGATGCCTTCGCCAGAATCGATACACTTATAAGTTATTCCATCAATGAAAGAAACTGGAGAATGAAACGAACTTCCTACGTCGTGAAAGATTTGAAAAGTTTGAGCTTGTATTTTATATTATTTAAAAGAATAAAGAAGGAAACCGTGGAACGAACGCTCAAGGAATACCAAAGCAAATAAATAAAAGAAAGGCGAACTTTAAGCTGAAGTTGACAACTTTCTTAGTGCCTTATTGTTAATGCTACCCACATTCTCAGGCAGACGGTAAAAATTTTTTAAACTTTGATATAATTTTACATTATAAAGGCGGTGTTGCACGCCGGAAATAGCAATAAAAAAGAAGTTGAGGCCGAACATGTGTGCAGAGTCGCAATACGCGCGATGGACACAGATTGTCAGTTCACATGGTTCAACCTCGACAAACAGCTACACATTACACACTTACGTTATAAGTTATATTCATAGGACGAAATTTTCTGCAAAGCTTGGCTTAAATACGTGAGAGATACCTTCGTAGGCCTAACATTTCAGATTTAATTCTTTTTTGTGTTTCGCACTCACATCATCCATCCGATTTCTTAAGATATTTCGATATTTTTATATCATACCTCTTTTGGTTATCGTGAGCACACCGAGAACATTTATTTCGAAACCAGGGTGCATAGTCGAAAAACATCTTTAATAAATTCCCTTATTCAACAAAGAAATGGAAAATTGAAAAGTTTTTGCATTTCAAGGAAAGTAACAACAAATTTGGTTTTTGTAGGAGAAAAATGGAATCGAAATGGATCTTTGCTCTTTTATGGAATACTGCATACTGCAAGATGATTCATGATATCGTGCTAATACTGTACGGTACTGGGAAGTTAGCAACGAAGAGTTAGAAAGCACGGAAAATCCCATGAGTCACGCTTCACTTCCACACCACTATTGAATAGTAGCAACACCAGCATTGTTCGAATGAAACGAAAGAAAATAGCAATGAAACATCAAACCAACAACAAAGTGTGCGATTCAAAGTGGAAAATGTAAATAATATACAATTGAAATCGAAAGAACTTCTTTCCTCAGTTCGAATCGGAGCACAAACACATTTCATTGAGCAAAATGAATGGATTCAATGCATGGTTAATAAATTCACCTATTTATTTGCTTCTGAAGGCCATAAACATACTTTAAGAAGATTTGCGTATGCGAACTTGCACAATTCCTGTTTAGAAATTCGGATTGGATGTGCCCTTGTGTTTGCATTTTTGATGATTTCTAGCGTAAATTATTGCTCATTTTACTTTTCCCTACTTAACCAGCTTAGATTCGTCTTTCAATCATTCGCTGATGTCAAGAATAACAATCAGATTCAGGTTGGTGGTTGAAGACTTTTGCAGTCTGATCTCTGACGTTTGTTAAGAACGTAGAATTTATTTATTCAGAACCGTAAAAGAAAAGATCGCAGCTCAGTTACTGCATGATACCGGATAATAAATGTGAGTGAGGCTGGTAATCTGTTGTGCATGGCCAACTGCTCCAGTTAATTGTGCACATGATGCAGAGGTTTCGGACTTAATGACCTCTGAAATGATAATATAAATATTAGAAGACTCGTTCATACAATTTGGCTCGTGACACCGATTTCCGGGTTGTAAAATTTACAACCACAATACTGTAAACTTGGCGTGGCGAACGGAGGAAATGGGCCGAACACATGCTGCAAGCAACAGGCAAGAGAACAATGGCCTCTTGACTGTTTCACACATGACGAATATTAGATCAAGTGTGAAAACAAGAATTAAAATAAGTCAGTCGAAATAATTCTGCTTGCTGCCAAACACAAGCCATTAAAATGTCATGTTTAGCAAAGAGCACTCGCGTGAAGGAATGAGAAATGGTTCGGTTTTATAAGCCTGGTGCAGCAAACTTTGGAAGAATTGCAGAAATGTTGGGCTCGACATTCCTGACGCATTTCCAAGAACGAGTTCCATTTATTCTTTTATTTGCTTTGTGCCTCAGCATCAACACACAAAAGAACGTACAAGTGCTAAGTTTAAGCTGTGATTCAGCTAGAGGAGAAATGGGAGAGCATAAATCTTGGGAAACACGGGAAGTATAATCCTCGTGCATAATAATTATAGGTTTGTTTACACTCGCATATTCGTTTTGATGCCCTCGCATGCGCCATGCGTATTCAATTTAATCTAGAAATCCGCAATCCGCGCTGGTTAGTATTACATCATCATAACACAATGGCTCCGTATTTCCAGCACAAAATCATGCAACATTTAGACGAACAAATTTCTAATCTTTATACTAATCTTATTACACGCAACATGAACGAGCTGCACAGGATTGTGCGAGGAACAGGCCCTAGCACGAGGCTGGGGTTAGAGAAACAAAGCTGCTACTGCATTTCGGTTTACCTTAATGAAAATATTTGTGGAAGTTTCATCTCCAGGAAATAATCTGATTTAAATTCATGCCCTTTGATTTCTCAGAGGAAATGAGTGCACTCAATAACCGACTTTGAGGTTTCGTAATTTGTCTATTTACTTCGACTGAATCTCCAGAAATGTACAGGTGCAATAATTCGAGGGGCCATGGTGAAGTTCTCGCATTGGATGTTGCGATAGCTTTCAGATTTCTGCACCCGAATTCAATGTAAATCCAGGAACCCAGAAAATGTCATCAACTTCTCCTGAGGTCTGTCTTGTTTTGCCTCACTTTGAAAGTGGTGTATAAAAGCGCTGAAAAGGCTTGTCACTTTGCTGCGCAGCAAAAAATATGATTTATGGACCCAATAATCTTTATAAACATTGAGATTCGGGATTTAGTTCGACACTAGCTCAGAAAATAGCATCCGCACCAAGAACTGAGGATTTGAGGAAGAGGAAGCATGTCATGAACTCGTGAATGAATGCGGAGCAAGATGAGTAGCTGATATTACATATCCCGAAGCATTATAAATCGATTTTGAATTTATGTCTCTGACTTTTGTAAATACTTTCAGCGTTTGTGTACCGAAGTACTTGTTCGCGTAAATCCAGTTGCGTAGAAGGCGGTTGCTAACCTAAATGACCTAAATTATACAGCAAACTGCAGAAGCTGGGCATTTTGAAATGTGGATAGCCAAATTCGTTCTGGCGGATGCATTACGCCGAGGCGAAATGCTTGCTTTCCATGCGAAAGTCGAGTTTCTTAAATTCAGAGCTTGGTTGTTGCGAAACTGCGAGTCACGCCACCACCAGCGTCCGAATAATGCTTGTCTTAACGCTTGTACTTTTGTTTTACAGTTCCTGCAGAAAATAGTATCATGAATACTAAGCGCTGCACTTACTTGAATCTTGACTGCGAATTCTCTACCCAAATTCCTAGGACCGATCCAAACGACAAACGAGCTCTGCGGAGTAGACAAGAGGAAGAAAAATAAGTTAGTTCATGGACCATTAACTTATTCTTTTGCAGAATAAGTTGACGTAGTTTATTCTCGCCCTGGTCTGAAATGGAAATTGATAAATGCATCGCTCGGTCTCCTCAGTGTTATTCGCGCACTTCGCTTCTCTGAATTCTCAGCTAACGGCTTTGGGTTTCGGGCTCATTTCCCGGTTTCTTCACGACTATCGCAAGCCACAAACGTAGTTTGAAAGTTTTTAGTGTACAGCTACGACGACTGAAAGAGGAATGAGTGACAGAGATAAAGCATGCTATTTAGAATTGTTGTCAGAATGTACTTAAGCATTCGGAATTTTTAATCATTGCCACTGTCAGTTCATTGTGAGTGTTAGCGTGGAATAATGAAATGTGAAATTGAGAATTTCCCCGTGCACCAAAGATTGATTTAGAAATTAAGCATGGCTGAAGGCAGTCTGAAAAGGGCGTGGAATACAAACCACGCACCTTGAACTTGACTTCAAAGAATGCACCGAAGATTTGCCACTGCATTCATTGTCGGTTTAGACAGTGGGTTGCGCGAGGCGTGAAGGTAGTATCTAGCAAGCAGTGGAAGGAGTCGACAGGAGACATTTTTCAAAATAATAGAAAAGAGTAATGCTCACTTGATACTGCACACACTTTTATTTTATTAAATGTCAGATGTGCGACTTGTTCTTTGCTCGTTGCTGTTGCTTCTTCCTCTACGTCGCAGATTCCAACTTTAAACACCATTAAACGCGCCCAGGATTATTTATGGCCGCATGAACTCAGCCACTTTTCGTCCTGTCTCGCACTTTTGTTCTACTAGAAAAGGAAATATAAAAAAATCTTGCAGAAATCACATCCAAAATGTATTTCTCATCCGCTGACTGACTTCACACCGCATTCTTCACATAAACACTTCTCAGCCTATTCGCCTGCTTTTGCATACCGTGAGAATATTCTCGTACATACTTGACAGTTTCGCTTCTCCGTTTGAAGAACAGATTGCATTTTCATGTTTTCCAATTGTGCGCGTACAAGTTGTACCTTTTTTAAACTCTGACATTCAGCATTACTTTGAATAATGTCAGACATGTTCACGAGAAAGTCTAATATCATTTCTTCACTCTCACGATTGTGTCATCGCGTTATTAATTCCGTCGTCGTGGATCCATTGATCCTGGTTCTACGTCTGGCGTTGTAGGGTTAACTGTGTGCGAGGTTGAGACAAAAATTGCAGGAGACCTGTGACTTGCTCATCAGAAAAGATGAGGGATTGATTGATGACTTGGAATGAGCGCCTTGGTCCAATTAACTGAAGTTCAAGTTATGCCAATTTTGTTCCATAGATCTGAATTGAAGAATTGAAGTTTTAAGAGCACTGGAGAAAGACATGTAGATTTAGGTTCTAGGTTTGTTACACATTTGAATATCAAATCCTTTTGTATGGGTCAGTCTTCGAATTAATGTAAAATTATGCGTGCATGCAGTGTGTCTCCGATGTCGTGTTCGTCGAGATCGAACAGCGGGAGTATGTCCAAGAGTTGGCCCTAACCCAAAATCGTAGACGTAGAAATGTGGGATAGCGTAGTTTAAATTCTGTGAAAAATGGAAGATGACAGAATGACCAGAATAACTTTGTCAAAGATTTATGAATTCGCAGAGGGAAAAGACTCCAGGTTTTGTTTGTTGTCAGAAGAGAAAGAAGTGAGCATAATTCTACGCGTAAATTCAATAAAATAGTGCTTCTGCAAGAACAAAGTTTGCTCGCCCGTATCAGTCCGTACGTTGCTTTATTCAAATATGGAAAATATGAACATAGCATAATACATATGCAATGCAGCATGGCTCGTCTCGGCACGCCATGAGACGACAGAAAAGTTTAGTCAGCGAAAATACAGCAAACGGGAATTTTGTCTTGACATCCTCATAATGTATTCATGGCGGTATTTGAGTAAAAGTGGACAGAAGGAAGCGCAGTGTCCAATCTCCAAAGAGTCCAAACGTACATCTCTTTCAAAATATCTTCTGAAGCTAATGCCTCGCGTCTCTTTAGTTTTTTTCATAATCCACACAGTTTGACATTAATTTTGAAAGTCGCTGAAGGAGAAACTTTTGCAAAGGGGTCAAATGTCTCTCACACACATGCGATTTATTTATTGATGGTCTATTCTATTAATACGGAGATTCTAAGGCAAACAATACAACCATTAAAAACATAATACATGTGGATTATAACGCATATTTTAGAGTGAAAGTCACCAGAAACAGGAAGCACTGAGAAATGCCCGCATTCATAAGGCTCATATGCATTTGAAGTTTTGTTGTTGACAGTATTAACAATATTGAATCCGTATACGACGATTTATTACGAGACCAGGCTAGAGACTGGGGAGAACGACTGTCATTTCATATTTATGAATTGTATTTGGAATTTGAGAATTCATATGCGAATATGCGAAACGCGTATGGAAAAGTCGTGTAGTTATTGTTATTAATAAATTGACTTTGACAAACAGAAAATATCAGAGACAGAGCTTGAAATTATTCCGAGAGTTTAACATCCGAATCCGATTCCATTCGATGCAATGATGCATGCATGAAGTGCAATGCGTTTTGTCTCAATGATAGCAACGCCGTAAGTAGCACAAATATTTCTTAAATGAAACTGCTGCATCGTCAATACACAATACGTATACAGAAACGACGAAATCCATTCTATTCTCGCAACCACAGAAATGAATCACACATTCTATTGTGGTGGCTCAGCGGCTGTGGCCCAATGTTTACAACGAAGTATGTGTACACAACAAAATGACCACGCCAGAGTTGGGGAACAGCCGAGTCGGACTTCTGTTGCTCAGTTGTTATTACAATAAATATTTATACTTCAGGCAAAGAGCCCAAATTATGTTTCGAAAGTGGCTCATGTCAACATTCTCATCATTGAAAGCGTTAGTAGCATTTCTAAGCAATGAAATGCAATACATCTTATTTAGGTTTCTGACGATTCGCAGCTTGCTTCATTCGATGGATTATAAAGCGAACGGAACGGACTGCGGAGTGTCCTTAGTAGCATAGCTCATGAAGAAGCTGCAACTAAGGTCACATTTCTACTTTCCGCAGGTTGACACATTTCATCTTATTTTTACTCAGTAAACTTTTCTTTTTCTGTTTAAAGAAAGAAAAGTTGAGTTGAGTAATCCACCTCGGAAAAGTCAAAGAAAAAATAAAGGAGAAATGTAAGTGGAACTTTAAAGTAGGAAAAAATCGAATTTCTTCCTTCTGAATATTTTTTATCCAGCTACACTGCGCATCTGAAACTCCTTTCAATTTCAAATTCGCATAATTTATTCCTACTCTATGAAATCATGTAATCCACCCATTAGAAAGGAGAAACTGAAAGAATGAGAGAATATTCGATGATAGTAATTTAAAAACGTGGATGAAGGCCAGCCTTTGGAGATTTCAAACTTTCTTAATTCGTTACCGCACCGCAATATGAGGCGAATGGTTCACAAAATTCAAAGCTGCTAGTAGTTCAAAACGAGTCCGTGGACGAGACCGAGGGTTGTTCTTTACAACTGCACTTTAGATTATCGTTTCGAGACTATGGAATATTGGACTATTGCTTAGGAAAGAGAGAACGTGAATACAAGGCCGAGATAACGAATACTACGAAAAATAATTATTAATCTCGTTGTACAAGAAAGTTAAAGAAGATAAGAAAAAGATGAACTCTTTGCCCGAGAAGAGACTGCGCCGGTAGTGGAAAAACCCAGTGGAACTGAAAGACGCATATTCAATGAAGGAGCGATCGGAGTTCAGACCGAGATAGTCTATCAATGAGTGCACTTGAGAAAGCTTAAATAGTAAAAATACAACGAATGGGTACCAGGCTGCGACCATATCATATGCTCTTGCACTTACTCGTATATTTCTTCCTTCTTTGCATTCGTTTCTTAATGATGCCCAAAAGTGCTTCTTGATCCTCATTGCAACTTGCAACCCTCTTTCGTCGCTTTGCTTTCTCTGTGAATCTAATTCACCCACTGTAACCTGTAACAGAATCTACATAATAAATCGATCTTGTACATACATTCACACATGTAATCTGTGATCTTGGGTTTAATGAAATCAAAGTTCGATGATAAACCAGAAACCACCCAGTCTATCTGACTGACTGATCTTGTGAGACCAAAATATGCAAACCATCTATTGACATTTACGCGTTACTCACGCATGATGGATGAAAGATATATGCATGGTTTGTGTGTGCTTGATGCCCAGCTTCTCAAAAGCGATCCACTTTCTTCTACCACCACTACTTTCTACCCTTCTGTCAAGTCAACCGGGAAAAATTGAGCCAAGAGGGTCTGGTTCTCAAAACTTCATTTACCAGGAGGAAATTACATCACCATAAATAAGGTCTACAAGACATCCTCATTATATTACAAATCATATTAAGGGTGTAATAATACGGCGAGTAGCACCGCATGAAAACGAATTTCAAAGTGTCGCCTCAAGAAATGCCAAAACTTCAAACTTTGCAGTCGCTACTCTTGTTCATAGCTTGGTTGTACCGTGTAAGCGCTTTCTTTTGCGAGCAGAAATTTTCTCCGAAATGACTTATTGCATTAGAGCCTTGTATCACCAACCAAGAGAGAATTTCTGTACGCTACGCTTGAAATTAAAACCACAACATTTAACAAGCTGGCGAAATGAGAGTGTCACACAAAATTATGTGACTATGCGTCACCCTTCTTTGCTTCTCCGAATTTCTAATCTTTTCAAAAAGTTTGCATTTCATGTTCATGATTCTAAATTCAAATTGCTCGTTTTCAGATAGGAATGATGAATATGCGAATTGTTCAAAACTGAAGGCACTGGTAGAATTTCCGAGTTCAGAGTAGAAAATGGTAAGACGCACTGGGATTCAAACGATCCTGGCACCATGAGTCGATAAAATTCCCATCTGTTTACACAAATCTGACCCGAAAAAACTGACTAAGCGAACTTGGCGGAAACCTAACCTGGTTCAGAAAATCGAGACCATCTTTACTCAGGTTTTAGAATTTGCGCAGTTGTTGCTCCAATTTCAATTTGACTCTCTTAAAAAGCATTTTCCGGTGTAGGAACTCATATGAAGTTAGTTGGCTAACGAAGTGAAACGAAAACGATGCGATGGAAAAGTTCTCAAAGCACACGCGTGGTTGGGCTGGAAAAATTTCGGCGTAACTGTGTCGAAGTTCAATGAAATGAATTTGGTTCACACTTGCTTAAATTGTTTATTCGACGCGCCTATTTAAGAGATGCGATGACCACAGGACTTGGTTTCACTCGGCACGACTGGAGGCTACCTTAAGAACTCGATCTCGAACACAGCTTCACAACAATAGCCCCTGCTAAAATAATGTTATCGAGAACATTTTTAGTCCTGACGGTGTTTGGAATGCTGGCGACGCTAATTTTGTCAGATCCTCAGGTGAGAGTTGACTTAAGGTGTTTAATTGAGATTGATCAACTAACTAATGAGCAAACTCTTCCTTTACAGGTTCCAGCTGCGTCCGTTTTTTCGCCAGATCTCGACGACACCCCCATGGACGATGCGGATGTGGATGAAGGAGTAATGATAGACGGGCAAGGAAGGCTGTGTAAGGTTCTTTCCTGTATAATATTGACATGAGAAGCTAAATTAATTAGGAAACAATTCATTTGCAGTTTTCAACCAACTCTTCAATTTATCGGCCGCCTTGCAAAACCGGCCGAATGGGACATCCCTCACATTTGTGCCACTCGGAAGCGTCCTGTTTTCAGCCCTTGGCGGGGCGACGGGATGAAGA